>RPOG01000057.1:0-1217324 GCA_008086565.1 Thalassoma bifasciatum
TCGGGTCATGGTGGCAGCAGACAATCCCTCCCTGAGCACCGTTTTCAGCTCCTCCTGGGGGAATCTGAGGCGTTCAGAGGCCAGATGGGTCACATAATCCCTCCAGTGAGCTCCAGGCCTTACCCAGAGGTCTCCTCCCTGTCGGATGTGCCTGGAAAACCTCCAGACGGAGTTACTCAGCAGACATTTTAATCAGACGCCTGAACCACCTCAGATGGCTCCTTGGGATGCACAGAGCAGCAGCTTTACTCCAAGTTCTGTCCAGATGTCTGAGTCCCTCACCCTGTTTGAGCGTGTTATGTTGTTCACTGAATCACTTAAATGAGTTCATGAGCAAAGATGAGGGGATGAGTGAAGACGGGCTGATAAATTGAAAGTTTTGCTTTTCAGCTCAGCTCCTTTCCTGCTTTGGAAACATCAAAGAAAACTTCTCTAGAAATACTACACATTTTGCATTCACCTGACAATTTGAACTTACCACCCCCAGAATCTAACTCAAGTTAGATCAAACAGAATGTTTGTGCACTTTGGTACTGTTACAGGTCTTATAACTGCACTTCAGCAAAATTCTTCCTTTTTATGTAACTAAGACTTTTTTAACCTAACTTTCACCACAACTGACTTCTCGTTGGAGGGAAAAGAAAGCATTCAGTACATTCTGGACTAAAATAAATGTTTTAGTCTTTCTATTAACAATTTAAATTAGTATTCTTTGCATAGTTTGTACAACCTCAGCCTCAGTCACGCTCTCATTTGACCACATCTTCAAAACCAAACATGCTGATTTCTCAACCGTTCTGCTTTCCAC
Organism: Thalassoma bifasciatum; assembly: GCA_008086565.1. NCBI lineage: Eukaryota > Metazoa > Chordata > Actinopteri > Labriformes > Labridae > Thalassoma > Thalassoma bifasciatum. The sequence goes on from RPOG01000057.1 coordinate 809, forward strand.
AGCAACAAGGGCAAAGGCTCATGGGTATTATATTATTTAAAACTGTCCAGCATGTTGCAAGAAAAATGCGAGAAGGAATTTTAAATTATTGAAGTAACAAATTAACTTCTTTTTAAAAGACTTCATCACATTTTCAAATAGGAATTGAAGGTGGGTGAATATGACCTCCCTGATTTACTTCTCCATCAGGCTGTGTTTATGAAAGTATACACAAGCAAGGTTGAAAATGAATGAGTTTCACTACAGGCCGTCAATGGTTTTCACAACCAACTCTATAAATGACGATGAATACAAAGAAGCAAATTATTTTCCATTTGAAAGTGTAGAGAAAATTTCAGGGAACTTGACCACTTGAAGAGGAAAACCCACGTGGCTTAAATTGAAAAAGCTGAAATAGTTAAATGCTTGATTTTACTCTTCAAAGCAGGCTTTTGAGAAGAGAGTATAAACAGTCAGTTCAAATATATTTCTGCCAAATAAATCTTAAAAACTGAGTCACTTTCAATGCTAATTTTCTGGGAAAATATGACTCCTGTTATGGTCTATAGGCATCATCATCATTTAACTTTTCCTCACACGCACACAGATATATTCTCGTGAAATAATAGAGCAAAGTTGTAGATGCAGAGCAAGCAGGCTGAAGTCAAAAGCTCACAGCTTGCTCGTATTTCTTCTCCTGTTTGCACTGGCATGTGCAATGTGCTAACTCTGCCTCTCCCTGTAATAACAGCAGATTTTTCTCCCATTGAATCACATTGGGCTCCATTAGTATTACTAGAGTGAGACCACGTGTACCCAAACACTTGCACTGAATGGACTGTGTTATCATTTTGAACCAATTTAATAGTGCAACGAGCCTGGTTTCACTTCAGCCAGTCATTGTGAAAATTGAGTAAAGAGGAAAATGGGAGGTTAAGGAGTAAGAAATGAGAAGGGGGTAATGAAAGATACGATGGTGCTTTAGGAGCAAGTGGCTTTCACTTGTCTCCTGATGTCAACAGAAAAGAAGAAGCTGTGACGTTCTGCTGTGAAAATTATCTGCTACATATGGAAAACCCACAAAGTAAAGTAGGCAAAGACCTAAATTAAGAGAGAAAAGAGAGTGGTTTAAATAAAATAAATTTTCAGAAGAGAAAAGTTATTTGAAGAGGAGCAGGGCATTTACATCTTCCATTCACTGAGCAGACAAATTACCTCATCCTTATTGGTTAGTCCTCTGCTTCTACCAGTCTGTACATCCATTTCTCCATTTTTGTCTCACCTAGGTTATCGTGTTCGCTTGGGCTCCAGCACAGACAAAAAGGACACAGGTCGTCTCCACGTGGACTTTGCCCAGGCCAGAGACGACCTCTACGAGTGGGAGTGTCGACAGCGCATGTTGGCCAGAGAGGAGAGACACCGACGGAAGATGGAGGAGGATCGACTTCGGCCGCCGTCTCCTCCTCCGATCGTCCACTACTCTGAGCACGAGTGTGGCCAGCTGGCAGACAAAATCAAAGGTAGGATGACCCGGCAGAATAAAGCACATACACAATGAAGTTTTGGGGTAGCAAAACAAAGGGCAGTCTTCAAAAGCAGCAAGCAAAATGAACCAAGTTGTTCTTCAGCTGTTCTTGTTTTTCAGAAATTGTATAGCAGCTGTTAAACACTCTGTATCAGTTCTCTCCCTCTCTCTTTCATCTTGCATATTCCTTTTTCCCTTCTTCCCGGCATTCCCGGAGGTTTCTGGCTGAATGAACTTGTTTCACTAATGAGCGGTGACACTTCCAGGTCTCAGCCACTGTTGCCCGTTAACCAAATGTCTGTGACTTTCAGCCTCTCCACCATCTGCTTGAGTCTTTCTCAGCTCTTTCTTTCTTGGCCTGGGTGTAAAGAAGTAACTCTGTGTTGTGGTAACCAAGGATTTGTTTCTAATTACTTTTGGCTGCTGCTGTGAAAAACACACATTCTGGCTATTTGCTACAAATTTATGGTTTACTCCTCCCTGACTCTTTCACCAAGAGGGAGAAAAAGGGCTCAGCCCTTTTGCTGTTATATTCTCTTATGATGACAGGAGCCAACCACTTCTAGAGGGTTTTATCCCCTCTTTTGTCTCCTCTCTCCATGTCTCTGAGGTGTTGTTGAGGTCTATGAAGCTTTTCTCTGCTGCCAAGATAATGACACTTCACTTATTTCCTTTTATCCAGTGTGTGTTTTTGTTCTTACCTCCCTCTTCTCTTTGGATCACTGTGGTCTAAAATGTAATTTTTTTCAGTGTCACCTTGCTCAAACAAACACTGAGTCAGTGTTTTTTTCACTTCATGACTTGAATATAGCAAGGTTTGCTGATGTAGACTTAGATTCCTTTCTTAACCAGGAAAACTTTTGACACATATGAGGGCTTGCACTTTTTCACAGACTAATTTACCTGAATTTATTCTGCCTCTTCCTCTCTCTGTGCCCCACCTCTTTAACAGATGACGGCAAGTTTCCGGAAGCAGTCCGTGTGCTCTTGACCTGGTTGGAACGAGGCGAAGTCAACCGCAGAAACGCCAACAACTTCTACTCCATGATCCAGTCGTCCAATGGCCACATCCGCAGGTTGACTGGCGAGAAGAGTCAGCATGAGAAGGAAATGGAGGAGGCCAAAGACAAGTTCAAGACCGCTCTGGCTGGAATTCTGGGTCAATGTGAGTCTTACAACCTCAAACACATGCACTGAAACATAGGATCTAAAATACATCTCCTGCTGGACTGACTTGGGTTTCTTTTGTAGTAACTGCCAGATAAAAATCATAAGGGTCTTGTAAGAAAGTTGTTCTCCAGAATAAATTGTAATAAAGTTAATACACAGTTGGAGAAAAGAGAGGATTTAAACATGAGGCTAGGTTGAAGCCCAGAGTTAGTGTCAGACACACAGCATGTACATGTAGGTTTACGGCATCCACAACAACAGTTTGAGCTTTGACTAAGTCTTTTCATGTCTGGCAAAGTTATTGCTGAAAAAGGTAAGTATAACATCATACGTAGGGCAAACACATTGGTTCTGTATCCCATTGATTACAAGGACCAAAAAGTCATTGTTTCATCCTAGTTCAATTTGTGAAGGAAAACTTAAAGGTGAGTTTGTTTGTCTCCTAACAGTGTTTCCATACCACCAATTTCCTTTTATTCCTCTATGATGAAAATAAACATAATGGAAAAAGTTGTTTTTCATGTTGCCTTCAGAAAAATACAGTAAGTAGCAAAACACATTTATTGCATGGATACACAGAAGGAAGGACGCCGAGTAAAATGCATGCTCAAGTTTACAAATGGCCAAAGGAAAAACATACAGCTCTCCTGTGCTGCTGATGGTCTCCACCACCGCCTGAGGTGCTTTGTCTTCATATATCAAACCACATGCATGTTAGTTATAATGGACACATCCTCCAGCACAAAGTGAAGGTCCTTTTTTCTGTCTTAATGGATGGGAGGTAAATATTGGAAAGGAGGATGATGTGGAAGGTTGTGTGTCCCATATGTCAGTGACAGACAGAGAAAAGGATACAGAGCAAAAGTTTGTATCCTGGTGTTTCCATCATTTTTAAGAACACAATCACTTTCCTGTTCCTGAGTCAGAATCAAACGTCATGTCCAGACAAAACGAATTCAGTCTGACTATCCTTTAAGTGTCTGTCGCACAGGGCTGTTGCCTGAAAGTTTACTTCACCCACATTACAAAAAGCATCTTGCCTAAAAATACTTGAAATGTGATAGATAAATGAATTGATTTATGGATGGATGGATGGATAGAATTGCACAAAAGTTGAAAGTCCTGGTCTGTCTTTGCCCTTTCCTCTCATCTCTGACTCCTCCATCGATCTGCTCCATCAAATTACAGGGTGCTGGGAAGGGGCTATCGATCCCCTCACTGCTCTGTCTCTCAGCTCTCTGAGAACACACACACTGAGCCGGTGGTCATATTGAGTCCAGTCTGTGTTCATTAGGAGCTCTGGGATACACAGACCAACCTTACACGTCTCCATGACCACCTACATGTGCACAGATGGAGAGATTTTAGGAGGGGTTGACTTTTATTACAGGTGCCATCAACTCTGCCAGTTTTTTTTTTTCAGTCTATTGGATCAGACAGGTGGTTTATAAATGCAAGTCATTTAAAAACAAGCGTTTTATGTCCTCGCCTGTGGGTTTGGGATTCAGAGGGTTAAAGCACCAACCTCTCACATGGACAGATCCTGTTGCACAAAGGCTGCTCTTACAAGATAAAGAGCCACCCACAGTGAATATATTAACAGATCGATTTCAGGAGTGTATAAATCAATATCTTATTAATAAATTAAAGATACATTTGAATCAGAAATTCACCCAAACCCTATTAGGAACACTGTGCTACTTTATAATGGTGTCTTTGGGCAATTTTCTCTGCTGCTGTGGAGCTGCACAGCGGTCAACAGTGGCACACTTCAAGTAGGTTATTTTTGGAAGTTGCCAGTTGCTTAGCAGAATTTTCTGGTTAAAACAAATATTTAACAAGACAAAGGTGCAGCCATGCTGGCAGTTCTGTGAGTCTGTGCTGAGTGTATCCACAGCAAAAGTACACATGGTGCTATTGGCTGTAAAAGTTTATATGATGCTGATTGGAATGACATAAACATGGCTCATTATTTGTTTTGTACAAAAGCACAAGATTTAAAGAAATTGTGAGCAGGTAAGTAGATCATAGGCATGCACGGGAACATGGAAACAGGTTTACAAACACACACACACGTCACGCACACTACACACAGTTCTTTACGCCTGTAGTTGACTCCACTTTCTCACTCCTCTGCTCCTTCCCACCTGTCCTCTCTCTCTCTCTGTCTCTGTCTCTGAATGGTCTCTGGTCCCTCCCTGCATCCCGCCACAGTTGAACAGATTGTGTCTGTATTCCAAGCTGCTTCCAAACAAAAGGCATGGGACCATTTCTCCAAAGCTCAGCGCAAGAACCTGGACATGTGGCGCAAACAAGCAGAGGTTAGTAGACCCTGGTTTTTATTCTGATGTCCAAGTGATTTATGGCAATCCAGACTTCAAACACTTTTATCTAGTGCCTAGGTTTCATTTCTCTGTTTACAAAGATTTTCATTTTAAGAACATATAAAGTGACATAACAAGTGCCCATAATAGATTTATTGCTGCAATAAGTACTTAGATTGATGGCAGAAAGTAGAAAAAGCTCCATAGTGGGAGATACAGACACACACAGGTCCAAACATCTGCCCCTTGCTCCTCCCCTCCTCCCATCAGTGAATGTCACTGTGTTGGATTCAAGATGCTGGGTGAGTTTTCTATTATCTCTCTGTATGTCTTTAAAAAACAATTTTCAGATTTTTATTTTCAATATTTGATGAGTAGATTAAAAAGGAATAACAAAAACAGAGAAGCAGTTTGTATTCAAATATATTCTCACCTGTATAAGAACCTGTAATGAAGTGATGATGGGAAGATCTAGAGTGAGGTGCAGTCCTGAGTCTAGGGGACCTTATTTGATCAAACCTGATTGGTAAGTTTCTTTGTATCTTAGTATAAAAACAAAAGCTGTAACAGAAATTTCAGAAAAACACGTTTGATAAGCATTCAGTGTCATTTCTTACAAAACATCATTTTAAAGGTAGGTGCTGCAGGGCAAAACCAATACATTAAAATTTTCAATATGCTGCAGATTCTTGAGAAAATACAGAATTTCACTCTGACTGCAAACCATTTTTTTCAGCTTCTGTTTACTTGAATGTACCATGGTCATAATAGCTTATTCTGAGGCTTTTAACATGTATTTGAAGAGTGAAAAAGTGGTCTGGTGATTCATGTTCAGGTTCAGTGCTTGTGTTTATGTTGGGTGGTGTAACGTCAGCACAGACTTTTTTTGTATCAATGTCTTTCTCACTCAGACCTTGAGGGTCTCTTGAGGATCTCTTTTGTTCAGGAGACACTCTGGTCAGTATACACACTGCAACAGGACGTATTCAAATCTATCATGTGTATTGGAGAGGGGTTTTTATCAGGCCTCTGGGATTTGTTCATTCTTACTCATGCTCTTATAGTACTGAATATACACACTCTATCCACCAGGGAGTACAGCATGAGCATAAGAGAGCACTGTGGGTGGATTCGGCTCTGCAGGCAAGAAATATCATGTCAACTGTCGCTTGTTTGCTTCATAAACAAATGTACGTCTTGGAAAAAGTCCTGTCCTTATAAAAGAGGGTGATGATGCTCATGGGAAACTGTGTCTTTATCCCAGAAAAACACTACCATCAACGGCAAACGGATAGTCCTCACAGCGCCTTGAAGTATACTCACACCAACCAGCTCCAACTATCAAACCAGCAGCACGAGTTTAAAGAGTTTTCCCATCATGAAATTGCCTCTTTCTCAATCCTCAGTTCTGTGGAGTCCCTCAGTTCATTATTTTGTGTTCACTCTCACTTGCTCAGCACACTTCTTGTAGAAGCAGCACAGGCAGCTGTTTTCCAGAAAAAGCACTGAAATCAAACTACAGGCCAACATGCACAGCACCAAACTGGCAGTCAAAATAAGCTGTGATGCTACTGAGTAGAGAGGAGCACTTACCAGCAGAAGAACCAGAAACAAGACTCCAATTAAATGTTAATGTGGTTTTAGAAGTGCTGGATTTGTTAGGAGTAAACATCTGTTTTTTTCCAATGCTGTTGGTATTTTTTGAGGCTAGTCAAAACCAACAAATGCAGGTCAAAAAAAAAAATCCCACAACCAGGTAGCCCTCAAATTGTGCAGCTGAGATACACATTTTCTTATCATGATTCATCCCATTTGGCTAGTTTGCTTATCAAACGCTCTCAGAAGAAGATGATCTTACTACTTGTGTCATGTGTTCAGTAACTTGATGCAAAACTTGCCAGAAACCTTTGCTTTGATCACTAGCAACCACTGAGTAAATGTTTTGGAGTCTTGGCTTGCTCAATGCTCAGATTTCATCACCATGGTTTGTTTACTTTGGCTGTCTGTGGTTTGTCACTGGCCTTCTAAAGGAAACTGAGATGATTTGGCTGTAAATGCAGCTTTTGAGTGTCGTTTGATTTATTTTTTATGAGATCTGTGAGGTGAAATTATTCATCCACTATGTGAGTCAAGAATTAAAAAGAGCTAAATGTTAAAATTATTTAGCGTTTTGATCTGAAATTGTATCTTTTCTTTGCCTTTGAAGGGTTATTTTTACACTGATGCTGAGGTAGGCCTGTGCAGTGCGGTGCAGTGGTCAGTGGTAAAGAGCATCATAAGAAAGTGAAACAGCTCGGGGGTTGTTTATCATCAAACAGGCAGCCACTCTCAGTCATTGTAAACTCACTCTGATTCTTCAGCCTGGAGCTGAAATACGGAGAAGCAAGCCGCAGTGTTGAGAAGCTGCAGCTCCGAGGCAGAGTCCAACAACAGCTGCCTCTCTCGATCACTGTTTTTATGTGTGTGTGCGTGTATTTGTGCACATTCAGCCCCAGACACACCAGATGGTTGTGTGTGTGTGTGCTTGTGTTGTGTAGAGTACCTGTTTGACCCCTGCCGCAGGCCCTGCCTGGTAATGTCGGCTGACAGATGGTTTCAAGTTTATTTACTCTTTTGCTGCTTTTACTCACTTTGGCTCCTGGGAGTCATTTTCAGCCAGTTTCACATACATTGTTTGTTTTCACATATGAAACTATGCAATGATGTTTTAATAGCACATTTTGGTCACCAAACTCAGGGTGGGTCATGATTTTCATGAATTAAATTAAAGTTTTAAAAATTCTAAAGTTGAGTCATTCATGTGACAAGTATCTCATCTTTAATTTGTTTTATTTTTCATTTCAAGTTTTCAACTGTTTTTGGTTTCAATGGGAGTCTGTGTTCACAGAATTCAAGCTGTGCAGTTGGTGTTCACAGAACTGCTTCAGTTTCAGCTTTTTTTAATGTGTGTTCAAAACATAAAGCTCTGCCAGTGTTTGATATCAAGCACCTGCTATGAAATCATTTTGAGATTTGAAATTAGAGAGCACAAGTGTGAGTGCTGAAAAGAGATTAAACTTGAAAAGGAAGAAATTAAACTTTCTTTATGTCATCATCTCCACAAAGATTCTTTACTGCACAGACTCTGGCTGCACTATGGTGGCACCTCAGATCAGGTAACTTTGACTTCGTAGCCATACAACAGTGAAAGGCAGAGCCACGCTGTCCATTCTGTATACATTAACTTGTAAAATTGAATATGTAGGTAGACCATATCCATACAAAAAGAAGAAGCTGGCTTGATAGTAGTTGCATGTGCGAGGATTGGCAGCCATGTATTATCCAAGCTAAAGCTAAACGAGTAACTCTCAAGGATGACGATTAAATATATCTACAGAATAACTCATACATGTGCAACTTAATGAGAAGCATATGGAGTATTTTAGAAGGAAACAAACATACCTGAAGGACTCTGCCGATTTTTTCAGTTGTCTCGTCATCATTCTGCTCTTTCTGTCCATACTCTTTGTAGACACGTTTTTTATCCACCAAACATAATGGCTTGATGTTTCTAACTGTATGATGTAAATAGATAAGTATGGAGCTTTAACACAGCTGTGTTAGATAATGTAAGGTGAGTAAAATGATAGCTGGGACACAAATATACTTTAATTTCAACATTTTTCTCACTCAAACAGGGGTTTTGCAGGATGCTTCCTCATGAAAAAATATGGTAACTGATACCTATCATTTTGAGGAACAAAATCTAACTGGCTAAAGAAACTATGTACAACTTTCTATGTCTGTGTTTGCCTTTTTTCTGACGCAGAGGGACATATTTTTATGACACTGAATAAACATGTTTCCTTTACCTTTACCCTCCTTTTTTTATAAAAGCTGCTTTGCTTTGTTGAATTCTCTATTCTCCTCCTCCATTTGCATCAAACCTCTCTATTTTCACTGCATACAGCTGTCGATCAAACATCCTATCACGTTGGAAAATAAAAGCAGAAATGAGTCCTGGCATATATGCATGAACAGATTAACACCCCAGTGAGACTATGTTTAATGGATGTTGAGAGCATGGGCTGTTTGATGTGGAAATGTTTCAACAGGATTTTGTTTGTTTCTGTGCTTTTCTCCCCACACACACCTGGAAAGTTCCGTCTTATTTAGAGCAAATTAGCTTCACTGGATCGACCTCAAGCTTTTAACCACTTTAAAACTCGCCTCTGCCACTGGCCCTCAAATGGATGTAGTGATTAGAGATTCAGTGTGAGGCTGAAAAGAAGTAGAGGAGGACTGTATTTTGAAGTGAAATCTGTAGCTTGGTCGAGTAAGACGAGAATAGCAGGAGTAGGCACTTCTTTATGTGCTGAAGCTGCATGAGTGTGCTGTTTTCACAGAGTAACAAGCACAATCAAGTGAAAAGGGAGTCTGTCTGTATTTGTGCCACAATCTGCTCGGTCACTCTGTAAGAGGAGACATTTATCCCCAAACTCAACAGATATACTCACTATAACTAGTCTGCCTCACTTTAATAGTGAAAATCAAGTTGGTCCTTTTGTCCTCAAAGCACCAGCTAAAACGTGCATCACCCAAGATTCTTTGCAGCTCTGACTGTCTCACTCTCTTCTTGGTTTGGTTTTCAGGAGGTTAGAAACATGCACAACGAGCAGCTGATGGGCATCAGGAGAGAGGAGGAGATGGAAATGTCAGACGACGACATGGAAGACATGCCAGACAGCAAAGACTCAGAGGACTCAGGTATTCATGTGATGCTTTTGGTTATGTTTTAGTTCGTAAACAGTAGCCATGTGAGTAAACTATTGTTGAGTTAATGAAGAAAAAATAACAAAATAAATCAAAACAGGACTGAAAAGGTGAAGGCTCAAGGTTTCCCTTATTTTATCTACCATCTTCAAATTCATCTTTTACTCAGCATCCTGTCGATTCATACAAAACCATTTAGATACACGTAACTAAGTACTTGTTAATCATACACATCCACATCTTACCAGAGTCTCAGACACGTTCACACCACAGTTCTGTGCTTCGCAACCATCTTTTGTCTCAACAATGTTTTAAACCTACCATGTGTTTGACATTCTTTCATTTCTGTCGAAACCATTCACACATATTAGTTAAACATTTTTTGTGCTCTTTGTTGTCATGAACATTCAACTCCCCATCAGTTCTTACTCACTCTTGAATCTCAAACATCTGGATACAGTCCAGTAACATCTTTGTGTCTACAAATTCATAAAATAGAGACTGTAAATTTGCAAATAATTTCTGTTTTGGTTCACGATAATCGGCTTGGTTGATGAGCCCGATTGCTGTCTTTTGAAGCAAAAAATGAGGATTTATGATTGTTTTACACTGCAAAATCTGAAATCTGAGCAAGTCATTGTGTCTTAATTTTAGCAATACATGTCTGTTTAGACTTGATATGAGCAACATTCAACTGACAAGTCCAGAAAAATCTCTTATTTCAAGTTATCTTATTTGCTCATCATGTTAGAATGATGTCTAAAAACAAGAAACTTTTCTTACCCAATTGGCTTATTATTTTGACGTCTTACAAGCAATTCACACCTCATGTTTGTCTTCAAATAACTTGAAAAAGGACACTTGATAGTTGATGTGACTCGTATCAAGAATAAGACAATTTCTACAAAAATTAAGACATAGCGACATGTTGAAATTTCAGTTTTTGCAATGTACAGTGTATATGCTCCATCTCAGACTTTCACAGACCTGTATGGAAGAATGAAAGAGCAATACAACATAGAACAGCACTTCTGTTATAATGGAAGGATGGTAAACTGATCAAAGTCTCAACAGGATGAACACAGACAGGGACAGCTAATCTGTCAGTAATCATCCTTGAACCATTAAATAACCATCTGACAACTCAGTGTGAATAAGAAACAAGCCAACATCATACATGCTCCACTGAGTCAATGAGGAACATAACGACCATATGACATCAAGCTAAAGCACAAGCATATAAATGCGTCCAACCTTCCAAGGTGCTTGATTTTCACTCATTTCCAGAACAGAGAATAAAAAAAGCCTGTGCATGACTGTTTGTGTGAAGGAGTGTGTTCGTATCCGTGTGAGCGGTGTGGAGGATATCTGAGGGTCGATAGCTCTCCCTGTGATGTAACAGAGGGGGATTGCTCAGTATCTGACCAAGTGGTTGACATCTTCTCTCACTGAGCTGATGAGGCTCTCAGATCAATATTTCTCTCACCTCAAACTTCCATTTTGCTTGCACACTCACATACACACACACATAAAGCCAGAGTTCATTAACACAGCCAATGGTCCTTCGTGATGGACTGCATGTAGCACTTGCAAACACCCACACAACAACTAACCTGACACACACACACACACACGCTTACAGACTCGCTCATGATGGGGCTTATCTTCCTCGTCCAGTCAGTGTATTAAACTTTCTCCAAAGAGCTTCCTCTCAGGCCCACAGGAGGAGAGCAGAGCTGATAACACTGGACGTGTCTGCAGCTGAGCGGCTCTCATACAGTAATAACTCCCTCTGTCTGCTCTCTGAGCTCGATAGGTCAGGTCAGATGTCCAGAACAGAAACACTCCAGGATTATCACAGCGCTCTGTTAGCATACTGTACGTCTCTGATTATTGGCTCATGTTTGCACATAAAAGTGTCTTGTTAGGGAAAAAAACAATGTGCTTTACTCTCTTTTGAGTGAGGTAACCATATTTGAATATTTCCTCAGTGTTTGTAAACTGACATCCTTTGTGGCATCATGTGTCAATCAAAACCTCATGACTGTGTGGTGTTGTTTGCTGATGGTGCTGCCTCTCACAAAAAAGCTGGAAGCCTCTCATCTAAGACTTGTTTACTCCAACAGAGAGCTGTTTTCTTATTTGACAGCATGTCCACTCCAATTATTTCTTTAAAACTTTGCTGGAGTGTTACAGGTCTCTCTCTGACAGGATAACAGGGTAATATTGGTGTCTTCTGTGACTTAGAGTTATGTTTCGTTTTGGTATATCTTAATGAGCATGTCAGTGCAGCATCCATGTAAATATCTGAGAATAAGTCATTATGCTAATTTTCATCTGTTGTCTCTGGCAGGTCAGAGCAGAGTTCAGAACAATTTCATCCAGCTGTTAGGAGTTTCTGGAAAGCTAGTGCAAGTGGTTAAGACTCCGCTTCCCATAAGCCTTTGCTCCTCACTGTGATGATGAACAATAGCATGTGTTAGTTACAGTTTCAGTTTGTAGAGCAGATCTTTTTAACTCTACTTTCCTTTGCTCAGGACTTTTTACCAGATACAACGCGATAAGAGCATGTATTTATTAACTGTTACGTAGCCTTGTTGTTTCAATTATGACAAAAATTACTGGGACATAAGGCTTTGTCAGGTTTTAATATAATCAAGAGCGAACATTCACTAAACATAAGATTTTGGCTTGGTTCTGACTAGCATTTGGATAACCATAGGCTTTTGTTATTTATATTCTGTGTTGTTAGGGAAGCAAATTTTAGTCGCTCAGTTTGTGCCGTTGCTGTGTAGCTAGGTTTAGCGCAACTCACATCCTGGTTCAGTCAGGTTTTCCATTATCATAGTGAAACAGATACATATTTAAATGAATGGAAAAATGAAGTTTGGTTATGTTCCTACTCCGAGAAAGATAAGTGTTGATGCAAAAGTCACACTGTGAAAGTGACACCCTGCATGATAATAATTTGCTGCGATGAGGTGTAAATAGAACGGCAGTGCAGTGTTGTACATAGTAATCATCATATTAATTCTTGCTTCATGTACTGTGTTAAAACCTGCAGGTGTTTCCCAAGTGGAAACCTTAAAGGAGGAGAACGACTCCCTGCGCTGTCAGCTGGACGCCTACAGGAACGAGGTGGAGCTGCTCAAACAGGAGCAGGGCAAGAACCAGCCAATGAGGAGCGAGGAGGACAACACACACTCCCAGCAGCTCAGCTTCCTGCAGCAGGCTCTGCAGGGCATGCAGAAGGTATTTTATACAGGCACACAGAAGCATACAGTCGCTCTTTTCCTTTCCGACACCCAACAAAATGTTTAATCTCTTTTCGTTCCTGTTCTGTTCTGTTCTGCTCCAGGTTCTCTCTCTGAGAACAAGGTCGTTCAGGTTAACCCATTCAATTTTTTACTTCAGCTGTCTTTTATTCATGACCCACTTTCTCACCAGAGTACTTCTTAAATGCTGGATCTTTTTCTTAGTTTGACATGTGCTTAACATACAAAAAAGCTTATTTGCCTCTTTGTGAGGTTGAGCAGTCTTTAGTGAATATTTACATCAAACATAAAAACTGAAACCAGCGAAGTAATGGTGTACATTTGTCTTCATGTAAAAACTTTTGACATTTCCAAGAACTACTTTCTTGACCACTTAGCTCATCCTGGTCATTTTAAAGTGTCTTCACTGAACCATCTGTCAAAGGTAATGGAAGCTATGATGGATTCACATGTAAAAGAAGAGTCCATTAAGTCCCTGCTGTTCTTTCTGCACAGTAATCACCTCTCAGTTCATATATTATGTTTGTCTGAAGTTGAGCTGAATGGGCTCAATAATTAGATACTTCTTCTTGTAAAGCTCCACGTTTTATCATGCAGAGATACTAAAAAAAAAACTCACAGATCTTTGAATTCAAAGTGAAATGACTGGAAACATGAACAGCATGTAATTTGCTGTTTTCTCTTTTATGAACTGAAGTGCACTTGAAAGGTGGGCAGTGTGAGGCTTTGCAGATAAACATATCCATCTGTGAGGACCCCCTGCATCTCATGGACTCTAATTTTTAAGATTCACACAGCAGGCGGGGTATCCTCTCAGAGAACAAGTATGAGATAAACACTGTTAGAGTGTTCTATCTCCTCTCTGATAATTTGAACAAGTGGTTTCTCTTGATATAATTTGTCTTTTTTGAGTGTTTACAAGAAAAGCATTTGGCAAACTCATCCCCCCTGATGCGTACATTAGATTAATCTAAGCTGAAATTCAGAGCAACATCTCTTTTCTCTTTTAAAATATGTTTATTAAACAACAGATTTGTTATGGTTTCTCTGCCTTGAGGATTTATGTTGTCAAGTTAGTGGATTCACTTTACTTTCTGTTCCCCCTTGTCTGTTCAGCAACTGTTAAAAATGAGGGAAGAGATGAAACAGCGAGAAGCAGAGCTGGAGAAAAGTTTGGAGGACAAACAGCAGCTGGAGAAACAAGTCCAGACTCTGAGGGAAGGACTCCAGAATCTGCAAAACACACAAGAAATGCAGGTTAGTGTGACAGAAAACAGACTTCTATCAACTCAGAATGAAGTTTCCAAGGTTTACTTTTGTGTGAAAGTTCATTTCTGAGTTGCTCTTTTTGTTTGTGTAAACACAGCCGTCTAATTTACATTTTAATAAGAAAGAAATTATTTCAAGCTGAGTTTCAACACATGAAAGATATTAGAGGAAGAAGTCATCAGTAAACAAAATGAGAGAATGTGAAAGCTGTAAAATGTGATTTTGGACTGAGATGATGATTAAGGATTTTGAATCAGTTCAAACTTATTTCAAAGCTCATCAGATACTTTAAAATTGCTGCTATAGATTTGCTGATACAGTGGTAACACTGCAGGAGGAGCCAACCACAGTGAGGACAATTTCTGACTTCAATCAGCCTCCCAGTGTTCTCATTTTCCTCACAGGGAGCTTAATTTGTTCGACTTCATTGTATCATAATCCGCTCTTTAATTTTGAATTTCTCCTTGAAAAAGTAAATAGTGCAGCTTTAAGCCTCCAAAAAGAGTTCAGTAATGAATCTTATAATGAACATTTTCTACTAACTCAAGTTTGAAGGACTTGTCTTTGTTTGTGTGTGGAGTCAGAAACTGTATTCAGCAGTTTCTGACGTCCTCGCCCAGAGTTTGTCCTTTAAAAAAGCAAAAGAAAAAAGGTTTAACATTTCCTATCAGGCTAAACGATAATTAATGCTGCACTGATGAGTTTTTATCTGTGTGTGAAAAGACTCAATACACATTGATATAGAATATGACAAACAACAAAAGGAAACATGATAATCAGCAAGAGCTCTGAAAAATTCTGAAAAGTATTTTTTAACTCCTGTAACCTTCGCCAAATGACCAATGCAATAAAACCCCAAATGTGATAAGTGGTCAATAATGTAACTGATGCTTAACCTAAAATGTAATAGCTTTATTGCAAAAACAGTAACAACTTGACACGTTTTGGGTTTTACTACATTTTTTTTATTACATTTTGGGCTCGACACTTTTGTTACATCATCTACCAGTTATCAAGTTTCAGGTTTTATGACATTTTTGTATTATGTTTTTGGTTGTTATTACATTTCAGGTTGTTGTTGACACATCAGACTTCAGCATTTACTGTAGGTGACACAGCACTTTATGTTCAAAGGGTTATCTTCCTGTTTTTAACATAGTCTACTCACACGTTTCAGGTGTTGTCATACACGTCTCTTGGTCCAACACAAATTAATGTTTCTTGAAGCTCATGAAAATGAGGGAAAAGACTCTCAATAAATATAGACTCAGGCTCAGTTGCTTATTTATGCTTTACGAGCTGATTTTCGAATAAGACAGAATTGAATAAGTAACCAACAGCGTGTGTCATCCTCCAGATCTGCTGCAGTAACAGAGTTGTCAATAGTGAGGACTTTGATAAGAAATGACTCCCTGTCCCTGTGGCTGTGAACTGTGGGTAAAATGCTAATCAAATCCATGCATGTGGGCCAACATGAATCACATGAATCATGAGAGGCAGCCTCATTACACCGGCACAAGAGGAATGGGTGTTTGGGAGGTGGTTTCTCTGAAGATAAGCAGTGTTTGGGAATTCTCTCATGCCATCAGTTCCCCTTCAGTGCTCTGCTGTCACTGAGCTGTCACCACACATTATTGGGTTTACATCAGAGGAGGTTACTGAATCTGTCAACCCCACCATCTACCAAATAATGACAACAAGACCTTCATAATTTACTCTGAATATATATTTAAATAGAGCTGTGGGCTGAAACTACTGTTATCAGATCTAATTTTTAACACTGCAACTCAAGAAACGGTGAATAAAAAATAGAAACCAGTGAGAACAGCAGAGGAGTGAATAAACCTCGAGATTGTAAATATTTCATTCCTACCTGGAGGTTTTAAAACTGTAAGGAATAGCCGTGCCGGGTCAAACTTGACCAGACCTTTCGAAGAAGAAACATGAAACATTTACAGTTCCATGATCAATAGATATTATGAATTCACAGCCACAGATCATTTTTCTGAGCTTGAAAGTTGAAAAACTACCCCACAACTACTGTTAAAAGAGAAAGCACGAGGAGGAGAATGAGTTCTTATTTTGGTTCAGTAAGAGTTGATTTTTTTCAAGGCTGGGTTTTTGACATAATTTTAAAAATACTCCTCACTTGTCTATTTCTGCACACCATGCTGTGCTTCTCTGTCTACACGATCATTCAGCTTGTTTCTCTGCTGCTTCTCCTTATGTTTCCATCGTGCCTCAGCTGGAGACGTCGAAGGAGGATGATGGCGGCAGCGAGGAGAGCGCTAATCAAGCCTGTGTAAGTGCAAATAAATCAGATATAACCCTCCACTCTCCTCTCATCGTTTTGTTTTGTGTCCTCATTTCTCCCTCTTTTCCTCTCTGACTTTCCTCTCTAACCTCTTCAGTGACATGACAGATCATTACAGGCCAATTCAATTCTTTGCCACCACATTTGTCATCGAGTAAATCATTGAGTTGCTGACACATCTAGGCTAGGATATAAAGGCGTCTTAGAGTTACAATGGCTCGCACATGTGGTTGTTTCCTTACACCCCCACACATACTGTTACACTCAGAGTTTAATGGATAGATTAAAAACAGAAGAAGGCCACCGGGCATCAACAACATAAGAGGAAAAAGAAACACAACAGCACGTAGGACGACAAACACAACACTCCTAGTGATCATTCTCTTCATTTCTTCTTCCTACACTCATTTCTCTTTTGTCTTGGTTTGTGTTTGTGTGTCTTACATTTCATTCCTTTATCAGACCCATAGCTGCTGGCTGAAAATTCTCCCTAGCCTCATTATCCTCAACCTCATTGTCTCTCCATATCAGTGTGTAGGAGGTGAAACCTTCTGACGTGTTTGTTCTCACTCCTTGTTTCATGCATAAGCTTAAGTTTCAGCTGCTCTATTTCTCATACAGTGACTGAAAGCAAACTAATGTGTTTGTGCTGGTGTGTGTGTGTGTGTGTTTTAGGAAACCACAGTGGTGTCGTGCAGTCAAGAGAAAGAAGGTCCTACAGAGAAGAGCCAACAGAGCCCCGTCCACTCTGAAAGAGAAGCTCTGCTCGTTGGTATGCTTCTAGAAACTTCTTCTTTGCCAAACTAAAAATCAGACTGACACTTCCTCTATGGTTAGTTTGTAGAGAATTCTTTAATCACACACTAGCTTTACTCAGCAAGAGTAGCATTTGACAGCAAGAAAGAAACTAAACGATATGACTCTGAATTCAAAGCGCATCCAAAGAAGCTGCGTGCTGCAAAAGAAGTTTGATGTGCAACAGATTTTTAGCTATATTCAAGGGAAAATGTTCAGTACTCTTCAAAAGGTCACCACCCTGCCTTCCTCTGCTCTCTCTGAGAGTTAAATAACTCTCTGACAGCGAGCTGCTGCAAAGTCAGTGTTGTCTCTCTGGATCAGCAGCATGATGCATGATGCGGCAGCTACTTTCAGTCCTAGCAGTGTGTTCACTCCAGGCAGCTGCCATCAAATATTCAGCAAAATAACTGCCGCTTAAAAGTTTTTAAAGTTAGTTTTTTCAGCCAGGGTTAGAAATGTTGTTCAATGTCCAGTTGGGATGAAAAGATCCGCTGTGAAATATTAAACTGTTCGGTCCACTTCCATTAGACAATCTGCTTCTAAAGACTGCGGTTTTTGGTTATGAAATTAATTTTGTACTGATGCTTTGTGTGCACTGTGTGTGTTTGCCTGTCCAGGCAGGTGAAAAGCACGATGTAATGTCCTATCAGTTGTGCCTCCACCCGTACACCCTCTCTCACACTGTAACTGCGGCCAGATTCAAACACTCAGGCAGAGTGGCAAGGAGCCACTTCGTCGCTATATCTAGTGACTTTTCAGGCCCCTCAGTGACTCTTTTTCAAAAAAGCAACTGGCGACAAATCCAGTGACTTCTCTAGAGTTTGTAGACGTATGTGAACTTCAAGATGATTTCCCTCTTTCATAGTTGAACAGCTCTCCAAATCCTTTAAGTTGACTGCACTTAAGGACTTTGCTGTATGTCAGTCTGCAGAAATGTCTCATTTTGACTATGAGATATGCCCACATGGAGCTCGTGTCGAAATCTGGTTTATGTGAACTTAAGTGCATTAGATTATTGTTCTTGCATGGTCCATAACCCAAAGTCAACATAAACACTGTTTGGTAGTTTGAATCTATGAAGTATTG
The DNA here is from genome assembly GCA_008086565.1 of Thalassoma bifasciatum. Taxonomy (NCBI): domain Eukaryota; kingdom Metazoa; phylum Chordata; class Actinopteri; order Labriformes; family Labridae; genus Thalassoma; species Thalassoma bifasciatum. Next base: position 19,301 of record RPOG01000057.1, read on the forward strand.
CAGCAGTGGATTGTTGACTGGTTTCTCTGGTTGCAAGCAATGTGCTCAGTGGATATTTTGAAATTGCAACTATTATTTAGAATTCACAGAAAGGTTGAAAAGTGGTATCAGAAGGCTCACAGTTCAGTTTAGCCTGAGGCAATCTGACTGGTTTACGACAGCAGGTGTGAATGATGCAAAAGCCAAAACAAACATGAATGTGATGCTTTCCAATAAAACAAGTTTGGGGAATGCTTGCAAAATGTGAAATTCACGCAAGTATTTCTGTCTTATTTCAAACACAATTAATATGTTAAACTTGATATGAACCTCACTTACCTGACAAGTCCAGGAAAATGTCTTATTTCAATATTTTAAAAGACAAAAATAATGCTTGAATAGCTTTAAAGTCAGAAAAAAATCACCAATGCAGTAAGAAAAACTTGCTTGTCAGTTCTCTTGAAATATGAAAAGGGTCTTAATATGAGAAACAAAACTTAAACATTTTTTGTTTTCTCATTGACAGATTTTCCATACTTGACAGAAAATTCAGGAATCATTTTGAGGCATTTTTCAGGACTTGCCAGTCAAATGTGGCTCATATTAAGTCTAATTAGGCAAATTTTACAACTAAAAAAGTACAACATCATAGTTTGTTTGTTTTTTTTTTGTAATTTGAACTGGCGGGGACGGACACTGAGCTGATGTGACCCAAGCTGTAACCTCATTTGAAGCAAAATTTTGTGACACTTTAATCTTGATTTGGTTAATTTTGCAGTCAGAGTTTGCATCAGTAGGTGTGCCATACTCCCAAGGAGGATAAAAGAGAAAATGTGTCAAAGAATTGGAAGCAATTTTAAAAGTCTGAAGAAAAGTGAATCTTTCATAGTTTGTAACATAATAATATCTCTGAGTCTCCCAAACAAGCTCTGACAGTCACTTTTTCTGCACATACACTGAGTGGGTGCTTGTTACAGCAAACGTCTGCTCTGTCAGTTGGAGATGTTCACTGGCCTTTTAAAGGGAAATAAACAAACAGTAAAAACAATCCAGTGGGCGATTTTATGCTAATAACAGCATCAAATACTTTCTGTTTCAATGCAACAAAAGTCTTAGTCTCTCTTTTGTTGCTGGTGGAGCTCGGAGCGTGTATGTTGTTTGTGCCTAAGCATTAACCAACCTCCTGTAGGCAGCAAATGATAAAGTCATCAAGTTGTAACAATCTTGTAAAAGTTTTGCAGTCAGTCTGGTTTATTATCTGTTGTGATCAAGCTCATTTAAATCTATTTGACTTAGCTACCTGCTTTTGTTTCAGTTGTTGGTCTCCTCGAAAGGTAGCTGGCAGGGCGAGGGGATTATGTCCTTTCTCTCCTGTGAGCTGGTAGCAGATGGTTTGCATGCAAGAGGCGACAGCATTAAAAGCTGTCATTAAACGCTCTCTCTAATCTGGAGCCTGAATATACAAGAGTCTCCTAACAGCACAGGGACTCAGGGAGAAACCACTCAAAGCCGTGTTGGACTCAGTCAGAGGAGAGGAGAGGGAGTTGTTGTCAGTGTTCGACAAGTGACACAAACTTTAAATCTCTGTTTTACTTTTCTTTCCACCTCAGGAATCATCTCCACGTTCCTGCACGTCCACCCATTTGGAGCCAGCATTGAGTACATCTGTTCCTACCTGCAGCGTTTGGACACGAAGGTAATAAACACCAAACTGTAGAGCAGATCAGCAGCTTTTAGTATCAGGTTAGATCACATGATGCAGCCAAACAGACTCCATGTCAGGATGACATACGAGCTTGTTCTATTCCAGGTTCCTGCTGTGCAAATGATACACTGCCTGTCAGTGATGGAGTTATCGATGCTTTCAGAATTGACACTCACAGGTGTAACCACAGCACTTAATAGGAATAAATCATTGTTTTAACAGGTGTTGATTTTTCATTGACATCTCTATCGAAGTGTCACCAGGGGGTGGGTGCAGCGTCTTGAATTGAGGTCCCAAGAAAATCAAAAGTATCGAAAGTTATTTGGGTAAAAGTTGAATAGTATGCTTTCAGTTTTAGCCTGAAATTTCAGAGCTTCTTGTCCGAACACATCCTACAAGTGATGTGATTTCCCTTGAAGATGAAACATTGTATAACCAGATCCTTCATCTTGACACTAACAGCCAATCCCTGAAGCACAGCCAGTTCATCCTCATCTTCCTGCTGAGGTGTGTCAGATTATTACTCTTCACCGCCGCTTATACACGGCTCTGAAAATGCCAACTTTCAATGTCACCTCCAAAACATATAACTGTCCGTCTCCGTTTCCTGCCAACACCCAAAGACCTTCAGTGTCACCTCCTTTTTACAGTCACAGTTATGAACCAGCAAGATGAACAAAATTTGATTTCAGGCTTCTTCCTCTTGTTTGGAAGAACCTAATGGCCATTTTCCAAATCTTCATCATTATATTCACAGAGAAGAAACATCAGAATACCAACTCTTTGAATCTCGTCCTCACCGCCCGACTCATCCTCACACATGCAAAGCAGAGATTGTGTCTGTTTAATCTCTCCTGCCTTTTGGGTCTTTTGTCTGCCTCGAATGTTCATGTAAGGCTTTTTGTCGTGTGTCCGTGAGCAAACACTCAGACTTGTTTTTCTGTGTGTATGAGTTTGAAGTCAGTGTGTGTTGCTCCACAATGAGTCTCTTAGCTCCACACATCAAGCAGCCCACAGAGTTTTTAGTCAATAACACAAAGTCGACTTCCCAGTAAGAAGAAACAATCCTCTCTGCTTATCAGGAGACTCCACACATGCGCACACACACATAAACACACACACAGCTCCATTGTGTGTAATGACACACCGGTCCTGTCTTCATCATGGACCTTAATGCTTCCTGACATCAACACAGGCCTGAACAATCTTCAGATTAATGCGAGACAGCCTCGACAACAGCTCGTACAGTGGATTTTGGCTGTGTCAGCTCAGAATTTTAATAGACTCAGGATCCTCAGCCCACCCAAGTGGTGTGAACCAGATTACGCTTAGTCAGGTTACTGCTGTGCCGTCACAATCCTACGATCCTATGTTTAAAACTGTCTTTTTAAAGATGAAAGACATGACTTAGCATTTCCAGAGCTACATACCATCTTTGCTTTTTTTGCAATGTTTTTATTTCAAGATAGAGTGGGTCATTGATCCGAAGCTCCTGGAAGATGGTATCCACAATAAGTTCTTTTTCAGGAAGCCCACGCATTCTTAAAAGTCATAAAAAGTCCTAAATGCATGCATCAAAAGTCAAAGCCTTAAAATGTCTTAAAACCATTAAAATGTTACCTGCTGTGATGAAATACATGACTCAAAGTTTGGAAATTTGTCATGGCAGTACTAGTTTATGTTACATATTTTTTCTTTTTCTTATGGGACTTTTTGAGAAGGAGATGCACTACTACTATTTTTTTCACTAACTGCTGATATGGATCGTTAGCTAGCCAGTCTGTTAATGTGCTTTCCAAAGAAGGTGCAGCAATAGGTTCATCCAGAAAACAATGCTGCCATAACTTTACAAAGCTGTGGTAATATGAATATTGAAAGCAACCTACTGATGACAAACATATCCTGCCTCTAGGTTGTAGAGGAGAATGTATTGGGGTCCAGATCTTAATAAAAGTTTATTAAACTGTGTCTCTTCAGATTAACCCCAGTGAGGTGGAGGCTCTTCTCTCTCGGCTGCCCTGCACCTTCAGACAGGAGCTCACCGGTGTCGGAGCCAGTTTAGAAAAACGCTGGAACTTCTGTGGCTTTCAGGGCATCAAGAGCACGTAGAGTCTGCTGGACACACTTCTGAGACACAGAAGAGGCAACAGACTCAACATCAGGGACTCCGCAACAATGTGAAGGAGAGAGTACGACGTCATGAATATCAAAGTCTGTGGACTGTACCTGATGGTCGAGGACACGGAAGACTGAGCAGAAGAAATGTTACACAAGCGTTTCAGGGACTCTGTGCAGGTGGCAGAGACTTGAAAAGCAGTGTTGCTATGGTTACAGGGATGTTGAAACCAAATCACAGCGGCATAGTCTCATGAGCTCGGACTCTCTAAGCATCTGTGACTCTCTGGGAGTCACAAAAGTGCCCCCATTTCTTCAGTCACTGGATCACAGAGCAGATGTTGCCCACACGGGGCAGGGCATTGTCCTCTCTGAGCCTGCAGTCAGCTCTGTACGCTGTCGTGTGGACCAGGACTACAGGGCTAACCAAAAGAGGCTCATCAGGGTCTAACTGAACACTTGAAACTTCTGAACCCTCCAGCCCCCCTTTCTTCTCTTTTTTGCTGTCCTGGTTTGTAACATAGATCAAATGGATATATTTCTTCATTTTCTGTAAAGGCTGTGAACAGTTACATAGAACCATTTCTTGTAATACACTGTACATGCTGGGATGATATTTTTAATTATAAAAAGTTTTGAGTACATAAAAAGTGTCTGACTTTATGTGTATATAACTTTTTATACACTGAAACTTGTTTATTTTAAGTCAAAGCTTCAAGGCAGCTTTTTCCAACCTTACATAAGGGCACGTCTGTCTCTCTAAAGCTAATTAGTCCTGGCTTTGAGCCTAGCTGAAGGCACAGTACTGCAACATCCCGCTTAACTTTGAAACACACCTAAGGGATCATGTTAATGATGTTTAATTGGTGAGGCAGTCTGTGTGTGTGTGTGCTGTTCCTGGCATACTGTGTACACAAAATGTGTGTGTTTGTGTGCTACTCGCCTGGATCCATATATTAAGTGGTTACATAATGCTCTACAGAGGAGACTTTTCTCCTCTTGCCTCCAGGACTGAAGGTTCCTCCCAGAAGTCCAGTCAAGCATCCTTAATGTGCCTCCACTGGGCGATTTGGCGGTGTGTTTCCTCCCTCCCTTCGCTCTGAGGAACAAAGGTATATTATTACACATGATTCGCTCTCATCAGCCTCCTACAGGCCCTGCATTTGACAAATTAGCACTCATGCACTTGTCAGTATAGCAGTGCTTGTACCTGAATTAATAATGGAGAATGAGTATGTTCTGCCTACAAGCTTCTGCAGGCTTTTCCCTCCTCGTGCATGTCTATCCATTATTAACAGCATAGGTTGTAACAGGAAAGTGGATTTCATGGGTAAAAAGTGAAGTATTCTGGCATGGGAGTGGGGTTGTTTGCATGTCAGACACAATGGGTAACCCCCAGTACACCGGTGTTGTAGAGTTCAGTCAAGCATGAATAAGAGATGGAATTAAGGCTGCTACATCTTTTTTATATATATTCTTTCACGGCAGTGTCCAACAGCGACATAAGACATAAGACCTTTGTCTTTTGTTCTTGGGTGAGATCTCCTTCAAATTATTGCATGAATGAGATTAATTACCCGTTCTCTGCTCATGCTCAGCATTATCACTGTCTAATTTTCTAGCTGATTTCCTAAATGGCATAACTATGGAAATTCATTCTGCCATTATAAAAAAAAGACAACTGTTCTTTATTTTCACTTTTTTGGATTAGTTTTTTGCAAAAATTATAGATAGAGTTGAATTTATAAAATGAAACGGTTACAATTTCAACTTGTCTTAAAAATTCTACCTTTTTTTCTTATTCACAAACTTATCTCAAAATTTAAGTGAAATTATCTTGTGATTTTTACTTTTCTCTCATAATTTCGACATCACATACGTTTGACATTCAATCTCAAAAATTCTCAAAAATTGATCACGATTTTTTTTTTCTTAAAGTCTCAATTTTGACTTTTTATCCCAAGAATTTGCCTTTCATCTCAAAATTTCAACTTTTTATTGAAAGATTTCAACTTTTATCTTGAAATCATTTTCTTCTCATAATTCTGATTTAGTTTCCCCCGGAATTCAGACTCGGCCTCAAATTTTGCCCATTCAATTCAAAATTTTGACTCATTATTTGATTTATTTAATCGCAAAAGTTTTACTTGTTACCCCAAAATTTCAACTTTTCATCTCAAAATTGTGTCTATTTAACTTAAAGTAATGACTCTTTAACATTGCTCAACATTTAAATCTCAAGATTTTTTACTATTTTACCAACATTTTTTCATTTTAATCCCGAAATTTCAAAGCACTGAAGTCTGAGGTTTGAGTTTTCAGCACCGCCAAGTTGTTTGGGATGCAGCATATGAAAAGGCAAATATAAAAAGTGAGACTATCGTAGGACCACTTATAAAGTCTTCACAGGGCTTTTATTGAAGGCTGCTGTAAGAGTTGATCTCGGCAGAACATGTAGAAAATGATAATGAACTCCAGCATCTCCTCTCGCTCTCATTAGCTTTCCCTCCTGCTTTTCCCGACAAACATGATCCAGTGCAGTCTAATCCTTCAGACTGCTCTCTATCTAGTGCATCCCAACAGAGCTTCTATTCCTCTACACACATTGACCACAGGCGCTCATTTTCCCAGCTGCTTGTGAGTGAGGGAGGGAGCATCAGGTTCTCAGGCATCACACGAGGAAGTAAACACTAATTAAAATCAGCAGCAGTCCCCTGACACACCGTACACTTTTGTCTTCTTGTTGCTGGGACACAGCGAGGAACCTCATTAATTCAATTGCAGGTGTGCAGAAGTGAAAAGCTACGCAAACGTGTGATCTACCTCCCAGGCGGTGGGAGGATGACAGACATGATGGAGATGTTTGAAGACATCCTGCTGATTGTATAAGAATCTTGAATTTTCAGGCCATTATTATCACTCTTGTTGTAATTTATGCTCTTATATATCCATTCATGCACACACAGATCACGAGAGAGGTATAATTGGACACAAGGAGATAACCAAGTTCTTCTGGGTGATATCACGATGCTCCAGATATCCTTAATTACCTTCTTGTCTCATGTTGCCTCCTTAAAGCCTCCTCATCTGCTTCATTATGATTATGGCCTCCCCTGAGTGAGGAGGTGAGAGGAGGCTGGCTGTGTGCCGCAGATGTGGTCAGAAATAAGATAACAGGTTTGCAGGTGTAGATTTAGGGCACGAAATATCTTTAGATCTTGAGGCTGCTCATTGGAGTGACCGGGTGAGTCAACAGCTCCTCCTGTTGAGCACAAAAGCAGCTGCACCTCACTCCCATCCCTTGTTTCCAGCCTGCTCCAGGGTGATTTGCATTGACAGCGGGTGTATGCCCACAGTGCTTGGGGACACACTCGTGACTGCTTGTTTCTGAAAGCTCAGCGGTCCTCATTAATTTACGTCTGCATAAAAGCTCGAGTTTCCTCCATTTCCAGGGTGCCAACACTGCAGCACAGAGATGTAGCAAATCTTCAGGAACAATCGCCCACAGGCATTTGGAACCACATCTTAGGAAACAAAAACTATGGAAATATTAAAAGTAGAACTAAAGGGATTTCTTATTCAGTGTGGAGTACGAGTTTGGTAGGTAGGAAATCATGTTTTGTACATTGCTTTTGTTTGCAGCACTTCGGCATGCTGGGAAAATTGTGTGCACTTTCAGCCTGAATGAATGGCAAGTGCTGGAATAATTGCTTCACACTGCTCTCTGGGGTGTCTGGGCACAGGATATTAAGCTGCTAGTTTCAGCGGAGCATAGTGTGACACACAATACAACTCACTGTTTTATACCAAAATCTCTCGCCTTCCTTACACAGCTCATCATACAAAGAAGGGAAGTACAGCAGCAGATGCCCGAGAGGTGTTTGCACCTCCTTAACATGCCCTGGGATGTTAAGGAGGTGCTCCTCAAACTGTGTGGGTACTCTTCACTCAAAGATCATCCTGCTGTGGGGATAAGAAGTGATATTTTTGGCCCATTAGCTGCTGAAGCCAACTGGCCTGATCACAGTGTTTGATGTAAAATGCCAGGTTAGGCGAGGATATGATACTTTGTCCTAATGAGCGATGGCCACTCTTCATGCTGGTATGAATTGAATGACCTTTACCGAAGAAGACTCGCTTTGCACAGACAGCAATTACCGCCTCAGAGGAAAACTTACTCAAAGAGCATTTATTTTTAGACTTCTTTCACTTTTTCTCTACAATTTAAGTTCTCTGAGACTTCGCCTTCAAAATCCATTGAGTTTGGCAGCAAACTTACCGAGGTATTCACATGTGGTTTTCTCAGTTAAGTGGCGGAAGGATTTCATTAACGTTTGTCAAACTGCAAACACCTGAAAGCCTGCAGGGACGTCTGGTTTCTGTAGCGTGTCTGACACTCTCACGCTTGTAAAACCAGATCTCTATCTGGGAAATAAGATTACGATTTCTTGTCTCAAATATTTACCATGTTTTACAAAACAAATCAATAAATTCTTTATCTCACACATTGTTCACCCGTGGATCAGAATTCTTTCATGCACATAATACTCGTGTCCACAGTGGAGGAAAAAAAGGACAAAAAGCATCCACATGGAGCCAGTGGAGGAAGAAATCCTGGTGACTCCCTCAGGACTGATGGATGAGACATGGAGCAGAATATGAAATGAGCTCACTGGACCAGGACCTTGATTCACACACTGCATCTGATGAATGACCAGGGGCAGAGGGAGGAAGCAGAGGTGCATTAAAGCAGCAATGGGTGATATTGTTTGACAGGGACAGAATGAGTGTTTTCTGGATCAGGTTTTATTCAAATCCAATGACAGTAAAACTACTTCTACTATCCCCAAATATTCACCTTTATATTTCATATACTTCATTTTCGGGGAAGTATCCCTTTATTTTGGGTTTTGCTTCAGTCTCGATGTGTCATAGAAAGACTTCTTATATCTTATATCAGTGCGATTTCTTTTTCACCTTCGCAAATTTCTTTGCACAGTTGCAAAAGCTGTTTTTAAGTAAAATACCACTATTGATGACTGAGGTTATTTATCAAGAGCATTAGCACATTGTTACAGTATATTATATGATGCATTACAGATCACATATGTCATTAAAACTGATATCTGACAAGCTTAGAGGTTTGTTAGAGTTGTTGATGTTGATGTGATGTTACAGTGAGTGCAGGATGAGAAATGCAATCACTACTTTGTTTGTATTTTTTACAATGATGTGTTTGTAAAAGACGTGTTATTACATTAATCCATATCCTTCACAAAATACATTTTTGAAATACTTCAAATTATTTTGTCAGAAATGAGGAACTCCCAGTTTAACTGCTGCAGAGATTGTTTACTGCCTCTGTTTATGACTGTTGATGACATGTAAACAAACAGGACCTGAATGGATTTAAACAGCACTGAGTGGAGTAATCATCTACAAACTTGCTGCAATTTTCTTCAGAAGTCACATGATGTTGTTGTGACTTCTTTTGTGAGACGATTTACACAAGTTTGGCTGCACTACCTGAAACAGGATGAACATGTTCCCTCCCTTATCCATCTTTTGCCCTTATTTTCTTTTTTTGTCACTGCTTTATGTGCCTTTAATTGCCCCAAAATGTAGTTTTTTGAATTTGAATGTTTCCTCCTGAGCTTTGTACTTTATTTGGATGAGAAACCATTTTAATTTTGTTTTTGTTGTTCAGTTATACTGGAGAGGAGCACACAGCAGCTCTGCAGCATTATGGGTATGGTTTTGTTTACTGTGACAGCCCTATACAGTCTGTGAGCTCAAGACAATGTTTCTGAAAGCTGAAAGCAAAAGGGTGAAAACAAGTTTCTTAACAGGTAACTCTTCCATCTACAGGTCTATGGAGTTAAATATGCAGCTGTCAAATCTGAGCTGTGTTTATGGAACAGGTGGGCATTCTTTTATTAATACCACTAAATAATTCACGCTCATAATAACCAGCCAGCCTGTCATTATTATGCTATTTTTATGTGCTGTTTTCCAGGTTGACCACTCCAGTTTTCAGCATGTGAACATTTTCTAATTGCTATTTATGCACACAACACCTGAGGCTTTATAGTTTTCAGCTGCCTTTTCAGGCATTCAGCCTAATTGCATCCAAAGCTGTCAAAGCATTTCCCCTGAAAAAAGGTGAGCCTTGCCTCAGATGAACTGTGTTAGCAATAAGCAAACTGCTAGAAAATATCTCAATCGTTCTATGGCATAACCTACAATTTATAATAATAATATCTGGCATTGTTCACTGGTTCCAGTCTTTTTCGCTCCTAAACAATCATACCTCCCAATAAATGGGTTCATCAGGGCTGTCAGAAGTTAAAGTTTCTTCTGACACCTTTAAGAAAGTAGTTTAAGAAGAGACTCTAATCTTGAGATCAGAACGTTGTCATATGTATGTTGCAAGCCAGAAATGTAAGCCTCAGCAATACTGAATGAAGGGAAATCAGCATCCTCCTATAAGTCTGTCAGCTTCATTAAAATCACATCATCCCTCATTTTTTGATTTCTTGCTGTACAAATCAATCAAGATCCACGGTAACATCCCCTCGGCACTCTCTCGATGCATGACTGAGCCTTTTATGAAACCTGACTGATAGTCAAATCGTAAGCTGTGGTCCCAAGTTGCTGCCAGGATTTAGTAGTAACTGCTTGAGGTGCTCCAACTTTATTGGAGGAGTCTTTAGGTAACAAAATCTCCCCCAAAAGTTAGTTGTATACATAGTGTATGCATTTTATAAAGTCTCTTACTGGGAAAGGAAGACTTTTAAATGAGTGTGATGAGGTGCTATTACTGTTCATTTATGCTAAAAGAATCATAAGTCAACTGAAAATGATGCTTTCAGGATTCCTTGCGTAGTGAGCATAGGTTCACCTCGAACTTCAAGTTTAACCTAAAGTAAACAGAAATTAGGAGTAAGTCATGTCTCTCTGTGAAAGATCTGATCTAACTCATTTTCCTTGCACATCTTAAGCCTGCTATATCCTCCCCCATCTCCTCAGCTGCATTATGTAAATAAAAAGAAACCTGCATTCTAATAAATGCCAAGTAATTATAATGTGCAATCCTGCTGACTGATTTATGAATATTAATGGGATTTAACAACTCCCCTCACAAACACAAACAGACTCTGCTCTGCATCTTCGCTGGAGCTCTGGAGGTGTCATCAAGAGAATGAGGATTTGTGAAGAGCAGAAAGTTTTACTCTGAAAACTGGACAGAGTTGGCACAAAACTCAGCTAGTTTTCCTATTGGCAGCTGTTCACTTCAAACGGCCCAGTGGTCACTTCAATTAAATGACAGAAACAGTGTCCATTGGGCCGTTCAGCTTTTGGAATGACACAAAACTGGCTTGTATTAATTTGTATCAACTACCTGATTGAAAACTTCGGATTTATGTTTGACTCAGCTCTGACTCTGTACAGACAGGTGAAAACAGTCCTAAAATACAGCTTTCTAAAAACTAATTCTTTCTTTTTGTGACTTTAAAAAATTATCCGTGCTTTTCATCTCTTCTGAACGTGACTACACTCCTTGTATTCAACCTTCTCCAGGCTGAAGCTGGTCTTAACTCCTGAAGCCAGGAAAAGGGATCACACTGGTTCAAGCTTCCTGATTAGCTTCAAGTTTGTTTCGGGAATATTTTTGGTGTTGCTTTTAGTTTCCAAAGCCCTGAATGACTTGGCTCCCTATACAACTGACCTCCTGTGCCTCTGAGGTCCTCCAACATGGGTCTCTTGCTGGTCCTGGATTAGACTTAAAGGTGACCATGCTAATGCCTTCCTCATTCACTCAAGTCCTCTTTTGATTCACCTCACTTTTAGTATCTCAGTCCCCTTTGTCATTTTACATTCATTTGTGTATGCTGTGTTTTTTCTGTTACTATCTTGTCTATTCTTTTTTTATGATTTTTTGGTTTCAAGTTTTTCAGAATTGTGTCTACACAGACTCGTTAATCACAACATAGCATTTCTCTAACACAACGAGTCATTAAATAGCCAAAATACTCTGTAATGGAACCACTGGTGAAGCTTTTCCTTCTTGGTTAATGCTGCAATGTAGGAGGAAGCGGCTTTTTATCCACACTTCAATAATATGTATGTAATAACACTCACTGCCAGAGGGGGGAGACCAAAGCTCCACAATGCAGGCTTGAATGCAGTTCTTAAATATGGAAAACAGCTCAAATTTATTTACAAAACAGGCTAACAGTCACTAAAAATACTTTCATCTCTAAAAATAAGTTTGAAATGCTTTATCCCTGATTTATTTATATACTCAACTTGTACAAGTGCAATGTAAGTCCGTGCACAACAAGATGATGTCATATTTTGGTTATATTTTCCAGATAATAGCTCATGCAGTACACATCCATGCGAACAGTATCATTTTTCTTTTCATTCTGACATTTACAGAGATAAAATTTGAACCACTGCGATAATTTCAGATTTTTCCAACCTGTACTTTAACTTCATTTAAGTGTTTTTTTCGTTTTATTTTATGTGTTGTGTTCAAATTAGAATCTTTTAAGTTTATTATTATCAATCTGTCTTTGCATTAATGCTTGCTCTGTTTTAAACTTAGAGTGACTTTCTACAGTTACTTTCTCATCAGTTTCTCAAGATGACAATCAAAGAAAAAAAGGGAGAACTTTCATCATTTCCATCACTCTCTTTGACCAGCTCTCTCCACAACTTTTTTTTTTTTTTTGTACTTTTTTAGTACTTGAAGAGAGAAGAAGTTTCAGGATCACACTGGGCCCCCAACTCAACTCCTGCATTTATCAAAAATGTCCCAGGAGTTTGGTAGTGGAGTCCAGATCCAGGGCATCGATTGCAGGGGTTCAGTAAATTTCCCAGCCCAGTAAAGTGAGACCCTGTTGATGATTTTCTTCACCATTTCTGAACTGCTATTTCTGTCTGTCAGCAGTGCAGAGAAGGCTGTCAGTGAGATAACATCACTTTACGAAGTCACAGAGAAGGAAATAAAAAAAGATACTGCAGGAAGTGTGCACAGGCTGGGAGTAAAAACTTATATTTGCTGACTGCAACTCTGCAGAAAAAGTGTTGGATAAAACTTAATTAGTCCTGTCTCTTATCAAATGATAGAATAAAGCTGCACTCAGCTGCATACATTATCATATTAATATGGTTTTTCCCTATCAATGCATCTTTCAAATTGTATTTTGTGTCATTGCATTAAGGCTGGAGTGAAGATGTGAACTCAGCAGATTTTTGCATAACAGGCTTTGAACAAAGTGAGTGTGTTGAGTATTAAATCCCAGAAGGTGCTGCAAACTTTTATTCGTTGAACTGAATTACATAACTGACATGACATTTTTCAGATAACTATAACTGTCTGCTGTACCATTATGGTCCCAAAGACAAGTGTTGCTTTACATCTTTATGACCAGTCTCTGTGCTTTTCCACTAATAAAAAACAAAATACAATCCGCATGTAGTTTGATAAACATGGAGTCAAAATTTGACACATTTAAGGTGTTGACATGTTTCCCATAATATTACAATTTGTATAACTCTTTGATTATGTTCTGTAAAAAAATGATGCATGATTTTTTTCAGTATGAAGGATATACAGCCACATCAAGGTCACCTTTGGAAGAAACCTCACCTTTAACCCCCGATGCTCTACGAGAGGACAAACTGAGCGCTCCATTATTTTCACTGCAGCACAGCTTCCTGTTTTTCTCAGAATTACTTTATTACTGCTTTGGTAACAACCCAGGGACCCAATAATGTGCATTCATAATCAGTCCTGCTATCGAATAACAACAAGCTTTTAAAGAAGTTTCTCATAGCTGTGAGTGAGGCTCACAGTGCCCTGGTTCTTTCTCTGAATAGTGAGAAGTCGCTGAATGTAAACAAGCCTCTCTTTACGTGTGCTGTGTGCTAAAGTGGAGTCATTTTCTCTGGCTGTCAAGCTGCAGAGGTACGGTTGTTAGGTATTAGCTTTATGTCCAACGCTGTTGTGTTGTGCTCTGCTGAGACTTATAAATTGCCTTAGTTTGACTGCTGTGGGCCATTAGGAGGTCTCGGAGTAGCTGTTATTTGTAGAGCCAGCTGAGTTTAAGGTCTTTATCATATAAGTGAGGACAGCATCCAGTCACAGTGGAGAGGTTTTACTTGTCATTAGTTTGACAGACATTTCTGCTGTTGTCCTCTAATCCTTATCTTCTACCTTGTCCCCTCCAATGTGTTAAGATACAAACAAAGCAGCAGGTAATACCAGTGATGTTGGCCAGTAGTAAAAGACATTGCGGCTTGGTGCAAAAATTGTCATGTACAAGTTTCGTGTGATGGAACTGGGGAAGTTTCATATATTTGCACTTTGAACTTCCCCCAAAGGTTACTCAAACCTTAAAGATCTACAGAAAGAGTTGAATGGTACACCATTTGTGCTGATATCGTATCAAACTAGTATTGGTATTGGCCAATACTCAAGACTGCAATATCGGTATTGTATCGTAAGTTACAATGTTGTATCGGGACACCCCTAGAATCTAGCATGTACTTGTGTTAATTTTTGGGAGAAACTTGACTCTTAAAAATTCAGACAGAGCCAAAACTGCAAATTGTAATACACAGTATGCATTTTTTGCTAAATAAGTTATGGAAGCTGTTAACTTTGTGTGTTGAATGAAAGTGAAATATCACACAAATAACCCCCCAAAAATTTGGTCAGCATAAAATGCCCCCTAATTACAGAATCACACATATATTGTATGAACTAAATACCTTAAAAACAAAGTTATATTGAAAATAGAGACCACATGCCTTGGTTTTTATTTGATCTTATTTCATTGAGAAATAAAATAAAAATTGTGTCAGTAGTAAGGATTCAAGGATTCAAGAAACTTTATTGTTAGTGGTACGAAATTAGTTCTCAGGTCCTGGTTTTTATAGCCTAAATAAATAATCATACACGAAGAGATTAAAGCCAAAGTGGTAAAAAAAAATGAATAAAATAAAATAAAATACCAAGGAGAGAAAGAGCAATCAAAATTAAACTTTAAGTAAAACATTTAGTAAAATATACACATTAAATAGAAACAGAGAGAAAAAAAAAGCTTAAATAAACTATAAGTACACAGTCAGAAAGTAAAGCAAAATGGTAAAAATATAAAAACACTCAAGAATAGAAAGAGCAATTGAAAGTAACATTAGGTAAAATAAAGTATTAACAATTTAAAAAAAAATTAAAACTACTTATTTAATGAAATAAGAAAAGAGGACAAGTTGAGAAATGTCAAAGACCTTGAAATATACGGTGGGTTAATGAGTTTTGATAAGTATTCTGGTTGATAATTAAGAAAAATTGTACTTAGTAAAAATAATTTTGATTTAAATTTATTTTATTTTTATTTATTTTTATTATTATCACTTTATCCATTTTATTTTTTTCAAACCCAACTACATGAACTCGTTGCTATCTGTGAGATGCACCGTCATGTCAACTCGTGGGAACATTATTCTTCAGATGAGAGCATTTTCCCTCTCCATGGACACCACGGTGGACACGCCCCCTGTCTGAAACGTGTACTTCCCCCGTTTCCACGGTTACCACTCAGCACCGTCTCCGGTTGGCAGAGCCGCGATGACGTCAGGGTGATATCGGGAATTCCTCTCCCTGTTGGGTCTCGTTCATGGGTCTCGTTGGTCTTAGACAGACACCGCCGCGAGGACGCATCACGCACTGTGGACACGTGAGCCGAGAAGTTTACCGTGTTTCCCTGCCCCATGTTTTCATCTGAGTCCCCGGTCCACGGCGCGAGGAGTTGTGTCCGCGTGGTTGTGGGAAAGCAGAGTAGGTTTGATGACAGAATTTAGACGAGAGACAACATGATGATGAACTGCATCTTCATCTGCATTTCCTGCTCATAATCACAACATCTGAGAGCTGTGCTGCCACTCAGGGCCGACTGAATGTAAGTGTGAATGAAAGTCATCCTGCACCTACACAACCTCATAGCTCCTGATAGTGCGCTTTAAACGTAGTAGTATTCAGTTTGTATGTGGCTTTTATTCTGTTGTGTCAAGTATCTTTTACAGCAGTACAATATGATCTAGCAATGATGTTAAAATTGTCCTGACAGCACAATAGTAAAGATAAACAAACTGGAAAATATGGTTAAAAGCAGCATTAATTTAGTTTATTCATTTTTGATTTAAAGTCCTTGCACCTTTATGTCAAGTGACACAAATAAAGACAAAAAAAATGTAAACAGCCTTACAAAGTTGAAGTGTTATCACATACAATATAGATTACACTTTATCTTTGCAGAAACACTGGCTGCATATGACCCAGAAAAACAGCTGTATTGACCCTGCTTCTAAGTTTACTTAAAGTGTTGTGCACCATTAGTACCCATCCTAGTCTGTTGTAACTGTTAACAGATGTAAACACTAAACATCTCCATGCTTTGTTGACATATTTTAACATGCCTAGACCTGCTCAACAAGAGTTTTAACCCTAATTATAAGATTTTAAGTTGGGTGTGTCTTTGAAAAGTTCTTGCAATGCAGGAACTGAAAGATCTTTTCTGCAGCGCCTGCAAAGTTCACAGCCATATGCCAAACTTCACATGACATATGCAGTGAGGATTGTAGATGTAGCACAGACAGGGCCTCTTTTCATGCTTTTCTTTAACCCAAGTGTTTAGCTCCTAACACAGCAACATACACAGTCACATGTCTCATGTCACAGAGTTTGTTTGTTTGTTTGTTTGTCCTGATGGAACTTCTTGTTCTGTTATGCAGCTCTGTTTGTGCTCAATGCTGTATCACTGCTTCGTCTGTATTGAATCTCATTATTGACCATTCTTTGGACAGTCGATCTGCACCCCGCGCGCAGTCCCACTCGACCTTGTCACAGAGCTTTGCAATAACAGGGATCAGTGACAGTGTTCGGACACACAGGCGGCTCAGATGTCTGCTCTCCAGCTCCCGGGGCTGCTGGCAGGACGTCTTTAAATAGATAAGCACTTTAGTTGTGACCTCTGAACAAGGTGGTTTCTCAAGGCTATCTGTCTCTCAGGGGGTGATTCAGCAAAACAGGGCTCTCTTAGTATAGTTTTGGAGGTGTACAGGGGATAAAACAGACAGATCATGAGTTTTACTCTTCCTTTTTGGTGCCGAGTCGATTGGAAGTGTCAGATTGGGGGTGTTTGTTTCATGAGATAAAGAAGTGCTGAGCTTTAAGTTACATCATGTGGAGTTTGTGCAGTCATGTGAAGATGTTTGGTATTTCAAATCGTTATTTACGTAAAGCAGACACATCGATTATTGTGGCGACAAGTTTTAATCTAACTCCAGATAAAGTTAAGCTTTTTCTTGAAGTTATAAAAAAACATTTTCTCATTTAAAACTAGACTTAACTAAGGACTGTGCTATGCAGTTGGAGAATAAAACCCGTTTTTAACTAAAACCATCACAAGACAGCATATGAAATGAATTGACAGGACAAATGCATCAAAACAAGAATCAGAATAGTCTTTATTGGTCAAGTATCTTTAAGAAGAAAACAAGGAATTTGACTTTGGTTTTAACTTCACTCTCTCTGTAAAAACATGCATAGATAAACATCAAATATCAAATATATATAAAAACTGGGATAAAGTAATTTAATCTTTTGTACTGAAGTAATGGAGAAGAAAAGCAGTGTACACATTTAAATAAAATAGTGCAACGATTGAGGACATTAGAAATGTGCAAGGATGTGCAAAGGAGAAATAGGCAAACAGGCTTTAGTTGCTCATGAGGTAAATTAATTATATTTAATTGCAAGTTCTATAGAAATTTGTCATTGTATAGATGGTATCTTGTACTAACCTGTGGAGAACACCAAATTCCAAGTTAAGTTCAGTGCTATTGGGTGGTGCATAGGACAGGAAAATTACAATTTTGCTAGATGTGTCCAAAAATATTTGTATTAAACCTATTTTTTGTTCTCTTTACAAAAGGTCTACCATGTTTCCTGATGCCCTGGAAGCAGCAGGCCGGGTGGAGGGCCTGCCTCTGTCTTCCCCACAACCACTTCCAGAGCTTGAAGAAGAGGAAGCAGAGACATCAGCGGAGAGAGGGCCAAAGAGAAGAGGCCGCTACAGGCAGAGTCTGCAGCTCCTAAAGCCCTTCAGGATAACACACAAGTAAACAAAACTGTGTTGAAGTTTAAGTGAGGTCTCTGACTGTAGTAGGATGTAATGATTGACAGGCAGTTGAGGTTATCATATTGACACATCGATATCAGTTCAGACATATGTTTTGTTTGCAGGATATGAGACTATCAGGTCGGAAGTTGTCCCCAAGCAACCGGCGGTTCTGTGTTTGAACATTAGCCAACTGATAACCTGCCCTTTTTTTCTTTTTCGCTGCTCTCTCAGATTTCTGCTAAGAGCATGAAAATTACTGTCCAAACACTGCGAGCATTATTCACCTCTCATTGACTCCCAGAAGTCAAGGCGGCGAGTCTTTCTCAGACGCCTGTGTGGACTCTCTCCCTCAACATAACACCTCTGTGTATGCCTGCACTTTTAGACATCTTACCCATTTTCACACTTCATTCTCTCTGTTCCAGGCACCAGCACCCAGTCGATAACGCTGGCCTCTTCTCATTTATGACCCTTCACTGGCTTTCCCCGCTGGCATGGAAGGCCTACAAACTGTCCAGCTTGTCCATAAATGATGTGTGGGGACTGTCTTGCCATGAAGCCTCTGAAATCAACTGCCAAAGGTGAGGTTACTGAGGTCAAACTGATGAAAGCAACCAAGGTGACCGGTAGAAGCTATTTAAGGCCGTCACACAGTGTTGCTAGAAAACATCAGTGCATGTGAGACATTACGTGAAAACTTTTTCATTCCATGAATTTAACCCCATTGGCTGTATCTGTGACAGTGAAGTGTTTATAGTGATCCAATGTTAACTTTATATTCTTTTTTTCCTTTATAAAGTAAAAAAAGTTTTGTTCTGTTAAAAATCAAGATTTATTGCTTTGCTTCGCTATTATTTGCACAGGCAGCTGCTCACAATACATTATCCCCTACTTTAACATTGACCAATGTTATAGTAAAGTCACCAAACCTTGACTCTGAGTCAACCAAGAGTCAAGAGCCCTGATCATCATGAAGACGAAGCTTTTCTTAAATATTGTCAGAAACACTTTTTTAGGAATACTACTTGATAAGAATGTTACTTGATTATGTTTTGCTGGATTTATGTGACACTGAGACACTAGCTGCATTTCCATTACATATTTTCACAGAATAAAAGCGCTGTTTCTGAAGATTTGATGATGCGCAATAGAGCCTTTCCAGTGTTTCCATTATGATGAGAATTGCACACAGCTTGAGAAAAAATTTGTGCTGTGAGACAATTTCCAGAAGGAAGGACTGTAACTGGCAGTATCTAGATATCACTAACATAGTCATTTTGATGGGTGTTACTGTTATGGCTGATGTTGTTAACAGATGAAGGCAAAGACCTTTAATTTGAATGCCAGCAGCAATGTACTAGGGACTCCTGGTGGAGGTTTTGGCTGAGGAGTTCACAGAGGAGTTGTTGAGCCAAAACTTCGGGATCATGTTGTCCGATCTGCTGTCCTTGTTTGTTTGAGGAAAGCGATCCATGTCTGGTGACGTGTTTTTGCAGAAAAAGTATTGCCATTGCACTTTTGCAAAGCAGAAATCTTCTCTCTGTCTGTTTTTTTTCTATTCTTGTGAAAGAAAGTAATCCCAAAAGTGCGAAGTGCATGCACTTTGAGCCTTCTGAAAAATAAGACAAAGAGTTCAGCGGAGACCTGCTTTTTTGTGCACTGTTGTATTAGTCCGGAACAACTTTTATGAAGACTTCATGCTTTTGTTTGTGTGATTAGAGAGTAGCATTTGGTTGCTCTTTAAATAATTGGTTTGGAGCTCTGAGTTGGTTCTTACCGCCGACAAATCTTTTAATTAAAACAACAAGTTTATTCATTGTCCTGATGGACCTGATTCATTTGTGCCATCAGATTTCATTACAATCAGATTTCAATGAAATATAAACTTAAAGTCATGCTCTCAAATGGATATAGTGCTCTCTGGTACAACTACATGGCAACCAACAAAATTCCTGACTGTTTCAGGAAATTTACACCGTGAGCAGTGTTGTTATGTTAACACTCATGACGCATTTCATGTTGTCAGAAGATCGATTATGCGTTTACGCTCTTGGAGAGTGTAAAATCCTAAGCCATTCTCAGTGGTATAGGATTTCATGCACAAACCATGGTTCATCTTGACTGTTTTTCCCTGAAAACCAAATACTGCTGTTATGTCATGTGGAAACACAAAGAAACAACAAATGATCCTCTGAGGTGAAGAGTCGTGTTTTTTGTTTCAGGTTTCCAGCAGAGCTTGTTGCTTTAACACATGTCCAGGTGAGCTGATCTGGACATGGTGCTTCACTCCCACACTGCAGGGTCAGTGGGAGTTTCCTCTTTAACTTGGAAACTTTATCTGCTGTGCTGTATACACAGGAGACAGGAACATAGTGAAGGTCAAACATACTGGGAACAGGTGCAGGGCTAAGGTAGAAATCCGTGAACAGTTGTCTCGGGGTGTGTAGTGTCGTGGGAAGTCTTTGCGGTGTGACTGACTACTGATGAACATCCACGCTTGTGTTTATTTTTTACCAACACAGGAACACTGTGCCTGGACGGCAGGCTTCTAAGAATAGTAGGGATTAGAGATTACGGTGAGAGTTAGTGACTGACTTGGGTGGTTATGTCATTAACTCCTCCACCTGGGATACACTGTGTCTGCTGTCACATTCATTAGCTGTCATTGATCGTGTCCAGGCTGCAGCACACTGCCCGTGTGATAAAAGCCACCGCCTCCTGCCAAACACAGCTTGAGAAATTCCCTGTAGTTATGCACTAAGTCTATGAATGAACAATAGGCTTACATTAAGGATATTAAAGGGTATTTAGCTAAACATGTGCTGACAAAGAAAACCAATGATTTTCCCATTACTCACATGCTGTCGAGTCATGTGCAATGACTCTGTAATAAAGAGGAGGGTCACTGTTTGGGGAAGGTCACTATTATCTCATGGCAGCAGTGCGGGTTTTAAATGCCCTGTTCTTTACAGAGGCTCTGGCCCTGGGCCTGCCAGTTGATGCTTCTGCTCTGTGTGTGCTAAATAGCTAGCTGAAGGGAAACAGCACAGAGGCACAAAGCTATCAAGTTGGCACGGGTGGGCGATGGTGTGCATGAGAGCTGCAGGGTCTCTGGAGACGAGAGGTCTTTATTTTGTGTTTACATAGCAAGAACAGTTATGCAACCGGCATGCAAAGCAGAGATGACGAGAGGCGAGAGGGGGAATGGGAAAAGCACCCTGGGAGAGTTGACACTTGTTAGTGCTCAGTGAGGTGCGAACCCTTGAATGTGAAGTCCTGGCCAGCACACTCTCAAAACCTCAGCTTTGCTTGCCATTTGGCAGACCAAAACGAAGGCTGGTACACACATTTTTAGCTGTGTTTAAAGACAAATCATTCATCCCTTTAACCAACACAGGCACCCAACTGCTTCCTATTTTATCAGTTTATACTAACATGTACATATTAAGACCTCTGTTGTTGTATTATGAACTTCTAAAGTGTCTTAATTGAAATTATGAAAGTTTTAAATTCCATATGTGTTAGATGAAAACTTCCTATATACTTATGAAGAAAACTTTCATGAAGATTTACATGTTCAGCACAGTCCTCAAAGTTCTTTGCTTGGTCTGTTGATGTAATGTGCAAAACAAAGTTCAATACTGCTCTAAGTTTTCATTCCTTGTTACTCAAGCTTTGCACTGTCTTGTCTTAGGGTTGCAATTTATTGTACTTCCCAAGATTTGAAACTATTCCACTTGCAGCAGTAATTATATGTCTTGATGGTTTAATGTTCTGACTGTCCTTTCTGATTCATTTTTCGATAAAGTCATTAGGGTGTAAATTACTTTCTGCAGCTGCTCTGCTGCTGCAATATAGACTCATTATCACTGATGCATTTGGCCAGCATGATATTTTACACTCTTCCAGGGGTATTATACCGCTACAAAGGACATTAGCACATCTTTAATACATGTATGGTAATACCTTCCTCCGCTTAATTGAATAATACATCATTTTTGATGTACATTGTAGGTCACCTTTGCAATATTATCAGCCAAACAGCCTTAATTTTACTCATGTGTATTTCAGCTGCCAGGCTTTACTAAAATAGCTCCTACTATGTGTTTTGACAGCCTGATTAATCTGGAGAGCAGCTCTGTTGTTTTAAGAATAATAATACATGTTTTGTTCTCCTTATGGTAATTTTGCCCTTCTTAAATGCCAATGTTTACATATTTTTAATTGTGTCTAAAACTACGCTTGCATATCACTCATGGTAGGGTATCAAAAAAACAGAAGAATATGTTTCAACTGATTACATCAATCCTGAATTTGACACAATGGAACTGCAATCATGTGTTGGTGAAATATGAACTTATATTGCGTCTCATCATCTTCTTACAGGCTTGAAACTTTGTGGCATGATGAGCTGAAAAGACGAGGGCGAGAGGGCGCATCTCTCACAAGAGTCTTTTGGAGATTCTGCCAAACCCGCATGTTGGTAGCCATCTTTTCCCTCCTCCTTACGATGGTGGCAGGCTTTGTTGGACCTGTGAGTATCATCCAAATCCTTCTCTTTTATTATTGTTACCCCAGTTCTGCTGATAATGCCAACATGTCTGTGTATGGTCACTGGCTCTGAGTGTGAAGCCCATGTTTCCTCTATGAAAATCGTTTGATCCAGTTTCACGCTGGTCTGGAATTGTCATAAAACCAAACTGGGAGATTACAAAGCTTTGGTTGGTGCAGCAAATACTAATATGGTAGATTATCTGGTTTGTACACAGTCATGCCTTTATTTGCTGCTTCATGTTTGGTCTGCCAAAATATGCGCGGATTAGTGGGTGCGAATTAGAACTATTCTCTCTGACTGATGCTTGGAAGTCACTTGTTAAGAAATAAAAATGTTCTATTTTCTTGGATTTCCCAAAACCATGTATTTTCCACAACATTCTGCACATAACTGACAGTGCTACATAGCTACAGAGAGATAAAGAGAAGAAGATCAAGAGGTGTAAAAATTGTTTTAACATGCTGAATGTCAATAAGCAGGGATGGTTAAAAAGCAGTGCCTAGTGTTGAAAACATGACCATTACAGCTAAGGGACAATTATCACCAGACATATCTGGTGACTGATAATCATACAAGATAAGACTCAGATGACTAAATGTGGATTTGCTTCAATGGGAGAACTGGACAGAGCCATACTTTAGACCTGGTACAGAGGTTTGCTTCTTCTACTCCATGAAAGAAACAATCAGGCTTGAGATGGCTTTGATTAGGGTTACAGTCACTTCAGCTACAGAAAACACCCAAAAGGCAGAGATGTTGCTGGTATGAAGAGATACTGGTTTGCCAGCTTTGGGATTATGTCCTCCACCTTTGTGTCTGTGTTGTCAGAGGAGTGTTGAGACCTGCTTCAAATGGCACCACCCATTCACCTGAAGGTTTTCTTTAATCATTATTTCATAAGTCATAATGTTGGAAATATCCACTTCCTGGTTCAGTCCCAGGTTTCCTTAAGTTGTTTACTTTCCTGTCCTGTTATTTGTTGACTCTGCGCTTCTAACTAACCACAGCTAATAGCATTAACTGGATTTGGTTCTTACGCAGACACACACGTGTCTCACATTTCCAGCTCATTGAGAACTTTCACTGAGGGAGTCGTGCTGTCCATGCTCTCTTTGGAGTTGATCTTCTTAGACATATTTGATTCACTGCAAAATAATCTTTCATCCCCATCAGGGCCCTGCATGCGATCAATCCTACTCTGGAGTCTAATATTTCCATAAGTTCAAATTGCGTTTTTTTATCTCCTCTATATTCTTCCTCATGTTATCTCTCTTTAATTTTGCTGCTACAATAACTCCCATGTCATTCTTCAGGCTCTCATGGTGCGAGCCCTGCTGGAGTATTCCCAGACCCCTGAGAGCCACGTGCTGTACGGCCTGTCCCTGGTAGCTGGGATCTTCCTCATGGAGTTGATGCGGTCGTGGTCTCTTGCGCTCATGTGGGCCGTCAACTACCGTACTGCAGCACGCCTCAGAGGGGCGGCTCTCACTTATGCCTTTAACAAAATCCTCCAACTACGCAGCACCAAAGACATCAGTCCGGGAGAGGTAAGGGATGCAACCTCATCAGGGACTCAAAGTTGTCAATCCTGATTTCTGATGTTACATCATCCTGCTCAGACCTGTTGGTAAAGCACATCGTCTGAGGGAGAGGAGGTTGAATTATTGTCCAACATGTGAACAACCAAACAAAGACAACTGTTTGCTTCTATTGCCCAAGAAGTCAGGTTTCAGTGTATCAGTATATCTACTGTCTCTCCCCAGCTGATCAACATATGCTCCAGTGATGGCCAGCGGCTGTATGAAGCTGTGTCAGTGGGCTGCCTGCTGGCCGGGGGCCCCTTGGTGGGAATACTGGGTCTTTCCTACACTGCATTCTTCCTGGGCCCCACTGCTCTAATGGGGTCGACCATTTTCATCCTGTTCTATCCCCTTATGGTACGTCTCCTGCTACAACATCTAAATCAGTAGAGCCAAGAAAAGAAATTTGTCCGACTTAAGTTTTAAAAGTTTGACCTAACATAAGATTTTACGACAGCCCTTTATGTCATATTTTTATGTTGAAACATCAAGTTACATTTATTGTTTTGGATATGTTACAGTGACAGGAATAGTGATACATTTTTTAAGTTTAAGCAGATGTTATGCAGCCGTGCCAAGCTTTCAGATAGTTTTGCCCAGAGAAAATAACTCAAGATTTAATTGTTGATTTACTGTTCTTGAAGTCAAGACCTTTTTTAATTATTTAGAAGAAGACATAAGTGCTTATTGCTTGAGCATCTTACAAAAATACAACCAGCAAACTTTAAAAGCATCACAACTCTTCAGGTATCAGTCCCCCTTTCAAATATGTAATTGTTATTTTCAAATTATAGTCGGTCTAACTCAGAGTCTGACAGCCGGAGACCCTGCTGTTGATGTGAGAGGCGTTTTTCACTCTGCTCCCCCTGACAGCTCTGTGGCTCAGCTAACGTGATTGTGTCTGCTTTCATTTCCTCCCATGCCACTTATTTCTTTTGTCACCACTTCCTCTCTGTCCTCCCATCCGGACAGATGCTCGCATCGAGGCTGACGGCGTATTTCCGTAAGAAGTGCGTGTCAGTGACTGACCGGCGCGTGAGGCTGATGAACGAGATATTGGGCTGCATAAAGTTCATCAAGATGTATTGCTGGGAGGATGCGTTCTCACAGAATATTCACAGTGAGTGGCTGCCAAGAAACTTTCATAATAAAACTCATCGTGTCATGTTGATGCCCCAGGCAGCGAGATGCTAACTTCATGCATTAAATGCTTTTATTAAGCTTTTAATTCCCAACTCATTTGGAGCAAAGGGTCTCCTCATTTGAGCACCTGTCACTGCTGCAAATTACTTCTTAATTGGTCAGTTTATCACCAGACATTAGACTTATCCTTTTCGTGAACTGGCAAGATAACCCTGACCTCATCTCCATTTTCATTAGCTGGCTGCATTAAAGTATGTTCCTGTCCCATCCTATATAATCAAGACCAGTTTGAGCACTTGAGCTCCAAGGTTAATTTTCCAGGTGTTTGGGGCTTTATGGCACCTTCAGTACCTGTCGAGGCAGCTCTACTTAGCCATGAATTAGCGATGACTTTCTCTCATGAAGGTCTGTACATATTTAGTGGATAAGGATCATTTTCCCCTTTTAATCATGCTTTAAATCAGCCAGGCGGGGTTCGTCCTCGCTCCTATCCCTTTGATTACCTCTTATAATCATTATTAATTGGCATTCAACTTGAAGTCCTATGAGTCCTGAGTTACAGTGTCATTCCCTTTAATTACAGTTCTTGTTTAATTGACGATCACGTGGTTCTTCGCCCTGAAGCATGCAACTTGAGCTTTGTAATCCATGCAGCTACACACATAGCATCCAGAGCAACGTCCCATGGAGAGTAACATGAGCAAGGAGGGATTTTTTTTTTCTTTCAAACAGAATGCTGCTAGGGCTAAATTAAACATGTCAAGCCTATTTCAGTGTTTGCACTCAGTGAACTTTGTGAACAAAGCGGCTAGCATGTGCGTTGAGAAGATACAAATGTGAAAGTGTGTGTGTCTATGTGTGGGGGTTGTGCATCACACTTGGACAGTTATCAAGGTTCAGCAGGTTTTGAAGCCTCTTTCATACCATGTTTGGACGTAGGGGCCCCTTGTGCTGCCTCTGGTATCTATTTCTGTCCACTCTGTTTGTGTTGGTTGCAGACTCATGTGGTGCTGCTGATTGTACATTCAATGGAGGACCCCTCTGGGAACCCTTGCTGTATTATCTGTCCATGTATGCATTTCTTTGCTCTTTCATCAACTCTCCCTCTCTCTTATCTCTTCAACAGAAGTGCGATCAGAAGAGAGGGGGATTTTGGAGAGAGCTGGGGTTGTCCAGAGCCTCACAGTGGGTGTAGCTCCCATTGTCGTGGTGATAGCAAGCGCGTGCACTTTCACCCTACATATGGCCATGGGTTATGACCTAACCGCAGCTCAGGTATTGAGATTTGTGAACCTGGACTTATCTCTTAGAACTTAAACATATCTGTTCATTGTATGAATGGGGGGTATGATTTCACGGTCAGCCTCTGTGAACGTTGAGATAAGTCTGTTGACATTAGGGGTGTGTTTACATTTTAATGCCAGTTTTCGCCAAAGGTAACATAATTTGAATAACTGTCTCTAATGCACACCCTTCTTCAGGCTTTCACTGTGGTAGCAGTTTTCAACTCTATGACTTTTGCTCTAAAAGTCACACCATTGGCTGTCAGGTCGCTGTCAGAGGGTGCTGTGGCCGTCAAAAGATTTCAGGTGAGGACAGAACCATTTCCATTTTATCACAATGTGTTGAAACCACTCGTCACATGGCAAGGAGTTTCTATAGTTGCATCATCCTAAATTTTAGAACACAGTGTTCCAGCCCCAAGGTGACCCATTCCAGCTTGTGAGAAACAAAGGAAACACCAGATAAATGAACTCTGTTTGTGGTCCTGCAAGTTTTTACAAGGCACAGAGACAATTGAAATGTTCTCTCTCTAAAAAACAGACTCATGCACACAACACTCTATCATTACTGACATACTGTATTCCACAAACATGGTAAAAGTCACATCTTAGTGAGAGCTGGTAAGCAGACACTTCTTGAGGGAATGCACCAAACGTCTTGAAATACACTCTATGCAGTGTATAAGAGGACTGGAATGTATGGGACTTATACCACAAGATCTTTTTTTTTATGTTTGCACAGCTGCAAGTTATCCATTCTGTAGCATGAATAAATTCCAGATGTGTTCAGATTTAACACTGAGCAAATGCAGAGAAAGAGACTCAGAGACTCTTTCCATACATTGAGAGGACAAAAAAACAAAGTCTCACTTTTTTATACTTACTGGCTAGTAACCACCCTTTTAAATGAGATAAAAGTTTTTATTTCTGAGTGATATTTTTCAGTATTCATGAAGGGGCTGAACACAAATCTGTTTTATGGTGCATGGACTGAAAGTTCCCACAATAAAACCATGCCAGTCCATAAAGTTTATCAGTGAGAAGCAAGATCTGTCCTTTTTCTTGGAGAGAAAGATTTTTTGTATTTATTCTGTTGTAATGATGGACACTGAAGCTGCACAAACAAAAAGAAAAAGGCCAGATGAGCAGAAAAAGCTAAAAGAGAGTGACAGATCACAGGCTTAATTGCAGGTTGAGCTGTTCACAGACTTATATGAAGAAGTTGAAAGTAATGGTTGAGTATAAGTAGAGATATCCTGCAAGAAAATGACTTTGGTAGAGGTTAAAGTCAACATTTAGGCATACTACTTGAATAAAAGGCTTAGATTACTTGGTATTTAGTGTACTTGAGCCTTTAAATTTATTACCTGATATAAAATGTACTGAAGTATTGGAAGTAAAAGTGCTTAAAAAGTTGCAGTTAGAATTTTGATCATGAAATTTCCTGTTGCTTCATTTCCGTAAAAGCAGAATATACAGGCACAGGAGACAGAAGCTTGAACTTCGTCAACATTAAAAATTAAACTTCTGCCATCAACAATGGTGACCAGCTTCCTCTCAACCTCCCTGTGTGTTACATGAACAAATTTGCATGTGTCTTTTAACAAGTGTGAAGTTATCAGCTAAAACTGAAAAGATGACTGTTCATCTTCCAAAGAAGTTATGTGAATAGATGAATAGATATGTGAAAACTCTATTCAAGTACAGTAACAAAATATTTGTACTTTGCAACATAACAACTTTGGCTGTTTGTGACAATGTTCATCTATGTGTCCACAGAGGCTCTTCATGATGGAGGACAGAGAGGTCGTCCTGGTCAAAATGGACAATCCCAGCAATGCCGTGGAATTTCAGGACGCCACGCTTGCTTGGGAAAAGGCTCGTACTCCCGCTGTGAAGCCCACCCATCTGCCCAAGAAGGGAAGAGGAATGAGGCGTGTGCTGCGAAGGGAAAAACTCAGTCTTTTTATTTCCACTGATGACGGCAAAGGAAACAAGGAAAGCCCCACTGCACAAAGTCTCCTGACAAATATGGAGCAGGAGAGTCCACAAAGTACCATCTCCTCCACTCAGAGCATACGACCACCACTGCACAAGACTCTGCATCGCATTGATCTGCGAGTCAAGACGGTACTAATAAACACACATACATTTAGAGGATCAAAGCTGTTTTTATTCAAGGTGCTTTGTTTAATCCCACTTCTGTTTTATGCCTGCTAGGGTTCACTAGTTGGAATCTGTGGAGGTGTTGGTAGTGGAAAAAGCTCCCTGCTGTCTGCTCTGTTGGGTCAGGTAAGATTTAGCAAGGATGCTTTCCTCAGTTTAAATTGTCTCCTCATGCAGCACAAACATGTCTCATAGCAACACGGATAACCAAGTGATTATTATTTAAACAAGCAGTAATTCAAGTGTGTATAACTTCTTGTTTTTGTTTTGCAGATGACCCTGTTAGAGGGAAATGTTGCTGCCAGTGGCGGCTTTGCTTATGTGTCACAACAAGCCTGGATCCTGAATCACTCGTTGAAAGAGAACATCCTTTTTGGAAATGAGTTTGAAAAAGACAGGTAAGATCAAAAACTGAATAATTCACACACAGGTAATTATAGTCAATTAAATGGGAGTAGATTTTTCCCCAGTTTAACACCTCTCCATTCCTATCTTCTCCTAACCAGGTATAATACTGTCCTGGAGGCATGCTCTCTTCTTCCAGATCTGGCAGAGCTGCCATATGGGGACATGACTGAGGTACTTGTATGAAATAAATTTATGTTGCTGTTAGTGGTGTGAAAGTGATGAAGGACCAGTGGCTTTTATTTACATATGTAACTGTAAAGGGAACACATGAATGCCCTGTTTGATAACTGTCTATTTTAGGCATTTCTTTAAAAAAATTAATTCACTAAGTTTGATGAAACATACTTGAGCAATCATCATAAACTCATGAAATTGGGCCTCACCTGTCCCTCAGGTGTCTCTTGATACCAAATGATAAGTGCTCAGTTTTCTGCAGTGTTACATGCTGCATAAACATGTAACACATTTTTCTTGACCATATTATTTTTGTTTCTAATGTTTTTTTTAGACTATTTTGATCTTAAAATAAAATTTTTAGCTACAAATATTCGGTATCCTGCATTCTAAACAATTTCCATGCAACGATTTTTCCATTTTTGCACCATTTCATATCTTTAATCCAGTCTCGTGTCCTCAAATGTTTGCTTTAAACTCTTAAATTTTCACACCATAATATGTACATCCATTTAAACATGTTAGCTGTAAGTGTTCTTGAGTTTCTACGGAATGTACGGGGCTTTAGCTTTATACAAGTGGCCTATGCACAGTTCAAATGTAGTTTAGGGAGATGCCACCAGGTACTTTGGTTTTGTTTGTGCACTTGACAGAGAATGTAAATTTAAATGTAACCACGTCTGGCTGCTTCTCAGTAATATTACTGATTTGTGAAAAAGTTATTGTTTCTGATGCTGAACTAAAATCTATTCAGATAGGAGAAAGAGGTGCCAATCTGAGTGGAGGTCAGCGTCAGAGAGTGAGTCTTGCTCGTGCTCTCTACAGTAAGCGGCCCATACTGCTCCTGGATGATCCTCTCAGCGCTGTTGATGCTTGTGTGGGCTCCCACGTCTTCCATAAAGCTATCAAGGGCATCGCCAAAGGCAAGACAGTGCTCTTCGTAACCCACCAGCTTCAGGTGAGAAACCACCTCAGAATTGATGAGAAACTCTCAAAGCAACAAGTCTGAAGTTGAAATCTCTTAAAGTCTGCACAGTGTTGATTGTTATTCGACTGTTTCTTTTCAGTATCTCTCTGAGTGCGACAACATCATCCTCATGAAGGATGGGCAGATTTCTGAGTGCGGCACCCATTCTCAGTTAATGGCCAAAGAGCGTGACTATGCCACCCTGTTCACCAGCATGCAACAGGAGGTAAGCTGGGGGCACATGAGGCACCAGGCCAGCTGATTTGAATAAGACATCTTTACCCCCCTCCACACAATAGCAGTGAGCTTTACAGGCTGAATAATTCATCAGCCCTTGCGGGAAGACCCATTGGCTCGGAAATGTTAATGCATACATGGCCTTTCATTATTTATGCACTCATTGATTTACTGGTGGGCTGCTGAAGACCCTGTCACTGATATCTCTGTTCTAAAGCCTCGCAGGGTGTCGGTGCAGCTGCTGAGACTTGTTCCGTTGGCAAGTTTAAAAACTTTCTCTTTCCTTCCCATTTTGGTCAGAATCAAGTCAAGGAGAACTTGAAAAACAAACAGAAGAGTGCCGGCACAGAAAAGGCTGTTAGTGCTGTTGATGTCCCTGAGGTCGGACCAAAAGTTGAGGGCACTAAAGGAAGTAAGGGCTGTTTTATGCTCCACATCTCAAATAAATGCCTAACACCTTGTTTCTGCAAGAAGAGTTCACAAGTAACTTATTTTCTGGCTCATTTGTCATTCAGAACAACTAATGAAAGCTGAGGAGAAAGGCTCTGGAGCAGTCGCCTGGTCTGTATATGGCGCCTACATCACGGCAGCAGGAGGTCCGGTGGTATTTATCACCAATACCTTTCTCTTCCTGGCCACCACTGGCAGCATAGCCTTTAGCAACTGGTGGCTGAGCCACTGGATCAAGCAGGGCAGTGGGGTGAGTTAAGAGATGATCCTCCTTTATGATAATGGGAGCTCTTTTGAGTGTGTGTGTGTGCCTCTGCAAAAATATAACTGCCATTCTTCAGTGAGTTGTTGGAGCTGGCTGAGCATTCATTTAAACGTGCATGATTAAAAAAGTAACGGTGCTACTGCAAAGTTAATTAAAAACAAGCAGGAGCAGTGAAGAAACAGATGTGCAGTAAAGGAGGCGCTGGCTGCGACTGACAAAAATGTGCCTGGAATAGTAAACAGTGTTTAGCTGACTGATTTTGTTTTGCTTTTTGTGTGCCAAAGTGTGCTTCTCTGAGTTTGATTAGGCAAAATTCATCTGCATCAGGGGAAGGGTTTGATTTTTCTCTCAGTGTTTGTAATTTGTGTGCTCCATCTGCCCTCAGAACACATCATTAATCTCACTGAATGAGACAATGGCGAGCAACAGCATGAGACTCAACCCGCACATTCAGTATTATTCTGCTGTTTACATCGGATCCATGGGAGCTGCTTTACTCCTGAAGACAATGAGAGGCCTTGTGTTTGTTAAGGTGAGCGTCTCTTACCCTTTACCTTGGGAAATCTTGCTCTCTTACAAGCTCTGTACTCTTAATCTTAATGCTCCTTAAAAGCAGTCATGGCGTTTTGTAGGAATATAAAACCTTGATGTATGAGTGCTGTACAGTCAGGCAGTGACCCTGCCTAATTGTCTTTATCGTCATTTGTTCATGCTTTCATGGTTTTGTGCTATAATTGAAAATGCCTGTGGGCTAAATCCATTTATCTGTCCTCAGCCTTGTCTCGCAGCTTTTAAGCCACTGCGTGTGTGTCTATGTGCATGTTTGTGTGTATATGTGTGTGCAGGAAAAACAAAGAAATAGAAGCAAATGGGAGGATTTGTGCATGTGTGTGTCTCTGTGCCCCTTTGGCTCCTCATTTTTAAAGCTAACCCATCCTGACACTGCATCGCGGAGGTCAGGTCCCCACATTAATGTGTGCCACTTGAAATTGCTAATTTTCCTCAAAGATGACTAATCTTTTTTTACCCCTTGCTGTGAGGAGATCTCTGGGAGCGTTGAATAATACATTAATAGAATTAATTTGTCCTCTGCTGCCAGATGTAATTTCTGTTCTGTTTGAGAAATGTCGCTCGCTCATTAGGTCATGACCTTTATGTCAGCCTTCCAGAAACTCATTACCAAATGAAGTTTTGACAGCTTGTGTGAAAAGAAAAAAACGACACAGAGAGTAGCATATGGTGAGGTTAGGGTGACCAAACGTCCTCTTTAGCCTGTACACATCCTCCTTTTTGGTGGTAAAATTATGTCCGGGGGGATTTTATAAAATTCCCAAAATGTCCAGGTTTTTCTCAGCTTTTTCTACAGACCATTGATATTTATAATAAAGTGCTGCACTGGGCTACCAGCATTATTCTGATGCGCCAACTTGTCAAGATGATGAGCATGCAGGAAAACATGCTCTGACTGTTTGCGCTGCACTCTCAGACAGATAATGCTAAAGTGGAAATGCACTTTTACAGACTAACTGCAAATGAATGGAAGTATCCCTCCTTTCCCCGTGGACGTGACGGCTGATGGGAATTTTTTTTATTCCATAATGAGTCAAATATTTGAAATAAAAAGCCTAAATGTTTTGGGGAAAAAGTCAAATTTATGTGCTAATAAATCAAAGTTAAGAGTAAATTCAAATTTTGAGATAAAAACTTAAATTTTGATTTAAAAAGTCAAAAATTTGAGCTAAAAGTTAAAAAATAAAAATAAAAAAATTACAACTTTTCACCTAAGAAGTCATAAATCCAAAATTTTCAGCTAAAAAGTCCAAATAATGTTTTAAAAAGTTAAAATTTCAGATTCTTAAGTCAAAATACTGGGATATTCCAGTTGAAATTATGAGAAAAAAAATTTGCTTTCTCACCTCATGATTTTGACTTTACTATCGAGACATCTCAACAAATCCAATTTTTTGTTATTCTTCTTTATTAACTGCTGGAAATGGGTTTCTAGACATTATTTGTTTACATTGTGGATAAGGTTTATTTCAAACAGAAAAGGAGTGTTTTAAATAAATGTATGGGCTATGAAGCTACTCCCTCATCTTTGAGTATCTTTTGCAGGATCCCTAAGAGGCTAGTAGGGGTGGGGGTCATTTTTTGGGGGTTTTTAGAATTTGGTCAGAAATTGGTATTTAGAGCTCGGCAGGTAACAGCCATTGTCCACTGTGTGTGTTTGTGTCTGAGCGAACTGTGTTTATCCCAGATTTGACTGTTCCCGTATGTTTCTCCAAGTTGTTTGTTTACATGTGTTAGATCTCATGTTGAAACATGGCTGTCGTTTGTGTTGACAGTCCACAGTGAAGGCTGCCTCCGTGCTCCACGACAAGCTGTTCCAGCGGCTCCTGCTCAGCCCAATGCACTTCTTTGATACAACACCTCTGGGCCGCATCCTGACCCGCTTCTCCAGAGACATGGACGAGGGTGAGGAGTGATTTGTGTTGACTGAGAATCTTTCCCCCCCAAGAGAGCTCCCAGTCAGTGAAGTCACCATGTATGACAAGGTGTAGCGCAGAGAGACGGAGCGGTTACACATGGAGGTTTTTTCCTGAGGGAGTGGCCTTGTGTTATCCTCTTCAAGACTGTCTCTGCTTGACAAGTTGATTTGTGGCATGCTGCTGTTTATTTTTTCTGGATGGATGCTTTTTGTTTCTTAGAGTGCTGTTTTCATAAGCTCCATTGTGGCTCCTTCTTTCATTTAGGAGGAAAACAACACTTTTGGGAGCACAAAAAGAAAGCTTTCTTCAGAGATGGATAAATCCAAACCACACCGTGCATCTGATTTGTCCTCTCTCGCTCTCTGTTTCCACAGTTGACGTACGACTCACTATGCAAGCTGAAATGCTGCTGCAGAACTTGACTCTGGTGCTGTTTTGCTTGGGGATGGTGGGCATTGTCTTCCCCTGGTTTCTGATCTCCATTTTTCCACTGGGAGCCTTCCTCTGCATTGTCAACCACATCTCAAGGTTGGACTATTTTCTCTCCTTCAGCACTGAAAGGATTGTTTGCACATTGTACTTCACCCCCCAAACAACAAATAAGGAATAAGTGCTTCTTTTTTTTTTTTTTTTTTTTTACAGAAACTGTTGCTTCTAGCTGGCTTAGCTGGGTTTTTACAGATACACAGGCTTCAAAACAAACATACTGTTACAGTTAACAACTGCCTACAGACACCAAGCAATATTAGCATTTTCTGGACCTGCCAACTGCTAACACCAGAGTAAACATTCAGCTTTAAGTCTTTAGAAAAAGTCTGTCTTGCTATTGAAACACTCAAAGCATGAAATAACAAACTCTCAGAAAAGGACTTCAAATTATTGGACAATTACCGGGACTGGACAAAAATGTTTGAGAAGCACTCTGCCTGAGTTCAAGGCCTTTGTCATTATTTTCTGTTTTTACACCAATTGTGCAGCAAGCATGACTCAACTGAGGGGAACAACAGCTTGCTGGTATTTTGGGAAATAACTGCAGTATCTTGTTATTTCCTTTATCTAAGAGAGGGGAAAAGGCATTGTGTTATTGTATCCACTGGTATTGATCAGAAAAGTTTATATACAAAGACACATTAACAGAACTTTTGGAGATATTTGAGATTACTTGAATTAGGGCTGGGGGATATGGGATATTATATTGATTACCATAATGATTGTGTTATGTATTTTTCAAACTGCCTTTTCGTAAGCATCTGTAATGAAAACTAAAGAAACCAGAGACTAGTTCAACATTTTATTAATATACAAAGCAAATACATTTTTTTCTGTTATACAAGACCCCAAATGAACAAATTGCCCACTTGAGAATGATGAAGACTCCTTAAAATGTAAATATTATCAAAAAGACTTTGCGTGACATTTATTTTGCTGCCCTCAGCCTCACGTTAAGCTCCACATATGGTCATTCTGTTTACTTCTCTGGCCAGGAGAAGAGATGCTTGGGATTCACAGCTGAAGAGCACAAGCACAAGATCCTTCCCTGTCATATCATCTCTGTCCCTAGATGTACCATAAATGTTATTTCTACAGTCAGTTCTGATTCCAGTTTGTCTTTAGAGGGATTATTTTCATTACAAAAATCTACATGTACTTTTTAGAGACTCTAGGCAATGACTGTTGAGGGATTTAGCTCTGGAGACAACTAAAGTGAAAAGATAGCCCTCATCTGTAGTGATCACCATCAGCAACACTCTGAAAGATTAAAAAGCTGCTTCTTTCAAAGTCATGACATCCCAGAATATACATTTTACATCAAACTGGATCTTCCACTGAAATTATCAGCTTCTAAAGCTGTCTTTATTGAAGTCCAAAATGAAACGCCCAGGGCATAAACATGTTTGTCTGGATCACAGGCCTGAAGCGAGGAAGTGTCGTGTTCTCTCCGTCTCTCTCTCTCTCTCCCTCTCCCTCTCTCTCTCTTGTGAGCTTTTTATGAGAAAACCAAATGATTCATGGGAGACTTGTAATTCACAGGCACCATCCATCCCAGGCTTCTGTCTGAAAGTAGAGAGACACAGAAACCTTTGTCAATAAAGCTCGCTCACTCACACTGCAGCGCGGCTGGCAACTTGCATCTCACAGACGGCCGGTTGTCTGGTTGTTGGTGTGTGAGGATGCTCGTAATACTGCACAATATGAATCAGAAAGAGAGAGATAGGGATCCATCATGTCTGGCCTTATTGCTATTTCGAGATGGTAACTTCAAACTTAAGACCCTTTAACTACTACAAAATACCTTCATAAAGATTTCTGTCATGTCACAGGATTTAACTTTTTTTCTTCTCCATAGACTTTTTGGGCTTATAAAGGAGAAAATTGTTTTTCATTGTGTTTCCCCAAGTTCAATTTGAATCATTCAGAAGTCTGCTTCTCATGTACTGGAATTGGTTTGCACATGTTGTATTTTTCGATGGGGCACATCTAACTGGGGTTTTTCCATTTCTGGTGCTGAAAACACATCTTATGGAAACTTTCTCTACCATTTCGGATAAATTTAGTATGTAAAGGCAATATTTTTGTGGGTTCTGCACCTATTGAACCCTCCCTTCAGAAAAGAAATGCTGGATTCTTGATTCTTAAGCATTTCCCCTCTCTTTTTCCAGGGTTCTTATCCGTGAGCTGAAGCGCCTCGAGAACATCAGCCAATCACCGTTCACCTCTCATATCACCAGCAGTCTGCAGGGGCTCTCAACAATTCACGCCTACGGTAGAGGGCCAGACTTCCTCCAAAGGTGAGCAGGATGATGTCTATCAGGGGATGGAGAGCATGAAAATTTAATTCCATCCAATTTCACTTTGTCATTTTTTTCTGTTTACTCCAAGGTTGGTAAATAAACCAATCCCCATATACCAGAGTATTTCCCCTGGTGATGCTCTTGTATCCCCTCTTGCTGAAACAGGTTCATCTCGCTCTTCTTTCAGATATCAGGAATTACTTGACACCAACCAGGCCTCCAACTACCTCTTCAGTTGTGCCATGCGCTGGATGGCTGTTCGCCTGGACCTCATCAGTATCTCACTTATCACTGCTGTAGCACTTCTCATCGTCCTCATGCACAATCAGATACCTCCAGCCTATGCAGGGCTTGCAATATCATATGCTGTGCAGGTTTGTAAATGATGCGTTGTGTCTCAGTGTGTATGGGGACACCTTAGGTGCTTTAAATATAAAGAGGACAGTGTTAAGCTCCTGGCAGAATAAAATATGTGAATTCAGGATGTAACAGCTACCATGAAAGTGTCGCTTGAGTAGTGTAGTACTCAATACCACACTATCCAGGACCAAGACAAGACCAAGACTCTAAAAATCTATTCTAAAACCCATGACAAGGTTTAACAGTCAAAGAACATTCTGTCTTATCTAGTTTCATTTTGAATACATTTGACAGACAAAACAAAGTGTCTGCAACTCTGTCAAAGCACAACATGCAAAATTCTCAGATCTTAACAATTTTGATCCAGACTAAATTTTATGTTCTGTAAAATTCCACGAGACAGTGGAAAAAATTCCCAAGGAGGCAGAACAAACAGAGAGGTTATGTTAAACATTTTAAGTCAGTTAATCCATGTTCGACCTTTGACCAAACACTCTCTTGAGTACAGTCCAGATGCCTTTATTCTATCGACACAGTCATGTGGACCTTGCGGGTTTCAGCCTCAGGCCTCCATCAGGGAAGTCATACAGATCCAAGAAAGGAAAAAAATCCTTTTTCAAAATAGGTTCCCTCAATAACTACAGTATTGAAAACTGTACCCGACTATAAAATGACATAGTCAGACCAAAAAAAACAACTTCCTTTGGCTGAAGAATAAAGACTTTAAGTCATAGTAACAGCACAATGAGGGTTTTCTGCTCCTGCTCTGCTTGATCTGATATAGTTAGTTGCCTCAGGGGCCTAATGTTGGGGTGATTAATGTCATTCATGTCAATTTATTCTGTACATCAGAGGTTTTCTGAACATAACTCATATCCTCTTGTGCAGGAAGCTTTCAAGACTTGCAGCATGGGAAGCACCCTAACTGTTGAAGAATAAATTAAGGCTTAATAGATGTCTTGTAGGGAAAAGTTTGGCAGTTACATTAATACACAGCTAGTTTTCTTGCTTCCTTTTTTGTTCTCCACACACAGGCTGTTCTACTACCTTAAGCTAAAGCATGCTAATACGCGATTGGCCAATGCTGCTTGGACCTCAAACCTCCGACAAACAGAAATTTCCGATGACCTAAATGTTTATCACCTTTAAAAATGCTGCTGATATACTCCTGTGAGCACTTAGTCAAATCAATCAGCTTTATTCTCAATGATTTTCTTTTGACCCATCTTTCCAGTTTCTTTTTTCATTATCTTTAAATGCTAAGGGCTAAAATAGTATGATGACGGAAGAATTTGTTTATCAGGCTGTAATCCCTCATTTTTTCCTTTGCTCATTTGTTGCATAAATAAATATCAAATGATTCATACTAATTGGTGTGAAAGTATTAATAACATGACCTTCTAACTCTCTGTACTTTTCCTCCTCCAGCTGACTGGTTTGTTCCAGTTCACAGTGCGGCTCCTCACAGAGACTGAAGCTCGGTTTACATCAGTGGAGAGGATCAATCATTATATAAAGGTAAGTTTATCGATCAGCCCAGTGAGACATGTGGGTTATGAGCCACTCAGACATATTGTTCATGGTTGCATAGACTGGGGCAGTGAGCAGAAGAATTAAAGTAAATGGCATGGCCATGTGTGTGTGTGTTTTTGTGTGTGTGTGATTGTTTGTGTGCGGCAAACACAGCGGGAAACAGATTGAAATGAAGTGTGAGGTGCTTACACACTCCGGAGCACATGACAGGACTTGTTTCACACAGCAGCCATCAAACTGCAAAGATGGGAACATAAACTCAACTTTTTCAGTTCAGTTTCAAGTTCAAAGAAAAGCTCCTGCAGTGAAAATCACTGAAAATCAGTCAGGGGGCTTGCACCTCCACAGAGATTAAGAGATTATTACCTGATAGCATCACCTTGTCTAATCTCAGAATCTAGAGAGAGAGGCACCCAGACAGAGTCCTGAAGGAGGTGCTCCTGCCCCCTCCTGGCCTCAGCAAGGAAAAATCACCTTCAAGGATGTGGACATGCGTTATCGAGATGGCCTGCCACTTGTGCTTAAGAATCTGTCCTTTACCATCCTGCCTGGAGAGACCATTGGCATTGTGGGCCGCACAGGATCAGGTAGATAATTAACGCTCTCTGTTCTTCTGACCTGCAGCGATTTCAGCATGCATGAACAACTCCTTTCAACATGCACACACATTTTCTTTCTGCAGGAAAGTCCTCTCTGGGTGTAGCTCTGTTCAGACTGGTGGAGCTCACTGGAGGCTCCATTGTAATTGACGGGATCAATATCTCACAGATTGGTCTGAACGACCTGAGGAGCAAGCTGGCAATCATCCCCCAGGAGCCAGTGCTCTTCATCGGAACAGTCAGGTAATAGAACAGAGGGTTTCTTTCTTGTTTGCTTTATACTTATGCATTTCTCTGACTTGCAAAATTGTAAAAGTCGAGCAGAGGCAGTGAATGAGAATCACATGCCCCTCAACCATTAATTTACCCTTAAAACAGCACCAGTAAGTGGAAAATCCCCGAGTGCTGCAACACTGTGGCATCTGTCACAAGATTAACATAGGTTAAACACTTCCCTCCCACACAGTTTACTGCTTGGTGCAGCAGATAGTCATGTGTCTTTGGAGTATATTTTCGCATTAAAACTCAGTAGAAGATTCTCTGCATTTGTGCCAGCATTCCTGCTAATTTACAAACCAATATCACAGCATTTTTCTTAGCAAAAAGTTGTAGTTTTACAATATATTTTCAGCTGTCTTGGCCTAGCATTAATATAAATGTGAAGCAGCACTAAAGGGAAATCTAAATAGGTATGAAAAAGCCCAGAGGCAGGGAGAAATGAAAAAACACATCCACAGCTTCCGACAGGCGAGATTGAATCAAAAATACAACATCAGCCCAGCTTTTTAAAATCAAGCGGTCAGTAGTTTATGAATGCTGATTGCCTCAAGCGGGAATTGCCCTTGGTCAGCAGAGAGGAAGAAGGTAGTTTCAAAAGAGTACTCTTATCTTAATATGATACAACCATAACATTAAATCCAGTTAATG
Source organism: Thalassoma bifasciatum (assembly GCA_008086565.1). NCBI lineage: Eukaryota > Metazoa > Chordata > Actinopteri > Labriformes > Labridae > Thalassoma > Thalassoma bifasciatum. The sequence continues at coordinate 59,223 of RPOG01000057.1, forward strand.
GATATTACAAGTCTATCTTCTCCCAACAGGAGTAATTTAGACCCATGGGATCAATACTCGGATTCTCAGATATGGGAAGCTCTGGAGGAGACACATATTAAAGAGATGGTGAGTGAAAAGATAGACAAAACTGTTTTAGAAATGCATTTCTAGACTCAAAGAGACAACCCAGTGTGCCCCCTTGTCTTTTCCAGGTCAGCCAGCTGCCTCATTCGCTGCAATCAGAGGTGACGGAGAATGGGGAGAACTTCTCAGTGGGAGAACGACAGCTTCTGTGTGTGGCCAGAGCTCTTCTGAGAAGCAGCAAGGTGATGATTTTGTAAAACTGCTACTTCAAATTTACATGTGCAACACTGTAAGGCATGGCTGATGACAGCAGGGAGTAAGATACTTTCCTCAGTCTTATCAAAGGGGAACAGACTTGTTATATCATGGCACTATCAGCATGCATGTGCCTCTGCATGAGATCACACTGCCACCTAGTGGAGTACAATGAAATTTTCTCAAAACTGTTATGGAATGCAAAAATGAAAGAGTATGGTTTTATACTTGAAATGTGTAAAGATGATTTTTATTTTAAAGTTATCACAGATCCTTTGTTGGATAATATTACGTCCTGTCTCACATCTTCTTTATTTTGGGTGGGTTTTTTGTAATCTTTAGATTCTGATATTAGACGAAGCAACAGCAGCCATCGACACTGAGACAGATCGTCTCATCCAGGAGACCATTTTCTCTGCGTTTGGCAGCTGCACCACCCTGATCATTGCCCACCGTCTCAACACAGTGATGAGCTGCAGCAGGGTCATGGTCCTGGACGGCGGACAGGTGTGTATAGAGACATTGCAACTGATTCCATGATTGCATGATTCAGTCATGTGGTAAAAACTCAATCCCAAAGTGAAACACCTCAAACGTATGAGTAAATGAGTTTCTTTGAGGATATAGATTGGATATAGAAGCACATGTTTGACCTCAGTGGTCTTGTGTTAAAGTTGATGTGATGCAGATAGTGAACAGAAAACACACCGTCAGTCTCTCCTTAAACTCCTCTTAAAAGTTTGAATGATTCATTCATGTGCAGAGTTTATGAGGGATGATAAAAGTAGTCTGCTCTGAATAACTCCCACTTAGTTAGGTAGTTAGTTAGTTAGTTTGCAGTGATGACATAAACATGACCTTTAACCTCTTTTCAATCTGGTAGAATTGAAAAGAGTTTTTCTACAAACACTGAACATGAAAGAAGTCTGTCTTTAAATAGAGGACCTACTTTTCACTTGGTTATATCTTCTGTAAACTTTCTCCGAATGATTTTAAGGCCTCAAGTTTTGGTCTCAATAGGTTTTCAATAAACCATGGTCAAAGGTCAAAATTAATGTCCAAATGAAATGAACATAAAGACGAGTAGCAGTCATCTTGTGATAGACAGGTAACTGCAATCTATCAGGTTAGAGGTGTAGTTCTGCCTTTCTCCCTCTCTGCCAAGTATTGTGCATTATTGCTCAAAAGAAAGGCCAAAAGGTCAAACCCATCGCTGTCAGACATTCAGCAGAGCAGAAATTCCAAAACTCGTCTGATATTTTAAGACACAACATGATTTGAATTCCAACAGCTGAGTGTAAAGTACCCTAAGGGATCAATTAGCATTGGTTACAGAAACTTGTATCATCCACCAAAGCACAACAAGGCTGTCTGAGGACATTATTTTCCAGACATCAAAACTCCTTTCATATGCTGTCTGCACGATATGCTGAGGTTATAATATTTATAGAGAAAATGATATGCTACATTTTTTATGCCGTCTTCACCAGTTTATGGAATGAGCCAGGCCTGATTTAAAATGCTGGTGCTGATCGCTGTTCTGTCTTTTCCATTTCATAGGTTTTGGAGTTCGACTCCCCTGCTGCTTTGCTGGCAGATGAAAAATCAAGATTCAGAGCCATGATCGAAGCCTCAGAAAACCAAAGCAGATAAAATACACTGGAGCTGAATTCTGGAAGTGAGCACTGACACCACGTACTTTTCAGGGGAAACACCTCAAGTGCACAAAAAGTCCCATTAAAATCCATCCTTCCATGATGTGAGAGTACTGAGAAATGCAGGCTCTGCTCTGTGTGACAATTTCTTTTTCCAAACCAAAGAACAAGGGACCACACTTCCACCCATAAATACACCGAAAAACTAACTATGCAAACACAGATGTATCAGCCTCCTGCTCCCTGAGACACAGAGATAATTCCCAGGAGGCATTGTGGCTTAGCGGTAAAGGACCAAGAGCAGAGACTCTGACAATAGCACTTTATGTTTCATGTCGACACATGAAAAGACATGATACTTCCTCTTTCTATGGAGGTCAGTGAATCAGCGAGCCCCTGATTTAGTTTAACTTGTTATATTTCCTTATCTGAGACCTCACAGTGCAGGCCTTCACTGTATTAACTGTCTAATTACATGTTAGTCTTGAATATTCAACATAGTCAATCAAAAACATCCTTTATTAACCATTTCTACGATGCTAACAATAGCTGAAAATATGTCACAGTTTTTATGTTTTTTTTGCGCCTAGCGTAATGTTGAAGTGCAGTAATGTCAGGAAATTATTGCTGATGCAATATGTGCCTAGAGCTGTAAACCTTTCAGGTCATTTAACGGAGTTAGCCATGTAAGCATGCTTTTTTTAGCCTGCATGCAGATACTGTGTTTTTGAGTGAGCTAATGTTTCCTCTTGATCCAAATGCTGGAGTTTAAAATCTGCACATTTTACACTGATGGTAATGTTTGTACCAACAAAGTACTGCCAGTGTCAAAAAAATTGAAGCTGCAGTGAAGGTTGAAAAACCTATGGCACAAAATACGTTATGTGCAACAGAGCTAAAAATGAGCAACATCAGGATGTGTCTTTAGTGTTGTCTTTTTCATAAAGCTGGGGATTGTAAACTTCTGCCTTATAATCAAGTATGTGCTGAACAATCAATAAGAGTGCAATACCTTTATATTGCATCAATATATTTTTCAAGTTTGCCTTTGTACACTTGAGATTTTAATGTTGCAATGTTTTTTTAATGTTTAATTTTTGTCTTTAAGATTCTGTTTTTTTCCAATAAAATTGTTTTCGATACTCTCTGATGCCCTGTGGTTTGTTATTTCAAACTTAAAGCTGCACTGAAAGTATTCTACACAGTAATTTGTTGTGTAAAGGAAACTGGAAGCACTACCCTAAGTGTCTTTTTGGACTCTAGAAACTTAATTTATTTTGTACACCTGCTCTGCAGCTGTCAGTGTGCTGGAAGAAGCCCATTATCTGGTCCACAGGTAGCTTACAATACAAATTCCTTTAAAAGGTGGCAAAATAGCTTGAATTCCTGGAGCAACACAGGAATGAGGGGGTAGTATAGTTTATTTGTTTACTCGAGGGACTGAAAAACATGACAGTCATGAGATTCTTCATCAGAGAAGTGTGCAAACAACTGGACTTGGTATCATTGCTTTAGATGATAAGGATTTTTTATCAGATGGTAAATCACTCAGAGTCACTCTCTTCCTGGCCAGGGTTTATCTCTTCACCAGTGCAGCAACTGGACACACCCTTTAACCCGGCAGCCATATACTGCATATTTATTGCATTTACAGCCTGTTTGTTAAATTCTGACTCTGATTTTTCTGAGACAAGCTCTTAAGTGATAATTTTTCAGTAAAGATTTGCTGGTCAGTGCCAAAAACTTGACTTCTAAACTTTGTAGCCCAATGTGAAGGTTTCCTCTGCTGGAACTCCTAAAGCTGTGTATTGTGTGCTTATCAATGTATACCAAATTTTACTATTAAAGCTTTTCAGTTTGCACAAATCCATCTTGTGCTGCATGGTCATTCCCTTCCTCCCACTGCTTTTGCCACATATTCTTTTATCTCGTTTTAATGATGCACTTTACCTATTTTATACTGAAGTTAACCAATAAATCATTATAATTATGATACATGGCCCCTTTGCTATTTCGTCAACTAGCTCATTACCCCATAAACAATCCAATCCATTTTATCTATATAGCACATTTTAAAAACAATCAAGTTTACGAAAGTGCTGCACAGTAGAATCAATAATGGACCATAATGGACATAAAAAAAAACAGAGAACACACAACTCTCATGCTGAATTTGAAGCTACAGAATGAAAATAGTTTTCAGATTCAAAAGTCAGTAAAGTGAGGGAGGTTTTTATTTTGAGTGGCAGTTGGTTCAAAAATTTGAAATAACTCATAGATTACTGGTTCCCAACTTTATTTCGGCCATGACTCTGTTTTTACAGCACAATTTTCTGGTGACCCCAGACATCTTCTTTCAGGAATTAATGTCTCAGCAATAGTATGTGGCTTTGTTGCCCTTCCAAAAACCTGAACAACACTGAAATGAACAGTGTAGATAAACAATCGTACAGACCGAACAGAAGCAGAAGAGAAGAGAACCCAGGCAGTGTGAGACCCTATGATGAGACCATGAGGACCAGAGGTGAGAAGGGGTAAAAAAGGAAACAGGAACAATTGAGACAACAAAACAAAAAGAAAAAAACGTATGTGAAATATAGCGGTGAATACATAAGGTAATAAAGAAGATAAGATAGCCTAACATTAGAATGGAAATGATAACCGGAGTGCTCGACTCATCAAAAATAAATAAATAAAAACATAAACAATTAAAATAAAAGATAGTTTTGGATGTACCATTTTATATTTTATATTTGTACTTGGGAAAGTGAAAATATGGAATACAGTTTGTGAAAAGATTGTGTGTTGTGTGATAATTTTACAAAGAATGAAAACTAGTTAAGTCTTTTTTTTTTTTTTTCCAATTAATTAGACATTTCAGGTGACCCAACCAACCCTGAGGTTGAAAAACATTGCCATAGACCGTAAAATTTAATACAATGTTTGCATTATATATTTTTTGTTATGTCCATTTAAACGTCCTGTCTGTATTGTAAACATATCAGTCTTAGGATTGATGTTCTGGAGGTATATTTTTATAATGAAAGTGGGTGTAGGGGTCAGAGGATGGCTCAGTGTAAGTGAAGTCATGAGTGTGGTGTTGTGTTTTACCCCCGGCTTTTATTTTGCAGTTGGGGGATGAACTCTCGCGAGAAGTGGTGGTTGTGCTCGGGCTGCAGGAGGAGGAGGAGGAAAAGCTCTGGCTGTGATGCCGCTGGATGATGGCTGCTTTCGGGATCTTAAGTTACGAACACCGGCCATTGAAGCGGCCCAGACTCGGTCCTCCGGACGTTTATCCCCAAGACCCAAAGCAGAAGGAGGTCAGATTTGAATATGTTTCATCTAAATGCTCAAATACCTCGTTTAAAGGGGGATTCTTTGACCCAAGAAGCTGTGCAAGCTAGCTGCAGTTAGCCTGTGTAGCTAGTTGTGTAGATGATTTGGGCCTAGCAATAACAATGAACTGAACCTAGTTGTCAGTCTCTTAGCTGCTTAGTTTACTTGGAGAACCAGTTCTTACACACAAGAGTTTGCTAAGTTTCAGTAGACAAGCGTTTGGTGGACGCTAGCAAGTGTCATGTTTTTTGACAGAAAACAATATGCGTTGATTTATTAAATTGTGCGTGACTGGTAATTGTTTGTTGGCTTGATGTTTTGGTCCATCGAGATAACGGTGGCTAAACCTGTAGGGCTAACCCCCACGTCCTGCATGTTGGAATTAATGTTTAATTATATACTGCTCTGGAAAAAATTAAGAGACCACTGCAAATTTTTCAGTTTCTCGGATTTCGCTATTTATAGGTATTTGTGTGAGTCAAGTGAATATTTTTGTTGTATTATAAAAAACACTGACATTACTCACATATTCCAAATATTGACATTTAGAGCATTTATTTGCAAAAAATGATAAATAGTCAAAATACCAAAAAAATCCCACTGTTTTCAGACTTCAAATAATAGAAATAAACAAGTTCAAATTCAATTTTAAACAATACATTACTAATGTTTTTACTTAGGAAGTATTCAGAAATCAATATTTGCAATAAGATCTCTCATGCGTCTTGGCATGTTCTCCACCAGTCTTTCACAGAGGAGAGTGATGACCACAACAATGGTTTTTATACATTTCCTGATTAAATAAGATTTGTTTTAGGTGATCACCTCATCAGTACCTTCTTAGGTAGAAACAGGTGCTTATGTTGGAATTCAACAGACACTGCAGTGGAATTACTGTCATATATGTAGAGATGCTGATGTCTGAAAAATTTGCAGTGGTCTCTTAATTTTTTCCAGAGCTGTATTTCAAAAGCAGACCTCGAATAATGCTCTTGGCTGCTGATCTGTTATTTGCCTGAGATAATCTGTTGGTGCTTGAGGAGCTGGCTGTTGTACCTGTAAGGTATTATGTCAAGGATTCAAAATTAGACAGGTATTTTGCCAAGTAGATTTACACAAACAGAGCATTTGTTTGGTCGCCTTTGATGCCAAAAGAACGAACAGAGAAGTTGAAGAATAAGCAGATTTACCTAAGATCACAGTCGTTTTAGGTTGCTAAACTTAGTCTGTTGCTTGGCTTAGAAATATCAGTCCATAAGTGAACTGTTTGTTGCCATGATCAACCCACATCTACGCACTACTGCGCCACTGATAATTAATTTTTCTAACAGTTTTGATTGCAAGTTATTGTGTAGGAATACTTATAATGTACTCTGAATAAGAACTGGATTCTGTCTTTTTTAGGATGAGTTAACTACACTGAATGTGAAGCAAGGGTTTAAGAGTAGAAAGTAGAAAGTTGCACAGATATGCAAGATGATTAGTGTAAAAATAAACCCCCAATTAAAAATAGGTTACTAAAATTAGTTGATTAATTGACTTGGTAACGGTCTGCAATGGTTGGAAACCCAACTGGCATTATGGTTCCAAATAAACACTGGCTTGCACTGCTTCTTTTTTTCCACAGCTTTCATTGCAATTTATTTTCCATGACTGCTTTTAACAAGCACTATTTTTTTTTTTTACATTTACAGGATGAGTTGACTGCACTGAATGTGAAGCAGGGATTTAATAACCAGCCAGCTGTATCTGGTGATGAACATGGCAGTGCAAAAAATGTCAACTTTAACCCTTCAAAGGTAACGAATCTAAGTTGTACTTTGTGGGCTTACTTTTTACAATTCTCATATACATGCAGCCCACCTACATGTGTTTCTTATACCTTTTCAGATTAGCTCAAACTTCAGCAGCATCATTGCAGAGAAACTACGTTACAACACGTTTCAAGACACAGGGAAACGTAAGCCACAGGTCAACCAGAAGGATAATTTCTGGCTCGTCACAGCAAGGTCACAGAGCTCCATCAATAATTGGTTCACGGATTTGGCTGGGACTAAACCTCTCACACAATTGGCTAAAAAGGTAAGACCTCGGTGTCTGACTCTTTAAGCCGTCTTTACTGTACACTGTTTCCTTCATGCAGGTAAAACAGGAACTACAGTTGCCAGAGGAACTTTCAATGCACGGAAAGAGGAGATGGTTAATAGCTGTTTGTACTTTTTTCCATTGTTCCCCATTTAAATCAGGAGAATACATTTTGGATTTGTTAAAATTTTGAATCTAATGTTGGTATCCTTCCAGTTTGTTTATTTGGATGTTTTTCAAATCCTCTAAATAGGATTTATGATGCCTGTAGTTTCATAATTCAGGAGTAATGCTTATAGAGATATTAAAGCTCAACAGACGAGAACTACTTTTCAATACTTGTAAATGACACTGCAGTGTATAACTTGTTTTCATAATTGATACTCTGGTTCATCCGACATCACTGAAACACATGAAATGTCTGTCTGTCACAGGTTCCAATCTTTAGCAAGAAAGAGGAGGTTTTTGGATACCTGGCAAAGTACTCTGTCCCTGTCATGCGTTCAGCATGGATGATCAAAATGACCTGTGCATACCATGCAGCCATCACAGAAACAAAAGTCAAAAAGAGACATGTGATTGATCCCTGCATAGGTAAGCAAGTAACATTTTAACTGAAGTGATGCAGTTTGTGGGTATTTTTTGAGAACGTTTGTGGTACCATGTTTTGTGATCACATTTAGCAAGCTCTTTTGCTTTAGTGGTACAGATGAGAAACTGCACTCTGTGGGGTGATACATTGCGTCATGAATTATGTTTCTGTTGCTTTGGGATTAATTTGCTTGTGTGTGTGTGTGCAGAATGGACTCAAATTATTACTAAGTACCTGTGGGAACAACTTCAAAAGGTGGCCGAGTTTTACAGACAGTGTCCCAGTCAAGGCTGTAGCTCTCCACTGCCAGCCACTCCGGCTGATGTAGAGACGGCTATGAAGCAGTGGGAGTACAATGAAAAGCTTGCCATGTTCATGTTTCAGGTCAGTTTATTGTCTTCAGAAATCCACTGCTGAATTGTTTTATATTAACAGTTAATACTCACTGAAAACAACCATCTTCTATAGTTCCCCAACCCTTCTTCACATTCAATTAACCTGATTTCTTGCAGTAAACTCTACATTAAAATCATTTTTTTATCTGATTAATCCACTCCTTTAAATGCTTGTTTTTGTTTCTGTTTTAAGGATGGGATGTTAGACAGACATGAGTTCCTGACGTGGGTGCTGGAGTGTTTCGAGAAAGTCCGACCTGGTGAAGATGAGCTTCTCAGACTTCTCCTGCCCCTCTTACTTCAGGTATGTCCATCCAGTTAGTGTGACAGGATGATCACTAAATCAATGACTCATATTTTTGAATTATAGCAGCCTGCCAAATGCCCATACATCAGTTACACTGAGAGACACTCTGCTTCTACAGCTGTCCTCAGTTTTTTCATGTAAAGATTGCGTGTCTTCAGCCAGAGCACTTTCCTGGTGTTGACCTTTGCTGACAGATGCTCACCCAGGGCATAGCCATCCATTTTGTTTCTATTTCCAAAGCTGACTGATGTTAATGGACGCTGAGTGCTTTGACTAATGCTGTGAATCTCTCCTCCATCCTGCAGTACTCAGGGGAATTTGTACAGTCGGCTTACTTGTCGCGGAGACTGGCTTACTTCTGCACACGGCGCCTCAACCTGTTGCTAAGCGACGGGAGCCTGGGCCCCAGCACAGGAGGGCATCCGGCCCACGGCATGTTGGCACAGCAAGGAAACGCCCTGCCCCCCACCCCGACCTCACAGCCAGCAGGCGGTAACCAGCCACAGACGCCTTTCACAGACTTTTACATCTGCCCTCAGCACAGGCCTCTGGTTTTCGGTCTGAGCTGCATGTTACAGGTACCCTGTTCATTCACACAGGTATATGAACATCCTCAAATGTAAACATGACTTTAAATCTCCTCAACAACTCTTTTTTGTGTCTTTCTCGACCTTGTTTTTCTTCCATCAGAGCATAGTATTGTGTTGTCCCAGTGCTCTGGTGTGGCATTACTCTCTAACAGACAGTAGGAATAAAACTGGTTCACCCCTGGACCTCCTGCCGATCGCCCCGTCCAGCTTACCAATGCCTGGAGGAAATACTGCCTTTACACAGCAGGTACTTCTCTTCGTGCTGTTGTTGCCACTCTTACATTTACACGTCATAAAAGAGTTCAATAGGTTTTTTCCAATCATATTATGAAAAAGTTTCTGCACATGCACTCTTGACAATAATGTTTTAAAATACCATAAACATCTCCTTGATAGGAAAAATTGAGAACAGACAAAATTGCCTGCTTTATGAAATTTGAGTTTGGCTTTACATATTTTAAAAGTTTGACTGTGAATTTTTTTTTGCTGCTTTAAACTCTTCTGAATTGTAAAAGGAAAATATTGGTTTCTCTTTCACCAAAATCTTGCAACTCTTAAGAATGTAGAAATGTATTTCTCCTTAAATTTGTTTTCTCTGCTAATGCACTCATAGCAGAGCTGTGTGTTTACTAGTTGTATAAAAGCCCTGTTGTGTTTATTTATTTGTGTTATCATTGTTTTCTGTCTTTTTCTTCCTCCACAGGTCCGTACAAAATTGAGAGAAATTGAGGAGCAGGTAAAGGAGCGCGGACAGGCAGTAGAGTTCAGGTGGTCATTTGACAAGTGTCAAGAGACCACAGCAGGTGAGAAAGCTCATCCTTTATCATATCATTCTCTCGTTAGCATTTCAGGAAAGCAGGCTAATTTTTAGGGAAAAATTGAACCTGTGTTTGAGTATATTTCCCTGATTTGTTTCCAGGATTTACCATTGGTAGGGTCCTCCACACACTGGAGGTGTTGGACAACCACAGCTTTGAGAAGTCTGACTTTAACAACTCGCTGGATTTTTTGTACAACCGAATATTTGGGTCGGGACAGAGTAAAGATGGTCACGAGGTAAGGATGAAAGAATGCTGTGAATGATGTTCCATGAAACATCCAGTTTCCCTGCAGATACCATGTGATTACCAGATCACAAAATGTGACAAGCTCTTCTATTTTTAGCCATATTGTCTCATGAGGCATGTTTTGTGTTCAGATGTCACCAGACGATGATGCAGTGGTGACCTTGCTTTGTGAATGGGCAGTGTGCTGTAAGCGCTCTGGCAGACACAGGGCCATGGTGGTGGCCAAGCTGCTGGAGAAGAGACAGGCTGAAATAGAAGCTGAGGTAAGAGTCTCACAGTCAGCACCCCCTCTCAGTCCTGACATGTTACTGTCCTTATCACGGCTTCAAAAAGCTGTTTCAATGTTGCTGAAATTAATTTTTCCCTCATCAGCTTCTGGGTCCACTAAACTGAGTCGTTGCTGTCATACTTGACAATATAAACCGTCAGACTAGAGACTCCTTAATATTACTGTGCTCTTGTCTTGGCTGTCACTCTCCTCCCTCTCCTTAAGAGGTGTTGCTTTCAACAGAATGTGAAACAGCAACATAAGTCATGTTGAGGGAACCACAAACCTTGCTTTTATACAAACAGGGATACGTGAGCATTGTTGGTACTTGCATGACCAGTCTGACTGAGTTCACTAGTGCTAGCATTAGCAGCTTCTTCACCACATAGGGCACACTGGAACTATAACTGGCAAATAAGATTAAATTGCAATATGGCCTGCTGTAATATTCTAATCACGAACCATGTGATATTTTTTCAACTTGAAATATGTCAGAATACCAGATACATTTTGTTTTATGCTCCACATTAGTGTTACTCAGCCAAAAAGTTGAAAAATACCTTTGTAAGAATGAAAATTTGATGAAACGTGGCAATGATGGCAAGAAGTAGCATTAAAAATTAATTTGATGTGGCAAAACATGGTCAAAAAGCAGCAAACCGTTTCTTCAGTATTATTTTTTGTACAAGAATCCTTTTTTTCTCCGTGTCGTTTCCATTCAAAATGAGAATGAATAAAAAAAGAAAATCAGGTTATATCAAATTTGCCATATGAATCAAAATAGCTTTTCTTATTTGAAAGTTATTTATTCCTAACTGTATTTATCTAATACGTTGCTCTATTTATTGAAAACTGAATTATTGCTTATGTTTAACAAAACGTAAGAACCCCAAAACAATCACAAAATATATTGCTACTGCAATAAAGGTAAAAATGATGTAAATTAGATTATTTTTGAAAGTTGTTCAGCCCTACTGGAGACACAAATCTGCATTTTTTTTTCTTTTTACAATTCCAACTTTCTTGTGAGCTTGACTGACTTGTGCTAATGCAATTTGGAATGGTAGCGTATGATATTGCCTCTCTGGTCTATCCTTTGTATCCACCGCTGACTGGCTTTATTATTATGTATATATTTGTCCAGTGTGCATCTGGACCCTGAGCATAGCCAATCATGTAAATAAAGTGATTGCATCTTTAAACTTTGTGGCATCAGTCGACAAACTTTGGTTTGTTGTGAATGTGTAAAATTAGTCAAGTGTAAATGGGTTTGCTATGTACCACACTCATGGAGTTTCCTGTGTGTTGTCTGTCTGGTGTGTGGTTGCAGAGGTGTGGTGAGTCGGAGGTGGTGGATGAGAAGGGCTCTGTGTCATCCGGCTCCCTGTCAGCTGCAACACTTCCAGTCTTTCAAGATGTGCTGCTGCAGTTCCTCGACACCCAGGCCCCCACACTGAGTGAGTCTCTTTGTCTTCTTTCCTGCAGCTATGATTCTCAAAGCTGTCGATCTGTTTGATATTGAAAGAATGTTGTATCCTTTTGACTTTGCCTCCCATTTCATCACCCGGTGCATATTTATTATAAATGATGGAGCCACAGAAACTTGTTAATAAATTATTCAAACCCTCTCTTTCCCTTCACAGCGGAGCCTGGAAATGAAAGCGAACGCGTGGAGTTCTCCAACCTTGTCTTGCTCTTCTGTGAGCTCATTCGCCACGACGTCTTTTCCCACAACATCTACATGTGCACACTCATCTCCCGCGGGGACTTGGCCTCTGACTCCCACCTGCCACGCCCGCGCTCCCCCAGCGATGAGCCCTCTGATGAGTCAGAGCGCAAGGAGCAGGAGGCAGGCGGCGGTGGCAAGATGGAGGCATGTTGAAGGCTTCTGTTTGGGATGTGATGAGTCATTTGTGCTACTGTGTGGCAGAAAGAGTGACCTGAGGTTGTTTTCTGTTTGACAGGATACTGGACTGTCAGAATCCATGGAAATTGATCAGAACTCCAGTGCAAATTTTGATGAGGTATATCTAATATTTCCATGACCAAGGTTTATTTTATGGAATACTGTAATCTTCTTAAGAAATTTCCCTCATTTTTGAAACTGTTGCCACTTTTTAAAACCCTGTGGGAGTTATTTCTGTGTCTCTTTGCCCTACAGATGTTCTCACCTCCGATGCACTGCGAGTCTAAAGGGAGCCCTTCTCCTGAGAAGTCGGCCCCAGACCAGGACAGCAAGGCCGGCTGTAAGGACAAGGGCATGGACCCGGCTTTCCCTCAGCTGTATGAGCAGCCTCGCCACATCCAGTATGCCACTCACTTCCCAATCCCTCAGGTAAGTGAACCCACAGACTGACATTTAGAGGGAATCATGCATAATCACATCACCGAGTAACTACAAATCAGTCGAAATTATCATATAACATTTAAAGAGAAAACATTGCTGTGAATTTTGCTAGTCCTGCAGAGATGCACCTATTCTTATAAAGGGATGGGTATGGATACCAATGCCCTAATCAATTCTGCTCATCATTCTAATTCTTTATTGATTCTCCTATTTTATTTCATAATTTGACAATTTATCTCAAAATTTTGACATGGCCCAAAAAAACTTCTCTTAAATTCAAGTTTTGATTTTTATTATGGACTTCCATGTTTTTGAGTTTTGAGTATTGCTCTGAAAAGTTACCATGATGTTTTGTGATGAAAGTTGAAATTATTTTTGAAAAAAAGGTTATATCAATGTGTGATTAATTCTAGCATATCAATGCGATTTTCTTTATTCATTTGAATCAAGCTAGAGCTACGTTTTCTATATCTTTTTTTGGTACATGAAAGAGATGTATAACATGTTGACGGTGTTGAATATAAATCTGCTGTGAGAGAGTGATGTACATTTCTTTGTGTGTTCAGTTTTACAGCCTCTTAAGTAAAACTTCAAGCAGAAAATTCAGAATCAGAGAGTTCTTGGCAAACTCTTATTTATCTGCCAAACTGGCTGGCTGGGGTAGATTAGTTAACATAAGGTTTATTCATCATGGCGTAATGTAGAGAATCGTTACGGGAGTCATTCAGAAAAAGGCAAAAGATGTCAATAGGTTGAACTTTCTTATTGATTCTTAACAGGAGCTGGTTCCCAATACCCATCCCTGTTCTTATATCAACACAGAAACCTCGTAGATCTCTCTAACAGATGATTTATATATCGGCTCACTACATTTAACTATATTGATCATGATTTAATTCAGGTTGCTTGACACATCAGTCTCTACCAGCTTAGGTTGCCGTTGTTTCTCAGATTATCTAGTACAAAAAGTTCCAGAGGGTCTTTTTTGTGCCATCACCTTTAGGAGGAGAGTGCCAGCCACGAGTGCAACCAGCGATTAGTGGTCCTGTACGGAGTGGGCAAACTGAGGGACGAGGCGCGACACACCATCAAGAAAATAACCAAAGACATCTTGAAGGTGCTCAACCGCAAAAGCACAGCAGAAACAGGTAAATGTGCTCTTTTTCAGCTCTCTGCTGATAGCTGGCTGTCCTGTATTTCATATTTATTTATGTGTTGTATTACCACAGCTGTGGGCATTCAGTGTGTCTGAAGGATAAAAATGGAGTCTCTGGAATTGCTTTGAAGTTTGATATGTGTTTGCAATATATTGCCACATTTTTCATGCATTCTTTTCTGTGCTCAGAATTTATGAAACACTGTTTACACGCAGGCGGATTTCCCCTCTAATAACTCTGGCTCTTTAAATACATTTCATTTGTATTCTCTTTCCTCTGCTTTAAAGAGAACAAGCCCTTTCTCTCCCTTATCGACCCTCAGGGTGTTGCATTGCTCAATTTTCCTTCCATCCTATTTCTATGCTAATAGCTCTCATCTGTTCACAGCCACTTTATCTCTGAAACATGTGACCTTATTAAAGTGATTTAAGGTTTCAAAGTTAAAATGGCATTGATTAGATCTCTCAGCGTCACCTTATCACATTCTTTTAAACTGATGGTGACCTTCAGCTGGAAATTATGTTTATTTTAAATAAAAAGCTCAATTTTCTTCACGTTAAGTGCCCGTGTAGCAGCGTCTTTGTCACTGAAGCATTAAATCAAAGGCGGAGAGGGATAACATCATTGGTTTCACTCAATTTCATGGCTGGCCCGTCCAGCAAACTGTGAAGAATACTGCTGACCATTTCCCAATCTCATATTCTTTTCCTTCCTTTTCCCCACAAAGGAGGTGAGGAGGGACAAAAGAGGAAGAGGAGTAAGCCGGAGGCCTTTCCCACTGCTGAAGACATCTTCTCCAAATTCCAGCACCTCTCCCACTTTGACCAGCACCAAGTCACCTCCCAGGTTAGACACAACAAACCTCTTTTGCCTCCCCTCCCAGTATAAGTAGAAATCACAAGCCACAAGTTTTCTGAATGCAAATACCCTTGCAGCCTGTAACAGAAGACACCCAGAGTGACTCATTTGAGTTTAAAATTTAATTTGAGTTCATTTTGATTCCCCATGTGGGATGAGTGAATATAATTTACATAGATAATGCAATCAGGAGGCTTAACACAGAAAGACATTCCCAGATATCTCTGTGGTGGACAGAGCCTGGCCTCTACTTTTCCTCTTTCTGCAGAAAGTGGATTAATATGTGACAGATTTATCATAGGTTGAAGTAAGAGCATATTCAGGAAAGAGATATTATAAATGTACCATTCAAGCCAAAATATACATTGATTGTCAAGTTTATGCATCGAATTTCAGTGTCGGTTGGATTATTTTGGCATGTCTTGAATATCTCCTTTCATTCCAAATCCAGACTGTCGAGCCCAAAGCTCTGCTGAATAGCTTATTGTTGTGCTACAGCTCAGAATCAGAGCCAAGGCCATCAAATCTTGTTCCTGCATGTTAATGATGTTTGATTATTTTGCTTTGTGTCCAGGTGTCCAGAAATGTGATGGAACAGATCACCAGCTTTGCCTCAGGGATGTCTTATCACCTGCCTCTCGTCCAGCACATTCAGTTTATCTTTGACCTCATGGAGTACTCCCTAAACATTAGTGGCCTCATAGATTTTGCTATTCAGGTACGGGAATCTTCTTTTTGAACGCCAAACCAAGATAAATCTTTTGTATATCATTTGTATCTGTTTGCATCAACTCAGATTTATTACGTTTTGATTTTTAGCTTCTGAATGAGTTGAGTCTGGTGGAAGCCGAGCTGCTGCTGAAGTCATCCAGCCTTGTGGGAAGCTACACCACCAGCCTGTGTCTGTGTATTGTAGCTGTACTGAGGAGGTACCACTCCTGCCTCATTCTCAACCCTGAGCAGACGGCGCAAGTTTTTGATGGGTACGTCACTCACAGGCTTCTATTTTTTTTTAATGAAGCTCATCAAAAATTAAGATTGATGGAATTTCTCGGGTTTAGATTAGAGGTCCACCCTTTGGTCTGCTGTGGCTGGGCTTTGTCGTCTTACAGTGAATAACACAGAGTTTGTTTGCAGGCTTAAGAAAATATTAAACTAATAAATGAATGTTTCAGGTCATTGAAGCAGGGTTAAAGAATTGTTGGTTTTGTCACTCTCAGCTTTATTCTGCCGTCTATAATAAGATTTTCCCACTGTCACAGCTTCCTTCCTGTGCACCATACTACTAGCACTTATTTGTGATGCCTTCAATGTAAAAATTTCAGCTGATTCTGCTTTTACAGTGCTTGAAAGTCATTTTGGATTAAAGCATTAGCCGAATGCCTCAAGTGGAGGAAATAAGTAAAGCTTGAAGATGGCTTATATAAAGCCTCTGATTAAAAGAAGTGTAATTAAATTTATGAGTACAGCCTCTACAGAAAATACTGTGTAAGGAATGGATCAGCAGTTTGGGGAATATGCTTATTCACCACCTTGTTAAGATGGGAAAAATGATAGCACTTACATGTCAGTGCTATAAATATGAAGCTGTCATCAAGAGTGGACACACTGAAGCACTCAGAGGTCAATAAGTTTTCTCTGTTCGGTCTTATCTTGTCATCTTTGCCCCACAAGGAGCTTGAAACAAGGACAACAATATCACAAAACCATTTGTAAAGTCTGTCTCTTTCATTTAGTTTCAAGCTGAAGGAGAAGCTGTTAAATCACAGGTTTGATTGTATTTCCAGGTTGCGGATCGTGGTGAAATCCGGTGTGAACCCGGCAGACTGTTCCTCGGCCGAGCGTTGTATCTTGGCCTACCTGTACGACCTCTACACATCCTGCAGTCACCTCAAGAACAAGTTTGGAGAGATCTTCAGGTAGACATGTATTCCTATTTAAAAAGTTGTCTTTGCTTCTCTCATTGAAGTATAATTCTGTTTTCAAATAAACCCTGTCAGTTTTATATGTTGCATGTGTAAAAATTTGTCACAGGCTTATAATTTCAGTCTCAACTTAAGTCGCTGTTATCAAGGGGACAAACATCAACATTCTTATCTGCTCATGTTCAGCTCTTTTCACCTTAATGTTTGTTTTGAAATCATTTGTACCAATACAACTCTCGATTTTCTCTTTTTCTCTTAGTGAGTTCTGCTCCAAAGTGAAAAACTCCATCTACTGTAACATTGACCCCTCTGATTCCAACATGCTATGGGATCCTGTCTTTATGATGGAGGCCATAGCCAACCCTTTGGCCCACAACTTCAACCACTCTATGGTGGGCAAGATCCTCAACGACAGCCCGGCCAACCGCTACAGCTTTGTGTGTAACGTGCTCATGGATGTGTGTGTAGATCACAGGGACCCTGAAAGGTATGTTGTTGGTTTTTTTTTAAAATGTTGTATGTCTGTTCGTCTCATGCTGCTGCAGTTTTCTGCTCTTTGCTGTTTTAATGTTTCACACTATGATTTGCTTTCAGGGTGAACGATATCGGGATCCTGTGTGCAGAGCTGACGGCGTATTGTCGCTCCCTGAGTGCTGAGTGGCTTGGCATCCTGAAGGCTCTCTGCTGTTCCTCTAACAACGGCAACTGTGGCTTCAATGATTTGCTTTGTAATGTAGATGTAAGTTGTGGTTGCATGGCTCTTTAGCTGGATGTATGATAACCTTTGGGGATAATGGTGCTCATACTGCTAGAAGCTATTTGGGCTTCAATCGGTGGTTCAGGGTTGTATCTATAAGTCCCCAATTCCAGACGCATGTGTTACACAGGGTTAAATGGTTTATGAAACACAGCTTCTGTGAGCTTCACAAATAATTTCATAAAAGAAACATTCTATTCTAAAAAGCTTTGTCAAATCACCAAAATTTTCATCTTTGAGTCAGCAAACCACAGGCGCTAAACTACAAGGAGGATTAAAGCCATGCTAAAAACAAAAAAATTGGTGTTTATCTCCTAAATTTACGAAAATAATTCTATAGATGAATGAGAATACAGTCATAGATTTACAAGAATAAAGTCATAAATTTGCAAACTTAAATCCATGAATCAATTTAGGGGATTCATTGTTTAAATTTGCTTTTTTTTAACTAAAAATTCAGCTTTGATTGGACAGTCAAAGAACAGTTTGAACATTGTTCACCAGAAGCTGACTGCAAATTTGGGTTCAAGGGTATGAGCTAACTCTCGCTCATTATGTTTACTCACCCTTGAGTTTAGCTATTTTGATACCGCTCTCAAACAGTTCTCTAATTACTGTTGTGTTTGTTGTCCTAAAGTGATTTTAAAACCTGTTCTCTGATCTTTCAGGTTAGTGATCTGTCCTTCCACGATTCCCTGGCAACCTTTGTAGCCATCCTCATTGCTAGACAGTGCCTATTATTAGAGGACCTGGTTCGCTGTGTGGCCATTCCTTCCCTCCTCAATGCAGGTAAGCATTGTTTTCAGTTCAGACGTCATAATAGAGAACAAAGGTACACAGAAGAAAGGTGGTTTATTGGGTTTCCGTTACCCATATACTAAAGGAGGTCTGCTATGACTGTTGATCAATTTCTTTCAAGTAACTGTCAAGAAAACTTTGTCACCTCACCGATTTTGCTGTCTATGATGCAGCTACACCAGATTTTTCAAACCTTTTCAATCATCTATATATGTATTACCACTGCTCTTGGGCTTTCTTCTAATGAGTAAACAGTACACAGACGTCTGTCCTCCAGGAAGGAACACCAATCTGTATAATGCATCACATCTATCAGAGTGGAGAGTAAACAGCGTGTTTGATGTGGGTCTATAAAGCCTTGGTGCATTCTGTTCTGTTCTGCTCCTTTCTCCCAACAGTTTTAATCATTTTTTTCTTCCTGGCTTGGAGACAATGCTCCATTCAACCCGGCTGTTTGGTTGGGTCTGGCTCACTGTATAACTCTGCTTCTTATGCCAAATGCCAGCAGCCCTGGTTTGTTGATACTGCTTTGATCTCACTTCCCTTGTTTGCGACAGCAGCTCTGTGTGAATTCTCTCTGCCTGATCGATCAAGGGCACGGGGTAGACAAAGTTTAAATTCAAAAGGATGTCTCGGAGTTTGCAGAATGTTTAGCCTAAAAATATGAAGATACTCAACTGTATACACTTTTTGTTTCTTAAAATCTTCAGCTTGCAGTGAGCAGGACTCTGAGCCAGGAGCCAGACTCACTTGCAGGATTCTGTTGCACCTTTTCAAGACGCCACAGCGCAACCCTGTCCCTCAAGACGGTGTGAAGTCAGGTAGCAAACTCAACCAGAAATCCTCCTAAGATCCATTTTGTTACGTTTGTGTTTACTCAAGTGCCAGAGTAACTTGTTCCTGGCCTCATACTGTTAATATGTTGACTTTACAGATAAATCTCCAGTTGGTATCCGGTCGTCTTGTGATCGCCACCTTCTTGCTGCTTCCCAGAACAGTATAGTTGTTGGAGCAGTTTTTGCTGTCCTCAAAGCTGTTTTCATGCTTGGTAAGAATCTTTGTAGATAGTTAAAGATGTGAACTTTATCCACAATAAATGCAGTAATGTTTTTAAGTGGAAAATTATGACAATGAAATTGAGATTAGATCAGTTTCTTATTAAAGAGGCTGATTAGACGTCAGTGATCATTTCTCTGGTCTGTTATTTTTAGGTGACGCAGAGCTAAGAGGCTCGGGACTGTCGCACCCTGCTGGCCTAGATGACATATCTGAAGGACGGAATGTCTCCATAGAAACAGCCAGTTTGGATGTGTATGCGAAGTATGTCTTGAAGACGATCTGCCAGCAGGTGAGGATATGAGCTGACATGAAGGGGAATGATGTAAAATCAGTGAAATCCACAGTACGTTATCAGTGCAGAGCTGGTATACAGGCTCTACCAGCAATACTGACAACAATTAAGTCCATATTTGCTCACATGAACTACTTCTACATTCCCCAAGTAAAGAAAAGTAGCATACATCCTTTATGAAACAGAAATAAGAGACTAGAGGGCGATGGATGTTATTTTTCAGCATGTGCTACTTTCTTTTTCAAGCTTTTTTTTCCCCAACTCACTAGTTTGCTTAAGGATCATTTAAGTTCCTGTTTCCTGTTTCTCATCTCTTTGCATCTTTCAGGAATGGGTTGGAGAGCGCTGCTTGAAGTCTCTATCCGAGGACAGTAGCGCCCTTCAGGACCCGGTGCTGGTAAACATTCAAGCCCAGCGCCTACTGCAGCTTATTTGCTATCCACACCGCCAGCTGGACAGTGACGATGGAGACAATCCACAGAGGCAGCGAATCAAACGCATCCTTCAGGTAGAGATCGCTCAGAAACACGCACAGTATTCAGATAAATTCCTTCATTCCTTTAGATAATGGTGACTTTTTATTCAAAGCTGTAGAAATTCAAAATACTTTTAAGGGGAGTTTTTTCACCTTTTCTATTCTGGGATTCCCTAAAATCTGCTTTGAGGTTGTCTGTATCTAATCAGAAGTATGATGTGTTACTGCCCCCAACTGGCTAAATCAGGAACTATATCATTAAGGCCAGGAACTGTGGAAATCCTTTACAGGCAATAAGACAATAAGAGCAAGAACAGCAAAATGAACATAACTGAAACTGGTGTTTTTTTCCCCTTTAAAGAACATGGACCAGTGGACAATGAGACAGTCGTCCCTTGAGCTGCAGCTGATGATCAAACAGAGCTCCCCGAATGTAAGTTCTCAGTTCAACCTTTTTTAACACAACATGTGAATATGTAGTCTTCGTCAAATTAACCTTCACATCTCTCATTCACGTTCCAACAGGAGCTCTACTCACTCTTGGAGAACATAGCCAAGGCAACTATTGAAGTGTTTCAGAAATCAGCCGAGATGAACTCTAATAACCCCTCAGGGAACGGGGCTGCAGCCCAGGGCGGCTCCGCATCCAACAACAACAGCGCAACCAGTAAAATAAAGCCGATTTTGAGGTGTGCATCCTTTTCCGTTCCTCTAAACAGTGTTTAGATCTGATCTGTGTTGACACTGAAGATATTTTATTTGCAATGTTCTGCAGCTCATCAGAGCGGTCGGGCGTGTGGCTGGTGGCACCGTTGATAGCCAAGCTGCCCACCACGGTTCAGGGCCATGTACTGAAGGCGGCAGGAGAAGAGCTGGAGAAAGGACAGCACCTGGGTTCTTCTTCACGCAAAGAGAGAGACCGGCAGAAACAGAAAAGGTTTAAACATTGGACTTATTTTGATTTATTGATCACATTTCATCTTTAAGTTCTACCAGCATAAAAATCCTTCGCTGTACCTGAGTTTATTTTTTTTTCTTGCAGTAAAAGCTTTTCAATTGAGCTCCACTTTGTGAACTTAACCACCCAGCAGCCTGAGCTTTGTTTTTCATTTATCAATTCAATCCTCTTCCTATCTCCTCAGTATGTCTCTGCTGAGCCAGCAGCCATTCTTGTCTCTGGTGCTGACGTGTCTGAAGGGACAGGATGAACAGAGGGAAGGCCTCCTCACCTCCCTTTACAGCCAAGTGCAGCAGATTGTTACTAACTGGAGGGAAGACCAGTACCAGGACGACTGCAAAGCAAAACAAATGATGCATGAGGCTCTGAAACTACGACTCAATCTTGTGAGAAATTCTTTATTTTGGTGAAAACATCTTAACTAAACATCTTAATCTTTGTAAACAGAATCCCTGTTCTGTTGAATCCATTTATAGTTAGTTTTTTAAATAAGAAGGTGCAAGTTTTATGTTGTGATGATATCCAGAAAAAGGCTCTTCTTTCAATCCAACTTTAACATGTTTCTGTGAGACTCATCATTTTATTTTCTCTCCTATAAAGGTGGGTGGCATGTTTGACACAGTGCAACGCAGCACCCAGCAGACCACTGAGTGGGCCGTTCTCCTCCTCGACATCATCAGCAGTGGCACAGTGGACATGCAGTCCAATAAGTGAGTCCTTGCTCAGAGAAACCATGTGATTTCTTGATTTTGATACTAGATCATAGGAATTCTGTTCCTTTTTTTAATCCTCTTGATTTGCTTTAACATTGCCTCTCTTCAACAGTGAGCTCTTCACAACAGTGTTGGACATGTTGAGTGTGCTGATCAACGGCACACTGGCTGCTGACATGTCCAGTATCTCTCAGGGCAGCATGGAAGAGAATAAAAGAGCCTATATGAACCTGGTGAAGAAACTCAGGGTAAGGATCAACCAAACTCTGGATGATAAAATGCGGTTCCAGGATTTAAAATGTTGTAAAACCAAGTTTCTAAATATTTTAAATCTGCCAAAATTGCCTTCCTCAATTATCCTCTGGTCATTTAACATAGGACATAGCCAGTTACAAAACAAATCTAAAAAAGTAGTCAGCATTTACTTAAACTCCATGTGTGTTTATATAACTCTTCCTTTGAGCAAAGATTTTAATCGATAAATTGGTGTAAAAATCAGGCTGAAAGTTGCCTACAATAGTTGTAAACCACTAAAATGGGGTCATTCCTTCAACAGAAAGAGCTCGGAGATCGGCAGTCAGAAAGTTTGGAAAAGGTTCGCCAGCTGCTGCCGCTGCCCAAGCAGACTCGTGATGTCATAACCTGTGAGCCTCAGGGTTCACTGATAGACACTAAGGGGAACAAGATTGCTGGATTTGAAAAGGAAGTAAGTGCTTTTCAAACTTCTCATGCTGTATCCCCAAAATCAGGCAAAGAGGATGAAGAACACTGTACAACAATGTGATCAAATATCATCAAGTAACTGTCATGAAAGTATTCAGATCTCAATAATGCTCTACTGGGTCTCTTTTCTACCAGGGCCTTCAAGTGTCAACCAAACAGAAGATTTCCCCCTGGGATGTCTTTGAGGGTCTGAAACACTCAGCCCCCCTCTCCTGGGGCTGGTTTGGTACGGTGCGCGTGGATCGAAAAGTTACTAAATTTGAGGAGCAGCAGCGATTCCTGCTCTACCACACCCACCTGAAGCCCAAGCCTCGTAGCTATTACCTGGAGCCACTCCCTCTGCCCCCTGAGGAGGAGGAGCCCTTGACCCCTGTGTCCCAGGAGTCAGAGAAGAAGATGATGGAGCCGGTGAAGCCAGAGAAGAGCGTGCCTGCTGTGCCCTCTGACACAAACAAGAAGAAATCAAGCAAGAAGAAGAAAACGCCAGCATCCAAAACGGAGGTCAGTTATGGTCAAGATATACGGTTTTCGAATGATAGAGCTTCACTGATGTGTTTTATTCTAAATAGATATATGTTATCCTTTTTTTTTGTCTCTAGGACTTTGTGACCCGCACACCGGGTGGCGTGACCTATGCGCCCAGTATGCCTCCAGAGCTGATGCAGAATCATCCATACGGCCGGCTCTACGGTCAGCAGGCTATGGGCATGTACACACAGAATCAGCCTCTACCCCCTGGTCAGTCCTGGCACAATTCCTCCTTATCAGCACTCCTCAAGCACCAACAGTGTCACTGAATTAAAACAAACACTCTCTGAGCCTGTCTGACTCTTGTTTCCACAGGCGGCCCAGGTCTGGACCCTCCATACAGACCAGCCCGCAACCCACAAATGAATAAAATGATGCCCACTCGACCCAACTACCCCGGCATGATGCCTGGTATGCAGGGAAACATGCCCGGCATGATGGGACTGGATAAACAGTATCCCATGGGTTATAAGCCCCAGCCGAGCATGCCTCAGGGCCAGATGCTACGACAGCAGCTACAGGTCAGACTGGTGAGTCAGTTCTCCCATCATCAAGCACAACTATTATATAAAGGAGTTAAAATGCAGCCTGAGCTCAGATGTTGTAAGCCTATGACACAAACCACTCATGGTCCCATATTCTCTTCACTACAGCTCTTTTCAATTTGCTGTTTTTCTGACTTGTTCCTCTTCACAGAATCAGAGCATGATAGGGCAGCAGATGAGACAAATGACACCCAACCAACCATATACTCCAGTGCAGGCGTCACAGGTAAATCTGTTTTTGTAGCTTTTTGTGTGTCGATAACAAATGCACAAGTCATCTGATGCCTTCATTTGTGTTCACGACAACTTGCCTGGTCTTGATTTGATACATTATAAGAGTAAACAACACCAGAAATTCAAGTCTATGAGCTCCTTCTTCTCTGTCGGTTTTATCAACATTGCTTTATCTGTTTAGAACATATCTCAGGGCTATACCACGTATGGATCACACATGGGGATGCAGTCGCATCTGGCCCAAGGTGGTGGTATAGTTCCTCCCTCCTACGGGAATCAAAACTTCCAGGGCACTCATCCTGGAGGTAACCCAGCTGTGGTGGATCCTATGAGGCAAATGCCGCCAAGGCCCAGTGGTTACGTTCACCAGCAGGCACCAGGCTACGCACACAGTATGCAGAACACACAGAGGTAAGTGATGCTTTTACCTTTTGTGACTCCTGCTATTAGTTCACTGAAAAATGGTCTGCCGTCAAACTTCCGTCTTACATCTCGTGTGTCTCAGGTTTACCCACCAGCCCCTCCAGCAGAACCCCATCATGCATGGCCTCAGTCACTTGGGAGGCCAGGGCGTCCATTCAGGCATGAGGCCCAATCAGATGCTGGCAGAACAACAACAGCAACAACAGCAGCAGCAACAAGCAGCACAGCAACAACAACAGCAACAGCAGCAGTACCTCAGACAACAAGCAATCCGAGTGAGTTAACACGGATCCATTTGTTTAGCCAACACTCGGTTTATAGACCATCCTCCCTTGTAGGGTTTCTATTTTTAATTGTGAGACCAGACTTCCCTATAACTTTACTTTCCTCACCTTTTCATATCGTCACAGCAGCAGCAGCAACAGGTCCAACAAGCTCAACAACAGCAGCAACAGCAACAGCAGCAGCAGCAACAGGTCCAACCCCAGCAGGTTGCCCCACAACAGCAGGTTCCTCAGCAGCAGCAACAGCAGCAGCAGGTGTCAGCAGTGGCTCCACCTGGACAGGCTCAGGCCCAGGGCCTCGGCATGCAGCCGCTGCCGCCTCAGCAACCCCTGGTAGGTCCAATACAAAAAAAGTTCAGATATTAGTCCGTTTAAAATGTAAGGAGGGACTTTCCACCAGTTTTATGTCATAGTATACATCACAGATTTACTCAAAAAGTTGTCCATGGAAAGAAAACTACAAGGGCTTTGGTTGACAGTCATTACTCACTATAATTAAAGTAGATGTTTTTGATTCAGTTTCTCACATCCAGGCCTTCTGCAATGATTTTTAGTATTTGTCCACTTACAGGATCTACAGAATTTATCTGAACAATTTTCAGCTATTTCATAAGATCTAAACTACCCCCATAAAAAGCTTCAGTTAAGTTAAATTTGTTTTTACTATAATTATAATCCTGCTTCTTTAACTGTATCACAAGAGGATTCTTGAATTGTACTTTTGATTATGAACATCATATACTGAGTATGCTTTCGGAAAATATATGTCACAACTGAGAGAATTTTAGAAGTAAACAGAAACAGAAGCAGGAGATAATTTCATTGTTGTTACAATCACCTTTATCAAGCTGCTATCACCTGAAAGTAAGTAAATATCACAAGTCAGTGCCACACTAGTAGATAGCTTCTTACTAAAGGGATACCGTCAGATAAAACAGACTAACGGAGCTCCTCATAAAAAAGCCGACCCAATTATCTCAAGTTGATTAACTGAAAGCAAAAAAGAGAAAGGCTTAAATAACTGCTGGATAATGATCGAATGAAAAGAAGTAAAATTGCTCTCCTTTGTGTGTCTAGTTCCAGCGACAGGGAATGCAGCAGACTCAGCAGCAGCAGCAGACTGCAGCTCTTGTCAGACAGCTACAACAGCAACTTTCAAGTAAGTCAGACGCTTGAATTCCTTTTTCCAACCAATATCTATGTGTATAATTTTATTCTCCATGTATAAAAGAAAATAGGTTCTGTGTCTACACTAAAACATTTCTTCTCTTTCAGATTCCCAACCAGGACAGGGCACCAGTTCATATTACTGATCATGCTCGTCTGTAGTCATGTGTAGACTAAAGGCTCTAATTATGTGGAAGATTCCAGCTCTACAGAAGAGATGTGTTCAGTCTGATGTATGCTGTCTAACGCACAAAGGACCACTACACACACACACACATCTCGGTCACCGTGGCAATGATCCGAAATATCTTGACTTCAGTCGTGTAATTATGGATTTTCAGATGAGGGATCCTGCTCTGAAGTAAACAGATAATGGTTAATAATGGAAAAGTCTATGTAAAAAAGTACCAGAAATTATAAGAATAATGCAATTTTTTTATTTTATTTCAATTTGTACAATTTTTTCAGTTTCGTGTATTTCTCATTAAAAAATCATGTCAGTTTTTATGTGTTGTACTTGTGTCGAATGTCTGCATACTCGGCTTTCCAACTGTCAGTGAAATACTTTAGGGTGTGAAGAGGAGGTGAAAGGATTTGTTCCACAAAAAAAGGCTGTTTATGCTATAAAAAAAAAATTATAGCTTCTTTGTCTTATTGGTGTCACCTTTTGAGACATGGAAAAATGTTTATGTCAAAAATATTACAATGATGAAATACTAAAGAAATACAGCATGATTTCTTGTGGGAATATTGAGAAATGCTCTGATATACATTAAGTTTGAGGTAATTATTCTTTACAGCACCAAATCAGCCAGTATCTAATGTTCAGACATTGATTTTATTTGAAATCACCCCACAACAATGTGCTCAAGAGTCCAAAACACCAAATGAAAGGCGCCAACGATAAAATCTCAACTCCCTGTTCAGGTTTATAAGTTTATAAAGGCAAATAGTCAGGCTCTACTCTTTACATTTAACTTGGCCAAATAAAGAAGATTTCAAGAAGTCGTCAGAGGACAAAGGGAAAAGGTCAGGATTTTTTCTTCATGTTTCCAAAATTAGTGTACAGGAAGTGGAAAACATTTCCTCATTTTGATTTTGTTGCTTTTTTTGTTGTCTTTGGTTTTTGTTTATCCACATTCAAACTTTCCAAACGGCTGAACAGCACCCCAGAGTCAGATCCTAGTGTTCTTCCTTCAAATGGACAGTCCTTCCCCTGGTACCTCAGCAGAAAGTTCACATTTTTCCAGCTCCTCTCATCTGGTTGCACCCCGAGCTTGGAAAGTAGTTTATTAGAAATCTCTGGTACGACTGGCTGGAGGAGCGTGCCATAAATTCTCAGGCATTCAAGTGTGACGTGAATGATTGTGTCCAACCAGCGCTGGTCTCTACTGTCCGTTCGATCCAGCTTCCACGGTGTGTGGCGTTGAACAAACCCGTTTGTCTGCCTCACACAGGCACTGATGGCTTCCAGAGCTTTATACACATGAATGCTTTCATAGTGCTGCTCAACCACAGCAGGGAGATTTTTTACAGCATCCAACATGGAATAGTCCTCAGCCACAGCTCTGCCTCCCTCATCACATGGGAAGGACTGAGAGCAAAAAGGAGGGAAGACCTGAGCTGGGTTAAGAGCCAGAGCTGTGCAGCGGTTCAGGAGACCACCAAGAGAGTCAGCGAGCTCTGAATTAAGAAGCTTGATAACTTTATCATCTGTGTAATCACAGTCTGTGTCTGGGACTCCCTGGCGCAGGAGAAAGTACCTCAAACCATCAGTTGTGAAAACCTGTGAGCGTTCAAGGGGATCCACCACATTACCCAGACTTTTAGACATTTTCTTTCCTCCAACTGTCCAGTGAGAGTGCACATATATTGTCTGTGGCAGCTGCAGCCCAGCACCAAGAAGAAAAGATGGCCAGTAGATGGCATGAAACTTTAGAATGTCTTTTCCAACAATGTGGTGGGCCACATTCCACCATCTGCTGTGATCCTCTGGATATCCAGCTACAGTGAGATAGTTTACCAAGGCGTCAAGCCACACATAGATAGTTTGATCTGGGTCACCTGGGACAGGGATGCCCCACTGCAGGCGGTTTCTTTGACGGGACACTGAGAGGTCTGGGAGGTCGTCCTGCAGCCACTGGAGAACAGCATGGTAGAAGCGTTCAGGCTGTATAGAGCCAGGGTTTTCTCTGAGCCAGTTCAAGAGCTGGGAGCGAAATGCAGACAGACGAAACATGTAGTTTTCCTCTTTCATCCACTCCACCTGTAAGAAGATAAGAGGAAAGACCATTGTGATTTTGTTTTTGTATACAAAGGCTGGGGCTGGGCAGTTGATTGCAAATTAGATTAAATCACAACATGTCCTGCAGCAATATTCTTATCACAGACAGTGCAATATTTCTTTAACCTCAGATGTGTCAGAATACCAGATACAATTTTTTGAAGTAGATGTTTTAGGCTCTACAACCCTGGAGGCAACCAAGAGCCAAATTATTGAAAAACTACAATTGCAAGAGATACAACCTAAGTGGTTGAAAGTGGCAATAATAGCAGGAAGTAGCCATAAAAATGAGTGTTTGGAGGTAAAAAGGGGTGAAATTAGGAGAAAACTTTGAAAATGGTCCGAAAGTAGCAAAACTTATCAGGCCTGAGTCAGAGGTCTGACATTTATGTGTAGAACACATCTTTTTTGTTGATTTTAATTCTCTGAGACACAGAATTTCATGTTTTCATTATCTGCAAGCTATTATCATCAACCACAGGTCAAGAAATAAAAGCTTTAAATAGTTCACTCTATGTACGATAAGAATATATTATGTCTGGGTTTCCCTTTCTGAAACGAGTGACCAAAAATATATGAGTTTCTTATTAAAAAAACAAACCAAAATAATACAAAAAATATCACCCTGTGCAATATAGTAATTGATATCAACAACACATAAGATGGGGAACCTCAAAAATAATCACAACTGGATTATTTCTGCAAATTGTTCAGCTCTAACAAAAACTATTCCACTTGGAGATGTGATTCTTCAAATTACCTTGTGTCCACTCTCCAATGACACCTTCATCTCTTTGCCTGATGAGTCCAGAGAGTCAGTAACTTGTGATGGTGTGAGGAAGCTTTCATCTTGGGTGGAGTACCAGCCTTCATAGCTCCCCTTGTAGATTAGCCCTTTGTTCCAGAGCACAGACCAGAAATGCTCCACTGCCTCTCTGTGTCTCTGCTCTGTGGTCCTTATGAAGTCTGTATTTGATATGTTGCAGGAGCTGAAGAGGTGTTTGAATCTCTGAGAGACATCAGTGCAGAATGTCAGGGGATCCTTTCCTGCTGCCTCAGCAGCTTGTTGAATTTTTAAGCCATGTTCATCTGTACCTGAAATATGAAGATGAAAGAGTTGTTTAGAGTACCCCATACTGCATTACTGACATCAAATGAAGTCTAAAAGGAAGAATAGCGCCAAACAAATTTAAATGATGATTAATGGATTAATTACCTGTCACAAACTTTGAGTTGAATCCCTTCAGTAGTTTGTATCTGTGTAAGCAGTCAGCTATCACAGCTGAATACAGGTGTCCCAGATGAGGAGATGCATTCACATAGAAGATGGGAGTAGTTACGTAGTAATTTCTTTCTTCTTTGCTGACATGTGAACTAATGGATCTCGATGCGGTTAAACTCCTATTCGACAACGATAGTAAAACTGGAGCAATCGATGGACTGTGTTGCAGACTGAGAATAGCTTTACAGTTTCTGACAACACACAGTAAAGAGTTCCTCATCTTCAGAGAGCAGTCATTTAAGTGCAGAAATGTGTAAAGTACTAGCGGTTCACCAAGAAGAGTTAATAGTTTGATTTGAGAGAGGTAAAAAAACGATGAGAAACGCAAACTGTAGAGCTTGTAGCTGTCTTATTTTCATTACCTGAACATGTGTTGTACTCCCTTGTCAAGGTTAGCGCTTCTTCCGGACTCAGTGAGCCAATCAAAACGCGGAATAGAGCTCCTCGGCTACTTGCAACCAATCAAATTGCGAGGAATCTTCTGAGCTTTTCTTACTCTTCGTGTCAAAGCAGAATTTAAAATTAAACAGTGAATAAAATCCTTAGTTTTTAAATTCACAGGATTGAGCTGGATACTTTCTTCATGTGCGCTAAGAAATAAACCGTTCAATGCCCCTCCCTCACTTACTGTTTCCAAGGAAACAACCAGGAAGTACTGTGCTGACACACAACCAATCAGCGGTTACGTTTCCTGCTGTCCGTTTGCGTCAGCGAATGGGGTTGACGTGACAAGGGAGGTAAGATATTTCATAAACTGTTAATTTTAACAACAAATGAAAAGTTTACCAGATACAAATAAATCGTTAAGATATGCCAGAAAGCATTTTTTTCCTTTTTCTAATGATATCTCGTCGTCTCTGATGCGAGTTTAAACTTCTTAACGGTAGCAGAGTCAGCCTATCATATCATGTGATGTTAAACATGGGGTGCTTGTTGCTCGACTCCTCCCGAAACTTACAGTGAAGTTTTCTCTTTTCTCTTCATATGAAGGATTATAATAGTGTTTAATCCGCTATTTCAGATGGAAGTGAACCGTACGGACTTCTACATCGGTCTTACTTTGGCTGTGAGCTCCAGCGCTTTTATCGGTGGCAGTTTCATCCTGAAGAAGAAAGGCTTGCTGCGATTGGCCAGCAAGGGCTCTATGAGAGCAGGTATAGTTTTCTGTGAATATGACTTTGCACAAACTTAACAAACTGTCTTTAAAGACTTGTGGAAAAAAAACTCTCAAGCATGGAAGAAAATATTAACACTTTCTAAAGGTAAAATATCCAATTACATGTCAAATGTACTGCTTTTAACTCTTAACTGTAGACAAATAATCAGTGACACTGTTATTTTGTGTACTTCACAGGTCAAGGGGGGTATGCTTACCTGAAAGAATGGCTGTGGTGGGCAGGACTAATATCAAGTAAGTAGCTTATTTACTGACTTAATTGTACATTGTACGCCATGTACATCTGTTTTCATGTTACACTTGGAAATGCTTCTACCAGAAAACATTGTGGTCTTTGTTTTCTTGTGGGCGCCTCTTGTGGGTTTGGTATTCGTGCTAGAGACTGAAGTCGGTGCATCTCCCACACCATCTCTGTGAAGTACACATTCCTATAAACAGAGTGGTTGAAAGAGCATCATGTTTCACATCTAAGATGCTAATCTGATAAAGGTTTTCACAGTGATGGTCATGTTTTGTGTTTTTTTGCAGTGGGAGCTGGAGAGGCGGCCAACTTTGCTGCATATGCATTTGCACCAGCCACATTGGTGACTCCACTTGGGGCACTGAGTGTGCTTGTCAGGTATTATATTTTTTTTAGTTATTTTTATTAATTCAGGATTTTGGTTTTATATCACCATAAATAATAGTAGTGACACAGTTATAACTGACCTTTCCAGAATTTGATGAATGTGACTGAGTCATCTTTTTTGCTATTTACTGTAGGGCTAAATGGTATAGACAAAACTTCAGATCTTGATGTCAATGCCAGATATCTGCATGGTGATATATCACAATAAGTTCAGTGGAAACTTTTTATGACTATTAGTTCCCTGTGATCAAAGCCAGACTTATGGGGGCTGAATATTCCCATGTTGCAGGTCTTACTTCTTGCACAAAACTATATCATTGGCCCACATAATGGCACTTTGTGCAAGATTAAAGTTACCTTTAAGAGACATTGAGGACTTTCTGAGTGATCTTGAAAAAGGTCAGACAATCCCGACATATTCCTGATCCTAATCCCCAATTTAAAATGAGAATATTAGCACCAAAATTGGTTATTTCTGAACATTAATTCCTAGCTTCCCCATTTGGTTGGACTGGACCAGTTTGATGTACAGCATGTTCAGTCTATGACAACGCCACTCCAGCCAAAAAAGTGTAGTAGTGTAAGGAGAGATCTGTTTTTTTTCTCAGCTGAAAACTATTTCTTGGATTTATTTACTAATAATAGTGGGCACTGGAGTTAAAGTGTCTGACAGCAAAGGGACAGAAAAGCAGAAGAAAGCTAAACAGGAGAGTGATAGAGCATGGGCGAAAGTTTAAACACAAGTCGGATTCTCTTCAAAGTCACTTTAAAATCACCTCAGTGAACTAGAAGTGCCCATTGAAAACATGATCTCCATCTGTTGGTTTGTCTCTCGTGTATTTATGCATATTCTTTGTTATAACATCACTATTTGTTTTGCTGTACAGTGCTGTGCTGTCCTCTTACTTCCTGAATGAGAGGCTGAATGTGCATGGAAAGATTGGATGTCTCCTATGCGTCATGGGCTCCACTGTGATGGTGATCCATGCCCCACAAGAGGAGGAGGTTGCGTCTCTAACTGCCATGGCTGAGAAGCTCAAAGATCCAGGTAGGGCCTTTACCCGCCTGATCAGATTAACCATGCTGCAGAAACTGAATCCCAGACAAGGGTTGGATGGATGTTTATCAGGGTACTAACTCCTTCTTGAATGCCCCCATCAGGTTTCATTGTGTATGCTGTGTGCGTTGTGGGAAGCAGCCTGGTGCTTATCTTTGCTGTGGCTCCGAGGTTTGGACAGAAGAATGTGCTGGTCTACATCCTGATCTGCTCTGTGATTGGCTCCCTCTCTGTGTCTTGTGTCAAGGGCCTGGGCATTGGCATTAAGGAGCTGTTTGCTGGGACTGCAGTGCTGAAGGAACCCCTGTTCTGGTCCTTAATCATCTGCTTGGCAATCTGCGTCAGCGTTCAAATCAGTTACCTGAACAAAGCTCTCGACATCTACAACACCTCCTTAGTCACTCCCATCTACTACGTTTTCTTCACCACCTCTGTCATGGCCTGCTCAGCCATCCTCTTCAAGGAATGGTTGAGTATGACCACTGATGGAATAGTGGGGACGATAAGTGGGTTCCTAACCATCATTTTGGGGATCTTCCTCCTCCATGCTTTTAAGGACATCACGTTTAGCTGGGATTCTCTACCAGTCTACCTAAAGAAAGGTCCTCACAGTTTTCCATGGGGAAACCAGCCTTATGTGGCTCTCCCCAGCTTTGACACACAAACAGAGGAGGAAACAAAGCTACAACGAGAAGGCGGCTCAAAAGGAGGATGGGGTATGCACCAGAGAGCTTCTTAGGGGGGGGACCAACTATCTTTTCACCAATTAGAAACATTAGGGCAGCAATTTGTAGCTTTGACATCCTAGCTTTATAAGTTAATTTAATAAAACTATACTTCGACAAAAATGTTGCCAAAGTGGGCGTATTGTCCCTTTTAATACAATGCATTTCTCTTAAGTAACTTAGTTTAGAAACAGAACAGGAATCTAATCTGTAGGCAACTGTGAGGAACTTAACAATTAGTGCCACACCTGCAATCAAAATCGGTGCATCCAAAGTCTTTACAGACATCTTTTATGCAAATGTGTTGTCTCTAAAAAATAGTCACATCCTCCTGTATTCTCACCAGCTAATACAGTTACAGTAGGATTGTAAACAAAGACTTTCAGTCCACACACTGGATATTGCTTGATGGAGTTGTGCCACGGTGACGACAGTGACAGGCATTCAGAATAACCAAAAAGAAACAGTAAGTCATCCTACGAGTCTGGATTGTATTGTTACATCAAAAAAGCACAAGTACCCGAACCAATTTTAAAACCACTCAAAACTCCTTGCAGGAGTTTGAAGACTTATTTATGTTAACTTGCAGTGAGTTGCACTCTCATCTATTTGTATTCTTCGCAGTATTTAAGTCCAAAAATACAATTGAGTGTGAAATTGTATCTTGCATACACCAGATTGTGCCTTCTGTTACAAAAACAATGACCTTTCTCATGGTTTGCACTTTAAACTTTAGCTTTTATCTTACAACAAGAGTGAAAAACAGGATTGACCTTTAATGCATTTCAATCATTGTTGTGGGTAGATACATCTCAATAACTTCTCTGATGAATTTCTGTAATACCTCAGTAAAACAGCACCAAAGAATGTCTTTCCCTACATACATTTATTCTTAACACGTGCCAAGCTGTAACATGTCTTTCATGTCAACTCTTACTTTTTATGTGTTCGAAAAATGCTTATTAAAATGTGAGTGACTACAACATTTCAAAGGATGGACAAAATTATTTGGCATTTTGTTTATTGCATATTTACAGTCCTTATCTCAACACCTCCTCAGTCATGATATGAACATTTGCTCACTGAAGTTATGGCGGAGCATGTGAAGTTTTGTAGCTGTCAAACCAGACGGTCAGCTGAAAGTCCATGATGGAGCCATCTTTCTGTAGTCTCAGAGGATGTTTGCATGTTCCAGCATTAAGTGTAATCACTTAACAGATTTGATTTTCATGTATCATGACAAAATCAACACAACAGGAGACTACAATGAAAGTGTTTTAACACATATCCTGCTAAATGGAGGAAAAACAGACCTTTTCATTACTCCTTACATGATGTTTGTGTCAGGCACTTGTATCAAAAGCAACACTGAATGATGTTCCTTTTTATTCCAGTTGAAGGGACAGTTCAGTGACATTCTGTAAGCTGCGTGAAAACCAAACAGCATCCTTTCAGAGCGTGTGCTGAGTGCTCTGCGTATTGACAGTCTTTCCAGAGACAATATTTAGTCTGACATGGATTCAGAGAACGAGCCCCTGCCCCTCTGAGTCTGTTCCAGTCTGTTTAGGATGAACTGGCTTGAGTCAATAAACCTTTCCACACAGTTAACGAAGCACATTTCTGTCCTTGAGTCCATCTTTGGCCCAGGTTTATCCATGCATTTCTCCTAAAGATAGAGAGAGACAAACCAGTCAGGTGTGAACAACATGTACATCAAATTCAGCACATGATTAAAGATAGTGTGGACAGAGAAATACAAGTTTTGAAATCATGTGCATTTAGAAATCTGTTTGAGCATTTAAAAACTTAATGTTAATGTATCTCCAATGACAGTCTTACTATTGCCAGTTGTCAGATGTTCAATAAAACTCGGCCTGTAGAAAACAAGTGACAAGCTTATCACAGAATAATGCAAGCACTTCTATAGATTGCAGCATAGCACTTCATTAGCTTGACAAACTGGAGTTACAATATTGAATTGGGCAATTCCAAACTCTATGTTGCCCCGAAAATAAGGTGACAACAGGCATGTATGTGCACAATTTTACATTTGCACATGCTCAAAAGATAGGAGTAGGATAAATAATCACAAGTACTCCAGGATATCTTAATTATTGCTAGACCATTTCATTTTTTTTCTTTTCATTTTTACACGTTTTACTTGACTGGAAATCCAGTCAGTCTTTTTCCAGGTCTTCCAGGGTGCATGGGAACCCTGTAAAATGTTCACTGTAGGTTGGCAGAATAAGGTTATAGATATCTAAAGTTTTAAATCTTTAACACATAATGCCAGAAGAGTTGTCTTCATTTCTTTTGAAGGATATATTTGTTGATTTTCAAGATGACACAAGTGATGAAATGTTATTATGGACATCTGAAATGTATATTATGACCAAGAAGACGTGAATTACAGACATGAAATATAACATCTAGGCTCACTTTCTACTCGTAAACATTTAAAAACGACTAAAACTGTAGATAGAAATAAAGGTCCCCAATTCCTATACAACAGCACCAATGTGATAATATTGGAGATCTTGCACTGGACTATTAACATAGTCACATTCTTTTAATTTATTTGTTATTCAACCGGGATTTATCACAAAGTGCAATATTTGGTTCACTTACTGTAATCTTATTGGTGTTCACTGTCATTTCATAGCTTATTTCTTGCTTATTGAACGAATTGCATACTTTTAGTGCGATGTTCTATTTGCACACTTACTGAGTATCTTATTCTCTATACCATATTTATTAGATCTTATCTTATTCCTCATTCTATTTTAGTTAACACTTAATTTTTTATTGCATTCCTTATTGTACTTATTATCCCTAATTATTACTTTCACTCTTGAACTGTGATGAGTATCTGGCAACACTAAATTTCTCTTACAGGAAAAATAAAGTGATTCTGATCAATATTGAATGTTTTAACCCCCTGCTGCACACTAGGCCTTGCCCCAGCTGTGACCCCAGCTCTCTGTATGTCTCCCTTGAAATACGAGTAGAAACGCGGTTTATCATCTCTTGCAAAAAGCTAAACATATCTAACATATCGGTAAAAATTAAGGTACAACTGCTTTTCACTTGAACTCGTTCACCGCTACCTGACATGACCATTGAGTGGCTGGGGAATGGTGTAATAGGGTCATATGAGATTGAGTGTCACAGGACAGCGTTAAAACTACATCGTTATTAATTTACTACATCAAATATTACATGTATATTCACTTTAATGGATGCAGCATGAGTCATTTTGACCTGAAAGTCAGTTGAGGAGCTGCAGCGTTAGCGTTAGCTCGGATCTTACCCAGCAGACCTCTGTCATCTGGTGCACGAGCTGCTGAAATCTCTGTTTCTGAGACTCGATTTCGATGAATTGCTGGAGTTGAGGGTCGGCTGTCGCTCCCTGGCCGTCCATTATCACCTAAAAAGAGTTATTATACCCAGTATTTTCTAAAAACGAATCCCGTAAGGCTCAATAGCTGACCTTCACGTGCATATACTGTACTATGTATGAACGACGGGAAACGGGAAGTCAGTCCACCAATCTCATGAGACGTTCCTCTGACGTCCTGCGTCATCATATGTGACGTCAGTTTCTCTGAAATAACCGCGGACTGTATGGTAATAACGTTGTTAACGTCTCATAAAACCTCTAACCAAGCTTTGTGGTCCTTTTTACAGACGAACCTGTTTGCAAAATCAGTCTTCTTTGCTTAAATAAGCTATTTAAGCTTTTTATTTTATTACCCTTTTGTCTTAATATATATATTTTTTCTTTAGTCCAGTCTTTTATACTTACTCTTCAGTATTTGCATTACTGTATTTTATCACAACTGAGCCTTGTTGTTATGATGCCTATGATTTTTCTACTGCCAAATGCTTGTAAATGAATTTTAACTTAATTTAATTATCATAAAATAAAACCAAAACACAGATGGACAATCATTTTTCCTGGCATGAATATTTTTCTATGGAGGCCAGTTTCTGTGAGTAAAATGTTATTTATAAATATATATGTAGAGCGAGAGGGAGAGAGAAAGAACAAGACAATTTTTAAAAAGGTCCTGAGGATGCAATACTTAGACAAAACCTTAAGTTACTTAGTCATACTTATGAGCTTTTAAGTCCTCATGATTAAGTTTTGAAAGAACAACAAATAGCCCTCTTTATTTCACATAATGTCCTAATTTTAAGTCTGACACCCTTGGCTTTTATCGTTAACATTTTGAAATATAGAAAAAATATAGAAAAAAACACAATCAAAAGTACACTATTTTATTAGATACATTTTATTTTAAACCCACAATTTTCAATAAAATATACACATCTGAAATGCTATTCTATTTGACAGTACCCGCAATATTATCAGGGAGCTACCACAACCATTGACTTTCACATTATACATGTAGATATGAACAAAACACCCCAGAGTGGCTCTGCACTCTCCCAGTTTCAGTCTGATCAGAGTGTATGTGTGTATGTGTATGTCTGTGTCTCAGTGGATTATTTTGAGATCTACTGTAGCTCATACAGCAAATCCTGAACAGTGAGAGACAGCTCCTCAAAGGTGGGTCTCTCATCGGCTTTCTAAAAAAAAAAAAAAGAAAACAAAAAGAAGATGTAAATTTGGTGTCCAGAACATCTCCTCTCCAAATCAGGCCACACAAAATAATCCACTTACATCTATCCAGCATGTGGTCATGATGCTGTAGACCTTTTCATTGGCCAGCTGAGGGCGGTAGAGGCGCAGGCCTCTGGAGACCTGATCCACTATTTCCGTGTTGTTGAGGCGTTCATATGGTAGCCGTCCCAAAGTGTACACCTCCCACATAAGGACCCCTGAGGTTTATAGAAGAAGATTCACTTTTACATGTGGTACTCAAGGAAAAAATTCACTAAATATAGATTTACCCACCATAAGCCCATATGTCTGATTTGCTGCTGAACTTGCAGTAGAGGAGGACCTCCGGAGGTGACCATCGAACAGGAAACTTTGAACCTGCTGAGCTTGTGTACTCATCATCCAAGACATACCTAAGAGTAAAAAAAAGGAAATATTTTCTTGTCATAGGCTGTAAAGAAAACAATGTCAATACAATAGAAACACACAAAGAAACATAAACAACTCTAAATATCAAATGTAAAAGATTGAATATTTGATGTCATGATATTTGGGTTATCTTTTTCTGTGAAATATAAAAAGAACAAAGTAAGAAGGATCTTAAGCTGCGATCTTTATGCAGTGCAGTTTGACATAAACACAATGTTTCCTCTGAAGTCTTGTTGTGTCAAAGAAGCCAAAAGATAAAAAAGGTCAAGTAACGTTACACTAGACACACTGAGTCAGTCACCACCTTTATACCAGAGAGTGCAAAATAGATATAAGTATCCTAATACAATAAATTGTGCATAATGCATGAAGTGTTTTACCTTGACAATCCAAAGTCAGTCACTTTGATGGTGCCATTGCCATCTACCAAACAGTTCCTTGCAGCCTAAAGGGAAAAAGACAACACTTCACCATAATGTCTTGTTCAGCTAAGCCTCAACATAGATAGGGATTTAAAGATGTACAGGTATCAACAGGTATTTACCTGTTAATATCATGTAAAGTGTCTTGATATAACTAAGTTATAATCTGGTGCTATATAAATAAAGATTGATTGATTGATTGATACTGGGATATCTGTTACATTTTTGTAAGTATCTCTAAAAGTCTCTCACCAGATCTCTGTGGATGAACTGCTTGGACTCCAGGTAGGCCATGCCCTCAGAGACGTCTTTGCACATCTCCAGGAGCTGGACAGCTGTTGGATGCTGCTTCAGGCCCTCTCTTAGGTATGTCAACAGGCAGCCATTGGAGAGGAACTCAGTCACTATATAAATGGGTCT
Organism: Thalassoma bifasciatum; assembly: GCA_008086565.1. Lineage (NCBI taxonomy): Eukaryota > Metazoa > Chordata > Actinopteri > Labriformes > Labridae > Thalassoma > Thalassoma bifasciatum. The sequence continues at coordinate 98,133 of RPOG01000057.1, forward strand.
CTGTTTGGTGCACACGCCGTACAGCTGGACGAGGTTCTCGTGACGAAGCCTCCTGGTTTAAGCAAAAGGAGAAGGAAGTTATTTAAAGTATTATGAATTGGTTTTCCTTAGATGAGTTACAGAAACTGATGTAGTCTGTTGATTCCTCTGGCCTCATACATAAATCATAAGACACATTTAAGCTGCTATCATTTTCAGCTGTGGCTTTGGCAGTGGTTCAGATTCATGCACATACAGAGTTATGCAGTTTAGCTTACATCATGATTTTGGCTTCCTCAATAAAATCATCTTCAGACATGGATCCTTCCTTGATCATCTTTATGGCGACATCATGCTGGCCTTGCCACTTTCCGTACTTTACCACGCCAAACTGACCAGTACCTAACTCCTTTATGAAGGTGAGGTAACGGGGATCAATCTCCCACACACCTGTGGGATACAACAAAAATAGAAGAGTGCCTCTTCGCATGAAATATCTCAAATGGGCAATTTTAATCTTTTTTTTCAAGAAAAGAACGTTAAAAAGAGGCAAGAATGATTATTTGCTTTTTCTAGATGACACACTACAGATGAAACAGCTCGATTGATGCTCGACCACAAGAAGATAAGCACATAACTTCTGCGAAATCATCTGACATTCTAACATGTTGATTTAGTTTCTTTGCTAATTTAATAAGGTGATGTGTCAGCTAATACAGGTGTTATTTCCTGACCTTAAATAGAGGCAGCCTATCTGTTTTCTCAAACCCCCAGCTGCATATCAACGGTCCGTGGTATGAGATTGTAAAAAAATTGTTACTGTAAATCAGCTGAATGCATGATGCAAGCAGTTTTATTTCCCCAATTTTTAAATTAATGAAATAAGCTCTTACCATAGCCGAGCCCTGCTGTTGATGGAGGCCCTGCCCGGTTGCTTACAATATATTTCAGCCTGCTAACCATACCTGGAGAACAATATAAAAAACAAACCCTGTGATGCTTACATGATTTATAGAGCACAATTTACTGCCACTACTGATGAAGTTAACTTTAATCGCATTGCATGGCAGAAAATGTAATGAAATCCCTTTATGAGTCTTCTATTTATTAGCAGCTGCTGTATTCACCTGCTGCATTGTGCTGGTGGTAGTTGATGAGCTCTGGGATGCTGCCAAAATTATGTTTCTCTGCCAGGTAAAACTGTCCCTGAGAAGTAGTGCAGATGTTGTAATGTCTGCAGCTCCCTGTGGTTTCTCTGTGGAGAGTGTGAAGAGTTACTCAGAACAGATTAAGTGATTCATCAACACAGGAAGCCCTCTTTTATCACGTACACCCGAGCAGGTGATATCTGCTCAGGGTTATCCACAATACAGCTCAGTCTCACAGCCCACCAATGAAAAACCTCTGCAGGGAGATTAGTCCATGTTTTGCATGATTAATTTACATCTCTCTCCCTCTGTGGCCCGCTGTTTCCGCTTTCATTACAAACAGTTCTGCTTTTCATAGGTTCACACATGACTGGAGCCAGTGGATAGAGGATATACTGTAAATGGTACACCACATTGGTGTGTTTAACTCCACCAAGCTTACTCACCCGCCACCCTTGCTGAACAAAGATACTGTATATTTCCCAGCCTTGCTTGAGTCCCGAACCAAGAAGCCTCCATCTTTGTTCTAGGGGATGACACACAAGCATGTTGTTGATTAAATTTTATTCACTTACGTTTGGTGTTTTATACTGTGTGCACAGAATTTACCTCTGTTCTTAACAGCTTTTCTGCTTGGCTACGGTTCATATTCTTGCAATACCAGCTGTGAACACAAATACGAACATCATATTTTCCTTAATGTAATTATCAAAGTCACATATTTATATGAGCAAGGAACTTGACAAAACTGAAAAAAGACATAACATTTCATATAGATACTGGTTGTCTTTGTAACAGCACTCTGACCTCCTGTGTGCTTTTTTTTATTTCACCATGCTATTTGGAATTAGCAAGACCTGATAAGTATAGAACTAAACTTCGTCTTACAAGACGTTATGCTTTTAGTGTTATTAGTTAGCTATCGGTTTCTAGTTACGAGTATTATTGTTCATAACTCCTACTGTTCTTCTCACTGAAATGGGTGCAGAAAGTTTTATCACCAAAAAATGGCGTGGGTCATGTCCCTAAATATGGCTAAGGGTCATAAGGGTCAAAGGGTCTCAGGAGGATAAAGACCTCATACTTACTCAAATCTTTCCAGTCCAGTTTGTGCTTCCACAACATAGTTACTTGGTATATATCCTTCTTTTCTGCAAAAAAACAAACAAAAAACTTTAAACAAATGCAAACTGGTGTTAATCTTTTTGAATATATATGAAATCCTTTTGCACACTTATCAATACTGACATTGAATGTGAATGGTAAAAAGTAAATGTGTGCTTATATAGTGCTTTATCCAAGGACTCTCCTGTGTGTGAACAGCAAAACCTGGGACTGAATCCCTGACCTTCCAATCAGGAAACAACCACTTCCAACACTGAGCCCAAGCTGCCTAACAGATTCAGCTGCTGGTAAATATTTATATTATACCTTTTTAAGTTAGGGACAAAAAATATAAGTCTGAATATCATCTCAGGAAATTTGACATCAGTGTGGTTTGTGTTGAAAACAGTCAAATTTCTATAGCTTCCCTTGTTTAGTAATGTAGCTACTTCTTCAACTTGTTCAAAATAAAGATATCAATCCTGGTACCCATATTTGTCTTGGGCTCTCCACCAGTTAGCATCAGACATCTCCAGGATGATGTACTCTTCGTCCTTCCTCAGCTCCAGGTCCTGAGGTGTCATCGGTGTGTAGTTATATTCAGCTATAACAGTCATGCCCACAGAGGGACCTGTTGGCTCTGGAGGCTGCGGAGGTAAAGGCCGACTTGGTTTTTCCTGAAACAACATACAAGATTATTGGCTCAGTTATTTGAAAAGTGTCATCAGCAGAACACGTTCCAAAACACAGTGCTCGTACCTCTGTTGGGGTAGGAGGGAGAGGTTTCCTGGATCCTCTTCGTCGAGATTGTTTAGATGCAAAGCCTATTGATGTCATAATTCAAATGATATTTCTTGAATTAATATACGTTATTGGTTGACGAAACTGTCAGTTTCAACTTAAAGGACCCCTCACCGTTTGTGTTATCCAGCACTTTGCAGCCCATGGCTTGCTTAACTTCCTGATGGCAGCACAGCCACACCCCATCCATCCAGGAACAAGGATGGTACTTCTGCATGAGGTCCTTGTTGGAGCACACCACTTTTTATGCCAGCAAGGACGCACACACACACAAGACATTTACATTGAATCAACCCTGGCATTTGCATCCAAGCAGACTATTTCTGGCTGATGTTAAGATACAGGCTTAGATCCTATACTAGATAAACACCACACACATGGAAAATACTGTCAGCTGTACACCTACTTTCTTTAAGTTTCTTTATCCACAGAGCACGAACTTCATCAGTCTTTGCATAGATGTACAGAGGTCCCTCATCATAAATGACCTATGGTCAAAGTGAAAAACAATGATGTGAGTTTGTGTCAAAGTGAGTAAAATGTACCTCAAAATATTTTCCACTCACAAAGTTTCTACAGTCAACACAATTAACAGAGCTACCAATTCAGGAAAAAAGGGAAAGAAAGGGGCTTTCAATAATGGCTACCACCTTTTTGCATTCTTGTCATGTGAGTTAACACATGTGTAGAGGTAACAGCTGCACGGTCACTGAAAGCCCCGAGTTCACTTAAGAGTAAGAAATGGTTTCACTTCTTAACACTGAACTTTCACATTCTCAACTGCTGGAGGATTGTACATCCTTTATTTGTCCTGGAGAAAAATTACTGGCGTTAACTCAAAACATTATTTAAGTTAAATCTCCAACTTTTGCAGCTGTCATTTATGTGTTATATTGATAAAAAGTCTACCTGGAATGCGTACATGCGCTCTTGCGGGGCGTTGGGCTCTGGCTGGACTGTTTCTACACACTTTATCTTCTCAAGGTCGACTGATCCTCTCAGACCTTTTCGCTTCTGCTCAACAGATGAGGAAACAGTCAGGTGACACAGGGAACAACAGACAATGTAGCTCTGTAGTTACCTGAGCAAAACAAGCAAAACCAAAAAACCTAATCTTTTGTCGTTAATTAGTGCACATACCCCTTTTTCAGGATCGTAATCATAGTAGGCTATTTTTTCACGGTTGAGAATGAACAACCTCTCCTTGTAATTCAAAGGTGATGTCTTCTTCTTCTGCTGCGAGCGTTTAATGAAGATTTCTTCCATGATACTCTCTGACATGATTCAGTCAGGATTGGTCTTTGAGAAACAAGAGATATGACAGTGATTTGATAGTTTTAGGAACATTACAGTTTAAAGCATTATAGGAGCACAAGAGCTGCCCTCTCCTCTGCAGCTGAAAACACTGAATCTTCACACTTCAGCCAAAGCTGCTGAGAACTGTGACTGACTCATCCATTATCAGCTTGACGTTCTGCTTCATGTTGCCCTTCACACTTACTTTTTCAGCATCTACCACTTTAAAGTGTCACCAAAATGTAAGCTCAGAGTCAGATCAACATCAGTATAACAGCTAAGGGCACAGATATGGACAGATATGAGAGACATGAGATCTTGCACATATCAGTTTGTGATTAGCTGTAGTTTGCATAAGCCAACAGTATCCTCTGTTTCTAAAATCTCCCACCTGATATCACCTCATCTCTTCAGCCAAGAGTCTCATGAGTTCATACACTATATCTTTGGTTATACTCCTTATACCACTGAGTTTGGCTTTTCCTCCTCTTGATATCTCTCCCTGAGATTATTAAGATTTTAGACGCTGTATTGGATAAAACACAATTCCCAGTTCCATCCTGCAGCAAGCTCACAGTGCAGGCTAGAAAATATACATATTAGTTTACAAAGCCTTATGATTACTGATGATATTTTGGGGTAAAGTCCATTTATATGGTATTGTGCATTTTTTTTTAAATAATCCAGTATCTGATGCATGATTCCTAAGAAAAGTGGCCATATATCAAACAACACAACAGTGAATTAACGTTACACCTAGTTCATTTGTCGAAGCAAAACTTTATGCTTGGCGATGTGAATCTGCAAACTGGAGTCAATTTAAGTCAAGATATGGGACATTATTTTAAAGAATTCTGAGGTATACACTTAAAAGCAACTAAACAAAACCTATTTTTTTCCACAGAATATCAACTCACACCCTTACAAACACGAATGTAATATACTTCCCAAATAATCTATTTTCATTTGGTGACACACACAAACAAAAAGTTTATGTCTCAGTTCATGAGCAACCCCACACACAACTCTACATTGTGCTTGTGTCATAAGATGAGCATGCAGACAAAAAGACAGTCTCTCTTTATTCAACGTGTTTTGTTTTTACACCTGAAAACCTCCGATGCTAAATTTAAACCTCAAAAGACACACTAGAATTACAAGCACAAGATAAGAGAGGACTGAGGCAAAGCTCCACTAATATATGCTCATGTGTGAGGATAAACTATGCTATTTGAAATGACATGAGCAAAATGAAAAACACCACAAATTACCAAATAGAGAAAGGAATATCACCACATGCGCCAATGAAAATTACACTTTAAATCAAGTGAAAATCAATTAAATGTCAACAATTACACCAGTTACAGTCCTGAGTTTTGACTTTCCTTACTCACTACAAAACAGGCAAATCAAGATTAAGTTGGGCTGCAGTTGAGTTGTAGTCACATAAAAGTGAGATTTAAGTCAAATGCACAATGTATTCTCAACATGCAAAGTCCATTTTATGTTAAAAATGCTTTCATTCATAAACTCAACATCATTATGAGTACAACAAAATTGAAAAGACAGTTAGCCATTGTTAGATAGGTCTACAAAAAAACTCACCTTTTTTATTTTACGACTGAGTGCCCATTGTCGCTTAGTTTCTGTCAACTGTGTTTGCACTTCAGTTCAGCCTATTTTCAGCCTGAGAGCACTTCCTTCTATCATCTGAGCTGTAACTGTGACACTACCAGAAGTTTCTGTCACTTGCTGCAGTAAGGTGTTACATTTCTTCACTGACAATACATATAGGTTTTTTTGTTTTTGCTTGGTTGAGCAGACAGCATTGTTCCCTATTCCACATAACATTGTTTGTTCACCCCCTCGCCCGTCACCTTACGTCTTCTCACATCATTAACTTTATTTGAGGAACACGATTGAAACACAGATGCACCTCCTCTTCTCTGTTCCTCCTTATCAGTTAGAGCTACCTGACCAGAGCTGTATGCCCATATTTACTTGTAAACAAAATGCAGATGTATTTTGTTTCTTTTTATGGGAGTTGACACATGGTGGCTGACGCAGACAAACCCATAGGGAAGTTGCATCAGTGTTGTACTGCAACATTGGGACAGAAGAAACTCAGTGCCCTGCAGCTCTTAAACCTTCAATTCATTTAAATGTTGATATCAGTATTTAGATCCTGAAACTGTATGTCACATATATCCAACAAATTGATTGAAGACTTTCATGACTACTTTGTGCTGAAAAGTGCGTGGGCACCAGTCTAATTTTCTTTCTCTCTTGGGGATTTTGCAGAATCCCCCTGTTTCTGCAAAACATGATATTTTTAACACTTTGTAGAGAGGTTTTTTTTCTCTCTCTTCTCATTGAATCTTGTCTGATCACATGCTATGAGATTATTTTACTCACTTGACTTCACCTACTGTTAAAATTATGGGAACTGCATCTCGGAAAAGTATTTAATATTGAACAAAAGCAACTATGCTGTGCCCCAAATTTCGGGATCAGATGAAATTGTCTTTCAAATTCATATGTAATAATTCTTTAATGACTGCCAATGCTTCACAACTCCATATTTCCAAAGCAGATCAACATGCTTTCCATGTGAAGTGTTAATACATTTCATTGCACAATGTCACTTTGGTATGACACAGCAAACATGCAATACTGTTTTAACAGGAACCTGCCATGCTGTCTTTCCTGATGTTTCCTGACTGATAAATGACAAGTAAGAGCATGTATGTATGTGGGTAAAAAATAAAAGAGACAAGGGGACAAAGTTAGAGACAAGTTCAAGACCTGACGGTCAACCTAACCACTCAACAAAAGCTCTCCTACACTTTGAAAAAAGAAACATATGAAGTTCACATTGTGGTGTCCTGTTGAGGTCAGTTTTTAGAGCTTAAACTTTTCTTTTTATAAATGTTAAGTGAGCACCATTAAGGATCCCCACCCATTTTAGAAGTGCTATTATTTTTTTCATGACTTTTCATGCATAGATTATCAAGTAACCACAAGGTTTCAACCTTATCTGATAAAACCTCACCATATGTCTGAAACACTTGAGTGCTGCAAGATGTGGTAAATGGACTATATTTGTAAAGCAACATCCCCAGAGAACAGCATTTAACAAAAGTCACCAGAGGCAACTGAGGTACAGAAAACATTTCTTTAAAATGTAGAGAATTAGCATTTGGGGGGAAAAGGCATTAGCAGGTTTCAGTAAAGTGCTTGTATTCATTCATTTGACAACACTCTCTGTTTGTATGGATGTCATGGAGATCAGCACATACATAAAAAAAATCACCAAAATACTTATGACTTGATAGCTTTAATCAAAGAGAAATAAATGAATAGATAAATAAATATGACTTACCCAGACATCCAAAAAGTGACTGAATAAATCAAGCATCCAGCAGTGAACCACAGATGCTCAGGCTTGAAGTGGTGGCATGAACCTTTGCCTCAGTTGCTTGCATTTCATTTAATGTGTGTTAGTTTGTGATGCAAGAAAGTCAAACACACCCACTGAGAGGAATCAGCTCTACTTACTTCCCCTTTTTCTTCCTGCTCATTTTCATATCAGCTCTGTGGACACATTTGGTGATAAGTAAAAGAGGGCTAAACATTAACACAGTGCCACTTTTGTATCATGTGGATCCACCACCTTTCAAGACTATTTATGTGTATATGTGTGTGTGTATAGTTGTGCCTAAAAGTTTACACCCCCTCCAGCAGAATTTTCTGATTTTTTTTGGCCTTTTCTAAGAAAATATGAATGGTAACACAAAAACCTTTCTGTCACCCATGGTTAGAGGTTGGGTGAAGACATTTATTAACAAACAACTGTGTTTACTCTTTTTAAATCATGATGAAAAAAACAGAAACTTCAAAATGACCCTGTTCATATTTTTTACACACACACACTGATTACAAGCAATTAGATCACAGGTGAGGATGGTTACCTTTAGTAGACATTCAAACACATTTGTGTTAACTTTTTGTGCATTTATCAGGCCAAAACCACAAGAGTTGTGTAAACTTCCTAACAGGGTCATTGAAGTTTCTGTTGTCACTATGATTGAAAAGGAGTAAACTTTTTTTTTTTTCAATAAATGTCTTCACCTTACCACTAACCATGAGTGATAAAAAGGATTTTGTGCTGTCATTCATATTTTCTCAGAAAAGGCCATAAAAATCAGAAATTCTGCTGGGGGGTGTACACTTTTAGGCACATCCGTATATGCTGCAGATTTGATTATTAGAGGGACAAAGAGGAGAAAAACTTCTTTCTGATAGAGTATGCAGACATAAAAATTGTAGGGGCGTTGTTTTTTTCCCCAGAAGACTTCATTTATAACCCTGTTTTTCATTCCAAGCCAAGTATTCACTGGTTTTGTTTGCCTGCAGTTCATGTCCTCCCAGAGCGCACAGCCACCAGGGGGCAGACTGTTTTCTCCGGTGTCAGCTCTACATGAGTGAGTGTTTCCGCTCTCTTCCTCCCTCTTTTCCTCTGCATCGGGACGCAGCCATGGTATGAAACTATTACACGCAACGACTTTACAGAAGAATCTAACTCAATCTTGCGAATTAAAGACTCAAAATCGTGCAGTTTTAGGTTATAATAGTTAAAAACATGTCGATCCACGCAGTGATGACAGTATTGATCATGTTGTTTTTGTTTAGGGCTTCAAATTTGTTCTCCAGTAATACCTGATGTGTTAGCACAGATGCCGCTGTTAACCAGCCGGCCTCTCTACCAAGATCATTGAGACGTATTATTTATCAACTTTATTGTAATTATTCATATCAGTGTTTTTATTTTCTTCAATGAAACTGATTTTTTATGTTTTGCGTTTCATTGAGACAACGATCGTTTTAACCATGCTAACATGCTAACTCGGATGCTAACCTACACTTCCCATAGTCCCTCGCGACACAGTAGTAATTTACGATTTAAACCCTTAAACTACCAAAAAAAAAAAAAAAGTATAGAAACACTCAAGTTTGCGTTTCTGGTTGCAACGTGTCAGTGATAATCAGTCTTTCTGTTTTTTTTTCAGTAAACCTTCCATGTCTCAAAAACTGGCCTTTACCCAACAGTGTTATACCTAATACAGAAAGGAGGCAGTCACATAAAATGCTTATATAGAAATTAATTTGTCATGAATATCCAGGTCATTTGCTTTGTGTATGGCACTAAACATTGAGCAATGCAATTCCAACCAAGTCAAATGTTGCATGAAATCAAGGAAAAACATTTGCATTTTTTTCATCTTGACTGAAGTGCATTAACTGATAATTTTAACACTCATATTACTTGTGACTAAATGCTACAGTGCTGAACATTCATATGACAAAACTCAAAGAACTAAGTGCAAAACAAAAGGACATTTGTGTGCCTTCAGTATGTCATTTCAACAACTCCACAGTGGTTCTGCAACAAACTAATGTTTTCAAGCCATCGCATACTTGCACCAAATAGTAGAGATGGTTTAGTCAGTTTGAGTTGGGTGAAGCACTCTTCTCATTGAGCTATCGTAACTCAAAATGTGCCAAACCATTTGGTCAAGGAGGTTGTTAAAGAGTTAAGGCACCCTTATCACTGAAAAATACAAGAGAGGCAACATTGATGTGTTGTGAATGTACATAATTAGCAGTGGGAGTCAGTTGTATTGTACAGAGCTCCAGCAGTGAGAAGTTTAATCCCCTTCTAGGTTGTCTGATGTGTGATTTAGTGTTTCCATGTTGGTTGTGCATAATGATTTCATGGCACTGTTTCTTTTTGTACAGGTTAACGTCCCGAAGACCCGCAGGACTTACTGCAAGAAGTGCAAGAAGCACCAACCCCACAAAGTCACCCAGTACAAGAAGGGAAAGGATTCCCTCTATGCACAGGGTAAAGAAATTGGACTTACGTTAAATTGTTGTAATGGTGCGCACACATTTTGGCAACAGTAGCAGTTTGAAACACTGGATTAAATCTTTAAGAAGTTGAAGATATCAAGCAGTTCCGGGCAGCACTCACCAATTTCTCATGAAGTTTAGAGATGCTTACCATCTTTCAAAGTGATGATATTCTGATAAATTAAATTTTGGTTGTTGATAAATCCCCTCCTCTAGCTTGACAACCATTGTTTTCTGCAGTATTGTTGCCAAAATGTGTGCAAAGCTGCCACTGATTACAAACTGTAATGGGTCTATTATCATGTGCTAAGTAAGTTTCAATTTAATGGTGTATTTGTCCTGCAGGTAAGAGGAGATACGACAGAAAGCAGAGCGGGTATGGTGGTCAGACAAAGCCCATCTTTAGGAAGAAGGTATGACCCAACTTTACTGGAGATGTTTGATTCGCCAGGTCTGCTGGCAAATGTGTAAAAAATGAGACTCAAAAATATGCTCTGTTCACAGGCTAAGACCACCAAGAAGATCGTGTTGAGGCTCGAGTGCGTTGAGGCCAACTGCAGATCCAAGAGAATGCTGGCCATCAAGAGATGCAAGCACTTTGAGTTGGGAGGTGACAAGAAGAGAAAGGTACGCATTAGCTGCTCCTTTTTATGATTTCTTCTGTCTGCTGGATTTATGAACTGCAGTTTCGTGACAATTACTATACGTAGTTTAGCATCACATTACTTGATGAAAGAGCATAGGATATTCAGCAACCAACCAGGCATGAGTACTGTTTGACATGTAATGCTTTTGATAATTGTGATTTTTTTTTCCAATTCCAAAACTGATCAAATTATTTGAAAGCAGAGTGTAACACGTTTATAGATGCAACAAGAAAAGGGGAATTTGTAAAACAAGCCACTATGTACAGAAATAAAGTAGAGCTAGAGAATCAGGAAGAGTTAAATATTAACCAGGGATGAGGAAATGAGTTTCTGATTAAAGCAATGTTGGTACATTCTTTTAACCAAATGTCAGCACAGAGTTGTGGTAAGAATGTCAAGAAACATTATTGATCAGGGTGTCTGCACATCCTAAAGTCCTAAATTCATGTCTATTAGATTAAGGCCTTAAAATGTCTTAAATATGTTATGTGCTGGTCCTAAATGCATGACTCAAAGGTTTTAGATTTGTTGGGGCAGGATAGGTTAATGTCATATTTCCTTTTTCTCATGGGACTTTTCAAAGGGAAATGCATAGAGGCTTCCTTGTCACTAGCTGCTGATATAAATTAGCCAGTCTGCCACTATGGGTCACGGTGTATGTGCTTGTACATACAGCCATTAAACCAGAGAGCAGTATCACTATTCAATAAAAAGACAAACTTGAAAGAGTCTCATTTAGTGACACGTGCTATGCCACTGTTACAATACAGCGGGATCTCCCAACTATTGCGTCATAGTGTTTTTAGACTGAAAGTTATTCAAGGTGGCATTAGAAAGGTCTTAGTCTGACCTGCTGTTAACTGCGTACACCTTACTGAAATGTTGATTTTGACTGTAAAATATCAAGAGTAGCTTTTTGGGTGCTTTGGATCAGAGGAAAATCTTGTCATTTTTTTCTTGCAATATGATTCGACTTCTTCAACATCCATTTTTTTAATACATCCTGCTGTGTTAGCATCAAAAAAAAAAATGTAATCTTTATCTTATTACTCGAAAGGCCAACTGTAGACCTAATACCATGGAGATTTGAAAGAAAACTGGCAGTTTTGTTTCACTTGAAGTGTATCTTCAGAAGATTTTGCGAACAATTAATACTGTTGTTGGCCAATATTTAACCAGTACAGTAACTTATCTTATTGCTCCTTTCCCTCTACCTGTGGTGTTATACCTCAAGACTAAATGACAGCATGAGATGACATTGTTGTATATATTGGGCTCAAAAGTCTTTAAGTTCAAAACAAAACAATCTTCAAAAATTGTCTTTATTTACACATGATCAAAAAAAAATCCTTCACATCAAAGTAGGTTATTAATTGTGTAATTTTCTAGCAAATTACAAAGTGAATCATTATGCTTGAGCACATTTTAACCTTCTTGTTGTTTTCTGTCTTACAGGGCCAGGTCATCCAGTTTTAAACTGTGGCTCAGTCTTCTGGTGGTTGTCACTATTTTCAATAAAGGTGTTTAAAAATGTTGATGGAGTTTGGTCCTTCTTTCACCAGTGTCACCAGAAAGGTAGATGTGCAAAATTGATCTCAGTCTTTGAAAATAATTGGACCCTTTATCTAACCAGTCTGCTATAAATGGATTATTGCTAAAAAAAAATATTCCAGTGACCTGTTCAACTTGTCAACTGCAATCAGTGTATGTCATACGACTGAAGCTTGTGTTAGGCAAATACTTTTTCCCCTTTCCACTTGCTGAAATGTTATGATGCAGGAAACTTAAGTGCAAAGCCATCTTCAGACTACAAAGTCTTGTGCTTGAATGACATGTCCTGCCACTTCGGTGAGTGAAAGCCTGTGAAGTCCCCACCGATTGGAGTGACAGTCAGTAGAGCAGTTCCTGAAGGATTGACAGATACAACCAGGTTGCTTTTTGGAGTCTGCACACCAATCTCCTTGTACTCAGGCAGGATCTGTGTGACATTACATAAGGAGCTGCAGATTTTCCAACCAGGGGCCACTTTGATGAGAAATTCTCTTGGACCTCCAATCTCCAGTTTGTTTAGCACAGCGATGGCGAGCTGGTTCTCAAACAGAGGCCTCTCCCACACTTCGAAGGTGTCCACCTGGAGAGAGGGAATGTTTTCTTTGTTGATGATTGACAATAGCAGCACAGTGTCCTACATTAATATGATGCCTCAAGATAATTGCACAATTTGGTTTGTCAACAAGGGCCTGCGAAAGTGACCACAAAAACCTCAGGTTCTCATCTGTGGACAAACTGTCTCCAGAAAGTAATCATGGCATTAATCACCCACCTGTGCTGTGCGGTAGCCCTGTTTACCCAGAGGATCCTGGTTGATGGCTATGATGTGTCTGTTCTGCAGCAGCTTTTTGGAGCAAGGACAGATATCTCTCAGATCATTGGACATGAGCAGAGGGGCTGCCATGATGGCCCATAATGCCATCTGAGACTCCTGCTGGGAATGACTGAGGCCAAAGTTTCCAATCACAAGCTACAGAAATGGAACAATCTCATTAATAAGGAAATATATATTTATTTACGAAGCTTATTCAGCTGACCAGAGACAGTGCAGACCTGGCTATAGGGTTAAATCCGCACACAGTTAAATTATGCATTATCCTGCACTCTGAAAATACATAAGTCATGCATTAACGATTAAAACAGTGACACTTGGTGGTCAGTTATGAGGTCAAACTGTTGAGGAGGAAAAAAGAGTACCATATCAGGGTCATTCCAGCCCCCAGGTCCAGCTGAGGGAACAATGATGTCTTGATGAGAAGCTGTCCAATCTAAGATGGACTTGACCGAGTTCCACGAGTCGTACACATCTTTGTAATTACGCCAGTGGTGACACGTCTCTCGGATGGCTGTGTAGTTAGGCTGCATACACAGAGGAACTTATGACACATGGAGTGATCGTGCAGTTACCAACTATAAACAATGAATCATATTGAAAATAACTACATAAATTATGCACATTGAATCCAAAAGAGAGCTTCTATGAGGGATTGTTTTGTTGATTATAAACAGGGGTTTTATCCATAAGTCAGATCATATTTTGACCAATAAAACACCCTGATTTGTGCTATGCATGTTTTCTTTATGTTAAGATACACTCCTGTACAAAACATAAACCTAAACGAATAAACTGCTCTTGTTGTAAATAGTTGCAGACAAAAGCAGTTGCACTTTTGTTGATTCATTTTAGAAGATTTTTTTTTTTTACACTAATGCAGCCAAAATAAACACCTGTTCTCACCTGCCTGAATGGCCACTCATACAAAGGCCACTCGCAGGAGTACAGGATCCTCTTTCCAGTTTTGTTCAGTGCTTTTGACATATTCACATAACCTGTACAAAACAATAAAATATTGAGAGAAATTCAGAAAAATTGTCAAAAAGCTTAGAAAGAAACTTAAATTTGCTCAAAGTGACATGCATACTAGTAATTTGGGACTAGTTCATGTAGAACCAGCATTTTTAGATACTCGCCTTTCTCCAGCAGTTTCCAGTCCATGAAGCAGCCGTCAAACTTGAGCAGATCCACGTCCCACTCAGCAAAAGTCTGAGCATCTGTCTCATAGTGACCCAGACTACCGGGGTATCCAGCACAAGTGTTTTTCCCAACATCTGCATAGATGCCAAGCTTCAGTCCTTTAGAATGAACCTTTGAATGGACAACAAATGCATCATCTTCACAAAGCACAAGCTGAAGGCACTATGTGATACCAGAAGGTGGCGATGTTGCACAACTTTGAAACTTCTCAATTGCAGGACACATCACTTCTAAGTGGGTTTGAATGTTTCCTGGTTTTTTGTTGAGCATCTTTCTGCCTGCCTGTCACAGTAGTCCTTAAATTAACTGTTTCTCTCCACATTCTCTGCAGCAGAGAGGCTGAACCACAACATCCTCCTACCTCCTGTAACACAATATATGCCCACATACTGAATCTTTATCTACTCCAGGTGCTGAATTTCCACTGGTGTAAAATTTGATGCTTGGTTTTCACATCTGCTCTTTTCCCCTTCATTATGTAAATAATTGCAGGTCTGCTCAGACGGATGTACAATGAATATGTAATGTGAATGTGTAATCACTTTTCCTTAAGAGTTATTTAACCAGGGATTTCCAACAATCTATTCTACCAAGATTTGTAGACGCATTGCACCACTGATTTCTAAACACAGCACCCTATATACTCAGATATGTGTTACATCTAACATGGTTTTATGTTAATAACCCTGTGTTATATATGCTGCTTCCAAAAAGGCTGAAACTGTCATGAAGTAGTTATATGCCAGTACAAACCTGTCATTAGAAAGAAAGCAAAACACCAAAAAAGCAGTATTTTTCCCTTTCCTTAGAGCTATCTGAATCCCTTCTCTTTGGAGTTTTTTGAGGGAATTATAGCTTTTAAAAGTATAAACCCAAGTCCTCTTCTTGCACCTGCTACTCACATAGTCAGCGAGTTTCTTGATGCCTCCTGGGAATCTTTTGGGGTCTGCCTGCAGGCGGCCTTTGGCATCACGCTGGTGAGAGAGCCAGCAGTCATCGATGCAGACGTACTCGTAACCAGCCTCCTTCCAGCCCTCCTTCACCATCACATCTGCCATCTGCATGTAGAGACTCTCACTGCAAG
This sequence comes from Thalassoma bifasciatum, assembly GCA_008086565.1. Classification (NCBI taxonomy): domain Eukaryota; kingdom Metazoa; phylum Chordata; class Actinopteri; order Labriformes; family Labridae; genus Thalassoma; species Thalassoma bifasciatum. The sequence goes on from RPOG01000057.1 coordinate 113,691, forward strand.
AGGGGCAAAATGAGGAGACAGACAGGGCCCGTGGTATCAGTCAGAGGAGTGTGTTCAATGTCATGTTTATGAGCAACAAACTCACGACTGTTCCACTAACAACAATAAAACCCTCGTTCAATGTTATTTCTTTTGCTTTGTCTCTTTTCTACTGTTTGACAATTATAACTGTCTTCTTGGTGCTTCTTGTTTTATTTTTATTTTTTACCAAGTCTGCCTATGCAAAACAAATTTGCTATATTAATATATTACACACTGACATAATTACCCTTTAGTGCCTTGGGAGCAAATTTTTGAATCTGTTGATTTCATTTTGGTTTTGTCTTAAAATACGTCCACTGCTTTTATAGACAGTATGTCAATATGACACAAAAATACAATAATCACAAACTAAAGTTTAATATATAAGTGAGGCAGATATGATAAATCATAAATATTCAAGAAAATAGGATTATTAGCTGCTCTGGTATTGAAATGGATTCATCACATTCCATGTCTGTTTGGTTTTCTACTGTTATATCTATTATCAATCAATCAACTTTTACTGATAAACCACCTTTTGTACAAATAAAATGCAGTTCATGGTGCTTTACAGTGATCAAATGATTACAATGAGAATAAAATCCATTAATGGCAAAACATACGGTATATAAAAGGAGATTTTATTGTAGAACGTGAAGCACAGCTCCAAAATTATCAGAACAATTTAAAAAACTAAAAATAAGATTGTAGAAAATAATAAAATAAATATAGGGATTATGATAAGAGTTTAAGATAAATTGAAGCATTAAAAATAACAATGTGCGATTTAAGAGTATAAAACTTTAAAACAATGTAAAAAAAAAAAAAAAAAAAAAAAGTTATAATACCATGAAAGCCAGACTATCAGTTCCTGTTGAGAGGATATCATGTGACTTGTTTACAACAACAAACCACATTCAGACAGGAAGATAGGATTCATTTTTTAATTTCTTGGAAAATAATCACAGTGTAATTAATGTATTCGTTGTGTTTTTATTCACTAACACATTAGACGTTACATCTGTATCTCCATGGCTCCACTCTCTCTTACCTGATGCAGTTATTAGGGGCTTTGTCACAGTCGATATTACACATGAATCTCTCCCAGTGCAGCCAGCCCATTGTAGGTTTCAGCGCCAGACCATTGTCCAGAGCTTCAGCAGCACGAGGGACTAATGCTACGAGCGCGAGGAGAAACACACCTTTATGCATTTTCACATTCAAACTCCACACCTCACATGTAGAGCTGTGACAATACGCTGCTCGCAGGAAGGTACAAACCATTTCCTAGTGCAGAGCAGCTAGAGCCCGCCCACTCTGGCTGAGTGACGTCAAGATGGACCAATGGAATTCGAATGCGCCTGCAGTTGTCCAATAGGAAACCGTCCTGACATCTGTGTCAGAGAAGGACGCGCTAAATTTCACTACAGCTGGAGTCAGTCGATGTGTGAGCGATGATGGGTGATACCAGCTGACATGATATGATAGCATTGTCTTGTGAAACCATGTTACACCTCATAAAATGAAGTAGCATGATAGACACGTTGAATTTTATACATCGCTGACCATATTTTGCAAGAAACAGCACAAAAAAATATGAAACATTTTATTTTTATTGCACAAATAACAGCATGCCATCTCATTTTATTCTTTACCAAACTTTGAAGATTTTACTGCATGTCAGGGCAACAATGTTCCTTTTAGAGAAGGAAGAAAAAGAAAAGAGAGAGAGGAAAACAACAGCCAAACAAAATAGAAGACATCCACATGCTCAAGTTAAAAACTAGACTCTACAATGTTGGTAAAACTGATGTGTGCGCAACAGGGGCGGTGTTATGGGGGGCCCAAGGTCCCAGGCCCACCTTAAACTTATGGGGAAAAAAAAATCTGATTAGGTCTGTTTAAAAGATCATTTTGTTATTGTTAGACCCCCTAAAAATGAGTTGAGTGTGGCAATATTTTTAGCCTATTGGGAAAAAAATATTAAACTGAAAATCAGAGTGGTATAGGCACAGCTGTAGAATAATTTTGGTAAGAGACTTTGGGAGATTTTTGATTTTTATTTAACTGTGGTTATTGTGTCTGCTCTTACAGCCTTTAATAAATGGAAAGTCATAGCATTGCAGGGATACTCTTTAGTTAGGACCATAGAGAGTGACCACATGTAGGTCTGTCCACTGCACTACAGCGTTATAAGACTCTATTCAAATATTAAAGGAGCAAAAAGCAAACAAAGCGGCTTTAAAACCACAAAGATACAATAGTTCATAATAATAATAATAATAATAAATTTTATTTATAGAGCGCTTTTCTAGGTACTCAAAGTCGCTTTACAGAATTAAAAACATCAGTTAAAACAACACAGTAGTGATAACAAAAATAATAACCTATAAAAGTGAAAAGACAAAACAAAAACATGAAATACATTTAAAAGCAGTTAGACATTAAAAACACTTTTAAAAGGATGAGTTTTGAGGAGGGTTTTGAATGTGGATGGGTTTGGACAGGCTCGGATGTGTTGTGGTAAGGTGTTCCAGAGGGTGGGGGCAGCGACAGAGAAGGCTCTGTCCCCCCAGGTTCGGTGCTTGGTGTTGGGTGGTATGGAGAGGAGGTGGGCTTCTGATGAGCGAAGATCTCGGGAAGGGGTGTAATGGTGGAGCAGGTTGGAGAGGTAGGAGGGGGCCTGGTTGTGGAGGGCTTTGTGGGTGAGGAGGAGTAATTTAAACTGAATGCGTTGGTTGATGGGGAGCCATCATCAGTTATTAAATCAAATACAGTAATAGTAATCTTCCAACTAAATCCTGGCTCCATCTCCAATACAGAATGCTTGGCTGTGACATGGCGCCAAAGATGTGTAACATATTATAATCCAATATAAACAGTTTGAGATCATCAGCTGAAAAAAATCTATAAAGAGGAGTTTCACAGTCTAAGAAATATGTCGTACATTTGCGAGCAGAGGTATCCTTGAGGGGGGTTGAAATAGGAGGCAAAGGGGGCGATTGCTTCCTCTGGTGTGCTCATATGTTGATTATGTATTGAAAAATGGGTGTTTTATCTTTACAAAATTGAATTTCCCATGTATAAATATTCATAAGATTGCAGGAAATGATGCATTAGATGTTTGAAAAATTCCAGAGGGAGTCCTCCCAGATATCCCTCTTCACATGCCTCAAAATATTTACATAACCCAAACACAGTTGGGCTCAGGGGTTTGATGGATTATTACAACCTTTTTAACTCCAGGAACCCTACTGCTTGATTACTCACCCTAACTTTGAACTATCCTGCTTTAATTTTGATAGCATTCATTCATTTCATTTGATGTCATTTCACCCTTACCCCTAAAACAGCTTGAGCACACCACTGGGTGCCAGCCAACATGAGGAAACATTTAAAGGTCTTAAAGTTGAGTAAATAAAAAGTTATGTTAACCCATCTTTCATTGGTATGCTACGTTTTCAAATAAAAGTTTAAGTACTTTTCCATCACCACTAAAAACTAAGTTTTGATACAGTGACCTCCAGACAGGCCTTTTAAAACAGTCAATAAGTCAATGGAAATAAATTTGAAAGGCTGTTTCTAGTATTTTTTGACCTTGGTGTTGTTCTCATAAATCTTTAAAATTTTCAACAAAAACTGTCAGGACAAACAACCTAGAGAGCCTATAAGATTATATCAAATTTTGTACAACATTGTGCCTGTCTCCCATTTTTCCTGTTTTCACTACTGTAGTCAAACACAGGGGGAGCTATTTCCCGCTTTATTTCAAACCAGCCAAAGCTTCCCAGACTTCTATACCAGCCAAAATACTTAGCACTCTTACCTGCCAGGTTGTTGTGTACGAGCAGAAGTGGAGGCGTATTTTTGCTGCATCTTTTCTATACAGTTAATTGGCAATAAAATCTTGACATAGGAGTTAAAAGGATTTACTTAGGATATGAACTATGAGAATAAGAAATATAAAATCTCTCCGTGTTTGGGCTTCATACAAAGCAGTGAAGACAAAGTAGCTGATTTTGAGTGACCTGTTGCTTTAAGGGCCCCATGACAGTTGTCTGCAGTAAAATGTTGATGATGTTAACATGTTAAAAGTGAGAAATGCAATGAGTTAGGGTCATGGACAGATAAGACTTTTGAATAGTCAGTTTTTAAAATACTAAAAATAAGGATATACATATATGAGGCCACTGCTCAAACATTTGGAATGTAGTGTTCATATGAATTTATGCAACAACAAAAAAAAAGTGAAGAGATTTAAGAGTTTTTAAAGCTAAATTAAAAGGTCAGCCTTGAAAAAAAGGGTCATTTAGGGCAACCATAATTTTTCTAACAATTATCTTATTTCTTAAACATTACTAAGAGTTCAACAAGTATCAGTAATTGAAATAAACAGTTTCTGAAGGACAAGCTTATAATTTTTCAAATGAAGCCTATAAGTCACAGTTTTGGGGCAGTCGCCCCACATGATACCAAAAAGTGGCTGGTACATTATAGTAGTTAAAGATAGGTTTGTTTGCAAATAACCCTCCAGGTGTTTTATTGGGCTCTCAGACGTGTTGACATGAAATACCATGTCCTTCAGGTGGTTTCAAAATTAAAGTCCCAAAATTGTGTTGTCTTGATGGTTGCCCCGATAATATTTCATACATGAACACATTCAGACAACATGTGTTTGTACATTATGGTTGAAATATAAGTGCAAGTGCGTCATAGTTTGTCAGTGAATGCAAAACATGTTAGAAGTTATGCCAAATAGGGCAATGGATATATTTCAATTTATTTAAAGTCATTTTAACCACGTCATCAACCTACAAATTCATCAGGTGGCAAATGAGCACATTGAGCTCCCAACTGATGTGTAACTTTGAAGTTAAAACCTTTTTTTCTGAAAATAGCTATTGAGAAAGCTAAAAATTATTTCTAGATATCCACCTGCAAGTTTCACTTTAAGCCAGGCCAAGGGAGAGGAGAACAGATATAGTGGACATCTATTTGTATTTGTTTTTCAACATAAACAGAGACTGAGGGAAAATTGCCCAATTTAGCTCAGTGTTCCCTGGGGAGCCTGGCAAATCAAAAAATGCCACACACACTATCAGTAATAATGTAACACTATGAACATATCGACAAAGCTTCAAGCTGTTTATTAGCTGCAAATCCAAGACACTAATTTGTCTGGTTCAGACACTAAATGAATTACTGATAGATTTCCTTATTCAGCCTAAGCGGACACCCTGCTACAGCTACAAATTAATGGTAGATGTTTTTCCACCTGAAGCTGTCAGAGATGCACACACATGCAGAGAGAGTAATGAGTTTTGCTTTTATTGAAATACTCTGCCATTTTGTTAGAATTTAAGGAGGCAGCGAAAGATTGTTGTAAATCAAATCAGGATTGTAGGAGTTTTAAAGCTTTACAGGGAGATATTGTTTGAATCCCATTCAGTAAAAGCCTCCTGTTATCGAGGTCCTGAAAACAATACGAGAGTATTCATGAGTTGGCACCACCCCAGATTATGACAATAATCCTCATCTCCACTGCTGGCTGTATGTAGAAAAGGAGCATTAATGAACACAAAACCTGACCTTTCTCCTGAATGTCAGGGTGCCTATTTCAACCCTAAACATTATCAGGAGCTTCAACAGGGGACAGGCCTGATACAAACAATTTGTCACTTGCTATAGTTCATATCAGTGCCAGTGAGCAAAGGCGCCCAGGCTCTAAATGTCAGATTTCAATTTGACTCCCCCCTCCTGCTGATGGATGGACCAGTCCTGTTCCCTTAAATACATACTTTTCTCTTTGTAAAAATGGGACGTGGCCCATCAGGGTGACAGAGACGCTTGTCGTTGATGTATAAAGGAGCGCTGAGCTTGTATGTGTACAGTGGTTAATTGAGATTGTTGACAGATGGACGACCCGTGCTTTCTGTCTGGGTTATAGCTCCCCAGAGCTTTGACAAAAATCCATCATGTCTCTTTCTTCCCACAGTGTCAAGTAATTGAAGAGGCTGTCATGGCTGACTTATGACGCAACTTTGTTATGGAGCGTGTGAGGATAAAATGAAAGCAGTGTTATTGTGAACCTCCTTGCCACATAGTACATTATTGTATTGATCTATGGGGACAGGTGGCAGCAGGTGCAAATGTCATCAAAAAGTTGTGTCACCATATATACAACAACCAGAGCTGTATGGCTCTCATAGTGACAGGAAAATTCATTTATGGTCTTCTAATTCACTTCTCAAGTTGTTTATATGACTATCAAAAAGGTACGAGGCTACAAGGGCGGAAGAAGATGCTTTACTTTTATCTGTGTTGAGCTACTTTAGGTAATAAGTGAACAGTGTAGACGTTGTTCATAAGTAATCATTATAGTTAAATATCACTTGTAATGATAGGGTGCTGTTTTGCTAGGCAGGGTCTGTCCAGATGGGTGGGCCCCCCTTGAAAACTGATTGGCCATTCCAGTTACCTCCCCTCAATACCAAACTTTGATTGGGTTTTCTTCCTCTATCAGAAGGAGGGCAATCAAAAAAATCAAGTTGTTTTGTGCTGCAATCTGCTTCATGTAGCTTTTGTATATTTCTTGTGTGTGCACTTTAAATAGTGGAAAAATACCCGTGGGTCTATTTCATAAGACAGGAGTGTGATAGAAACTGCATGATAACTATTGCACACTAAAAAAAGTGGGAAAAAAACGTGAAAATGTGGGAGCAGAGAGACCCCAGTGGGTAATATTTATGTGTCTGAGATTTAAACGTGAGTAGGCAAGCAAGTATGATAAGTGGAGACAGGAGAATTATGTGAATGGTTTACAGGATATGCTCCTGGTACCATATTTCTAATTTTGGGATTGACTCACGTATGAAAGCAGCTTCAAGTGGCCACTCAAGACACTGCAGTTTTTCCCACTATTTTTCAGCCCCAATTTGACTTTTATTAATTTAATTTCTAAAATCTGGGAACACATTTTTTAGCTTCACCACCTTTTGAAAAGTTGTGCACAAAGTCAATAATTCAGTCATCTTCAAAACAGCTCTGACAAGTCAGAAATGTTCCCATCTAGAAATTATTTCTCACTCATTACCATAAAACTAATAAAAAGCTCAATTTTATTGCCTTGTCTGGTTGGTTTCATTTTCTCTTATTTCATAGCAGAGAGATGAAGTGCAGAAGGACGATTGACATGTAACCAGAGTCCATGTGCTGGATTTATATTCGTATGGACATTAGACACCACCAGACACTCTCACATAGACTTATGATTCAGTATTTAGCCCAACTTTAATTTAAGATATCTGTAATTACATTGTGAGTGGTAAGAATGAAGCATTAAGTTGTGTGATGATTCAAAACTTATCTTTAATTAAATTCTCAACGGTTCGTTCTTACCAGTCAAATTGTAATTAGAAAGTCATAAATGCATTGCGCAATATCTTCAATCTTATACGGTACATTAAAGCCAATTGTTGTAGATGACATGTCGTGGAAGTGTTTCTCTTTTCCATTTTATTCCTAAAGACGCTCACAGCTGGAATGCACTGAGAACAGGAGAGAGATTTAGGTTTTTGTGAGTGAGATGAATTCTCTGTGGACACAGGGGGGCACAGAACAGGAAAGAGAATACACACCTAAGAGATTTAGAGTGAGAGCACATGCTTTATTTGATAACCTGGTTCATCTGAATTTCCTTATTGATGCACTGCCAGTGTTATTTCTCATTTGATGCAAAAAAAAAGTCACATCTAGAAACTTTCAAACTTTGTTTCTCCTTCCCCTGAGCCCCCATGCAGATTTTCTTTTTAATTTTTTGAGTATATAAGCTAGGAATGGTTAAAAATATGAATGAATCAGTGCATTGCAATATTTTTCTGCCTTGAATTTGATATCGATTCGGCAAACTCTGTGAATCAATTCACCTCCTAGACAGTGGGGGGCAGTGTGTTTGTTATGATGAACAATAAAATGGCGATCAGTGCAAGCAACAGCTACAGCGTAAAGCCAGCACCACCAACTTTAAATCTAATGTCATTTTAGATTCCCTTGTTACTCTGGAACACAGAAAATTTGTATTATCACAGTTCTCAAGAGGAAGGACTTACTACATCAGTTTACATGCATTTTACTTGTTCAATATTTACACAGATCTGCCTTTTTTGTTATTATTAATGATGTTATTTTTGTACAGATTTTTATTGTTAAAAAATATGAGGGATCATACCAACATAGGCATTAAAATCAATATTTAAAAATTGTAAACAGGAACTCTAATTATTTGTGTATTTCTACTTCTTACTACATCAAAGCATTATTCAATTCCAAAATAAATCAATATCTCATTGAATCACAGCCTTGGGGATCAAAATAAAATGGAATTCAATGAAAACATTGATTGATTTTATTATCAACATGATCTGAATCCCAGAACCTGCACTAAAATAAGCATTCATGGTGTTTCCCTCCAGAAAATTAGTGACTTATTATCATTCCACTCCCTTGCCAATGAGTTAAAAATGTTCAATAGCTTTAGATTTATTCCATCTTGATAGTTATCACTAATGATATCAAGAGTAGATGCTGCAGCAGAGAGTTAGAGCCTCAGCAGTGTGGAGGTACTCTGATATGCTTGTAGAAATCAATGTTAACTGTGTAACCGACACACGGGTCAGTTTGTAGACCTGGAGGAGTCCAGAGGACACAAAGGATGACCTTCACTGTGGCTGCAGTCACTGTAGCAGCAGCAACCTGCCAGGACTAATCCTTACCTGGAGGAGACCTGATGATAGATGCTTACTACTGTAATTAGATAGAAGTGTGTGTTGTGGGCAACAGCAGGTAAACAAAGTGCAATACAAAATCAATAGAGAGCATATAGTAGAGGCAGTACATGTCAGATACAATGAAGGATTTGTTCCGCTCTGCATCGGGACATTTACTCAAGGATATTTTGAGGTTATCTACTTTGTGTCTAGTTCGGTGACATTTATCATGTCTTTGTCTGTTTGTGTCACAGTAGATGAATGAAGAATATTACAGAAAATATTTTACTGAATGTCTCATTAAAAAAAAAAAAAACATCTCCTTGAATCTAACTGCCTGGAGCCCCAGTTAGAGCTGCACTAACTCACTTACTTTGGTAGATTAATATGAACAAGGTAAACAAGTCCCAGTTGTGTTTTTTCATGTATTAAATTAGAGCCTCATTAAGATTAAAACATTTCCATTTCAATGGCGCCTGCACAGTTTTGAAAAAAAAAGCATCACTTTAGTAAGTACAAGAATTATTGAGAAAAGAGAGAGGGAAACAAAAAGGAATATTACACAAACTAACAGAATACTCTTATCTTAGAGTAATCATAAAGTTGATGCTCTTTATTAGATCTATAACTCACATCTGGACTGAGACATCCAAACATTTCTTAGTGAAAACCTTCAACTTTATATCTTTCAAAATTTGGAAAAATCATCTCGACATCCATTTGAAAGACTGACAAAAAAATTTGCTGCAGATGCATAGAAGAGACTGATTTTTTAAACTCAGGGGAAACCATAGGCATAAAGATGAGTCAGGTTAAGGTTATGCACCTGATCACAGGTGGAGGCAAACTGGACCCTAAATCTGGTTTAAAGTCATGTGTGGCAAGACTATGGTATAGAAAAAATGACAACTTTTTAATGCTTTATGTGTTTCTGTTAGTATGTCCCTTATTCACACAGAATGTAACACCAGTTATTATTTCGTAGACCTCTACAGTGAAGATGAATTCAACCCTTTAATGAGCCTGAACTGATATTTCGTGGTTCACGTTACATCCGTGAAAGAGATGAAAGCCTGACTTTTTCATTTAGAGATAAACTCTGATGCTTGGATTCACTCCCCGTGTGCTTTTAGAGGCCACGTTTTCAGCAATTTGCAACTTGAAAGTTTACACAAGTACCTTTAAAGGCTTTTGACTTTATCTGAGAGGAAAGACCTTTAAGTTTTAATGACCTCCATTTTGAGTCTGAAAGACAAGAATCAATTCTAATCTTCTTGGTGGGGCTGCAGCTCATCTTTAATTTTTCATTCCAGGTTGAAAAATTCAGCCTGTGTTTTCTTTGAGACGCTGCCTCTGTATTACCTGAAGAAATTATTCTGTATAGGAGTTCAATATGTCTCAGGTTACCACAGACCTGGAAATTGATTTCTGGAGTTGGGTTTGCAGCCTGAAGCTCATTTTTTTATTCTCTTTTCTCTGAGAAGAAAACAAATGGTTTCACACACACTGTTATTTGTTATCACAGTGAATATATTGTGATATTGTTCAATTGGGAGTGAAAATAAGCAACTGCAGATGGGAGAAAGGGTTATCAAGCTCTGTTATTCCACCTGGCCATGCAGATGTCTCAGATATATAGAAAAAGGTTTGAAATAAGGAAGAAAGGTGGTGTTTTTTGTTTTTTGTTTTTTAAGTAGAAAACATTGTTTATGACTGCCAGAGGTCACATGCAACTTTAATAAGCAGAAAAACAGATACAAGATAGACGATAGAGCATCTCTGTGAGATTTTTGATAGTCTACTGAAGAAAACAGATTCAATAGGATGCAGGATTCAGGACTGTATGAACAGCATCACCATGGTAACAAGGTGAGATCCCTATCCTTGTGCATTGAAGAGCTCCTCTGGTTCCAGCTCTATGTTCATGTTCCCATGCTCCAAACAGCATTGTTTACGCACACTCGTGAAATTTGTAACATATTAAAATGAAGGCTTCAGCTCATTAGCCCCTGTTACCCTCCTCTGCTGAGCTTTTCAACACTTACATCAAATGGCAAAGGCGTAATTGGATTCAAATGGGATTTTAACCTATTAGAATAATTTTCTATGTGCTGGAAGATGCTAAAATTTTAATGCTGGGTTCTTTTTATATTAAATGCTAATGAGGAGTTGGTAGGTCAAAGAAAAGCATATTCATGGCTTTCTAATTGTCTGACACAGAGATTAAAGGTTGTGACGGCTATTACTCTCACAAAAATATGTTTTTAAATAGAGTGTGTGTGCCGGGGAGATTTTGGTTCATTCTTTCAGGCTACTACAAGGGTGTGAAGATAAGAAACTCTTTTATTATTCAGCATCCTAATTCAATTATTCAAAACAGGCTAAACTAAGCAGATGCATTGACGTTTTAGTATTGTTTGAACTTGAATACCCCAGCTTTACAGTATTTTTCAGGTAATTACAGTATCTCCAGACTGAAGTTTTAGACTCCTCTGGGGCAGAAAAAGTTGTGACTGGTGTTGTTTTCTGTGTGAGACTTGTTTTTTGTTGTCAGGGTGAGCTTTAAAGGCATCTCGGTTTGAGGTTTGAGCTTTAGGTAAGAACGGAGACCTGATGTGCTCATCCATATTTAACTACAGTGTTGGATGTTCTTTCCAAGCCTTAGTTGAATTTCAAAGCATGAGTTGAGGAGACATGGTTTGGAGTTTCGGCATATGGTCAGACGTTTGTCAAATATTGTACACCATTCACACCAACGCATGAATGAATGTGGGTTTTACTGCTCCCATGTTCCTGTGATAAAAGGTATAACTCCACTATCTCAATGAGCCCAACAAGATTCCCACTTCTAGATGTTGTTGAGCCCTGTGATTTTGTTACATCCAGCTCCAGCTTTCTGCTTTTGTCAAATTGGATAAAGACAGTGGGAAATGTAAGCCGATTATATATGTTAACTGCATTATCTTTCGCTTTTAGAGGATGTAATTAAACCGCTCAACTGAACCTTTCCCAAGTGATCTCAGCGTGATGTTTTGTTAAACATTTGATTGCAATTGCTCTCATACGTCCAGGAGGGAAGCATCAAACACATCCCTGAATGAACCAGGTATGGGAGCCCCCCCTCGGCTAATAGAGTCCTCATGCTTCAAGTCCTTCTGGTAGAAGAAGTAAAAAAGTCAAACACCTCAGTTTAAGCAAACATAAATTCCACTTCTGCATCGCTTCTTTATCAGTCAAATAACTACTCACTCACTCACTCACTCACTCTCCTGTCAGGCTCTGTGCAGGCAGAGTAGTTTTCTCTGACAGCTAGCATTTTCACTTTGAGCTCCTCATCAGCTGCTTTTTCCTTTTTTTCTTTTTTTTTCTCCTTTGCTTCTTCACAGATGAGTCAGTCTGCACTCCATTTCTGCAATAAATACATCGATCTCACTCGTCAAGAGTTTATTTCATTTCTGGCAGCAAAACATGTTATATAAGACACCCTTGAAGACTGAATTGAGACAGTATAAGCACTTACTGATGCTAACAGACCACTGAGAGTCTGGTCTTACAGCAAGGTTAGAGTCTCTGTTTACTTAAAAATACACAATACATGTCAGAGTGGAGTGTTGTGAGTCCTCTGTGACCCGACTAGCCAAATTTTCTCAAACATGATATAAAAAAAATGAGGAAAGAAACGCCAAAATTTAAGGAGACACTTAAAAAAAAGTTAACTGTTCTCAGGTTTTCCTTATTTTTTTACAGATTCAAGTTTCATGTTCTGTCTCCCCTGTTTTATTTTGGAATCACTAATCCTTATCTATGTTTCAGATGCGTTCCTGTCTGCATGGTCCCCCTTTGGTCACACCTACTCCTTGATTGTTCCTCCCAACCTTTTTAGCTCTTGTACTTAACCTCATGTCTCTCACTTGCCAGTCTTTGTCCCAGCTTTGCTTCCTAGGCTTTGTACACACGTGGCCGAGTATGATATCCCCCAGTGTTTTTTTTTTGTTTTGTTTTGAAAAGTTTTGTCCTGATCATTCACATATAACTGGGCAAACTGAAACTGAAACACGTCAGCCACTCAGAATTAATCTCCGTAGTTCTTCCTCTTATGTCAGGTCCTGGGATTTGGAAACCATTTGACTGGATTGATAAAGAAGTTTGCTCTTCTGTAAGGAATGAGATTCACACAAAGAAATAAGCAAGCAAGAAGTGTCGGCATCAAAGTTCAGACCAACATGCCTGCAGCTTTTATGCCCACCATATTCACATCTGCCTTAAAAAAAGTCACTTATGTATGACATCAGTACTTTTTTTGTCACTAGCTGTGACATTTAGGATACAAAAATATGTTTCCATAAAACAATGAAATCAGAGTTTTCTTAAATTTTCACTTTTGCTGGAGTTTTCAGAAAATATCATATATAGCCACATAAAACTGTAGGCCTTAACGTATAAAGCTATTCATAGTTTTCCAAATACATACATGTGGACATGGTCGTTGTCATAGTTGTGTTCGAATCTTGACTTGAATCTTCGAATCTTGTTCAAATCTTGTTCAATGACTAAACTCTTTTAGAATTCTGGTTTGATGTTGTGTGTTTGTGTCCTCTTTTCTGAGTGCAGGTTCATCATAACATGCTTTTCTACTTTGAGAAAACATCATTGACTCAGTAGAAAAACTGCAAGTATTTGCATTGGCTCACAATTCGATAAATGGTCCTAAGGATGTATTTTTATGATATATTTATGTTATCTACGTATCACGAGGAATGACACAGAACAGAAAAATGCAAGTTGGTACAGAATCCAGTCACACTTGATGAAGTGTGTGCAGAGGGGGGTAAGTGGTTGGGATGGACCATTAGTCAGCAGGAAGTGGACAGTAAATAAAGAGTGTAGTGTCACCTGCTAAGCATCCCCTGCTGATTCTGCTCTTTCACGTCTCGAGTCGTAACAAAGAAAGATATGATGCTTATTCTTGGTGCCCTTGCAGAAACTGCTCATAGCAACGAGGATGGGAGTTTTGAAGCAGAAAGAGAGAAAAGTGAGTGAGGGAAGGTCCTTGTACTTCCTCTTCAGACACCTGAATCCCTTCACTTCAGTTCAAGCAAACGCACCTTGAATCCTGTATGCTCTCACACAAACGGGCGCTCCTACTTCAGCCCCAGCAAGACTGGTTGCCTCCCCTCTGGTACCATCCCCACATCTCACAGAATTATTCAGTCTATGCTTCTCAGCAGGTCCTTTGTTTCCAAGGCAACAAGACCTGGTGGATGTGTTGGGTTTGCTGTAGTCTAGACAATAAGAATTTTTAAGGTTAAAGCCTGGTGGAAAAAGAGCTGAGAAAAGGAGGGGAAATGTTTTTTTGCTTGATGAAATTGATGAATAAGGAATACTTTTTTTTAATGGATGCACAATTATTTGTAATAATGTATCCATACTTAAAGTTTGTAAGCATTTTTAAGGCATTTATGGGTAGCTTTAACTTTGTATTTTGTATGGTAAAGAGCAAAAAAATAGAGATTATTTTTATCTATTGCTTCTCAAATTAGCTGTAATGTGAACAGATGAGTACAGCCTTTTGGAAAGCATAGTGCTGCTTTTTTGTTTCAATGTTTTTTTTCGGTGTCTTGGTTGTTGTTGTGTAGTCTTTTTCTTCTGAGTCACATATTCTGTGTTATTATATTGCTCTTGTATGTGGTTGTTTTAATTTTAAGTCTTTCCTGTTTTATTTTGTAGGTCTGTCTCCCTGTGTCTAGTTTTGTTTTACCTCCTGCCCTTTTGTTTCCCTCTTGTTCGATTGCATTCATTAGTTTCACCTGTGTCTCCTTGTCACAGCTGTGTTAATTTACCCATTTTCTATTTCATCTTGATGTCTCTTTGTTACTTTGTCTTATTTTCTGTTTTATTCCCCCCTGTGGTTTTATTTTCCTGAAGGAAGTGTTTTTCTGCAAAACTGCAATTAACTGAGCATCCACTAGAGGGCTGGCTCAAGAAATACTAGAAACCACATACACACCCATTCAAAAAAGCAGACTTTCACACCATAAATAAACATGTACAGGCTTGTTGAAATTTACTTCAGTTTTACCTTTGCTTGGGGAAAATTCATGTCGGGGGAGGGAAGGTGCTTTTGTTGTTTATGCCCGACGACGCGTTTTTGCAAAGGTGTGTCCATTGCACTTTTATGATACATTTTGACATCAAAACGTCTGAAAAACCACCTCATGAGAGTGTAAAAATGTTTGAGATGTTTTTTTGAAATGTTGATGTTTCCATTTACATTTTTACAGAATAAAAATAATTAAGTTTTGCATACGGGAAAACAACTAATGTCCTCGTTTTATACAATTTTTGTGTAAATTACTGTTAGACTGAAGTAAATGCAGAGCTAAAACCTGAACTGATAGAAGAACTGCTTCAACCAAGCTTAAAAATAAGCACTTGTGTTCATGCACCATGTTTTCTTAGAAGCATCCTCTGTGATGAGTTTTTTTTTTTAAATAACAGGAATAGGCAGCATGTCCATTAAAAGACATCCTCAAGGAGTAATTTAAAAGTCACTTCAAACTGTCATTTCTCTGCCGGCTCGTTGTTCCGTAGCCTGTCCAGACAAAGTAAAATAAATTGAGACATTTCCAATACAATCAGAACAGCAAGTTGTGTTTTGGTCCGACTGTGAGTCATAGAGCTAGAAGTAATGAATGGTTACTCTTTGATAAAGGGGACATTATTTGTTGGTTACTTTTTTTCTCCCTGTGGTGAGGAGTCATAGAGACATTCAGTTTTACTCTCTCTCTCACACATACCTGTTCTCATATATGCTTCGTTTCCCCTTCCCAGGAAATAATTATTTTCCCTCTTAGCTCACCTCTCCCAACCAACCTGCAGCACAGAATCTGTGTCAGAGCAGCAGAGGGAAAAAGGCTGTCTCCCTCTCTCGCTCTCTTGGGCATCAACCCAAGTGTGAGTTGTGTCTGATGGACAGGATGGGAAGGCAGGAAGAGAAAATCCTCTGTTTACTTAAATAGCAGCAAGAGCAGAGCGGCAGCAGAGGCCTGCGAGCAGAAGGGATGAGGAATAGACGCAAAGTAACAGGAGTCAGTGAGGCAACAGACATGTACATCCATTAAGATGTGCACTATGTTCAACCACATGTCAGTCCATATAGGGCGAGACTAACCAGGGTGTATTTTCTCACCGCAGTTTGTCTGGACGAGGGAGAGAAATGAGAAAGACAGCTCAGGGAGGGGAATGTGTGTGTGTTGTTATGGAATAGGTGAAAACACACTTGCATTAAAATTGAGGAAATCCACCAGGAAAAAAATGTCAAAGCATCCAATTGCTTGTTAAGAGCATGGATTTAAGAGAGTCAGAGTAAAGGGAGACAGTTGCTCATCATATCAAAGTGTAGACACAAAATTGGCTTAATTAGGCCATGTACTCACATATTTTCGCGCTTTCTTCTCGTTGATTATCTTCAAATGTGGTGCTTATTATCAGTTTTTATGCCTCATGGACACCAAACTGGTTATGTTTGCAGCCATGTTTTTTCTCTTTTTCTGTTCCTGTATTGCACTTTACTTTTTACTTTACTTTTCTTGCATTGCTGTGACTGTGAATTCCCTCAGTGTAGGTTGAATAAAGGAGTATCTGATATCAACTTGCTGAACACATGCATCATTAATTGAGCCTGGTGGTATCCCTCTTGAGCCCGTTTATGCTTGAGACAGGCTTCTGGATTGTTCTACAGCATCATGATGGGGGTGACTGTATTTAGTTGCATGTACAGTCCTCTGCCCTCTTGGGATAAAAAAAAAAGGAGTATAATAAACTTTTTCACATTAATTCGGTTGATTTCAGCACTTAAGTAATAAAGGGTGATCAAAATGATGTTGCAGAAAAGTTCTCTGTTCAAATTGAGACTATTTTTTTTATTTTAATGACTGTTAAAATTCAGTACAAAATTAAGTTACAACAAAAAAGAAGCTTTTTGCTGTGCTGATATTCAAATTATTGTTCTTGTGTTTGCATTAATTTAGTGCAACCTTTTTGATGACATTAGGATTAAATTATGATAAATTGACTCCACATTAAACCCACAATATGCCACTGCACAACCATGAAAACACACTTTTTCCGGCTGAGAGAGGGGGCACAAAGACAAACAGCAGAGCAAAAAAAAAAAAAAAAGAAAAGGGACACTCCAGACGGAAAAAAACACGTCATGGACTGGGACAATGACAAAATCATCACCGCAGAAATAAACAAGTTCAGCAGGTGGTGGGTCAAGGAGGCGACGGAGCTACACCATGAATCTGGACGAACGGGGAAACATCCGCTACTGGAATTCCCCGGCTCAGCTGTCCTTAAAAGACGCAGGAATTTCTGACGGCTCTGATGAACATAGATATATGTAGATATATAGATCTATACATATAGATGCCTCGTGCGCGCTGTAAGCCAATGATAAGTAACGTCGTCACATGGTGGCCATCTTGGAACAGACTAGAAAAAGAAAAAAATGTGATTTATAATTTCAGCCTGATTCATAGCCACGTGAACAAGGTTTGTAATAAACCAATCTTTTTTAAAAATCCGTCAAGAATTCACCGAGTTACGAGTGTTTTAGTGAGTACATCATCTTTTTCATTGACTACGGTACAGGGCACCGGAGCACACACTGTTTCCCGCCACCCGTGACGACGTTGTTGACTCCGCCTTGAGGCATCTAGCCGTCTGATATATATCTATGCTGTGACGGCCCAAACTCTCAGCAAGGTAAGACTGAACACCTGAGTCTAGTTTGTTCTACTGATAAGAAACTTTTCGGATGAGAGAGGGGAGTTTGTCCCAAAGCTTGTCTGTAATTGTATCCTACACTTCGATGAAGCTGCGTGTGTGACGTCTGACAGAGGGGACTATGTTACGCAGCGGAAGAGTTCAGTTTGAAGAAAGGCCGCAGAATGATGGGGGTTCATGCTGATAGACTGAAACACTGCCACCTATGGGTCTTGCATGCTTAGGCGCATTTATGGTTGGATTTGCCAGGTTATGTGTGGACATTTTTTTCAAAAATACCTGCCTTTGTTTGTACAAGGTATCTAACTCTCAGTCATTTCTCAGAAACTTGTTGCATGTCATCACTAATTCAATTTTCCCACAATAAATTCTGAACACTGTCTCTAAATTTCAAGATGAGGTTTACATTTCTGCCTCACTCCTATTCTCCTTACAGAAGGACTGAGAAGTGACTAATTCCTTGTTTCTCCTGTTTGCACACAATAGAAAAAAAGCTGCACATGTATGTGAATAACCATTATCCCTGTAAAACCCCTGAGCTGCAGTCCTCCCAGCGGTTGGGATTCACTCAGATGTTTGAATTACAGAAATGCAGAAGCGCAGCGAGGGATTAGTGGAAATGAATCCACATAGGATTTCCTTGGTGTACACAAGGAGGAGTTTGAGAGCTGCTCGAAATGTAGGTTTTTCCCAGCAGCTTTCTTGAAAGCATTTCCTTTGAAGATGTATGTTTGCTGGTTGCATTATTCAAATAAGACAAAAAGGGAAAAACATGATGGATCTCTGGCTTGATACAAGCCAAGTTATGATTATAGATTAAACGCCCTGGGATCCTATTTGACCTCGTTTGAGGAGCAGTGCATCAACCTTCCTGACTCATGCAGAGAGGGTGGACAGAGAACAACGTGTCATCTCTTCTTAACATCATGTTTCCTTACATCTGCCTTCACTTTAAGCTGGTGTTAAAAGCTTTTCTGTTTGATGTGTTATTCAAAGAAAGATTCACAGAGCTGAATTTAAGAGAGAAACATTTTGTACAGATGCTCTAGATGCAACATTTGTTGATGGCTTTATCATTTTTTTATAATTCCCCTTTGGCAAAAACATCATCAACACTTTTGGCTTCAGCTCTTTTGTCAGTTGATGGAGGTTTTCAGCCACCAACGTTGAGATTTGTGACTCAAAAAGCCAAGGTCTGTGACAGCTCATCTTCTTTTTAAAGCATTTACAACAGACTAAGGGCTCTTATATTAACCTGACAAGCTTTCACAGTTTACAGGGCTTAGTTCATGTCAGATTTTCTGACACAGTACCTCCTCTTCAGTTTGTTACAAATTAGGTGTCATGCAGTCTTACTGGGCACTTGCACCAGGTTGGACCCTGTTTTGCTGTTTGGAAGTGCGTTAATTTGTGGTGTTAAAGAGATAACACAGAGCTGGAAACATTGCTCTGAGATTTTGCTTCTTATTAACATGATAGCATCAAACAACAGCTGCAGATTTTTGGGCTGAACACCCAGCCAAAAAACAACCGTCACCTATTGCTCTTATAGCAGCACTTTTTGATGGATTCGGCCAGTTATTTGTCGACGATTTTTTTCGGTAAACATTGAGGTCTGGATGAACAAGCAGCAAGGAAACAGGCGTAATGAGTAGCCAATGAGTGTTGCGAAGTTAGGTTCAGGTACAGAGGAGGTAGGCTGGAGAACTTGAACAATTATAACTGAAAATTACTTCAAATAACTCCCCTGAAACCTAATATAAAATGCATATGTTGATTGAAAGAAACCTAGCACATCAATATGCAATCCTTAACCAAAGGACTACACAAAGATAAATTGACGTTCAAGTAACGATGCAAAAACTTCACCCTGCTGAAAGATATCTGTGTGAAACTTTAATTTATTCATCCCAAAAGCTACAAGACATGCACTACAAAAAGCTTAATAAGTGCGGTTTTTATTATGCTATTGACCTGGGCCCCTGCCAGAACATTTTGTGATGAATACTGAATGTGTTATTTGTGTATTTCTTCCAAACTTTGCCCCAAGGGTTGAGGTGAGGCATTTCTGGCTTTTGGCCTTCTACCTCAACTGCACAAGCATTTTTTTATAACTGTATTTTTGATTCGAAAACTCATAAATAAAAAATGTCTCGCACTCCTGATGTACCAAACACAAACCAGCACAAGAACACCTTTGATATGTGTGTCCATCATCACAGCATAAGACCATTTAGCACCGTGAGACAGGACATTAGCATGAAACCTTTACACCACCCATGCAGTTATGAGTCCCAAGTGTCCTCGGGGAAGAAAAGGTGTATTTACACAGAAGGGATATCTGTTTCCTCATGCTGGGTGACATTCACGTGGTATGCATCCATAATGGAGTGTGGAGCACGCACTTTCCCGCGTTGACACCTATTTAAAGGTGACATGTGTGGCGTTGTCTCATTAATACATCACTGTCAGAAGAAACCAATATTTCCTCTTTGGCTGCTGTTTTTTATTCCATCAGGCGTTGACCAGGCTACAACATCCTGAGGGTTGAATTTTGGATTTGAAGACTGCTACGATTTCATTATTTTCACAGCTTTACTTTTCTGTGATGCTTCGAGGCAGACAGTGTTATAAAATATCAAACAACAGAAAGATACTTCTCGCTTTATCTGAGAGCAAAAAACCCAACAAATCCTATTCAATAAAGATAAAGTCTTTGCCTTAAAAATGCTTAAAAGCAGTAATAAAAGAAGAGAAAAGCGAAAGTCTAACAAAATGTCTCTATGTGTCAAATCTTGCACATCCAAGCACTTTTGTGTCCATGTTTGTGTGTCTGTTTATATGTGAAAAAAGGTGAGATCCTGGTGCTCTAAGGGACAGCAGTATTGATTGCAGGTCTTAGGCTGCTTTCTCAACGCTCGGCCATCGGTTTTAGCTGTGGCACCATTGACATTCATCTGAAAATGAGGAGGGGGAGAACATGTTGATTACCCCCCAGGGAGACAACAAGGGCATGCAGTGGACATGATGACCAGCTCATACACTCAATGTGAATCCATCTTTTTTTCTCTCCGCTCACTGTGTGTTTGTTTATTGACAATGGCTGACTTTAACACGTTAAATTGACCTATAATGAAAAAGATTCTCTGAAGAGCAGCTTTACGCAGCACAGTCAAGACTATAAGGTCATGTGTTGGTTTCTCTTCAGAGCCGTGCTTCCATTTGGTGATATTGTTGTAAGAAACTGTCATGACTGTGGTTGTACTTACATTGGGGAGAGTTTTGAGAGTATTTTTCAAAAAAGTCGACGAAATTGATTTGAGTTACACAAGTAAGCATCAATTTTCTCTTGTATTCCATGTCTATGCCAAAAAAAAATCTTGGAGTCATTTATAAAACAAACGAAGAAAAAAATGTCATCTGCCTCTGGTTTCAAATGTGAATCTTCTTTCTCATTTCCAAAGTGAACTTCTTCAGATTCAAGGCCGCTTGCTGTGCTAATAAAACATCTTAAAGTAATTCCTAGAAGCTTGCTGTGAATTTAATAAGTGTTTTCCTGCATTTTTAATGACAGAGATTGGCAAAGAAATTTCTAATATGACTCCGCTTCACAGAGATTTTCAGTCAAACCAGATTTCAACAAAGTCAAACCATTACTGAGATGGATAATCTGGTTGTGTTACTCTTTGGTACTTGAAAAAGTAGTTTGTACAAGTCTTTCCATACAAGTTTATGCATTTCTGTGCAACCTACAGTCTAGTGGTGTTTTTAGCATTTTTTGCTTTGACTAGTAGCAACTTTTATGAACAGACCCTGTTTGTACAAAATTAAATTGAAAAGAAAAATTTTCTGTTTGGTTAGAAAGAGAAAGTAAAGAATCAAATTAGATAAGTTATTCTTTTTGGGATACAAGTCTGGGTCACATTTCCTCATCAATCAGCACACTGCAAATAATCTTGCACTTACCAAGATTTAAAATCTAACTTTAAGACACGCTTAATAAAATATGTTGTTTTGATGCTTTTTTAACTTATTTTTAGCATTTAAAACTATGTAAGATCTCAAAAAAGCATGAACGTTTCAATTTTGTCTGAATTAGTCAGAAAATCCTAAAATGAGTGGATAACTGTTAAAACAAGTTTCTTTGGTTATCTCACATGCAATTTCAGAACATTAAAACTTGTTCCAAGATTTAGCTCTACCTCAAGTTGCTTGATTTAAGAATAACACGGAAAAAATAATCATCTTTTTAAGACACAGTTTATTTAGCAAACAGCTAAGAATTTTACAAACCATTGCTCAAAAATCAAGAATTATCTTAATCATACTTCTCTAAATCTTAGTAGTTTTGACTTTAAAAAAGTGATATTTTTCATTCCATTTGCTAAAATTAAGAATATAAGAAGCATGAAATTAGATTCTATTGCTCATATTCAGTATATTTCACATAAAATTCTTCTTCAGGAAGTTTGTTTTCAAGCATTTTAATCTAAAAATTAGCATTTTCTTCTTGTCTTAAGATCTGAGAATACTTATCAAGGCCATCTTGTTTTTAGATTTATCAGTCTTATTTCAAGATTTCTAGTCAAGTGAAATTATCTTGCTGCATGGACAGATAATTTCACTAATTTTAAGATATTTTTTCCATCAAATTTAGTATTTTTATCTTATATTCAGACTCCCTTTTTTGCAGTGCAGATATTGAGAACACCTGTGATGTTTTCTCTGAGGTGTTGACAATCAACAGATAGAGGTTATAAAACAAGGCTGAATTCTACCTGTTCATTTGGTTTCTGCTTGTAGTAAAGGTCAATGCCATTAGTCGACTTTTCTATTCCCAGTTAAAGCAGCAGCCTGTCTTCTTGACATCTGCATAACCTCACACTTTGTTTTTCAAGTTGTCTGACAGCTGTCAAAAAGATGCAAGGGATGTTATAAGCCACATTGTCCTTTCTCAGGAAATGATCGGCTTCCTGTTGATGAGACTAGCTCCTCTGTTTGTCTTGAGCTCTGCTGTAAAGGCGTCTCTCTGTATAAAATACTGGCATTAAGTCTTTTCCTCCAGTTCAGCAGGCAGACCCTGAAGAATAACAGAGAACTGAATACGTTTAAGAAAAATCTATATCACTTTAACGAGAGCCTGAGAATAAAATAGAGACATAGGCATGCTTTAAGCACACATTCACTTTCAAACACACTCCCCCACTTTTTCATTACCTGGGGAACCGTACAATACAGAGGGTTTGATTAGGACTGGCGACAAACGGACAGTGGGCTCCAGCTGCCTCTCTGAATTTCATTGTCATTAGCGGTGGAGCACCAAGCCCTTTTCAAACTCATTAGTTGATAAAACAACCCTCTGATTTCCCATTAAAAAACCCATTCGTCCTCCCTCGCTGGCCGCCCCCCATCCCCTCCTCACTGCAGCCCTGCATTACCACACCTTCATTCAAAACCACTCCTGAGACAGAGGAGGGTATAGCAGCTCTTATGTAGTTTCTCCCACTTTTCTGTCCAAGTCCTCCAAAGATTTATTATGCAAGTGCATTGTTTCGCAGATACTGATTAGACTCGTAAAGAGCAAAACAAAGACCCAGAACTACTGATGCAAACTGATTGGTCATTTTGCATCTGCAGCATTTTCCATTTCCTTTATTTCATTTGATATCCACATTTTGTCTAGGTCTTTATCTCTTCCCCGACTGAGATTTGAAGCAGATTGGAGGCCTTACAGAGCTTGAATAGAAAAGTATCAGAGCAATCAATGTTTTTTTTTCTACATTGCATCTTTTTACAAAGTAATCAGTGAAGTTTTAACTTAAAGATGAACAAGTCACTTCTGGTTTCCTGGCAGAATAACAATTTATTTAAATTTAGACAAAAGGAAATACATATTTGTGCTTTGTGCAGTTTAATGAAGAGCTTTGCATATGTACACTTTATACACTGTTTTATATATATATGTATATAATCTAAATTGAATTAACACCACTTGTTAAATATTAATAAATATCAAAGACCCATCCCAAGCCCCTTTGCACCCATTTATATCCTTTTTTAGTAATCTAAAGGTGTAAAAAACCTATCTTCTTTTGATTTTTCAAAAACATTCATTTAAAGATGCTTAGTGTCAAAATTCAAGTCAGTATATCTCATCCAGCCAGGATCAATTCACAAAGGTCATGAACCCACAAAGTACCAGCAGTGTTTTGTCTCTGTTGTAATCCACACGAATCAAAAACCAAGGCAGAAAAGAACAAACAACACCAGCCTGATTCCAGGCAGCTTAACCTCGTCTCCCGGCTTAACCGCTCCCCGTCTGAGATCCTGAAGACGCACCTGAGCACAAAGTTTTAAGCAGTTGTTTTAAGAAGCAGGTAATGCCTCTGGACACATTTCTTCACTGTATTAGTAGATCTGACAGGCAGTTTAGGTTCTGAGGAGAAAAAAAAGACCCTAAAATGTAGCAGAAAGCGTTTTTACAAACTGGCGTGAATGTCTTCGTGTCGCAGCACTTTGTAGGTGACCCAGTAGAAGATGTTGAATATGAGAAAGCTCAGTGGAAAAACAGCTCTGGAGATGGTATCAATACGTTTAGCACGATCCACAAAACGCTTGTGAAGCATCTCCCCATCGAACATGCCAACGGGCGGAGGGGGAGGTGGAGGGGTGAAGACGGTGGACCCCTCCACAGCGGTACCATCCTTGGTCTGCAGGCAGTGACCAAGTCCGTAACCCCGGAAGTAAAAGCCGCGACTCTCCCTCACCAGTTCCTCCTCCTGTGGAGCGAAGCAGAGGGAAAAGAGATTGGCCTCTCGCTGTCAGCATGAATAAGCTTGCAGCTTTTTACATTTCTTCGTAGCTGCTGATTCCCAAATGCATTCGGTTGTAGAGGCACACAAGGTCAGTGGAGTGCAACATCCAGCAGGAAAAACATTTTTAAAAATATGTATTCAGGGAAGATGCTCATTTTTTTCTTATTTGTGTTCATATAAAAGGAACCAGCTGTAGTTTTTGCTCCTTATACATTACCCCACTGCAGGAGCATTAGCTTCTTTTAAAACAAATCTGGTGATCCAAGAACTTTTACATCTGCTCCTAAGACAAAGCTAAAATATAGATGACAACTATGTCCTATTTGATACCAAATTTATTCATCTATAAAATGAAAAATACTTTATTGAACCCAGAAGGGAAATTTCAATCTAAAAGATAAAAGACTAAATAAAAAGATTAATAAAATGGAAACTATGAACACATTTATGTAATATTTCCACATACAGTTTGACATTTTCTGCATTAATAACTCCCTGAATCTGATCTTGTTGGTGTTTAAAGTTTTAAAACTCACCAAACTTCAAGTGCATGAGTCTTAGCTACCATGGCAATACATGCTCAAAATCCATTTTTTATATACATCATCAGCATTTTGAGGGGACATATCAGTTATCTCTTTTAGAGGAGAGAAACCCTGACTAATTATGAACTTAATCAAAATAATTAACCTTCATTTCTCCTTCCAAGGCCCTTTTCTATAAGTTGAATGACAGTCTTTTCAAAACACCTTTTAATAAAAAGTCATGATCTCAAAAGCACCCAAAAAAAGCCCTTGCACTTGGCATTATGCTTTGATGAATTGCAGGGTGGTGGGGCACTTTTTTTCACCACTGAATGAGCCACTGTCTCCGCCCTCTGAAGAGAATATTAATAGACATGCAGCTTAAGTCTGACAGGCGCTCTGACACTTTGAGAGATTCACTTTAGCAGGGGGAAGTGAAGATGTGGGATCTAAATTGGATGATTAGTAGTCAAAGTGAAGTGTCCTGAAAGCTCTGTTTCTCCCTTTCTCTGACCCTGACAGTTCTCTGGTACTCTGCTGGACTTGGCATCAGAATAAGACACTACCAGCTCCTGTCAGAGGTTCAATCCCCCTCATGTCTTTCACACTTGTCTCTTACTGTTAAAGTTGTCCAGCACAGTTTTTCATTTAGTCTGACAGCAGCCTGTTTCTAAGTAACTTTGTTTGCTAACTAGTCCCCCCTGCTGATGACAGACTGCACCAAACAACAGGGTTGTAGCTCTTCCAGCACAGCTTAATTATCACTCCCACGTCTTCCTAAGCGACACAGTACATCATGTGCTAAAGGCTAATGGTGCTTTCTCTAAAGATAATAGGTGCTCATCGTTTATGCTCTCAGCAGCAGCAACACTTTGTGATTTGTTGGCATGAGATCAGATGAGACGGCTTGCAACATCATAATCAGGATCTGGAGAGAAGAAAGTTCAGACCATGTTTTTACACAAGTGTGACATGGAAATTCATTGACATTTTTCAGATTGTTTCTTCAAGATCTTGACTAATTTCATTCATTCTTTTAGCACAATAAAGCCTGGTTTCTTGTGATGTTGGGATCCTTTCCTGGCAGTGAACAAAAACTAACAATAGGGTCCCAAATCAACCACAACATGCTTCACAGGGGTTAGTTAAGCCTTTACTTCAAAAATTCGAAACAAACTTCATAACATGTTAAATGTAAGGGTGCATGTCTGCTTGGTCTTTCCACAGTTTTGAGTAGGGACGGGTATTGAGAACCTGTTCCTGTTCATATTCAATGCATTCAAATGTTAATTATCTCCCAATGTACCAAAACCATATAGAAACGTGAGCTTGATGCTAATGTGCATAGGACATTGCATTGATATGCTAGCGGTTAGAATTCACCGACATAACATAGACTTGAAAACAGAATTTCAACTTTCAACACAGAAACATGTCACAATTACTTTTTGTGAACAATACTTGAAACGAAAAAATGGCCTACTTCTGTCAATAACTTATTTTTATTTATTCACGTCCAGAAATATCCAAATCCTTTGACCAATTTCATGTTCATTTATGTATGGTATCAATAAAATCTTATAAATTCCCATCTCTTCTTTTTAAGTGCAGAAAAATAAAGAGCCAAACCTAAGACAAAATTACTATTTTTCTTATCTGTCTAAGTATGGATCTTTGACAAACTGTGCAGTTGGCCTTACTTCAATTTAAGATGAGAATTAGAGGATTTAAGCTTTGTGCACACTTCATTTCTTTGTACAGATGAGATGAAGAAAAAAGTGCTATTTGATCAAAAAAATGGATGCCAACCAGATTTACTGCCCTGATAGAGCCAGATTGGCTTCTTCCCTCATGTTTTAGCTATTTAGCTTTGTACTGATGATAAATGGTGTCAATTTTCTCAAATCACTCACATCAAAAAACTTTGAAGCTTGACTCTTAAAAGGAGTCATTTCCTCACTTTAGAAACTTAAAAAATGCTTTATTTTTCTTTCTCAGAAACACTCAGGATGCCCTAGAAAAAAACAAGGTTAAGAGCTAGACAAAGAGTCAACAGACAGAGGAAATGCACAATGAATTTCAATTAGCCTCAAAAACCGGTTGCACAGAGGAGAAGTTTTGAAGGCAATAATTCAAAGTTAGTAGCGTTAGATTAAAGGAGCGGGAGGTCATAGAGACAGGGTTATAGTGACGGGACATGATCAGCACAAAGTGGGTTTAGTTGTGGGAAAGTTGCCAGGACATACTCAGGTTTGATGCAAAAGTTGCAGGGCAGAAATTGGGTTTAAAGGTCAGGGTTGCACGAGGTTCAACATTTTACCCTAGCACAGGCGCTGCAGTGATCACTCAGATTCTTGATGGCTGAGCTGTTATCGGTGATCTCGTTCTCTTTCTTCATTGACTCAACACTCCCAGGCTGAGTGGCATACACCTCCAGTGGAAAGGAAGGTAGACAGATTACAATAAGGGTTATGCTCTTTACTCCATCTTCTGTTTCATGAGTTTATGACTTAACTTGTGATCTGCTGACAAGAAAATGTAATTCTTCCTATGAAGAGCTAAGGATAAAGTCATTTGAGGTGCAAACTTAAAATTCACACAACAAATTCAAGCAGGCGTCCTCAGCTTTTAATTAGAGTGACGCTGCCAGAGTGATAAAATAGGACATCATCTGTGGCTGTTAGTTAGGAAAGCTGGCTTTGAAGACAAATTTAGCATCCTCAAGGTTTGAGTTCCTCTCTGTACAGACGGAGGCTGTATTTCTTCTATTTGTGCCTCTGAAGCCTTTGTGGATACACTTTCTGTATCCGATTTGGCTCAAAAAACATCAGAGCAGAGCTGGAGAGGAGCATTGATTGAATTGGTCAGTCTGGGATTTGTACACTCCATCAGATTCCCAGTTCACATCAGTACAACAGATCAGGTCATGCATCGATACCTCTCAGATGGATAGTTTGTGATCCGAAACTCCACAGTGGGAGTAATTGTGCAACTGATATGGACAGGGGAAGTCCTTTTCTCTGCAGACAATCATTTTCTCTCTCCTGTAACGAGGCCTGAGGGCAGACTGCCCGGTAAATCTGCTGGGCTCTTCTGCTTTCACGGGGAACTTTGCCATGACTCTGGGAAGCTGCACACTCAGTGAGCTGTTTAATGGGATTTTCAAGACGTCCTGACTGCTTCTCTTGAGGGGAACCTTTCTGTGCCATGAGGAGGTCTCTCACCTCTCTGTAAAGACTTTATGTTGTCAACCTACAAGCTGAATCCCATGATGATTTATGGATCAAAAGGAAAAACTTCAAGATAAAAATGAACCATAGTTTTTGAAGTTTCATTCATGTAAAGTCAGGTTTGCACTTCTGCAGTGTTTTTTTCCCCCTAAGTCCAATAAGATCACACCCAGCTTTAAGTGACTTGGTTTAGTAACTCCTAAACTATCATCTTCTTTGAGCCTGATAGTGTGAATGTGTCTTGGTGTTACAGCTTTAAGGGTGACCCTGTAAAGTGGAGACCTTTAGCTGAATGTGTCAGCAGATATCCAGTTTACAACAGCTGTTGAGACACGGAAGGAGTCGTAGTTCAGTTTTATATGCACATACGTGTCATTATATCCTCATCAGATCAGTGTTTAATGATAATCTAAAACTGTTTGAGAAGGGTGCTGCTGCTAAAAGTCGTCAATCAGCAAACTTGTTTATGAGCTGAAACTCGGTTTGATCTCTGCCGTCTTCATGTTTTAGATGGAGGAGAGGTCCAGTGTTTTGCCAGTTGAAGCTGTTTCAGGCTTTTTGAAACTGTTTCAACCGGCGACAACTTTGCCACTAGCACTCCTCTCCTTATGAAGTGTCAACAAACCCGTCTGCTGTAAAATTAGGGTATCTGCAGGTTTCAGCAAATCAAACTTAAGACTTTTTAGGACCTTTTCAGTTCTGAGTTGAAATTTAAAACCAGAAACACTTAATATAGACAATGGTCCGGGATACCGCTTTATTACAATAACTTTGCTCATACCTGCAATCACATAAAATGCTATTTGCATGCTAGCTAGCCAGCCTATCAGCAGCTAGTAAGAAATTAGCCTGTCTACATCAAAAGAAATAAACATCATATCAAATTTACTTGTCCTGCCCCAACAAATAGAAGACCTTCGAATAATTTATTTGTGACCAGCATAAAACAGTTTTTATTAATTTAAGACATTGAAAGGCCTTAATTTTAAATGGCTTTTTAAAAAAAGAAATCACTATCAAATCCGATACAGGCTGGATTTCCTCCATGCTAACAGGCTAGCTGCAGTGCCACACATAAAGATAGTGGCTCTACTTCTGTGGTGTCATTTTTCTATAAGTGCTACCCAGCTGCCCCCCTTCATCTAGCAAAACCTTTACCCAAGTATTTGTATCGTGTGAGCATCACATCTCTGAAAACAGTTATCTCCCACCGTTAAGTACATGTGTGAACTTCATGAAATTATCTGGATAATGTCAGGAGTTCATGCGTGAAAAGAGCTGTGGGAGTCTTATGTGTTAGGATTTCTCACGGCTTAATATAGAAATGAGAGCCCATTTATTAGAAGGGTCCTGTACATGTATTTGGCACCTGTTATGAGAAAAAGTCGTGTGCAGTCACTGATGGATTTTAAAGTAAGGGTTGACGTGGTTTTCTGGGTCATACATCACTGAAGATTTTACTGAGGATGTTGAAATTAAGTAACAGCTGTGAGATTGTTTTCTTGTGCTTTCAGTCCACTTGTCAGAATAAACCATATCAACATGATCCTGATGAAGCATAAAAGCTGAGAGTGAAGAGATTAAAAACTTGATGACACTGACTTGTAATAGGAGATTGGTGCCTCTTTTAATTTCCCCACCTTGCACTGAACACCTGTTCCTTCCTTCCTTATGTAACTTCAGCGGAACAGATACAATGTCCTGTGAGAAATGTGTCGCGCTTACGCAGCTTTATGATGTTTTCTGGCAGAGGCACAGGAAGGCAAACTTCTCTGGTTACTAATCCTGGTTTGATTTTCTCAGTATGAAGATCATGGCAGAGGAGAAGTGATGGGTGAACATGTATAGGAAAAAAAAATGTGACCATGTTTGTGTGTTTAAGTGAGTAGATCCTTCTTGTGTATCATGTTGATGCTGTCATTTCTGAATATATAGCACGCCTCAATAACAAGCGGGATAGGTCAATGTTATAGCAGCTGCCAGGGACTCTGCATGTGTGTGCGTGTGCGAGGTTTGCACTCACTATTCTTTGCTGCCGCTGCTTTTTCCTCAGCCTGATGAACTCCTTGTGTTGCCTTGAGACAAAGTTAACTGCAGCGTACTCCAGCAGGGCGGCAAACACAAAGAGAAGGCACACCGCCATCCAAATGTCAATGGCCTTCACATAAGACACCTGGGTAGGAAAAAAAAAAACAAGGCCAGTCAATGAGGATAATGTATAACCCGTGGGTTTCTCTGTGATCTACACATCCCTCAGCTGTGGCACGTAATGACACACATCTTTAGGGAGAATCGTAGTGACTCAGAGGGATGTGGGCAGCTGACACATAGCCATGAGACAGGTCACTGCTCTGCCCGGGTCACTGATGAAGAGAAGATGTCACAACAAATCAGCAACGCCCACTAAGCCAGCTTTGTGTGGAAACTTCACTCAATTGAGCAGTTTGCGGGCTGTCAGAGATTCACATGCAAACCGTGTCATCCTTTTAACTCTGGCAGCTGGAGAAGTGACTGAAAACACATTGTTACAATCAGCATCTGAACTATATAATACACACAGTGACACCATTCAAATGTGAAAAAAATTCAACAAACTTTAAATTAAGCATTCTTTTTGCTGCTGTTATCTTTTAAAGAAAACTTTCTTTGTCAAATTTCAGGCTGTTACATCAGATTTGGTCACTGTTTCTTCAAGCAGAAGAGAAATAGCCACCAGCATTATAAGCAGGAGGGTATTGGACAGGGCATAATAAAATAAACACATGAGTATGCCTTGATTTTATATGTGATGTCATTTTTTTGATATATACCATGTATCAAAGCAGTAGGTTTACGGTAACTCTGCTCTGCTGTTTATTGTGTTTATCAAAAATTTTAAAGAGTATTTATATTTGGCTAGATTTTCCTCTTGTGTTTTATATTAACAGTGTCAGACAATTAGCAAACCCCACAACACAAATACAATGGCTACAACATTAATGCAAATGGAACAACATGAAGACAAATGCTAAAAACATGAAGGCAAAAGCTACAACAGGAATGCAAAAGCCATAACACAATGGGAATAAAGCCACAATAGAGGTTAAGATTTCAACTTTTAGTAGTTCCCTCACAGAAGTACCAGTCTATGCAACGGACACAGAAAATCTTATTGTATTTTTAATCAGAACTGTAGTAATCTTTAATAATGAGGTCAAATAACATAATAAAAGTATTTAAAGTCAAAAGCCAAAAGTGCCTATGTTTCCCTTGTGTTGTGGCTTTTGCATTCATTTTGTAGTTGTTGTATCCATGTTGAGGCTTTTGCAAATCATCTGATATCTACTGGTCTTTAATGTACTTAAAAAACCAGAGTGAGAGGAAAATTTTGACAGATGGAAAGATAGAGACAAAATGCAAAAAGAGATATATGGCAATGAAGTTCAATATGTATCAGTGATATCTTATTTTTTGTTTTATGGGTAACTGAAAAATACATTCAGAATCATCTTTCAAGAATATGATGTATAGTGAGCACTGAACTTAGACCTGCTTTCTGTATTTCCATAATAATTTGTACAAATAAGCTGCAATGAGCTTGATGCTTTATATCTTAAGTCATTTCTGGATACTCTGCATCTTTCTGCATCACTTCCTTTCTCACTCTCTGATCCCAACACAGTGGAGGTGGCTGTCTATCTAACATGAATCTGGTTCTGCTCAAGGTATCTGCCTGTTGAAAGAAAGTTTCAACTGTTAGTTGTCCATGATATATTGCTAAATGCTGCAAAGTGTTTAGTTATTAACTCTTTAAGCTGAAACATCTCTGCAGTGGCCTCTAAAATCTGCTTCGGCTTTCGTCTTTCAGGCGTTTTAAAACAGCTTTGCCAGTAGCTCTTGTCTCCTTTCAAGTGTCAATTCAACGAATCCATTTGCTATGCGATAAAATATGATCAAAAACAGCACAGGCTGAATCTCCTCCACGCCGCAAGGCAAAGTGCAGTGTTGCAGGCCGATGCTGCCCTGTCCAAAGCCTTTACTGGCCTCATTTGCATAACATTCAGAGGACTTCAGGCTTCAGCGGAAAAACAGACAATTGTGTGCCACAGGAACCATTTAGTTCAAAGTAGAGTAGTTCCAGGAACTAATGCAACAAGTGACAGATACTCAGTGGCTATTAAGGCATCCCTGTTAGAAGAAATATTCCTGGAACTACTGGTTGAAAAACAACTTCACAGAAAGCCCCAAAAGAAATCATCGAAAACTAGTGAGGCTTTTCCTGTTGCCCTTTTTGTTATAAGAATCAACATTCACTACATTAGTAATAAACTTTAAAAGGTTAATTTATAGCATTTATACAAACAACATTGCAAAGTGCTTTTACAGCACATAAAACCCTAATGATAAATTATAGAATAAAAAGTATTAAGGCAGGAGGACAAAATAAAAGGAGGGAAATCTTTGCACTTGGTTTGGATTAAAGTGACAAATAATAAAATCATGAAATATATGGGTGTTTAAAGTTAAAAAGCAATCTCGCCCTTCCTCATTACTGTCGTTTAGTGGCTTTTTGCTGCTCAGTTGGTGGTAAATCAGCCTGTGGTTGTTCAGCCTCGGTGTTTGTGAATCTGAACAGGCTCTGGATTTTCCTGATTATTCCTTTATTAGATTTGAAAATAATAATAATAATAATAATAAAAACTTCTCCAGGGGCAAAATGCACAGGAAATGCATTTAAACTCAACAACCACCGTAAGCATTAACTGGTCGTGTCAAAGCAGCCCCAAGTGCTGTTGCTATGGTTACCGGCGATCTAATACACCTTGTGCACTGATTCAGAACGTCTCCTCCACTGTTGGCTGGAAATGGGGTGTTAAAAAACAGTTTTTCTGATTGGCTGGCTGTTGTCCATTAAAAACGTATTTACCCCAGTGTCACTATAACGCAGCCTGTCTCTCTAACCTTCTCTGCAGGTACAGCGCGCTCTAACCTGTGCTTCTTTCACATGCCAGAGTGCAGCGACCTCGCCTCACCTGGCTCTCTAATGGCTGCTCTCGAGTGAGTGTCTGTTCTAAATCAGGATGTGTCTCATGCAAAGTCAGCATTTCAGGACTTACTAAGCTGTGATAGGTCACCCCAGTCTAAAATCCTTCCTCGAATACAGGTATCTCAATACCAACAGAGTGTTTGTCACTGGTTTCATGGCGCTTTTGTCAGCTACTGACTATATAACAAGATGGTTGACTTGACAGCTTCTCAAGAGTCTGCCTTCTATGAATGACTCACCTTTTGCAACAAACAAACAATCAAACAATTTGCTATCTCATCACGAAACCCACCTTAGGCAGCGAGGCTCTTGAACCAGAGCTCTGCGTCGTCATCGTCAGCACTGTGGTGATTCCTAGTCCCACCCTGGCTGGTGCAGCATCCATGTTTATCCAGAAGGACACCCAAGAGAGGATGACGATGAGAAGCGAGGGGATGTACATCTGGATTAGGTAGTAGCCCATTTGACGTTCGAGGTGGAACTTCACTTCAATGCATGTGAATTTACCTACAGACACATCACACATTTGCTTAGAGAAAATACTCATTTTCAGCGCTCAGCTACAAGGGTTGGTATGTTTGCTAGTTTTGAAACACTTCCGATATAATTGTTTCATACCCGTGTTGTAATACTTTGTGCAGTAGCCCAAATCCTTCTCCTCCTTGAGCACAAACTGAGGGAGGGTGAGATCATCAGCCACCTGTACGGGGCTCTCAGACAGCCACTCGAAGATCAGGTCGTTCATGGTGTAACCAACTGTATAAAGGGAACAGAGAGGATAAAGAGGTGAGAAAAGTTCTTAAAAAAAACCTTCTGTGTAACTTCAGCTAGCTTAGATTTCACTACAACAAATGTAATAACGAAAGCAATTACTTGTATGGATATAAGTTTTTAATTCTGCCCAGACAAAACGCTAAGACAAGAGTGTCAAAAGCTCAAAAACAAAAGCAACAGCTCCCATCTCATCTTTTTTTGGCTTTTCCCTTTTGGGGGTTGCCACAGAGGATCACAAATTTGTGTTCTGCATGTTGATTTGGCACAGTTTAACACAGGGTGTCCTGGTACAACCCTCCCCTTTGATCCAGGCTTGGGACTGGCACTAATGATAACAGGCTTGTGACCCCCTGGTGGCTGGGTGAGAACAGGTCACATCAAATTAATCTCTTGGAAAAAAAAAGACTGGAACATTTTACCGCTGCCTGCTGATGCTCTGGCAAAAACATGTGTTCCTGTTGGCGTTCAAAACTGGTAAAACAAAATTGAAAATTGGTGAGAAAAAAATATTTGTCCAGCTGGTCTGGAGGGTTGTCAGATAATTAAGAAAGTTCTCAATCAGGTGAGAGAGCAGTTAAGGAGCTACGACTATCCCTGGTGGAGAAATCCAGGTAACTAGAACAATAAATGCTCCCGATAACAGAAACTGTGTTGAAAGTTGTGACGTTTGCCAAATTTCTTCATTCATATATTTCTAACTGCTCATAAAAATGAACTAATTGTCATTTCAGAGTACATACTTAGCATGATCGATAAAAACTTGAAATTTGACAAGAAATTCCAGTGAAATATGATGCATATGTCCGAAAAGAAATATATACAGAAATATATATCGTATCAAGAAGTAAGCAAGAAGTAAGTTAAAAAGAGAAATAACGTATTCTAAGGAGAGCAATACAAGTAGGTGCCCTGAGAGATGAATTTGCTAAATGAGGACAGAAATGTCAACATTAACATTCCTGCAGAAGTCCTGCTCTCGTTATCTAATGTAACCTCCAATGCAAATTTTTGGCTTTGTGTAAATGATTATATAGAGTCAGGTGAATATCAGAATTTGACTGTCATTTTCTGCCAATACATCTGGCAAAGAGAATTTTGTAGCTGTGTTACAAAAAATCTTTAAATCATGTTTTGCTACACTTTGAACTCATGGTGATATATTTACTTTTAAAATCGACTGTATTTCAGAAAGCTTCTTTGGAAAAATTGGAGCTGTTTATAGGGTGTTGAAAGCAAAGATCACTGTGTACCACACAATCAACTGGTCGAACAACTACAAATCAAATGTTGTCAAATCCACTGATGGCTGTAAAGTACTAGCATTACCACTGCTGTTAATCCTCATAATTTTTACCTTTTTCTTTACCTAATTTGTCTACACTTCAGCTTGGGTTGTTGTTACCATGGTGCTAAAAAACCAATGCAGAAGAAACATCAAGAGCATTGGCTAATGAGACTCTGAAAAACACTTCTACCCATCTGCCCAGCTACCAGCTTCCCTCTGCCATCATGTTTGTCACAGCAAAGGTCAACCCTCGCTGCAACAGTCATGTTGTCTGGATTTTTGAAGGTTACAGAACAAGAGAAGGCACACAGGAAGAAATATCTGGAGTCTATGCCAAATATTATCATGAGTAGTCATGAACAAATAAAGAAATCCTTATTTATTTTGCAAGTCACTCATTCTGCACTCAGATTGCATCACTGTCTGCCCCTT
This sequence comes from Thalassoma bifasciatum, assembly GCA_008086565.1. Classification (NCBI taxonomy): domain Eukaryota; kingdom Metazoa; phylum Chordata; class Actinopteri; order Labriformes; family Labridae; genus Thalassoma; species Thalassoma bifasciatum. Next base: position 149,353 of record RPOG01000057.1, read on the forward strand.
TTTCAGGCTTACACTCCTTGACTCGTCCACCTGATTATAAGTACATTAAAAATGCATGCCACACACAAAAACAAAGCAGGAGTCCTTCCACATCTGAATAATACTGACGTCTCCTGGGACCCTTTGGGGCCTGGGTAACAAAGACATCAATTATTCAAGATGTTGTACCATATCCGGCACCATGCCCCTGAAAAACAACACTGCTAAAACACACTTATCTTGTTCATGAGGGGAATCACTGTCATTCAAACATCCTGCTGAGACAAGCAAGGGGAATACCAATGCTTCCCTAAGATAATAAAGCCATCTTCTTTTCCTTCCTCCAGCTTAGAGGCGTAAAACTATAATTGACAAAGGTGGAATAAAATAAATGAATTTCATGGGGCGATTTCACTGGACTATCCTGGTACAGTGGAGTAATGACAGTAAATGTTAAAAAGCAGTCCACCTAATGAAAGCTGCTATCTTAATTCAGCCACGGTTATGCTTCCAATTTGCTTTCATGCTTTTCACTTACAGATTTGAGGTTACTGGACGCTGTTAGCTCAAGGCAGAGTGGAGTGGTATAAGCTTCATATATGCGACTTTGATGTGCCAGAATAAGGCATAATCTTGTGGTTGCTTCTATTTTTATATATCTATATAAGCTTTTGGCATGGAGGGCCAGAAAAGAAGATTGGCCTTGGCCCCTTTAAACCTCACAGATAACTCTTTTTTTTTTCCTTCCACTTCCAGCCTTCTTCGCACTTTCTCACTCTGAACAGACGGTGTTTCTACAGCTCCGACGGTGGCAGTAAAACCGATGAAGTCCTCTCTAACATCAAGCTCAGGCCAAGGTGATCACACCCTCGGGTGGTGTGTGAGCACTTGTCAACACAAGGCCAAGTATCTTCACTAGGACTTTAATCAGGAATGATTACGTCTCCTCTAATGGCACTGTGATGTGATTCTCAAACCAAAGACACGATCATGTACACACCGCTACTTTAAGTGCACATTTGTCTCCCCTTCCCTACACTCCCAAAGGGTAAAGCATCTTTAAAGTTTGTTTTTATGCTGCATGGTTCCCCCATACACTGAATTTATAGGATTTCCTATCTGTTTGTCCCTGGGCCAATTTGCAGAAATAAATCATACTGCCTCCTGTAAAAAAGGAGTAACTAGTTCCACACCAAACAATAGCTCCTGTTCTTATTAAATCAGATAAAGACAAAAGTAGAGATACCAGCATCCAGCTTGACCTAAAAGAAGCAGTGACTTCAGGGTACAATGCTCAGTCATTTTCTTCCTTTTGCACTTGGCTTAAATCCTTTTGTCCCTGAGACGGGAAATTAGGTCACCTCTGGGCGCTGGGGGTGGGCCACATATAATAAAGGGACACAAAATTAAAGTTTTATTATTTATATCCTGGAAATTGGTTTCATGAGGGCAGATACCATCTCTACTTAAGGTAAGGCAAGGGGAGGGAAGATAAGGGGAGAAGTTGCTCCCCCTGCATGTTTAGATTACTATTTTAAAGATTTCAAATGTCTTTTGAGCAGTCTTGAAAGTTTTCATCTGTGCAAATCTTTGGGCAGTAGCCTCCCCAGCTTCTAATCTCTTGTCATCATATTTCTGTTTTGTGAGTCAGTTTCTCCCCAGATTTTGACAATAATACTGTATTATCTGCATCTGGTGTTACAGTTTTGTACTTAACCACAAAAGTTAAGTGATGGGTTTGTTGCCATTTGCTGTTTATCTGCAAGACCTCACTTACTGTATACAACATGTGAACAGAGCTTATGACTGACAGGACGGCTGGTTTCTATGACCCCAGCAAGGAATTACATGGAAACTGTTTGGAATATAAATAAGGATAAACAATGGAATAAAATACTATGCCTTTGATACAGCGCTTTTCACTTGGAGAATACAAAGGTTAGACATATTATAAGCCAGGCAGAAGGTCAAAAGCAGGAAGCAGAGGTTTTCAGAGCAAAGAAAGACAAAAGGAGGAACAAAAGAAGACTCACAGCTTTCAAGCTGCATGGTACAGGTCTGAATGTCCATGGGAAAATTCTTCAAGTCCATAGGGCATGACAGGGTGAGAGTCAGCCTGAGACAGAAAAAAAAGATTGGAAGATAGAGAAGAGGCAATAAGGGCTGTAAAAAGGCATAAGAGGGCTGAAGTGGAAGATACAATGACACAAGGTGAAATAAAAGGTGAAGAGATTAAGAGAACAGTGAAGTACACAAGCTGCTTTGTTGGTCTGTTGAAGTCCCAAAACAACAAAACTGAACGAGTGAAAAAATGTGATTCCTTTGAAAACAGTAAATTGGAAAACATATTGATTTAGCTACTCTACCATTTCATGACTTGTCGCACCACAGTAATTGCAAATTAATTGGGTTAGGGCTCCCTTCTTTTATTTGTTGTGCTGTTGATGCATTAAGCCTTCAAGAACCCTCAAAGAGGGGGAAGCGAGGGGAGCTATTTGGGACTCTGTCTGGAGGAAAGCTGTGTAATTAACCGACGTAATGCATCGCTCCGAGGCGAGACGAGAGGCGCTGGCAGTATACACACAGGCACTAGTTTGCTACTGTGCTGTGATGACACAATATCTTTTTCAGCAGCCTACAAACACCCAGGTGATCGACTCCGCAAACATAAACGAATTACGTCATGTCTGAAGTGCACTCAGAGATGTTTGATCTATAATTACAAAACACAGTTGGTAAGCAAATCTGGAGGAAGCTGCAGATCAGTGAAGTGAGGTGGTGATTAACTATATTTGCAGATCTGTGAGTCAGAGTACAACAGAGGATTTATGATGTCTGGCTCCTTCATTTCCCATAGCTGCTGCTGTATTGAGTCAAAGAAACAAAAGAAAAAGGCAAATCCTCTCAAATCCCCTTGATAGAGCCTGACAAATTCTCCTTCAATTAATTAAAAAATAGTAATTTTTTCAGAAAATTGCTCAAGAGGGGGTCTACCAAATGGGTCTTCATGCAGCTATTTGAAGTTTAAAATCAAAACATGATCTAACTTTCCACTTGAGAATAAGCATTGTTTAGTAATATTCCCAAAAATTTCAAAAAGAGACTGATTCAAGATTCAAGAAACTGTATATTTTCTAACCAGTAGAGACCAAACATTTAGATTTTGCCCACTAGCTGTGTGACATTTCCGTGTATTTTAACCACTTGCGCATATTTAATATTTCCCTGACCTCCTGTGTCAGTAAGTGGCAGAAAGGTTTATGTGATTGCTAGGTCAGCGGTCTGCTGCAGTCGTGGCCAAGAGGTCATGTACAAAATGAATTGGCTTCCAGTCTGATTCATTTCTGTCAAGACCGAGTGTTACTTAACTTTTTCCACTTTGTATGGCTGAAATATTCCTGTGAGGCAGTTATCTTTAAAGTTGACACCTAAATTATGTGTAAATGAACTACACTTTTTACCTCTAAGCTTACAAAAACAACAAATTTATCATATCAAGCAGGATTTGGCCCACCCCACTGTATCTCTTCAACACTATCTTCACTAACCTGATGCTGTACAGAACGCTGCCATCTTGGAAAATCCGTAGCAGCTTGTTATCAGTGGTGACCTCGTGGAAATTGGCTCCTTTCTCGTTTGCAAAGAATAAATCAGGTTTCCAGATGGAGTCCAACATGGATGGGTCCAGATCTAGGGAGTCATCGGGGTATTCTCTGTAGGCCAGACGGGGGTCATTCCATTTCTGCCGCAGAAATACATTGAGCCTGTAGTCCTGTGGAGGAACGCAGAGTGGTTAATGGAAGATAAAACATCAGTGACGATGACTGCACAGGTGGAAACCTTAAAATTCGATCAGTCTGTGGTCATGATTGGGCGAGTGGTCTCTGTGCAATTTTAAGACGATTGTAACTTAATATAAACTTTTCCAAAACTATCAAGATAACCGTGATGAATGCTGAGGAAGTTCTCTCTTTTTCCAGACTGTGGAGGTTTTAGAAATGCAAAACTATAAAACCATGTAATCAGCCAGCTCATTTTAGCTGGGCTTTGTTATGATGGGGACTGTTGTGTTCCCAGTGAGCAATTAGTCCCAGAGGATCTAAAATAGCCAATTTGTTGATTACAATCAGAACCAGAAAGGCACTTGGTTGACCAACTACAGCTGATGCAATGCAAAATCCTTTTTTACATTTTTAAGTCAGTTTGGTTTTTAGGAATAAACTGAGCTTGGGAGGAGAAAAATACAAGTTTTGAAAAATCCAGCTTTGATAAAATGACCTCCACAGTGGTTGTTAAAAACCCCTTGAGGTCTTTACAAGGGATCTTAGTAGTCTTGCTTTTATTTATTTGCCCGTTTATAATCTAAAATTTTAAGTGCCGAAGTCAATCTTTTTTCTTTTTTTTTTCTAAATCTTAATAATTGCATTCGTGATTGGGTTGGATTTTTCTCGGGAAACTGCAAATGTATTTAAGGCATGTAAACTGTAAATTCCTATGACAACACTGCTACTACTACTGTTAAATTTAATACTCTTTTTGGGCATTAACTTGGCTCATACACACTGCTAATAATTTCTTTATCTACCGTCAGTACAAACCGTCCGTTTTCATCACTAGTGGCTGGACGTGCATATGGGCCCTGGTCAGTCTCTTAAAGAAAAAGACTTCTTGGATCTCAAAAGTTGTCTTGGAGAAAGAAAAGTGTTCTTAAAAAGAAGATCCCATTTCCATTTGTTTGCTTCATAAAATGCACGCCATGCATGAGTCAGAACCTTAAAGTAGTGAGGGATGGTGCTCAAAGGAAAGAGTATCCAGGAAAAACAACACAAGTTCTGGCCAAAGGTGTCATTGTTATCAACATCAAATGGTTAGTCCTCACAGTCTTTAAAGGTGTTTTATGCGTTACAAAACAAAGACTGTTTGAATATGGATGCACACTCAGTGCCGGTGCCAAATTAGAAATGCTGACTAAACCAAAACAGAGAGGCCAAGTTAATCAAGAGGCCAATCAAGCGTAATTATATGAAACTTATACCCTTGATATCTTCAAAATGGATGAGTAAAGAAAAGTGATGGAAAGTTGGACAGATCAGACTGAAGCTATTGTTTTGTTTTAAAAGTGCCTGATTGTTGTCAAAGTAAGCACTTTCCTGCAGTTTCATGCACCTTACCCACATTGGCCTCATTTTTCAAAAAACATCCTTATTCAAACCTCCCTGATCCACCACCATCAGATTTGACTGCAGTTTCAGATCGACTTTGATGGTGCACTCTTTGAACAAATGTTGCAGCCATATGCTGCTGCTGCTGGTGGTGAGCAGAGAGTTGGCAACATAAGCCAGGCCAAGGACGAGTACAGACACAATCGTCTTCGCCTGCAGCCAGTTTACATGAGTGATTATATTAGAATTCTAATCCGTGCAATTAATTCTGAATTTGTCTTTTGGCCATGTGGATTCTTCCTATTGTGCATCCTCCTCTCTTTTGTCCGGAGTAAAAAGCTGGCTTCTTCCCTGCAAACAATTACATCATTTTCACTGTAGGTCTGACCCTTTAGGCCTCTCTTGAGCACCCTTAAAAAGTGCGGTTCAGTCTTGTGCTGACCTAGCAGGTATAACACTGTAAATGCGAACTTGGGACCGGACATTTTTTTTCCCCCCGAACCCCTTGTCCTCTCTCCCATACCTCCTTTTCATTCACTTTCTCAATTTTTCATTTTAATTGCAGAGTGGACAGTTCATTATCAGCATGTCAGTGACCCGTTGGTCTCTGAAGGTTGCACTGTTATGCTCCAGGAAACACAGAAATGAGGAAACTGCTTAGCAAAGAAGGTGGTGGGGGTAGAAAAAGGATGGAGTGTGTTGAGACTTCTGGGTTTGAAAACACTGTGGAGCTACAAGTTAGATAATACAAATTCATGTTTAGGGACACTGGGTTATGGGAGGTCATGAGAGTTTTTTAATACTAAATTTCCTTCCCTCATGCATAAAAAAAATGAAATCAAGCTCTTCTTACCATTGTGGTTTCTGTGATGGACCCAAAGGAGTTGATGAAAATATTGCAGGTGACATTCACAGGTGGGCCTGAAGGGAGAGAGAACAGGATGATTTGACATAACTTGACTCTCTTATAGAATCCACAAGGGCCACACCTTGGAAAAAATAGATGTGTCAAGTCTGTTTAATGCTAGTGATAAAAAAGTGGAAGCATTTTATCCAAAGACTGACTTTCCTTATACAGTAAATGAAATAAAAAATGTTGCCCATGCTTAAGTTATGCCAGCCCCAGATGCACTTTCTTTTATAATGATGTGAAAGAAAGTTTTTGTTATTTGTAGTTATCACTCGAAATTTAATTACAGCCAGGACAAAACCTAATTTACTGAAACCAGCTTTAAGGAACTTTGGAAGAAAAGTCAGGGGGAGACAGCTGAGGTTGTTTAAAGTAAGAGCAGAAAGGTCAGAGAGAAGCATCTGGAGATGTTTTGCTGTTTGAGAATCACAATGGGGAAAAATATGCTTTGGCTTAGACTTACTTACAAATACATTTGAACCTTGAGACTTTTTATTAATTACATTCTTATCAACAATTCACAGAAAGTGTGTTTTTTCTACTTCAAATGATTCATTTTCAATTCTTTTCTGGTGCATTTTTTTGTGGTAGCTCTCATACATTAACAGGTCCTCGACCCCATCAGTAACATGGAATACACTCAAACAGCAATTCAAGCATTAACACATTCCAAACCATCTCAATATATGTCAGTTTTTCTCATATACTTACATGTTTCACAATATAGGTTCGTTTTAAACACAAAGTTTGTAATTTCCTCAAACACATGAAAATATTGATTGACTTAAAACTCAGTTAAATGCTCTCTTTGTCTTTATCTGGTAGATTTAACAATCTCTTTTTAGATTTAAAATCCAATGTTTGACCATAATGGCTACTAGTCACTGTTCGATGACTTATCATGACAACTAAACATTCTTCATGACTGACTCACGCTAAGTTTGCCCCTTCTGGTGATGTGTTGTTTGTGAACAACTTACTCAAAACGAACGAATCATCTTGGAAGAAAACCGAGCTGTATTGCTAACTGAAAAGAGTTGTTCATTTTCAACTTCAAGTCCATTCTCCTCTCTCCAATCACGTGTCTCAATTTTTTATTTAACATTTAGTGCTTTTAGTCCCTCACCTTTTCCATGCAAACACAGATTTATTTCACCGGTGAAATGTTGTGAAGCACTGCCATGTAAAGTGGGCCTTAATTGGTAGCTTTATCCAACTAAATTATCGGCCCATTAGCCTTTATTCACCAACTGCTATTCTCAGTAATTTCACCAGCAGAACGTTCAACCTTGTTTCAGGTTATTAAAGTCTGATTCGCAGGCCAGGAAGCAGAGAAGTACTTAAGGATTTGTCCAACTCGTCTGTTGAACAAATCACTTTGTTGAACAGATATTACTGATTCAGTACACTAAAAAGATCTGCTTTTCCCATCACTAGTCTCTGCTCTGTGCAGTTTTGAGTGCATGCTCCCTCATCTGTCAATTCACACCGACTGCGTGTTCAGTCCAGCACATAGCAAAACTTCCAGACAGCTGAAATCACTGGACCAATAAGTTCCCACACTTCTCACCCCAATGACAAGCTTCTTACGCATTTCCGCTCATTGCGTGTGTTTGCTGTTAAAGTCAAGCTAACTAAAATACGGTGTCAATACAGTCTGTCTTATTTTGAAACAATAAGAGATTTTGAATTGTTTCAGTGACCAACTTCTTATCCTGTTGTGGGAAATGCATTGATGCTTTATTGCTCTGTCTCAGGTAAACAGAACTTGGGTATCTGTTCTAATGGCTTAAGAGCTGAGACACAGTCAGATCCCAAAAGGGCAGAGCCAGTGTGAGTTGACTTAAATAGCAACCTGATTTACTGATGTGATGGAGCAGAGAAAGATCTGGTGCATTTTAGCTGTTAACTTCTCTCTGTGATTCAATGACGGTAGCTGTGTCTGTCTTGTTTAATCATTTTGTCTTTCCTCACTGTTTTGTAGTGATGTACCGTGATTGCTGTACCATGCACAACTTGTGCGGTTTCAACATGTCATTCCTTATCTATGCACAAAGATACAACGTACACAGATTCAGCATGGCTAACTGTCTGAGAATATAATTGCATTTGATATCTGCCATGCAGCATCTTTGGTAACTGTAGAAAATAGACCACGCCACAGTCTTTGAAAGAATACAATGCAATACAATAGTCAGCTGTTTAGCTTTCATGGCAGAAAACCACTAGTCTTTGTCTTTTTCATTGTGCTTGTGCTGATAGATTTCCTCAAGGGCCCCTCTGATGTCTGCTTTGACACATACTCTACCTTTGAAGTTGGGTCTGATGCGGGCATCATATCCCGACGTTTTTCCCATGAGCTTGTCCAGGAAGTCAGAAGGCGACAGCTGTGGTCCTGCCCTGCTGGGGGGCTTTATCTCCTCCTTACAGGAGCTCAGTCTGATATTACCCAGGGAGAGGGGAGAAAGGGGAGAGAGAGAGAGAGAGAGAGAGAGAGAGAGAGAGAGAGAGAGAGAAAGAGAGGGAACAAACACAAAGAGGGAGAGAAAAAAAGACAAGGTTTGGGAAAACAGCAGAGGAGGAGTGTGTTTATGTATGAGATGTAGCAGTGGTGGTGGTGCGAGGAAAATAATGAGAAGCCAACAGAATGAGAAGCCAACAGCTATCACCAAGTCAGTCATCAGCAAAAAATCCCCAGCGGTGGATGGGGAAATGAGGGTGAAAAACGATGCAACAGCATGCCTCAGCTGGCAACTAAAAGCTTATCCATTCCCCATCATGTCTGAGACTTATTGTGCTTGTTAGGCCATAACTATACAGAAGCAAAGCAGATGCTGAGGTAAACCTGTCCCTCTCCTGTGCTTCCCACCGGTCGTGGCTTAGCAAGGGTAAAGCTTGACAGATTGATGGCTCAATTGTAATGCTACGAATGTCACACCAGGGAGAGGAAGGAGTTGATACAAGCTCCAGAGAGGCTCAGACAGCCACTGACAGGAATAACCAACAGGAGGGAGAGAAAGGAAAAGGAAACATGAGACAGGGAGAAAATCACGCTTGAAGCTAGAAAACCCTGGTTCATGACAGATTAGATTTCTTACCGACCCCTGCTGCACCACAGCTGATTACACCCCATGCTTTTGATACAATTGTTAACAGTTCATGATTTGAAACTCTACTGTACAGATGGTGGGTTCAAACCCCTCTGAGGCACAGCTTTGCTTGATGCGCTGTGTTCTCGAGATTGTGTGTAGCCAGTCACTGATCCACCAATCTCAGGGCTTCTCAGCTGTATTTAGATTTGAATAAAGCGCACTGTCAGGGGCTGCAGGAACCAGGAATTTGTGGAGGATATTTTGGGAAGTAGAAGAGTGAAGCTGAGCTGATCCCCAGAGATCTTGGATTTTATAAAGTTGAAACTGAAGCTTTAGGGATGAATCCTCTTTGCGACCTCACTGTGTGATGACTGTAAGGTTGATATAGAACTGTAGAAACATCAACAAGGGCAAGATAAGTCAATCACTGGTAGCCTGAAGAGTATGTGATGCCATAAGATGTGTCATAATCTCCTTTTCTAAGCAAAATCTCATGATACAGTTTGAAAAGTTATTCATAATACTCTGCCTCTCTGACACACCTACATTGTGAGTGTCCTTGCTCACTTTACTTTATCAATATATCCAAGTCTTCATATGGAAACCAGCAAGTTACAAATTCCCAAATGTTGTGAATCGATGTCCTCTGCCCTTCATGCGTGCTGAACGGAGAGTGTGAATCGATTACGGCATAATAAAATGTTGTGTTTGCTGTGTTTGCTGTGTTTGTGTTGTAAGACAATCCATAAAATGTTAAACTCAGCCAAAATTTATCAACTCTAATTTACATCCAGCAAGGCCAGAGGTGGAGTCAAGAACACCTCTGGTTTCTCAGATGGTCTCACAAGCAAATGTGAGAACATGAACGATCCATATATCTTTATTTCATCTGCTGTTAAAACTGGTGTGGAGTCAAATTATATTATACAAGGCAAGGGAAAATTGCCTTGTATAACTCAAACACTGCAGGGACCTCTGTTATAAGAGATGCAGGACTGAAACAATACCAGAAAAAGGAAGAGAAGCCAAGTTTTCTCATTCATGTTGACATGGAGACGAACTGAATTTTTATCTTACAACAACCCCTGCGCTTTTAAAAAGTTCTTCTTCCTCAGTAAATATTCATCATGAGTAATATAACAGTTAAAAAGAAAGCAAAGGATTTCAAGATAAGTTTTTTCAAGTCAGAAGTCATCACTTTAAGACTCTAGAGGGCTTACTAATCAGAAAAAAGGGGATTTGTGGAGCAGGGGAGCCCTAAAAAGACAGCAGCTCAACCAAAACATTTTAGATAGAGGCTGAAATAAGGGTTTTCTTGAAAAATATTCTTATTTTTGCAAGCTTTCAATAATGTAAAGCTACTACAGGGGCACCAGAGGGGACATTATAAAGCCTAAAAAAGTAAAGTACCTCCTCAAGACATGACCAAAACCAACTCACGCAGCAGACACTTGCGAATAGGAGCTCGAAGGAAAATGATACCAGGGAAACTTGTTATCATTCTATGCTGTCTTGTCAAATTAAAGGCAAAAGCACAAATATAATCTCAAGAAAAAGAGAAACAGAACCAATCTCAAAGCTCTTCTATCTACAGCTGTTCCACTTTTCTTTCTTCCAGTAATTCATCCTCACATAAATTACTCTTTACTGTCTCTGCTTTGACTCGCTTGTTCTTAATATTCAGTGTTGTACTCTGGTTTCTCTTTACAGTTTTAACTTTCTGTCTGAAGCACTTTGATGACATCTACAACACAGGAATCTTAAATTAGCAGTCTGACGCACAGACGCTACATCTGCATATCTATCTTGTAGTTTTAATGTTTGGAGCATCACCACAAATATCCCAGTCTTTCTTACATTATAAAGCTCAACGCACACTAGTCCCCTGACTCCACTCCACTGCCTCTGGCTACACCCGCCTCTGTAGTGTTGAGTGCTGATTTTACAGTACGCTGGTACCGCTTTCATCCGTCGCTCCCTCTTATACACACTCACACAGGTACCCAGAAAGATGGATTTTCAGCCTCTTGCGCTAAGCCGGTGATAACAAACTGTCTGTCTTGGGTTGTGCTTGTTTTGCAGATCTACACGGAGGAATAAAATATCCTGTTTGGTCTGGAGAGCGATTTTTCTCTGACAGATAGTCTCAGGTTTTCACAGACAAATAATTTGGATGATAAACTTTGTAGTTTTCAAGAAGCACTAATGGATGGATGACTCACAACACAGCAGTATATTCTAGCAGAGATCTGAGGGGTTTTTGTCATGGCTGGTTGAATGCTAATGACAGAGGTCCATTATTTCACATTTCTATAGAGGCAGCCATAAAGCAGTGTGCTTTTACTGAGGAACTTTGACAGAAGATGTGATTCAGAGGTGTTCTCCTCCTTTTGGTGGTAATTAACAATGATGAAACAACACTGTGACAATCATCAGCTAATGTTTTCTGGCAAAATCTTTCAGCATTGGTCAGCAGGGATGCATCAAGGACAAAAGTGCCATGATACACCGCAAAAACTAAATCTAAGCAAGTGTTTATGTCTTATTTTTACCAAAAAATGTCTTTTTAGTCTTGATATGAACCACATTTAACTGACAAGTTCAGAAAAATGTGTTATTTCAAGAAGTTAAAAGACAAAAATGATACCTGAGTTGCTTGTAATGAGTGAAACAAAATCTGCCAATGGGGTGGAGATAGCACAAACCTGTCAGGTTTGTTGAAATTAGAATAATGTCTAAATACAAGAGATGTTTTTTTTACCTCATTGGCAGATGCATTTTCCTTTAAAAGTAATTTGAAACAGGACATTTTTCCAGACTAGTCTGGTAAATTTGGCTCATATTAAGTCGAAAAATACTTTTTTTCTCTCCTAAAAATAAGACAAATACTCACTTGGATACAATTTTTGCAGTGTATAGTTGTAGACCTGTAATGAGTGCTTAAAGATATACATAAAAAAATATTTATATAACATAGAACTTGTTAAATACTTTTTAGAGAGAAACAAAAATCCTAGTAAACTCTTTGTGGTAAGTTTCGCAGCTGAACTTTTGCTCCTGAGCTGTCCATTTCTGTCTTCCCTCAGGGCTTTCATCACCTCTTGAAAAGCCTTCATGCATTTCTAATTGGACTCCTTATGTGCATTGTGTCACCAGCGCTTTAATATTCTCAGTATTAAAGAAAGGGTAAAGAAAGAAACAGCCTCAGCCTGTTAACGAGGATGTCAAATGATTGACTCAGTTGGTTTTTGGCTCAAACTCTTGACAGAGGTTTTTCAAGGGAAGAAAAGAATCAACAAAATCTGGACAGTAATCAAAATAACCACTCCATTGGCGAGTAGTGTACTGTGAATATGGAAATCATTCAAGGTTAAAAGAAATCACATCTAGATATGTTAGATAACAAGTTTCTTGTGTGTATAAAACTGCTCGTGTACGTTTGAGTGGCTTGTAAGAGTTATATTCTCTGCTTCCTTTGTCTGAGTGATTCAATTATTAAGACGGTCTTTGCTGACATTTAATGAGCCTGACCTTTTGCCTCCCTTTCATCTGAGCATCCATGCCAGGCTGCTGTCAAGAATACGCAGCAGCTCTTTATCCTCCCATTACACAGCCAGTTTCTGCTGTCACTCTCTTGTTAGCCAGCCAGTGACTTTATTTGGCTTAGAAAGCAAAACTGAATCAAAGCTGTGTACAAACACTTTTAAGCCCCGGGAACATGAAGATGCTTGTACAAATGAAGAATTCCAGCAGCTGCCTGGAAATGATTCAGAGCCTGTTTTTGAAATATCCATCTCTAAGACAGCTCTTCTGTGGTAGTGTGTGTTTATGTCATCTCTCTCAGGGGGAGGATGAATAGACATGGATACAAAACATGCTTTTAATCTTTCCAGAAATAGAGAGGATGAATAATCACATCGACTACAGATTTAAACTGCTGCACTTTTCAACTTTGAAAGGGAAACACAGTTTTGACAAACCTGTCAGAAGTGTGCTGTCAGCAGATTAACCACGGGGAGTATGTGAAACTCATCTGAGGAGCTACCCTGAGTTTGATTACTGTTCCACTTCACCTATCTTTAAGCAGAAGTTTCATTCAGCCATTTGTTTTAATCAGCGTATGTGAACACTTAACCGATGCATAAGAAAACAGCATGTATTTACTTTCTGCCTACATGGATGCATGAACCATGTTGGCTACGCTTGCCTTGTTTTCCAATTTTGCAAAAAATGCTCCACCAGCATTAATCACTGTCCTCCATCACAATGGAAACACACACTTGTAATACAGGATGAAATGTAATTGGACAAAAGGTAGCTCATGGCTGCTGATAGAGAGAACGTCATGAGGACTTTTTTACTGTGTTTATCCCTCAAAGAAAGAAAAAAGGCACAGAAAAATGAGGAAAAGCTATTATTTCCCAATGCTCTATGGTTCATTGTATGAATACACAAAGCAGCAGAAGCAAAGCGAATGTTTGTCCCATTTGGCAACAATCCAGTTTGAGCCAAGTGCAGAACTTATTAGGATGTAGCCAAACTACCACTGCTTCATGCTTTGTACTTTCATATATTGCTTAAAGGATTCTTCTATAGAGCATGTTGTTTGTGATTATCCTCACTGCAAGCCCTGGGGCTTTATTTCTGAGTGAATCAGAGCCATACTGAAAAATCCTGCTCTTTATCTTAGGAACTATGTGTATTTGCCCCGAAATATGACCAAAGTACAAGTCATTTATCTAAAGCACTCTGCCACCTTTGTTTTGTACATGGCAGCGTGTTACTAGAATAACCAACAAGCCACAACAAAAACTGGACTTATGAGAACAAGCCCCAACATCAGGAGCTTTTTCAAGGATGGAGACTTTTGTTTTTTGTGAGTGACCAAGGGCCAGCAGCTCTCACTGACAGATTTATTAACTCATTGACTGCCAGCTGTTTTCAGAGCAGAGAGCCCCACACCTCCGGCCTTTTTTATAGCGTTCTGACTGATCTTTCAAGACCCACATAATATTATGTTCTACAACTATTCAAACACCAAAACTGCCAAAAGAAAAAGTAAACTCTTTGCTTGTTTCTACCTTTTTTTGTTCTTTAGTATTCGGCAGCAGAACACGATCTGGTTTCACTAAAATCACCTGTTTTTGACCGATATACGGAGAAAGCAAGTTTTAATTTCAGAGTTTTAGGTTTATACAAGTAACCTATCTATAATCCAGTTGCAGTTTAGTGAGACATTATCAGATATAATTTGGTTTATTGCATCTAACAGAGTCACTGTTGTATGCAGTAAAGTTCCTGTGATGGTTCATATCTTGCTATATATGACAGACTGCTATAGATATTGATGCCCCTTTCTGATATTTAAAAGCAAATAGGATCATATAGGTTTTAATGTTAGTCAGTTAAGCAGCTGAGAAGAAAACAGCCAATTTATATTAATTTTTCAAATAAAAAATTATGATGAAAGATATATTCGACCATCAAAATTCAGTGACAGACATTTTTCATTTGTGGATACTATTGGTCACATCTGGTCAAATAATTTTGAAAAATGTATTTCCTGTTTTCAACTGAATGTGAAAAGAATACAATAAATTTTAGAAGCTGCTGCCAGATATTGATGTAAATGTAACTCTTTTCTTGTGTACTGCATCATTTACTTCCAGAAGAGATGTATCCTCACATGGCAAAAGCAAAGAAACTGGAGCTGTCATTCTTTATAGAGTAGATAAAGCTTAAACGTATGAGGACATAAAGGGACTGAGAAAGGGGGGTGTGAGGAGACAAGGTCAACAAGAGGCCAGTGTCTCCTTAAAGCTGCAAAATCCTCTACAAAGCCTCTGCAGACAACATTTCCTTGAAATGAAGCAAACTCTCAAACACGGAAAACAACAAACCAAAAGACTTGTTGTTTGAATCATTTGCATCAGTTGGTTTCTTGTTTTGGATGAGTCTCTGTATGTCTCTGAGCCTTGAATTTGGAAGTGACCTATTACAAGTAGACACCAGGTACTTTTTTTTTTTGTTTTGTCTCAATGACCTGTGTAGCTCCTGTCTTCACACTACTGTATATGATGGCCCACAGCCACATCTGTCTACCTTTTGATCAATACGCTCAATGGGGAATGGGTTTGGGAGCACACTGCAATTTACGCTCACACATCTATCTTCAATGACATGACACTGCCACTCCTGCTCAGTGACATCTGTCCATATAGACAAAAAAAGACAGAAAAAAGTGGCTTTTATCACTGAGCCTTGATAACATTATCGAATTGAATGAATCTAAAATTTGGTGACAAAAAAAAACAAAAAAACAAAACAAATTAGATTAAGAATTCAGAGCAGGTCTGGTTTTATGATGTCATCAGTGAAACCTGCAGGGCATGCAAGCACGGTCTATCTACCGGACTTGTAATTTATGATGGTGGGGTTTGAAATTACAAATGAATTTTTCAAACAGGTCATTGTTGCATACGACCTCAAAGTGTGGTTTAAATATCTACCATCTTGCGAGAGGAGGCTGATGAACAGAACATTTTCACACTGATAGCATCTACAAATCAAAAAGACTGAGTGTTGCTCTGCATTTGATGAAGAGAACATCATGGAAAGTGTTTATTTTCATCAATAAATGAAACAGAAAGCCTCAGTACAAAATGTAAATACTGCTTATTTTCTGACTTATGCAAATGTTGTATGTCTTTGTCTATGTTTATGCTCAAATGTGTTTAAAGTTTGCAATATTCAAGAGGAAATTTGCTTGATGTTTCTGTAGCATTAATTACCGACTGCTGTGCTATCTCTGAGCTAAATACTGCAACCAGTTCTCAACACATGCTGCAGTAAACAGATCATTAAGGGCTCACACTCATCTGCTGCTACAAATAAACAACTTCAGTGGTAATGATGACCTGGTCTGTTGGTAGCTTAAAAAGCTATCATCTGACTGTTCATCAGAGTTAATAACATGGGTTATTATCAGTAGCTTACATAAGGTGACTCTAATGTGAACTCTTTTATCCTTATGCAAACAAACATTAAATCCTGGTTTGCTAGAAAGCAAAGCCTTGGAGTTTCACATTTTGGAATGAAAACGTACATTTATTATATTTTTTATTTTTTTGCCTTCCCTGCTCCTGTATGAGTCAGGAATAAAACACATTGTGTAAAAAGGAGAAAGGTAGATCTTAATTAGCACTGACAAACTTAACCAGCAGTGTTGAGTAATGGATATGGTTGCTTCTGTGTGCACTAGTGTGCTTGGGCTCTTTTTTGTATCTTTGCTGCCAATTCAGTGAAAATACAGTCACAAAATTTTAGTGATAAGGAATAACCAATCAGATAAAAAAGTTTCACTAATTTGTGAAATTTAAACTATTTTAAGGACCGGTAATAAGAATCAATGAGCCTGAAATCTTCAAAGAAACTAAGCTGGTTATGTATGTGAAATCATATCTAATTCCAGCTCCTATTTCTTTCATTATGAGGACTCATGTCTGAAAATGTGAAAATTTGTCTCCTGCTTCTGTTTTGAAAAGTACTTCAGCAACAGGACAGGTCCATATAAATTTACAGGGGAAAAAGCAACTGGTACCATCTTATCAATGTTGATTTTGATCATGTTATGGCCTCTTAAATAAAATAGAGAGATGCAAAACCTCACTAGACTCTCATTTAATGCAGCTATAGTGTAGATAAAGCAAATACATATACATATACATGAGCGTTGTGCTGGCTCAGCCTTATCATTTTCATACACTTGATGTAAAGAGAGAAGCTGAAAGAACAGACAATAGAGAGCAAATTATGCATATATTAAAACGTGGCAGGGGACTTACTCCCTTTAGACATCTCAGTGTTCACAGGGCTTTCTTTCAACTATATAAAATCTTTGAACTATTTCTATTTTCGATGTTTCATCTTTGATCCTTTGGGTTGTTGTGAAGCAAAAATAGCTTAGCCATGAGCTAATTCTGCTTGTAGAGTCTGCTGCTCAAGTTGCCTCGATGCCAACACCAAGGTTTAACAACTCAGATTAATCTATGCTAACTAAGAGTAAAACAGCAATGGATCGTGCGCTCTCATTTGTAATGCAATCTTTAATCTTATGGGAATGGAGCTTGACATCTCTGGAGTTATGTTCCCAGGCTTGTTCCACAGTAATGACAAAGGCACAATGAGCTCCAGCTTGATGACAGATTTGTGTTCATGAAGTCCCATTTCTACCACACAGAATCCAGCTAACACCCCAGGCTTTCCACGCTCAGCCTTAACTAATCTTCAACACTTTAATATATTCCAGTCTGGAGAGTCTGCACTCCTCTTTCTGTGAAATATACAGTCATATCCTCCTCTTTGAGATTTATCTCTTGTATCTGCTGAGGTTCTGAAGACTCTATGAAGAAAACGGTCCAACGCGCTTTTCGACTCCTAATTGCTGCACCGGCTGTCAAAGTGTCACGACAGAATGAACTGTTCAGCCTACACATATTATCTCACAGATGTTCATTTTTCTGCTCATCTCAGAAAATATCCCTTCATGTTAAACAACGGAAAGTGAGTCAGCTTCTCATATGACAAGGGCTGCACCTAACTAAAGTTTTTTCTTGTAAACTTGTCGTCATTAGTCAAAGCTAAAGGTGGAGCAGATGGTTATACTGTTATGTACTGTTCTGAATTTATATTTTTGCAGGAACCAAAACAACAAGCTAATCATATGATTCTATTGGAAATGCTATAAGAAACATGATGCATTAAAACAGAGAAATATGAGTCTATAAAACTGAAAACTCTAGTGTATTCAAGGGGCAAGCAACTTGCTATTGCTATGATACAGCAAAAAAGAAGCAGCGTTAACAATTAAGGATGTACAAACTGTTGAACTTTTCATGGATGATTATAAAGGAAATGATAAAGAAACTAAGCCATTACACATTTATCACACATTTAAGATCAATGAAATCTATATTCCCAAAGGCAGCACTTGGTTTTAAGGAGGAGCCACTAAGTTGACATCTTTGATCTCTTTTTTTCATGTGCACTTCTGTTATGTCAGAATGTATGTTTTTGGCTAAAACTGAGGCCATGTCTACATATAACCACATATATTTTTATACATTTAGGCCTGTCATTCACATAAAACCGCAGTTTAACGTCACTAAAAACATAGATAACTTTGGAAAACCCCAGTTTCATGGTTTCGTTTATACACGGGTCACCAGAGTATTTGTACTTGTTATGACAAAATATAAATGCATGTGTAAACATTTCTTGCTCTCTTATTCTTCAAGTGCATCTCATTACTTTAACAGTTTAACATCTGAGAAATGCTGCCACCTATGGGTCCGTTATGCTTAGAGCTGCACTTATCTGCAGATTGGTGTGGATGAAAATGTTTTTAAAAATGACTGAAGGGGGAATATTCTTTTTTGAAAATACCCCGCTACGTGTGCGCAAGGCCCTAAAGTCTCATCATTGAGTCATTTCTGACATTTAAATTAACGAGGGCTAAACTACAACTGACCCTTATCCAAGGAAAAATACTGTATCAATCTGCCTGAAGTGCTCACTATTAAACTCCTGTCAGCTCCCCCCCCAGAGCTAAATCAAATAAACACAAGATTTCCAGCTGTGGCAGTTTAAATGGCAATCTCTGTGATAAACCTGCGGAACTGACCTTTACCCTTGAGGGAGATGAATCAATCATAGAGCTTTCTCAGACCGACCCATCCTCCATGTGTCTCTCCAAGCTTTTTGTATTCCAGCCATCTTCTCGGCGTCCAAGATCTGATATCAGCTCAGATTGCCTCCTGTCAGTCACTGAGAAACAGAGCTCGTCTGGTTTCTGATAGAGAAAAGGAACTGACTGCAGGAGATTTGCTTTGATGTGTCTGCTCAGGGGCTTTTAGAGGAACTGAAGCTTTATCCTCGTACAGTAAGCAGCTCCACATAGCCTTAGGTTTGTTTTGTCATACTCCTACGACAAGTTGCAATTTCTACTGAATTCTCTTGGATAAAACAACATGAAGAATATTTAGATAGCAACTGTTATCTACTCTTCTTAGGTGGTTTAACATGTAGTACCTGGTAGATACAGATAGTGAACATCCCGCGAAAAAGTGGGACTGTCTTATATTCTTAGTGTACAGTTGCACACGCCAACAAACATTCACAACAATGTGGTGAGGCACCTGATTATACCCAAACGCCACACATCAAGTTACTGATCGCCATAAAGGTATAGTGAAGACCATATCTGGGCCCAGCCAGACTGTTCATTTTGCTCAACAAATAAAGGGAGCACTTCCCCATTGGTTGAGCAGAAACATAGCTGAAAAACAACTCCTGCTCTAAAAAGAGGGTCTAAAAGAAAAAAAGTGAAAGTGAAAAGTGTCTAAAGTGAAAGAAAGTCACAAGTTCTTTTAGTAAGTTGAGCATTTCATGTTTATTTTCAAAGTGTAATGGAGCATCATGGTCATAATCTTAGAAAACTGATTAAATAAAGATAATTGAGACAGTCTCAGAATTTATTCAGCCAGTTGAATGAATCTAAATGAATTATTTCGCTGGAACTGAAATATACCATATGCATATGTAACAGTAGGGTTTCTGGGCTCAGCCAAAGCGATGAGTTCAGAGCTCGGACATCCGGAGGAGGCTCAGAGTAGAGCCACTGCTCCTCTGTAACAAGAGGAGCCAAGTGAGGTGATCCGAGCATCTGGTGAGGATGCCTCTCCGGATGCTTCCGGAAGAGGAGGTGTATTGGGCATGTCCATCTGGGAAGAGACCCCAGGGTGGATTATAGGGATTATATCTGGGAATGCCTCAGTAGTCCCCTAGAGGAGCAAGAGGAAACGGCCAGGGACATGTGCCACTGGTCCTTGCTGATGGCATTTCTGCCCCCGCAACCTGGATTCAAATAAGTGATGGAAGACGGATAAATGGATGCAAACGATATAACTATATGGAGCTATAAATGTTAGTTAATAAGTAGCTTTTGAGAGTAAAAAGCACCAGTGTTGACATTAATATGAAGACTACTGGCTCAATATTTACAGGGGATCTGATCAATGCCAGATTTTGCAGTATCAAACACCACTACAGTTTACAACAACTCATTAATCAGGATGAATTGGAGGAAAAATGAGGGGTAGGAAGGACAGAAAAGACTAAGGTTGAAACAACAATGGCAAAGTCTTTTGTCACTCACAGTATTTTTTACGATATAACATTGCAAGACATCAACAAATTAACAATAGTCAAGTAAAGTTAAGATAAATTAGTTGTCAAAAAAGGGCTGATTTGAACTCTGCATCTGGGTTTGACTTGGTTTCTGTTGTAAAAAAAGACGGACAGGAAATAGGTCTTCAACCAAACATAACACAGAGTACATGCTAACCAGCTTTGGAAATTGTGGTGCTACTTGTTTATTTGGATACTGTTGGACAAGAACGAAGAAACAACTTCAAATGTAGCAGGTCAGTTTTATGTAGAGCATTAATCGTGTTATCAGAATAATAAGAACAAAGTTACTGGCTGATACCTGATATAAGGCAGAATTGAATGCAGAGCTGATGTTATCAGTATAACTCTTCGATGAAATATGGTCACAGATCTGCAAGGTAAAACTAATGTGATCAAAGTAAGATAGCTGTGTCTTTCATCCTCTTCTGGGAAAAAGGTAATGAGGTGATTACAGAAGTAAGATCTAATGTCTTGTTGCCACCACACTGGAATGGTAATTGCATGACACAATGAAGCACCATGGTATGTGTGCATGTGCATTTGCAGTAAATCTTTAATGAGATTCTTACAGGCTATGTGTGCTTCCACATGTTGGACTCTGCACCCCCCACCGCTCTATCCTGCTTCATTTTTAAATGCCACGGGGAAATCACCCCAGCTGGTTTCTTCCAGGGCTAGACAACGGTCTGTGTACAGTGAACATGTAATTAGACGCCATACTCTGCTTGACTGTGATGATTAATGTCCTCTATTTGCAGCATGCACTCATACAAGTATGCATAGAAATGTCAGCCCCCATCACTCATTGAGTAAATCACTCTTTGATGGTGTGGACTTGTTTTTGTGACATCTGCAGGTCATTTCCACATGTCACGATCAGTTTTTCTCCAAATTGTGTTTAGCATTTTATACCGTTCTTTTTCCCTTCCTACTACTTCCGTCCCTTTGTTCTTGAAACCTAGGTCTGACTTTTCTTTGTCTTCTTCCGCCTGGTTGTTAAATACTAAAGGTTGCTTCTTCTTGAGGACACAAGGCTCAGTGCTTCGCTCATTTTGCCTTCCAGGGCTATAGCATCAAATCAGTCAATGCGTTGAAAAAAAGAGACCCAGGAAAGCCAAAGGGCAGCTATGAGTCAGCGTGCCCCTGGTCCTAGTTATGGTCCACCTGTGCTTTAAACCAACGAATAAAAGGCTACCAGGGTTCTGCTGCTGTCAGCCTTTACAATGGAGTGAATCTTCAGCCCAGGAGAAGAAAAGCAGACAACCATACATAAAATATTTTCCACAAAAACACACACGCAAGTACAAAGATACTGAACTCTGCATGACCCATGGTTTGGCCAGGATGTTGCCTCTGGTCTATCAACAAACAGCTTCATGACAAAGACACCCTGATGCTGGGTTTGAAGATGGATCACTTCAAAACAGGAGGAAACATTGCAAAGCCACGTGAAATGCTTTCTCTTCATGAATAACATGTTTAAAAGAAGACATTTGTTCTAACTCTTCAATGAGAATTTCAACAGCACCTAAGAGGCACATTACTGGAACAGTTCAGCAAATGTGAGGATTAAAGAAAGAAAGAAAAATCCTTCACAAGAAGCACTTACGATGCCAGATTGTGGTTTCCCACCATGTTAACCCACTGGGTTTGGCAGCTATCCTGTCATAGAAAGATTAAACAGTTGATGGTAACTTTTAGCTCTAACAGAATGTAAACCATCAGCCAAATCGTAAAGGATGCTCTTTCCAGGGCAAATCTGCAATTGTTTCCTTCTTGCAGGTCAAGATATCTTTTTTCTTTTAGCTTGAACTAAACTCCTTCCAAGATGTCTTTCAACTGCTCCTGCAATTAGATGCTTTTGTGGCAAAATCTACACTGTTCACATTACATGACTGTTCTGAAAGAAGCTTGTCCTTGCTTTATGAAGAGGGCATTAAGTCAGCTATGGATGTGTCTCAAGGCTCAGTGCAATAAACCAAAGACTTTGCTATCCACTGAGAAATAAATTCCTAATGAGGGAGAGTTTCTCACAATATTCTTACTGCAAAAATGTTCTCATCAGAAAATGTGGAGGGTTGTTAGAAGATAGAAAGCCTGAAAAGATGCAGACAGAGGAAATTGGAAATAAGGAGAGCCTAATCCTCAGCTGTTAAAATCACAGTTGATTCTGTTGGGTTGTGTCCATATTCTTCAAGATGTTAAAATGTAGTCAGTGAGCCTCGAGGTTCTCAGTTTTCCAAGTGACAGATTTGGGGCCAGATGTCGTGCAGTCTTATAGTTGCATTGCTCTTTAATGCAATCGACTCTTGTCATTGTTTTCAAACATAAGCTGCTCTGTATGCACCCTTGAGTAAACTTGCTTGGAGAAATTCTATTATTATGAAAGATGCTGATGTTACCATATTTGGCAACCACAGTGGCTCAAGCACTGGGCCAAAGATGAATGGTTTGTTAAAATTCTCTGGCAGGTGTTATTTACTGATATACTAATTTTATTATCTTCAGACAAGTGCTGTAAAGGTGGACTCTGCAGGAATTTCCTTGTTAATGTTTGTAAACAACATCTAAACTTGGTCTATCCTCCGTGGCTCAGTGCCAGCAGCTGCACATGCTCACTGCCTCTCATTGTAGCTTATAGCTGACCCCTGACTTCCTGCAGGTAAATGAGGTAGCCTACAAATAAAGTATCGTTCTTTCTCTCTGTTACAGGGAAGTCTTCCTCAGAAGTGTCACACGATGTTGCTGTGATGTGTCATCATCTCATCTTATCCAAGAATAATGCAAACCTCCTTTTAGATTTCATCAAGAAGTTTATGGTTTATAATTCAGTATGTGTCGATGGAATTATGTTCTTTTCCTCTTAAAGCACTGAATCAGATATGTCTTACAAAAAGAAAGTAAATATTTAAGTTCTCTTTATTTGTCTCATTTGTCTTTTCACGGACAAAAGCTACCAAGTGTTTTACAGAGACAAAGGGGGACATAAAAGAAATAAAACAGAGAAAGAAGTTAGCGTGAAGGTGCAGAGGTGAGAAAAACTACTGGTGCATTAATAAGGAATAGAGTCCAAAAATAGAGTAAAAGTCAACTTCATTACCAATTTTGAATGCACTAAAATGATTTCTGTGCAAGATGTAGCACTGTGATATTCATTGGTTTGACAACTCCAACTGCAGTCTCCATGTGCACATTGTGCTAAAGTTTAACACCTGCTTGAGTTGAAGTGCTTCAGTGATATTCAGCTGTGACAAGGACAGGTGTAAATATAGACAAACTTAAAGTCCATAAACCTTGTTTCTGCTTTCAACTAGTCTAAAAGAGGACTGAAAAGCATTGGCAGCTATAAAAAGAAACCATTTAAAGTCTGTTGACATTGAGTCAAACTAATTTTAGTTCTTTTCTACATGGTTGTGAGCTACATGAGCATTTGCAGATCCTGGTTCCACACTTGAGGAGAATGCCACTCATTTGCTGAAAAGGAAAACGATTCTCATGCTGACAAACCCCAGAATTTGTCGCTCTATATCAGGAAACAATGTGGGTGTCATGTGGGGACATTCAAACAAACACAAGGAGTCTCTGTTGTCAGGCACCAAATTGAGAGAAAGAATTCATTCTGGTCTCTCACAGTGTCTGTTCAACATGATAAAGAGAGGTGTCTGCAGCCCTGTTACGGATGATTTGGAAGCCCTGTAATGCACAAGATAATCGTGAACAAAGTACGGCCATGCATGACTAACGGTGTGAGTCACTAGCAACAAAAACACCCATAAAATCTTGTCCTTTGAAAAACAAGCCAGACGGTCGTGTTGTGACCTAGTGTCAGGACACATTTTACTTGACCGGAACATCTGCAATATAAACTCAATGTCACTGTGACTCCAAAAACCTGACGTCATTAAGCTTTGAATTATTAGCTGGATTACCTTGAAATGACCGTTTCAGCCTTTTAGCCAACAAAGGCTTTAAATTTAACTTTGAACTCACAGCATAAATTTGCGGTTGGGTTTAGTTTCTCTTGGATCGCTTTCACATAGTGGAGAAAAAGTTCAGAAGCAGCTGGATAGTCCTGAATATTTTTGAGTTTTATTTAAAAAGTCTGCTTGACACCACCTCTAATAATACAAATCTATGAACTACTTTTGGTGTTCAAAACAGGTGGTTGTAAAAAAGATGTAACCAATAGTGCAATAAAAAGACTGAGCAGAGTTGAAGTGTCTTAACTTTCACCTTTTATTTTATGTTTTAAGTATGACACTCTAAAACTTAAATCTCCAGTCTTGACAAGAACCTCTGCTAAAGCTCAACTTGTTTCCCCTCGGATGAAATCCAACACAGTTCATGTGAGGGATTATTTTTATGTACACAGTCTCACTCTGATATCATTAAAACTGCACCTCACCAAGGACAGCAAGTCATCTCACTAATGTAAGTCTGCCTGTGGTCTCAGGGTCGGGGGGGGGGGACGACGACATGATCAGGTGGGTTTTACCCTTGAAACAGACTTGAAATGTGTCCAGTTATCTGTTCACCTTTAACGGCAAACATCTCTCTTAAATCAGAACATAACAGACAACAGCAATATACTGATAATACACAGCTAAATCACTTTAAACTGATTATTGATGGATGTTTTGAAGTACATCAATAACTGCTGTCTACAAAGAGCTTGCAGCTAGCAATGCATCTGTTTATGCAGTGGTGTAAAAGTAGGATTAGATATTGGAATCACAATTTGGTCCTCTATACGAGTGACATTTGTATGATTAAACGTTGCACGAACATATTTACTTCATAGAACACCTTTCCGCATGGAGCCATTTCCACTTCATGCTACTGGAGAGGAGAGACCTTCTTGAAGCCATTGTGTTTTGTATTTTTTTTACAAACACAAATGTAATCTCCCTCAATGGCTCTCTGTGCACCCTTTACTACAGTCAACAAATTCTGCTTCACTGGTCGTGTGTGATCAGATGGAGTCAGTGGAGGAGGAGCAGAGATTTGTTGGATGATTTGGGCTTACATTTTCACTGCAGATAGGCCTCTGTGTCCTTTTATGACTAATCTGGGTGTTAGTATGTGGCATCTATACGAGGATCACAGTGTTTACATGAACCACAGTGGGGCTTTCTTATCCAGTGAGCCTTTACATAACAATGCACTAAAGGAAAATAAACCAACGTTCTGAAGACTCATCATCCTAATTCAACTTCAGTGCAGCTTTTTTCATCCTTGTCCAGAAAATAGTCCAGAAAAAGCTTTGCCATTAAAAAAAACATGAATATTAACATGTGACATGAATTTAAGACTTAGCATTTACTTGTATGAGAGCACCATTAATGAAGCAACTGTCAAACTGCATTGATTTTGTGTAAAAATAAGTGTTCCCAGTGTTGAGCAATTAATGTTGCTGAAAAAGAAGAGAGAAATAAATTCTTGAAA
The DNA here is from genome assembly GCA_008086565.1 of Thalassoma bifasciatum. Classification (NCBI taxonomy): domain Eukaryota; kingdom Metazoa; phylum Chordata; class Actinopteri; order Labriformes; family Labridae; genus Thalassoma; species Thalassoma bifasciatum. The sequence goes on from RPOG01000057.1 coordinate 175,191, forward strand.
ATGTCAAGTGCAAACACAAATGTCTTCGGTAAATTCTTGAAAGATAATCTCAAAAGACAAAGGGTCAAAGAGTTAAAACCAGCTATTTGATTTCTGTAATTTCACCCTGATTTGTTGGGGAAAAAACAGACATGGTACTTGTCTTTTAAGTGTTTCAATCCTTTTGTCCACATCCCTCATTAGTAACTAAGGAACGCAATATTTCATGTATTATATTCATGTATCATAGTCTCTATAATGTCCCACAAAAGCATTTTCAGACAAATTTGTCTTCCTGAAATAGAGAACATATACCCCCAGGATCGACTTTGACTTCTTGTCAATGATTAATAAGTAAAATATGTTCTATTGCTGTTAGCTTTAGCCTGAGGCATTTGGCTGATTAAGTACCGGCCTGTGTAATTACTGATTGATTGCAGCATTCATCTTAATGGTTGATTTACTGTGATTTTGATTTCATTACATAGCTGAACCACAGTTTGACTTCACTGCACATTTTTTCTTTTTATATACATCATGAAGTCACATTTTTTGTGAGCCCAACTTCTCTCTCTAATCCTGGAAGGGCAGTTTAATCAGCATGAACTGTATGGGCAGACATAACGACATGATGGAGGGCTTCATAATGTTCCCCCACTTCATGTTCCTAATTGCAGAGAACATAATGACCTACAGCAGTGAACCTCAAAGCCAAAGTGCTGCTCCAGTCAATAAATGGCCATTTTAATCTGCCAGGGCCTGAGAGGAAGAGTGGAGAGGTCCAGATAATTGTATTAGCCTACCACTGTGTCACACATTTGGTTACCTGGATAATGATGAGACAAGCATATAATACTGAGGGAGTTTAATCCTGTAAAATCAAGTGTGGCATCAGTTAAAAACAGGTATTTTGATCACTTTTTGGAGGCTCAGCAGGATTTTAACAGTATCAACAGCAATTAATATCACCTTTAGCACTAATAGAGCTCTATACACTCAACTATCACACAAGTAGGCACATAAACATGGACTGAAATTGGTGTCAAGTATAAGTGTTCAATCTATTACTTGTTCTGTTTTGGTCACCGCTGCCTCCAAAAGCTACAGCATTTGCCACAATGGTCACCAGTTAGACACTATAATGTTTGTTTGAGCAAATAGCATATTTAGAGACTTTGCACAATATCGCACTACAGCATACTTTGCCTGAAAATGTAAAGTAGCCAGTAAAAGTGGTGACAAAGTTAGTGATCTACAATTAATGCAAAACCTGTAAAGGAATTGTAAGGGCTCACCAAGTCAGATGGGTTATCTCTAAATGCAATTTTGCGGCTTTATGATTGTGTCGTACTAGTTACACGTTGCAGACAGGTGGCAGAGCATCGAAAGCGCTAAGCTGGCAACTAAACTACTACACAAACTTTCAAAGTTTGTTTGCCATGTTTCAAACATTAGTGCTATGTAACAGCTGTTAAATGCATCACCTCGTTGCGTTGTTTCTGGTAAAAAGTTGTCCACAACAGAAAAAAGTAAAGTCTGAGGATCTGATCTCCATTCTTTTTCAAAACAAGTACAGTTTAGAGCCACGACATCACAGCAGTTTGCACAAGTCCTTGTGCCAAAGAAGTTGCTGCAATCCCCTTCAAATGAATAGTCCTCACACTCTCTTTGCGCTACAAAACAAAACAATGAAATAACAAGAGCTAAAATACCTCATACAGAAAACTTCAGGTAATTTTTTGGGGTTTATTTTGTAATATAGATGACCTCTTTTGCATTTTATGTAAAAATGTGTCTGTTATGCATCTAGAGCTGAGTAAAAATAACTCACTTTGGCGTGTTTTTCCAAACACTAAAGACCTGACTACCTCTCCTTATCCCAGATCCTTCTTCTTATCTCAGATTTAATCTTTTGCACTGCTTTTTTCAGGCTGCAACATTTTGTACTCATGAGTCATAGCTTGATTTTACCTGTGGCATCGTTTTCTATCCTGCATGTGTGTGAGGGGATCGATGTGCAGGAAGCATAAAAACACATTTGATCTGAACCTGTCAATGCATGCTTGAGTGGCTGGCAGTTCCCTGGATGAACCCGCGGACATTGTTGCATTTTAATGCCCTTCCAGCTCAGTATTAGCTGTTCACACAGCTGCAGAGATTACAAGTTTACCCTGAGCCGACGCTCATCAGTTACACTTCATGATGCATTTATGATGAAGCAGCGTGGAAGTTTTGGTTTTAGCTGGCAGTAGAGGCATGTCATAAAAGCATGGTTTAGTAAGGGTGACAAAAGCCAGGGAGGGACACCCATTTCTTTTTCAGAATGTCAAATAACATCTATGTGATATGTCAAAGATTATAGCTCTGAAACTCAAGCTTTTGACTGTGTTATGAGAGTGTGACTTTAGGATGCATACATTATTTTTCTTTTTGTCAACGAGCCTCATATTTTCAGTGAAAATGACTTCGCCCCACTGTGGTAGAACGAGTTATTTTGCACCTTCCACACAACAGAAACAGAGAAAGGTCATTCACGGTTTGATTGAAATGAGCGGAGAACCATCGGTCACATCTTTCAGCCCGAGGTGTCAGCTGAACACTGAAGGCGCTGGCTTAATGCTAGAGACCATCAGTAAGCTGTCACCTCCACCATCTATCCAAACACAAATCTAAAGCCTACTGAAGCTCTGTGACAGGTGCTACTTATTTGTCAGGGATTTCACATTGTGTAGCCAAGAATTTTCTTTCTCCTCAACTGGCTCACAATAAAATTTCATCACTAGGAGCAAGGTTATTTTGGCTGAGCTCAGACTGTATTCATTTTAAAGCCTCCAAGATTCAAAAGCAGGTCGAGTTGCACGTATTAGCCCTTCCTCAACTCTCTGATATAGTATCATAAGATATTGTGTGTGCACATAACACACAACAGAAGATTTTAACTCCTGCCACAGCTTTGTGTTTTTATGTCTCATGAGAAAACAGATGTAAACAAGGAGCCAGGAAAATGACCACAACATACTGCATCACTTTTTCTAAGCTCGTAAGCCTCGTTTGGAGAACTTGAAGACAGTTTCCTTTTGTTTTTCATCCAAAGTGACCTGCTAACTGTTTTGAATGCGAGATTTGTGAATGCCAAGGGCAAAGTTGCCATACACACTATATTTTGTTCAGCTCAAGCAATGGATATGTCCCATCTAAACTTTCATTAGAATTTAGAAGACCTAAGGTTGTTTAATTTTATTGCTGAGAGGAGCGGTAGCGGTGATAATACATCCTGGGTTACCGGCCATGTCCTTGGTGCATACCTGTGCCTCTGCTCATGCATGAAGTGTACCATGCATAACCACACCACTCCGAAGAGTGCCAAAGCCAAGGAAGTGTGCAGTGCCTCAGCACAGCACACCTGTGGTTACAGTCCAGTTACTGGACTGGACTGGACGAATGGCCAATGTGACAGTGCCCACAGGCTTTTAAGGGGATCTGTTGAAACCTTAATCACATCAATTGTAGGTCCAAACACAGATAACATCCGCATCTAATTTAACATCACATCTGGTTCACACACTGGGAGGAAAGAAACCACCGACCAATGCTGATGAGTGACATGTGTCGTAGTGCTCTATAAATGAAAAACAAATCTGAATTCTTAAGTTTAATTTTCTAAAGAGACGGGTGGGAGAACACTGTGGTTACACTCCATTATGCATGGAAACAAGTTTGTTTGCCTGTTTAAGATTGCTGAGCAGAGCCAAATGATTTGGATTGCTAAAAAATGTTTGTTTTCTGTTGATTGTGGCATGGTAACTAACAACAGCCTCAGAGCAAGAACACTTACTAATGCTTGGAAATCACCACTAGCTTTATTCCTTGGCTCCTTAATATTATGATGCTTCTGAAACGTCAGTGTCATTACACAAATTTCCAGAATTGGAGTGAATTGTGGATATTTTCTGATGAGTTCCTGAGTCGTTTGGCAGGTTTTAGACTTTATAGGTCACGCCCTCACATTAGCCGATAATTTGGGCGACAATTAGACCCTGACTAGATTTCTCTCCAACTTTTCTGAAGGCCAAATGAGACATAAATCTGCTGAGGAACTTGTCTTGAAGTCTTTACCCAACTAAAGTTTTCCTTTGAGTGTTTCAGTGACTTTTTCAGGCAGCAGACAGAGTTAAAATGCAAAATTACACCAAGTGTGTAAAATCCAGACATTCCTCTGAGAGCCCCCAGAATTAATGATGACTTGTTTTGAAGTTTTTTTGACAGGCTGGAATTAAATCTCCCACATACTCTCAGTGGAACCCAAAGCTCCCCAGAACGAAATACAAATCCTTTGTTTGTCCTTTGATGAATACTCTTTGTATCTTCGGTCCTCATATTTCATTGATAAGTAGTATTCACGCCGCTGCTGGCTACGGAGAGAGCTAACCGTCTGTTTGACTCTTGTCTCCAACTTGGCGCTCATTTTTTAGTCATTAACTCACGTAAACATCCCATCTGTCCTCTGTTCACGCTTCCTTTTTGTCAGCACTCTTCAGCACTTTGTGTATCAGGCGAGGCGTGTGGGGATTTCCTGTTTTCAGAAAGGATCAGAAAGCCTTAAAATAGTCTGTGATAGTCCTAGCCGAGATGAAGTACATGAAACACTCAGCTGATAAAACTTTCGCCCTTCAAATGAACAAATAAAACCCTGTAAGAGAATTGAATGTTTTTTGTTATTGAATCGGTGGAAGTAGCAGTCTCTGATTCTCAAGTTTCCACATTTACATTTGTTTAGTTGTGAGCCACGATCTCAACTCCTTGTGGGATGTGAAACGTTTAAATTAAAGCACAAAATATTTGCTTTCCTCTTCCCTCCACTGTTTACTAGCCTGCAGATATTACTTTGCAGTTGCAGATACTTCAATTCCAGCCGGGCCTGGGCAACCATCAGAATTTAATTAAAAGCTATCACAGAAAGATTGTGTCCTCGCCCAACAACAGAGCGTTTGAAGTTTGGACTGGCTAAATTGTGTTTACTTCTTTGCAGTGTTTCTGCGAGGAACAGCATTTTTCTGTTGTTTTAACTGAAGAGGGTCTCAGAAGGAAAGACCAAGTTTTAAAACTATCTTTGTACATGGAGCATATTAAGATTTTGTTGGCTCGGTGACAAGTTGATTTTATTTTATCTCAACTGCTTTCTTTGAAAAGGCCTGGTTCTCTCTGTTTTCTTGACTTATTTATACAACATCATGAGTCAGAAAAGTAACCTAAAGACCACTTGACATGACAATGACCCTCTGCCTTCAGAGCTGGGGGATAACTTTTCTTACTTCTTTTATATTCATGACCTGTGATAATTCAAGCAGAAATACAAGGGTCTCGACTTGTGATTAGTCATACAAAAATCTGGATTAGATATCTGTGACAATGGACCAAATCATTGGGCAGATTCACCAGGCTCATCTGTTCAACTCAAGTTAGGAAAGCATGAAGTTGCCCAAATGTCTTTCTCAGTCTCATCCTCTTATTGAGGAATAGAGATTATAAATCTAATACTGAAATTGGATCAATATCCGTATCAGCTCATAAGAAAGCCAAGGCATCAAGACCTAATAAGTTGTTGATTGTTGATCTTAATAAAAGTAGAGTGAATACAAGAGGGATGATTCAGTTTTGTGTGTAAGAGTTTGCTCCACTGCTTAGTGGTGGGAGTGGAGGAGGATGGAAAGATGACGAGGAGAAACAAGATAGGTGTTAAAAGGAAACATTTTCAGAAGCGCGGCTCTAACTTTGGACTGTTCAGTTTAATGTCAGAGTTGGCGTCCAACATGCCAACTCTTTGCTTACTCTCATATTACTCACATGATCCCACGATAACTAAGGTCCACTTTACAAATTTTGCTGGCATCTCTTTCTGTGAAGCGTTGACACTTGAGAATTTCCAGGATGAGATAGAGTTACATAGAGAGATGGAAGTCCACTGCTGCTTTTCTGTTTTGCTTGCACAACTCTCAGCAAAGCTTGAAAGGGTGTGAGACCCCCTTACTGTGAGAGAACCTCACTATCTAATGACTAACAACTAAATGAGTCATTTTTTGACTGACCTCTTCAACAGTCATTCTTTTGAACAATGTCATAAAGCATGCTGAGCTTAGAGCTAAAAGCTGCAAAAAAAGAAAAAAAAAGGAGAAGAAACTGGTCAGGGGGGCCTTCACTGTAAAACCACTCAAGTGATTGAACTTAAATGGAAAGAATTCATGAAAAATGTTCTTATTTCATATCAGAGTACTTTGAATGAATTTAAAAAACAACAACATGAAAACTACAGTTGACTTCTCTCAAGGGGAAAACAACTTAGGACAGGGAGATGACAAGGAGTAATCAAGCTACATAAGACTTTCAGAAGGATATCAGCTGTCCATAAAGTGACATCTAAACAATCTTGGCCCTCAATGCTTGGCTTTAAAAATAAAAAGTTTGTGAGTTAGTTTCTGAGAATACTCCTTTAAGAATGAAAGTTTACCTTCTGGCCCAAAAAACTTCAGAAAAGTAAAAAAAACCTGTTTGATTGTTTCCTAAAGTTCTATTTTTAGCTGCTATATTTTGCTCCAAACAGAGTATTACCAATGACTGTGCATAGAATAGACAACGTGGCTCCACCTCTTACCATTTGATGCCAAAATAATGAAGCTCTGCAAACATGTAAGTTTGCAACCATAGTCCGGATAGGGCCACAGTAACAACCTTCCGCCCATCAGCAAACTGTCTTGGAGCCTCACATAACCCCTTGCATAAACTTTAGTCCTGCCCTCTCAATTCTTACACAATGTACACAGTTCAGGTAAAGTATAATTTATTGCCATATTAAAGTAAAATATCTCAAGAAATGTTAAAGAAAGTGACAACAAAAGTCTGACCTTTTCCTGACTCTCCTTTCTGACCTATCTTATTACTCTCAGAAAAACTATGTAAGAACAGCAGCTGCCAATCATCGTGGAATGTAAAGTAAAATCCTGTTCTTCAACCTCTGATAACTAATGAAAAAGAAACTAAAAAAGAGGACTCAAACATAAAGTAGCCCAATACCAACTTCATATGACCACAGCATACAGAGGTGCAAAACAAGGTGTATTTATTTCTTAAAATTTGACCACAGTCACATGTAAGTGAATGGGGAAGACAGCTTTTGACCTATACTGCAGCCAGTCACCAGGGGGCGCAGTTTTTGTGGTAAACTCACTTTGAGCCAAGTGAGATGACGTCCTTTCTATATATAGTGTATGAGTATTTTTAGAACATGGGATCAAAAAAATGCTTTTGAGCTGAATAAGCATCATCCTTTTTTGTGCTCTGGTTCTGAGTTTGGTGGGTCATTCTCTGAGGAAAAGTTTGGTGCTGCATCTGACCCACAACCATCGCCCAATCAACGAGAAGTAAGTGTTCAAGACAAGTGAACTCTGCTCGAGGACATTTGTCCTCAGGGACACAATTTGGTACAAAATATGTTCACCTACCCCTTTTCACGCAGCATTGACCCATTTCCAAACTTTTCACCCCTCTGCACTCACACCTTAATTTTTTCAGCCAGATAGACACTCCAGCAAAGCTTAACCTTTGACCTTGGCGGAAGATACATGCATATCTTATAATCTGGTGCTTTTGATGGACCCTAAATGAAGCTCATTATTTAAACTTGTACAAACTTCTGCATTAAGAGCTGTTAAAGTGCCTGCTGCAAGAGGACACTTCTCAACAGAGTTTCTGTGAAACAGGGATCCAAAATAGAAAATAATGAGCACACAGTCTTTTCCACAGATTGTGGAAATTGGTACAAAATAGAAAACTGCTCTACCCAGTAAATCATCATTAAATGTCTTACTTTGAATTGAGGAAGCCTCCCAAATCCTTTGTTATAAAACAAAACTGCATGAACGCTAAGTATCCGGTGGGGTACATCATCATAATTGGGCAACCACTGGGACACAAGAAACCTGCCACCAAACCACTTTTCTCTACAGTTTAGTGACAGTGTACAAAAACAGCAACCACATATTAAAAACTAAATGTGAGACAAAAACATGTCAACAAAATGGTGAGAAAAGGAGGTGTTTTTTAATGTTGTGATATAACTTTCCTTGTTATATTAGTGACTTGATTCAAGCGTGTACTTTCCCACTTAAAAGTTTCAGCTAAATCAGTCACTTATCCAGCTGATTCAGCTGCTGCACACTTCACGGAGATGAGATGACTCAACTGTAATGAATTTATCTGAGTAAATAATGGCCTTAATTTAGAAGTGAAAGCACCAGACCTCCTCTGAATGTGTTCCTCACAAACACACACGCACGCACTCTCTCCATCAAGCTGACACCCAATAACCCAGCCCATGATGGCCCAGCTCCATCAGATGATAATACACACTCTGTGATATTTCCACATCTGACTCATGATCTTCCACTGACCAGAGGCAAGGACAGGAGGGTGTCTAAGTGAGGATCTCTGTCCTTCACCTCAATGCTTCTGCAATGCTTCACTCTCAGTTTGCCAATGTCCAGCTTCACATCAGTAACACAAGGGTTTGAATACATTAGTATAACTTATGTAACCCATTTGACGTCCTTACACTGCTGGATAGTTTGAGACCAATTTAAACAGCACAGAGTAAAAGATCTGGCTCTAAATAAAGTTTAAACAATAAAAATAGAGAACAATGCTGCTAGAAACATGCAGCACAACAATACACTTTACAATAACTGGACGTATTTCCTGTGACTTCACCCAACAGTTTTGAATCAGAAATGGTCTACTTTGACTTGTCATGGTGCTCGAGTGTAGGTGTAACAAAGGTGTGAAGTTATGGCAACAAACAGAAGATTAACAGCCAAGCATTTAACTGGCTCTATGATGGATTTTTAAGTTTGCTCTGAGAATGTTCTTTACCAGAAAAACACTGACATGAAGCAGACAACTTCATGTGGGTGTACAGACAGTCTTACTTGACATTGTGTTTTAAAAAGAGCAAATTATTGCATACTATATTATGTAATAGGCAGTGTCTCTCCTCCCAATCTTTCTGAATTCCCAAAAGATTAGCATCATACCCCAAGAGAGAGTTAACAGTAGGAAAATCTGCTAAACAACTTTTATGCAACAATATAGATGCCAAATTTTAAGCAAATGTTTGCAATGTCAGTTCAGACATAGCACATCCTTTTCACACTGCACCACTAAAAGCCAGTTCACCATTGCTTTGGCTGTAAAATAACCCTGGATGCTTGCATGAAATCCCTTGCTTTAAATGGCCTGGATTGAAACCTGCAGAGGAAACCAACACAGAGCTAAATGTGGAGACAGAAAAGCTTCAGTCGACCAGAATCTGTTTTTCAAACACACCTGAAGTGCTGCAACAATACAAGACACCCCACTTCCTCTTTTTCTCAGCTGTCCTCATTTCAGTCTGTGATATGAACCTCATTATTTACACCTTTCTTTCCTCTTTTTTCATTTCCTCTCATGGACAAACATCCAATTCAAAACATATCTCAACAATCCAGCTTGTGCACTATTCTACATGACAATCTCCTTTTTGAATCTCTGACAACAGATTCCCCACTCTCTCTCTCCAATCTGAACCATTTCTCTCCATCTCTCCCTCACTTTACTAATCTCCTTGCAAGTTAAATGAATCACTCTCTATGTTCCTTGTTCGCAGTGCTCCTCTCCAGTTTTCACCCTCCATGTCTTCCTCCATGCCCTAATCAGATTCTGTATTTTACACCTGCCTCCTTTCTTTTGCCCTCACACCCCTCCCCTTCAAAGACCAGATATAGGGCTGGCAGAAGAGCGTATCATTTCTCAAAGGAGGTGCTGTCAGTTGACTGTTCTCCAGGCTAAGAGCTGCTCTCCTCGCCCCTGGGTTCACAAAGTCACAGTTCTGTTCCGCTCCTGGATTATGCAGATCCTAATTTCCTCACTCACACCTGAGGGTGGCAGGGCATGAAATAAGGAAAGTGTTCACTGCAAATAAAAGTTTCTGCCACCAAGAAAAGAGAGCAAGAGAAAAGAAAGGAGGAAGAGATAAAAGAAGGCTTGGCTGCTGGTCTGAGTGAGAGAAGAGTGAGGGAAGGGAGAGAGAAAGAAAGAAGGGGAAACAGAAGGAAAGCGGGAGGTGTGTTTGTTTTTCCTGTCCCCAGACACACCTAACACGCTTTGACTGGAGCTTGTCCCCATTTCCTGACAATAATGAACCCACTTTGCACATGTGCCAAATACTTTTTTTTTACAAAAACATCAAAGACAAAGAATTCCTTGTGCACATCTGTATGATCTGTCAGGTTTTGGAGCTTTTTTGTACATATGGTGTTAAATAATAATAGCCTCATAAATAAAGTATCACACACTAGCTTCTTCATTTTACACCTGAACCCCAATTCATCAATTCTGCAAGAAGAGCGTGAATTCCACAGGTAGTTTGCTTCCAATACGGGTTTTAGAGAACTAAAACAACACGCTGTGATATGAAGCTACTGTTCCCCCTAACAACTATCTAATTATAAAATATCTGAATTTACAGAGGTTTAATCTGCTCCTACATTAAAAACTGTCCCAGATCATTGATTTCATGCCCCTTAAAATGACATCTTGCCACCGTTGTGCGTAAAATGTTGGATTTTTTTGGTGAAATCATGCTGCGTTCGCTGGGGTTGCGCTCATCTGTGCTGCTTCAACAGTTCGTGTCCTCGTTCAGATACGCTGTATTAGCTGAGACAGCAACACCTGACAAATGGATGGTTACTGACAGCATGCTGAACCGTTACCTCGTCTAAAAAACATTGGAAACTGAAGGAAAGAGCTGCGTAAAAGTCTATGATATGGCGACACGGTTCGTTCAAAATGAAATAAAGACAAAAAGTTAATTTCGAGCAGGTGGTGTGAGAAACAAGTCCCATAAACACAGGAAGAAGAAGAATATAATATTTTTACCCTACCTGATAAAGCCTCCTTGGAAAAAGCAGAACGACAAGACATACAGAATCCGAATGACCTGTGGGAGCATCCTCTGGCTCAAAATCTCTCCACAGTCCCGTTGAATAACTTACAGAAAGAAAAAAAGAAAAACAAATTCGGGAAATCAGCAAATCCACTGAGCAGCTTGTGAGACAGGGCTGGAGGAGGAAGGCATCGTTTCTCTCTCTCAGTGATCCAAGCGCGTCTTTGAGGAAACTTCTCCCCCTCCCACCAAGTCCAGGGGGCTGCACACATCCAAACAGCAGGCGCTCTGCTTCAGGCAGCTGGACTCCAGTGGTCGGTCAGTCACTCAGAGTGCGTGTCAGTGCGTGTAGTGAGGGGGAGTGTCGGGTTGCTTTTTTTCTGTCACAGTATGATTTCGCCTCTTGGAATTTTTTTTTTCTTCCTCGCGTATTATCCTCCCTCGCTTCAAAATTAGAAGGAGATGATGAATTAAAGGAACAGTGGCTTTTGGTTTGCCCACTGCTACATGTGTAATTAGGCTTAATTAGGGGAAGGAAAGTGCTGTGATGATTCAAATTGCTGTTTTAAATACCCCTGAGGTGACACACTATAAAGATTTCTTTTAGAAAGAACAGGAGATAGCTAAAGTATTCAAGTGGGTAAATTCCTCTTGAATACCTACTTCTGCTTCTGAATGTGCTGTGTTTTTTTTTTCTATTTTTTTCCTCATATGGTGCGCTTAAGGTCAGTGGCTTCAAGGATTTAGTCTTTTGAGCTTTGAGGTTTCCTAACAATGTTGTTTATCAGCCTTCAAATAGCACTGTGATAAAATTCCCTGACAAGCTTATTTATGTGTCAGCTGACTTTTAGTAGGCTTAATGTTGAGGGTGGTGTAGGCCTATCTCCATTTCATTTGGATTATCTTCCATTTGAGTTTTCACAGATACCAAGCAACCAAGTGCACAATAACATCACTGCTGTATTTAAATGACTTGGAAAATATCTTTACATTTCCATTGGATATTCTTCGCTCTCCCACTTTAACAAGTTGAATGAAAACCACAATGCAAGTGCACCTGTTGCAGACATTTTAACAGTTAAAGTGGCTGTGAGGACTTTCTTAAAAATCTACCATTCGCGCTTGCAATTAAGACTCAGCTTCTCATGTTCACGCCCTTGTTCCCTAACTATTAAGATGAACCAAGACTTGTGTTAATTTCAGCTTGTTTTGGAAAAATAAATGGAAATCAGATCATCTTTGTAATGCAATGAGTTTATGCTTGAAACATGACAACAGACTAAACTGCCAAAAGAAAACTCCCAAATTTCTGCAGAAATCTTTGAAAACGTGGAGTTCTGGATTGTCTTTGCTGGTGACACAGGTGCCCCATGTACAAAGTCCTTGCTCCATTAGTTGTAAGACTGATTTCCAGTTCAGGCATGAGCTGATTGGTTATTCTCTCTCTGTCTTGCCACACATTGCTTTGAACATCCACAATTTCACTAGTGCCTTGGTAGTGACCATTGACTGCTTTATGTTGCTCCATATCCTTTTTATTTTATTTACACAGAAAATATATGAACAATGAAAAAGGCATTGTGTTCTATCAAAAACAAAAGCTTAAGACCTGGTATCTTGACCTTTTGGTCATGCCAGTATTGGTTTCCCCCTCACCATTGTTGATGACTTTGTTGATACCAGAGGACCTGGTGGCATATGGAGGCTGTACCTTTTCAACTGAGAGCACTTTTACAAAAACAGCCAATGTTCTTCTGCTTTGCCCACCATCACTTTAATGGTGGCTATGGATTCTGTCTTTCCCTTTGGAGATAAATCTGTTTCCATCACATACTGTCAGGCTGCCTTTCAGACATGTACTGTCTCAGGTCACAGATCAGTGCATCCACACCTTTAGGACCCATTAAAGCCTCAGTATATTAGAGATTTCAGGGCAATGGCACAATGTGACACATCCCTCACAGGGCCTGAGCATCAAATTGCTTCTCCTGCACCCATTCGTCTCCCCCCAGAGATTCCACCTAACACATTCAGTGTTTCTGATGCCGGCTCTGGTGTCACTCTTTTCTGTTCTCCTTATGTGAGAAAACACAGCAGATTAACCTTTAGTCTTATGCAATTACTCAATCTCCTTGTTCTTCCTTCAGTGGAGCATGGGCATTAAAGATGCATTGCATTTCTTGCTTCTTATCCAGGGATGAAAAACCATGAGCCTCTCTGCTTTTCAGTCCTATAATTCATTTAAAGCAGTTGTTATTAAAACCATTCAGAAAGCGGTCTCTCTGTTTGACTCTACGAGCTGGCACGGCAGCTTTCATCACTGTAGTGGAAGTCAAGATGTTTGAAATATTATATTTATTGAAACAGCTGTCTCCCTTAGTTTCTCATTGCCGAAATGCCAAAAGTGAATTCTGACACTGTGGTAACCTTCTGCTTCTTCCATCGTGCATTTTTATTTATTTTCATGCCGGCAGCAGAAACCTGAGAGGCCATCTGGGTAGCGCAGCAACACACAAGGAAAATGAAGATAGGGCGACTAGATGTGATTGTGATGTTGGAGAAACAGAGAAAATGAAAACCTGAGGGTCTGTGTAGTTGGCAGTAAGCGTCAGTGTTGTTGTCCTCAGCAGCTGGCTAGCAGCGCAGCTTTTGCGTGAGTGCTGACATTTGAGACCGGAAGGTTCTTCAACAACAAACCATCTGTGCCCACTGGTTTTTTATTGAAAGGAAGCAGCATTTACTATGAGTCATAATGTTACTAGCAAAACTGGGAAGGTGAGGTCTGGCCAAAAAAGAAATTCACACACTTGAGTAAACAGCTTGCTCAGATCGCCAATACAGGTATTAGCACCTCGTTAAGCAGCAATTATCTGTTGTGGCTAAATAGTACAACATGGCTTGGGCATAATCTGAATAGGAATGGGACGAGAAGGGGTTTCTGTTAAGAATCGATAAGAAATTGTTCAATATGTCTATATCATTAGCCTTTATTCTTAATGACTCCCTGATCCAGTCTTAACAATACGCTAAAATGGACAAACCATACGACCACTATTCTGCCCCAGCTAAATTTGCTTCGCAGATAAATGACAGTTTTACATTCAAAGCATTCAACATGTTAATGATCTCCTTATGTACCAAAAATAATACAGGATACATAGCACTAGCTTGATGCTAATGTGCACAGAACATTACATTGATATGCTAGCAGTTTGCAAACATTAATGAAATTTTGGTTGTAAAACAGAATTTCAACTTTTATCACAGATACATATCACAATAACTTGTTGTGAACAATACTTAAAATTTACAAATGTCAAAATACTAATAGGTAAATATTTTCCAAACAGCGAGTGCAGGCTCATTGCTGACCTCAGCATAACTACAGCAAGCTCAAGGTTTCACACCAACTCAGAGTATAGTTAGGTGGCCTACTACAGTCAACAACATAAAACACAATAACACATCAACATCACCTGATATGCAAATTTTATTTGTTCATTTATATCCAGAAATATCTAAATCCATTGAACAATTTCATATTTATTAACTAATAAACTCAATAAAATGTTATTGAAGTAGGAAGTCTGTAAAACTACTTTTTGTAAACAGAAAATTCACAGGAGGAATTGATGAGGTAATCAATACAGAATCGGATGGTTAAGCAGGATTGTTAAGGGTTTAGGCGTCGATAAAATCTTATTGACTCCAATCTTTTTATTTGTAACAGTTGAGTGGACTGTTTTAACCTTGTTATACGTTAAAACAACCTGTATTCAAAGTGAGCAAAAACTTGCCACCTAAACTAAACTGCATCTTATTTCCAACATGGCACATTTTTAGATAAAGATTCCTGTCAAGAAGATTAATTCAGCTGCAGAATGCATTGCTGATATCTCTGTATGCAATCTCATTTATTTGAATATGCTTTTTTATTGCTTTTGAACTGAACACCTTTGTCAGAGACCAACCTGTCGCTGTAAAAAACATGGACATGGCCTCAGTGGAGTTACCCATTATTTTTGAAGAGACATTTTGAAGCCCAAAAATGCCACTTGTCATATTGTAAATGTTCAACCAATTAAACTTTTGGTCAACTTAGACACTGACAAAGGGGTGAAGCTGAGGTGACCTTTTGGCTTCCCAGCAAACAATGTGTCTACCTGTCCGTCAACTCAACCATGAGCCCAATTATATTAATTTACCTGTGTCCAAGCCTTCATATTGTCTTAACACATTTTAAAAATATTACAGCTCCTCACAAAAAAGATATATGATCTACAAAACCAGGCGATAAACATGTCTGTTATAAAAGTGGTGTTGTAACAGAAAACCTAATGGATATTCTTTGGATTCTGCTGTAGATTTTACAGACATGCACACTGGCTTTATTTCCTTTAATTTCTTGAGGTTTCTGCTTGTGACCAATTGAACGTCAGCTAGACATAAAAAAACAAAAACAAACAAACACATGCATTCAAGTGTCTAAGCTTGAAGTGATGTGACACCAGCCTCTTTGCAAAAACTCAAAGTCCATTTATCCTTTGGCACTTCCAAAACCAAACCCATGTCCTGTACAAGTTTCACTTATAAACGGTAAAGTATCATTATCTCACACCTCTTCCAGGGTAAATAAGCTAATAGTGACCTACAAAACACAAGTAAGTGCTGAAAGCATTCACCCTTTCGTCATGTCTGCCATCATGCAACCTCTAACCCTGCCCAGTCTCAGCTTTCTTCTTTAATGCATTGCTTGCCTATGAAAGGTCAGATTTCAGCTGTGGTGATCACTCTGGTCTGTTTCCCTTTCACCCATGCAACTGTATGCAAAGTGTTCTGTAGCTGACACTTCCCTAATATAACCATGAGCCATGCTTCCTTTTTTATTCTCAGACACATGGAAACCCGACCTTTACAACAGGAACCCAAGGGATGGCTGCTTTAGATGACATGATACGCTTGTTTCCTTAGCTACAGACTGTGGAGAAAGGGATACTTTGCTGATGATTTAAACTGGAAATGTGCCTTTAAAATGAAACATTTCTAACATTTCTGTTGAGCCTGTAGCTATGAGATACTCACGTTGTTGTCCTCATGTTCATGTTTCCTATAAATGCTGTTAACGTGGTTTTTAGCCGCCTAAGTTGACTACTTTTTGTACTCTCATAGTCCCTGGGAAACAGCTCAGAGTGGCACAAAATCCCAATCTCGAGCCCTCCCCTGAGAGACTGACCTGTGGCCTGCGTTGCCTGGTTTTTTTGGTCAAACCTCTTCCTTATCCTCAGCTGCAGAGTAAATAACGGCATGGCTGTTGGTGCGGGTGAATACTAACAGCTTTGTGCAGCAGTCCATGCTGTTCATGGCCTAAAGAGGTGATTATTCTCCAAATGTTCATAGAAACTTAAACTGAGATGAGGTTAAGGTGCCATCTTATTTGGTTATACTGCAGATGTTGAGGTTTTATCAGGCTTTGGTAAAAAAATGGTCCTATTCTGCTGTAAATTTAGAGTCGACACCTGCTTCTTTTAAAAAAAAATATTATGCTGTACAGAACAGAGTTATCATGATAAAATATTTTTAATGGGATGAAGTCCATGACAACAGGTTGGTATCCCTTTGGTTTCTGAAAAGGTGTTTTGCTGGAAGTTGCCATATCAGAAAAGATGACCCAACCTAACTTTGGTTCAGTTTGGATAAGACAAAGAGGCAGAGTTAACGTGGGTCTTATTTGTTTTTGCTGACAGCTACAGTGTCTTCCTTTGTCAGACAAGTCAGCCATGCCTTCAAATTGGAAAGCTCAATAGTTTGATATTTCCAGAAACAAAGAATTGTCAAAGATTTCAGCCCACATGACATTCTTTGCTTGAAAGAAATCAGCCATTCAGACCAAAAATGTTGTTTAATTATTAATTACGCTGTTAACTATTAGTTTCCTTCTCTCCTGCAGTCAGCCTCAAGTGGACACTCATAAAGCTGCAGTATTTTTTAAAATTATTATTATTATTTTTACTTACACATTGACCTCAAACTTTATGATTTGAGATAGCAGCTTGATATTTGGAAAAAGACAAGAAAAAGGAAAAAACATGTACAGTAGATACTTTGAAATGCAACTTTTATGGTATCTATGGTAGATGCTAATTTTGAACACCCACTCTGTTGATTTATGCATTTCTCCTTGCTAACCCTGCATTTGTTGAGGCAGTGGGCTTTTTTGTTTACTTACCATCAAAAGTAATTTGTTTCACTCAGTTTCAGTACTTTTGTTGGAAAAATTGTCAAGAGACTGTTTGTTGAGCTTGCTGTCAATCATCTGTTCTAACACCTACGGCCCCGCAACAATCACAGTTGTTAAGTTTAGAAAGAAATTGTCAGTCTTGTTGATTATAAGTCTGGTTTGCAGTGGTAGATCAGAAAAGGCATCACAGTTCATCTTGTTATGTTTCACAACCAGAAAAATATTCTTCAGGACAAAATCAGCCAACAAAATGCTTTGGAAAAGATATCTAATATGATTTAATAAAGCGCCAAGAACACAAGCAAAGGGTGCTGAAACAAGACTTACTTAAACTACAAATATGAGGACCCTTCAAGGTCTGACACTGGATAAAGTCAAAGAATTGTTTCTCAAGTTTTCTGTTATTAAAATGCATTTTATTGCATTTTTCTTCATTTGTGTAGCTTTGCTTCTCCCATTTTTATTTGTCTTTGTTTGCTATCTGTGTTGTTCTGCTTTCCCATTTGTCAAGTCCTGGACCTTTATAAAACCACTCTGGTTGTTTTTGTTTATTTTCTTCATTGATAAGTATCAAAGAATCTGTGATGGATAAACCTTTGAAATGTTTGGGTAACAAAATGTGAATCAAAGACACCTTCTGATAAGAATTTCTACAGGTACAAGGATAAACTTATTCAAGAGGAGCCTACCTTTCAATGAAGAACGTGCTTGGTCATATCTAACTTCCTCATACATAAATATGGGACTAAACCCATTTCAGCCTAATCCTTGTGGCCTTTGCTGTTTGCATAGTCATGCCTTCAGCTCTAAAACTTGACTGAAGACTAACTTTATCTTAAGTAGAAGTATGTTCTGGGACTGATTTGTTTCATGTAACAGCAGGAGTGAATTCTTCTTTTATGGATACAAAGATGTAAAGAGAAACCCTTGAATGTAAAATGAATCACAGACATGTCTATCAGAGGACCAATTTAAGCTCCCATTCAATTTATACAGCCAGCTAAAGCAGACAGACAATTCTTCAGAGAGCTGATGGGCTCTGGCAGACAGACGTGGGGCCTATGTAAGGAATGGCAGCATTGAACAGAGAGAGCCAGAGTCAGTCAGCCAAATTATTGGAAGATTAGTGCGCCAAAGTCAGCTTAACACAATAAAGCTTTTATACATTACTTATATTAGAGATGGTCAAAGACTTGAGTGTGATTCATGAGTGTGTAGTTCATACAAACCTTTTAAGCACAAGCAAGATACCTTAATATCACATGTATAAGTGGTGGTCAAACTTTATGACATGATCCTTAAACAGTATTATCTGAAGGTTTACAACATGTTTGTATTGGGGGGCATAAAAGCTCCTGTGAGGATATACTGCTGGCTATGAAACAGACCAAAATTCATTTAGCTAGCCTTCTGTGACCTAATACAACAATCAAAACTATGAATTACCATGAGTTACCACAGTTTCTAATTCTTGCAGCTGACACAGGCTTTTTAGTGAAAATAAATGAATGACTCATAGTAAGTGATGCAATTTTAACAGCAGGATGACAATTTTCTGTTGTGGAAACTCTGTGTACACATGAACGGGAGAAAACAGGTGACCCAGCAAAACCAAATTATTTGATTCATTTATTCTGAAGCAGAGATTTAACTCTCACTTGATGTCTGAAATCTAAACGAGTGGTTGCTATGTGCAGTACGCTTAGAGGTATTCTCATGGTTATGAATTACTGCCATGGCATGGAAGCAGTTAATTATATCCAAATGTCATAAGCCATTAAGAAACCACAACAGAAACCTTCTCAATGAAGAACATAACTTTTATTAAAGGTCAGTTCCCTTCACTTGGCTCAGATTGACCTTAAACTGTTATGTGAAGAAAAAAGTCCCGCACTTTCGAAAATCTGCCAAGGTTACATTGTGCTGTGTTGTCCCTTACTTGCGTCTTCCATTTCACCTGCCATATGCCAGTCTGTGACCCTGTCATGAGAGCACGACATGCACTGATACTGCCCAACAACTGCACACAGCCATACGGAGGCTTACCATTGCTTTAGTGAGTGCCTGTAATATTTAACACTGGCATAAATAGCTCAGCAGACAGAAATGGAAGCAAAGGTCAAACTTTATGACTGATGCAAACATGCAGACACGGGTTAGGTAGGCCACTAAGGGAAAGGCCACTGGTGAATGTCATGGGGGTCTGATCAAAGAGAGTCTGGATCATCCCACCGTGTTTCACATTCCCCATGTTGTGGATCCTGCATGCAATGACTTACATTTATAAACCTCTGATTTGATTTATCGTTGATTTACTCTTATGCAACATAGCCTGCTGTTTACTCCAACAACCAAGCAAGTGTTTTGTGGAACATTTCCTGCACATGGCGCTTTGCTCTTGCATACAATTGTGAGGGGAACACTTTGCTCAGTTCCAGATAAGAGCTTCAGACCTAAGCAGCTGCTGCCTGCTGCTCTGTTCTGTCTCAAACAAGGAAAGGCCAACCCTGCACCTTTTTACACTCTCCAAACCTTATTTCCATCTTCAGGGGGGAGACTATCTCTGCAGCTGATAACAGCCTTTTTTATTCAGCTACATATGTGACAGGACTTGGGGACAAACTGGACCCCATTTAGCCCTTTACACCTGCATTTAGATTACATCCAATTGGCAGCACCAAACAACCCCTGCATGAAAAAGCAGATTAGGAGGAGGAGCAGGCAGTAGACCTTCAAAAATAGCTTAACCTTGTGATTTGTTAACATTTGTTAAATCAAAATTATGATTTCTTGTACTTTCAAAGAGAGTGTCCTGAAATGACTTGTGTTCACATTCAATCCAGAGACTTTAGGATACAGAAGACCAAGAAATGAGCCACTTCAGAAAAAACACATCAGAGGATACAAGACTGAATAAAAATTATGAAATGCAAAAAAGGCAAAATTTGGGCTGTTAAAAAAGGTTCAGATGCAGGATAAGAAATATTTGGGGCAAAAATATTGATTTGCAGATCAAAATACTCTCAGAACATCAGATGAAACCCAGATCCTGAACCTGCTATAATAGAATCTTGACATATTTTCTCCTTATCACCCCCTAATGGAGATCATTTTCCTTCAGAAAGAGCAGCGTTTGCTGATGTTTATGCAGAATGTAACGCCGGAGAATACTGTTCTCCCTTGAACCGCCATGACCTGAAGTATTTTGGCGGTTTTATTGGTCAATGAAATTTGCTATTGTAGGAGGAAGGGACGAGACATCAGTCATCAGTGAGGTGGCTTGTTTGGATGCCTTGGCTGTGTTAGGAAAGTATGTCAGCACTCATGAAAGTGGTATTTTGGCATGACAAGTGGGTAACAGGGGCTCAGAAAGATTAGTGACCGGTTTCAAATTACAATGTCTAGGAAAAAAAGCCAAACATTTAAAGTACGATGGACGAAATGCAAAGTGTGCAATTTTTCCACCACACTGCCTTTATGAAAGAAACACATTTATAATTGAAAAACACTCTTTCAGCCCATAACCTGAGCACTGATGCATGTAGGTAAAAATAACTGTCACTCATGACTCAAGAAAACAAGAAAAAACTGCACACTTGTGTCAATGCATACCAGCACTCTGTATTTAGTAAAAACACAACTCAGCTACTATTCTCCACAGATCAATGGTAATGATTTGCACACTGAGCACATTGGTAGTGTTGTGCTGTGAGTCATGTTACAAGTATGATTCAGTGTGCTCTAATGGTAGTTTCTATTCATGACGCACAGGATGCTTTATCAAGGAGTTGTAACTGTGAAATACAACTCTGTGTGTGGACTTGAATGTGCAGCTGTGTGCTACTTCATGAGGCATAAACAAGAAGCACTTGCAATAAAAAAGGTGCTCTGCACCAGCTTTGTTCTTCTTTTCACTGCTCTGTAATCAGTAATGAAACCAGTGTTAGAGAGTATTTAGATCTTGTGTTATTAAATCTCAGACAACTGATAAAAGACGTTTTGAAGATATCTGGTCTGAATAGCGTCTGTGTGACTCATTTCTGTCAGAGTGGGTTTGAAGGTGCATTCAATGGTTGTCCTATTTTCAGTGTTCTGTTTGTGACACTCGCAGGCCTGGCTGAGAGAAAACAATACTGTACCCTGTGGCTTCTTTTATGTTGCTGTTGAGAGTGTATGACGGAAATGCATGGAATGCAAAACACAGTGGTGATGCATTAAATATTAATTGGCAAAGTAGCATTGAAGATAGCTGCCTCTGGGTTGTAGTTTTCTTCCTTAAAGAGGAATCTGTTGGTCCATGGAAACTACAGAGCAATCATTCTCTGCACAGTCTCCAGTCTTATATTAACTCATGTTCTCATTTTGTTTTAAAATCATGATGATCGCATGATCAATCACAAATACTCTGACATTTGCTGTCTTAAAGGTCTGATTCATGGCAGTTCAGAAACAGAAAACACAAAAACACTTCAGTAGATTTTCATCTCTAATGAATACTTATGATAAACTAACTCAGTCAATATCTTTAGTGTTCTGATGTAGACATCTAGCTGTCAGAGACAGGACAGCACAGTTTGATCCTAGATCACTCTTGATCAAGTTCCCTTTTCTATTTCCATGGCTTCAAAAATAACATGTTTTTCCATGAGAGGCATTGTAAAAACTTATATGTGGTCAGCTTTAAGTGGTCAGTGTATGTATCAAACAAGGTTTTACAAACAGGAGTCTGTTGTGAAAACAAGGTCAAACACTGTTCTTCAAGCTGACAACACCCACCCCATGTTTCTCCAGACTTTGCCAAGGAAGTTTTGTGTCTAACCCAAGCAAACAGAGCATTTGGCAGGAAGCTATAGTCATGGATATAATATTTTATAAGATAATACACATTATTTTGAGACCATATGTGTCCATACAGCCTCTCTTTCATACATGCACTTATGAAAATTTCTGAATACAGGACATCAAAAGCATGATGAATTAAGTTTCTGCTCTTATTTTAATGATAGATGTTCACGTCTTTGCTGTGTTTTTCTCTATGATCCTGTTTCTGGTTTATGCTCAGTTCATGACAGAAACAACATTGCCTCTCTCTCTCTCTCTCTCTCTCTCTCTCTCTCTCTCTCTCTCTCTCTCTCTCTCTCTCTCTCTCTATGAATTTCCAGAATACTCACGGCTGCATTTTCACGTGGTTTCATCCTGATTTCTTGGAAATTCAAGCGAGTAAAACTCTGAGAAAAGTAGTGAGAAAAAAAAAACCTGCAAATTTCAGCCTTGAAATATGAAGTCAAAGCAGAAGTGTTTAAACTCTCTGCAGGAGCAGAGAAAACTATATACACACCAAATCAAAGAAGGCGATCTGTACAGCAAAAGTTGTAGTTATATTGGACAATATTAAATTTCTAAGTTTTACCTATTTAAGGATATGGCTGAAATGACGTCACCAAGACAACATCATGTATCACACAGTCTACAAGTCCCAAATGCAGCTCACTTTGGAAATTTCAGAAAATCTAATTGTATCTGCAGGTAAAAGCAAAACAATTTATTTATCTTTACCAGTAACATTCAATATACATTTTAAGAACAGGAACCTTTTGTATGACCCCTGCAAATCAGAACAACTTAATGAGGTTACTACCTTGACCTAACAAAAATAAATGGCCGCATTAAGCTTCTGCATAGATGTATGATTCAGGTTTAGACACTGGTTTTTGTGCTTTTATTTATTGACCAAATCAACTTGCACAGTCTGCAGTGTTTTAACATGAATAATGATCCTATTGGTCACGTAAACCTGCACAGATACAAAAAGCAGGCCTTGATGTTTGAGCAAATGCAGCTGAAATTGGTTTACGTCCATATCCCCTGTGTTTGACGATAATGTAAAAGGAGATGTGAGTGCGGCTCAAGAGACTCACTTTGCAGTGACCGGGGCACAACAACAGACCAATAACAGCATTTGAGATGAATAAATGTGTTACAATGTAAATTATTAATTGTATTCATGTTGGATAAGCCTTTTGTATTCATATTCTGCAAGGGTTGAAAAGTGCATCTGAGTGCATGCATACTGAAAACGTCTTCATAATTGATCAGTGGCTCTCAGCTGCAATACAAATTAGGTGCAAAATTACTCAGGGTGAAAATAGAGCCAATTAACATACAGCTGATTGACCCCATTGTGGTCAGGCTGCTTGAATCTTAACAGGTTCATTTGTCTGCTCTCAATTGTTATCGATGCTATGTGATGAGGAAATGCTTCTCTGAGGTAATGGGTCTAAGAGGGATTTGAGGTCCGTTACATAACGTAAACAAGGCCACAGCTCATCTCATCTGCCAGGGAGTCCAGAGAAAGACAAGTCAAACCTGCAGAGTTCAACAAGAATTTCTCAGACACACGGAATGACGAAACCAGGAGCAACTGCATCTTTTCTTTCCCTGATTAAAAAAAGGTTGACACATTCCCCACACGTCAGATACCAGGTTAGCTTTTCCCAAGAATCTCTGCTCTGTTCATTATATACCAGCTGCTCAAGAGTAAAGCAGGTCTTCAGAGAGAAAAGAAGCTGTTAACTAATGCATAGTTTCAAAAAAGTCAGAGGTAAAGAAATATCCAACAATTGTGCTTGCAACAAGAGAAAGAAAATGAAGAGCAGTAGAAGAAGAGAGAGGAAGATTTATGGTGCAGGATCAGGAATGTGCTTACGTGAGGTGGCTCGGGATGTACCAGGCCCCCTATGAAGGTTGTAGATAGATTAAAAAAGGTGTTACATAGCATTTAGACGATTCATTACATTTCCTGTAGACCATTGCAGAGGTGAGCATTCAGTTTTTCTTTTTAGAAGATTTTCTCGCTGCACAAATCCTGCTGTTTGAAGAAATCTGTACGCTGATGCTACAAAAAAAAAAAATCTATGATTAAAAGGCTTTGAGGACTTTCTAAGTCTCACTTCTAGGTATGTGCCTGGTCATAGTAAACAACTTTCAACGAGATAATCAGCACCAAAAACAGTTATTTGTAAATACTATTTCTCAGCTTCCTAACCAGGTTTGACTGGACCAGCTTGTAATAGTACTGTCTGACAGAAAAAAGCCAGAAGAGCAGAAGAACGTGACATGAGAGAGTGACTGAGCACAAGTTAAAGGCTAGAAGAGGGGGTTAAGCGGTTTGTGATAATGTTCATTCTAACCCTTTTGTAGCAGTTATACTGTAGTGATCTGATCAAACTTGAGTCAATCAGTACAATGAAGGACCAGGTTGGGTTTTTATCTGCTTGGTAGATGAGCACTGGTAGGACACAACCAGGATTCACTAATGTTACACACTACAGATCAGTCTCAGAGCACCGGGCTATGATAAAGTGTTACGGATGGGGCCTGGTAGTCTGCAGGTTTCCTTTGACTTCCAGAGCTCCTAACGAGCCCATCATTCAGGGCACCTGTGCTCATCACACCTGTGCTCATCAGCCAGGCTACGTTTTAAAAGGGTTTTCCTCCCCTCACTCAGTGTGTGACACACGGACGACCAACACCTTTAGTTGGTTGTTTAGTGTATGTGTGAGTGTTTTCAGAGAGAGAGTTGTGTGAGTGTGTGGGGGAAAGAAAGGGTGTCTAGAGTTTTGTTTAAGGAGTTTGAATCTCAGAGGAGATCTTTTATGTTCTTTCCTTCTCCACACCAGGTGGGCTTGGAGTTTTGTTTTGAGGCCTATTTCTAGTTTGTCTACTTTTTTGTAGAATCAGTGGGTGGATGTGGAGATTTAACTCCACCTTTTTGAACCCAGAGGCCATTTTGTGTTTTTTGTTGAGGTGGGTTTTCTTTTGTTTCCTTGTGTTTGATCACTGTCATTCATATTAAACCTTTGAGAAATGTAACATAAATGTTAATTGTAGCCAGCTTCTTTACTACAGTACAAACTTACAAAGTTGCTGTTTGTCACATTCCAAAGAGTGCTATGTAACTGTTGATAATGTTAATTTTTCAAAACAAGCACACACCTTGTCATGTCATCACAGTTTGCGTGAATCCTGAATTGCTGCAGTCCACTTCAGACAGATAGCCCTCACAGCCCCTTTAAACGTGGACCAATAAAGCCACCAAGCTTGAAGCCCTCAACTACATTTCCCAGTGTCCTCTAGAGGGTCTCCATTTGAGCCAATGTTGCAATATCTGATTTTTCATCAGAATTAAACATGTTCAATGGCTGAATGGCTCAAGAACATTTTCTTTTCTTGTGATATTTCTAACACATTTTTTTTCTACCTGATAAATAAATCTTTTTCTGAAACAAAGACAACCAGAAATGAAAAACAAGAAACTGAAGCAAGGTTAAGTGAACCCTTTGATTTATATTTTAACTGAACTGGACATCCATTACTATCATCCAAGAGAAAACCCAAAGTTTGGAAAGTGAGGCTAGAGAAAATGTAGTTTTCTTTCATTCCCCTCAGTCCTTGGAGAAAAACAGCGATGAACAGAAGAGCATCTGTTTCGGCTGAAAACATGTCTTGAATATTCTTCAACCGTTGCAGGGCCTGACCTTCCCGTCTCTAAGCTGCAAAGGAGTTCTCTTACTGTTATCAAAATATGCCCACAGCTGGAAATTCAGCAGGCGATTCAACAGCACAGTGAACCACACAAGTTTGAGGTCTTTTGTACTTCTGCCCAACGGTATTTGAACAAAACATGGAAAATAACTACAGGAGAAACTGTTCTTTATCAGCAAGGGGTGTTGTTGGACTTTCTGTACTTTTAACAAAGGTTTTTGCTTTTATTCCAGTGCTACACACAGCATCAAAATATTCTACTGAAGTGCAGAAGTGAGTCTGAAACAGGCTAATTTTGTGTTGGGGGGTTGTTTCACCTCCTTGTAGGGGACTCTTCTCGCATCAGTGTTCAATTGTAGAGAGATTCCCACTTTCACTTTTTTGTTTTTAGACTGTATGAAAGTACCTCATGGATAAGCAAGTTGTTGCCAAAAGTCCTTAATGATGAACCAATGACTTCTCCAGATGCTTTGAAAGGATGACCATCGCTTTAAGAGGCTACAATGCTGTCAGATGTTAACTGATGGATTCTGCAACAGTGTTTAATTTGTGAGTCGGGTGGTGTGTGTGTGCGTTTGTGTGCTTCTTTGCCCTCCTCATCAGTTTCTCTCCTCTCCCTAGTTATGAATATTTGAGCAAGCTTCAGACCAACAGCTGCAGGCGCATGAGGGAGAGAGAGAGAGAGTAAGGGTGAGAGAGGGAACTGTAAAGTTAGTGTTGGACGATGGGAAACGCTCTACAAGTGAGGGGAACGAGACAGCAGTGACTGGGGATTTGATGGAGAGGATGAGGGTCAACATCATCTTTTTCCTTTCAGTGTGTTTTAGCCCATGCTGTATTACGCTCCTATTTAGCTTCTTTCTGCTCTGTTTCTGTCAGACAGTCTAGCCTCCTCTTAAATAAATCACGGACATTATTTTCAGCAGAGAAAAACTCAGATCTCTATTCTCACTGGTAAACTTTCAGTCCTATGTGGATTTGTCATAGAGACTTTGGCGTGCCGTGGCATGGAGCTATGGAATACAATCAGTAATGAATATGACGAAAAATAAGACTATCGAAAGCACTTAGAAAGTAGTCATAGTCCATCTTAATAACTTGTAAACCATCAGAATCTGACTTTCAATATTTGTATGCAGTTTCCAACTTTTTGGGGTCTGGGGTAATACAAAAATTGAGAAAACATTCAAAAGAGCAGCAACTAGGGATTCTGCTTGATTAAATAGCACTTGTTGATATTGAAGATTATACATACATAGCCAACATCACTGGAGGCCTAAAGACTTAGTAACTGTGGTACAGTTTAAAAATAGTAATTTTTCAGAAAATTTGTCATGACAGTTTTTTTTTTCTGTCAAGAAAGCAGCATATATTGCCCCTGCTCCTGTAAACAAACTACCCTACAAACTGTTAAGTTCCATTACCTGCATTTTGCACAGCAGCAGTTTTGCCTTCACCAACTCTTGGCTGATGTAAGCAGACATTTTTCTTCTCACATGGAGCTGAGAAGCTGGAGGGCTCTGGCTGGTAATTGGTTTGACTGGAAGTTCAGTTGATGGGAGGGAAGGCTTCACCAGTAGCGCCTACCACATCCCTGTCTCTTGCAACTTTAGTTCCATACATCACCGAGTCAAATTTGAATTATTCATCAGCATGTTGTGGGTTTATTTAGTCAAAGCATCCCCAGACATGATGGAAGGCAGGGTTTGGGTGTGGGAGGAACAGGAAGCTGCAAACTCTCAGGGAGTGATCAACACAATTATTAGTTCTTGTCAGAAACTTGTCTAACATCCATCACGGGTAATTAGGTTTGGGACAAGCAGAGGCACAACATCTTATTTTGAAAATTAATGAGGAGGGAAGCCAAATGTGGAGCAACTTCTGAAAATGAGAACTAGTTTCCCAGACATGGTGATGATCTCTGCATCACATTACTGCTTCTCTTTTTGAACTACTCAAGCTGCCGTCTCTAGGACATAAAATCCACTCTCTTAGGTGATTTGCATATGACTGATGGGGGGAGTAACTTTATTTTTCCTTTTTTTTTTGTGGGACAGGCAAAATATGACGTTTATATTTATCTGTGAATCCTTTCAACCACGACGAGTTCCCACATGAACATTTAGGTCACCCCTTTCTTTTGTTAAGATGGCACCCTGCAGCTAATGTAGGAAACACCACACACTCAAAGGACCACAAAAGATTGGCACATGCTCTTCTTAAAATGCAGAAGCCCTCGTTCGTGTACTTTTGCCTTTTCACATAAATGTCATCATTATTTAAAATCACACCCACCTGCCTGCCATGCATGGTTGCTATATTTTGTGCTTCTCTATCAAAAGTATAATTTTCTTTGCTGTTTTTATGCCTCAAAAGATTCTTTGTGGGGTTTTTATGTCCTATAAATGACAGCAACCCTCTGGGAATTGTCTGGCTGCAGCTGCTTTTTTCTGCAAATATTTCTCACTTGAAAGTTCCAGAAAGAGAAAACTTTTAATCAGCATCTCTCTTTGTGACACATGTGATTTAAACATCTTTGTTTTCTCATTTATTTTTATTTCTGTCAATTTTTATCCTTCCTGTCAAACCTCCCTGAATGTTCCACCTACAATTTTCTTTTCTCCCAGTGTATTCTGACCTGTCTCCGAGGCCGCCTCCGAGCAGTGTCCTGCTGAGACACCTGCGGGGTCGTCTTTTCAGAGATGCTGACATTCAGTCTTGTCTCTCAGGCTCATGGCTCGCTCCCCGGGGAGACTGAAGAGACAAAAGCCTGCTGTGAGACGGAGCCTGACAAAACCAGCAGCTGCAGATTGGCTCCAGCCACCCTGCTGAGATTCACTGATAAGACCACGGAGCTAACTGACACTGTTCGCTGTCTTACAGGGGAAATGTTTGTCCTGGCTTTTCAATCCATTAAGAAGGAAATAGGAAGATTTTGTCAAAACTTTGGATGAATTTCAGCCTCTACAGGTTGGGGAGGAGAGATGTTTTGGAACCAATGTATGATGTTAAATGAAAATACCACAAAAAATACCTCATTTTCACAGGTATATACTATTTCCTCAATACATGGAGTGCCTGACTTATTCAGCACCCTAAAAATTCTACTACCTTCATTAACCATACAGTGGAAGGGCAACATCATGTCTCAAGCTCAATCAAACCATCATTTCAATGAAAACAGTGGCATTGACATCAAGGATCAGTCCTTGAGCCATTGCTTTTTAGTCTATACATGCTCCTATGTATTTAAGTCATGAAGAAACACACCATATTATATCATTCATACACTGATTGCACACAGGTATAAATTTCTCTTTAATTTGATGACCTGAGCCCTGTTGATAGGCTTACTTACTCTATAAAAGACATCACCTCCTGGATGTTCAGAAACTTTTTAAGACTCAACTCACACAAGATGGTATTACTTATTTTTGATCCAAAAACTCAGGGGTTTTCACACTGGTATTGTTCTATGCCATGAACCCAAATTTGAACCGGCTGGCACGTTCAGACTTAAAAAAAAATTGGTTGGGAACATGGAAAGTTGTCTCACGTCTGGAACCAAAAAAAAAATGTTTCCAGCTCAGGAACCATGACATCATTGATGGGCTGTATATACTATGTACTGTGTTGATAAAATGGGCAGGAAGTAGAGGAAGTCAAGAAAAACAGAAGAGTGAGGAGATGAAATTTTTAATGGCAGCTGGGTTCAGGGAATTTATTTTAGACATTTGTTTTTTAGATTAACGAAAATGCCCTGTATGCCAGTATACCCGAACAGTCCATTCGACAACTCCAACTTATCCAAATTCAGAAGCTATAGTCCTGACACACACTCAAAGTCTTAGTGTGCTTTTATGGGTTTGTTTGTTTTATATTTATTTCTGTATTGTTTCATCCCTCAGTGTAAAGCATATTGTCCTAACCTATGATAAAATGTGATTATAAATAAACATCTATTTAATTTTTTTTCTATTTTTGGCATGAACCATTATAAAATAGTCACCTGATGACCTTTGACCCTGTAGCCAGTGCAGATCACAAAAGCTAAGACTTACTACAGGAGCAGATCCTGGATGTCTTCCAGGCCTTTGCTGATTGAGAAGGAGTGAAGAACATTTAGATGTTAATGCAGGCAGATTCTTTCCAATCAATGCTCAGGCAGACATACTTAAACCCTGTGTGGCGTTGTTTAAGCTGCCCGCTGACTCTCTCCACTGCTCTGTAATGGATACAAACTGCAGCAGAAAATTAAATAAAACAGAAACGACAGACAAGAAACTCAATAAGAGGGAATAAATGAGGCTTTTCTGCAAGACCAATCAAATCCCTTAATCAGGCAGAATGTCCATGAAGTGTTTCTCTCTTCCTCTTTTTCTGTAATTGCTGTATACTGTAGATGTAGGGGAAAAAGAAAGAAATAGAACAGAATAAATCAGAGAAAGATGAAAAGGAAAAACTCAGGTGCTTCATATTTATCATTCAGGGAATGTCCAGAGAACATAGATCCTTTTTTTGTAGAAATTTGTCCCTCCCTATTTAATTAAAGCAGCTAATGTTGTCGATATCTGCTGCTTTGTTTAAACAGTTATTCAAAACAAAAGTCAAATTTTAACTGGTTCTGCTCTTGAAATTTGGTTTTACATTATATAAAAACCAGCATATACTTATCACTTATCACACAATATTACACCACGGGCTAGAACAAAACTGTGTCTAATAATTGAGGAATGACACCAGTAAGTAAGGTAAACAGGCAGCAATATGTCAGCAAAGTGTAAGTGAAGTGCAAAATTACACTATAAAATCCCCGTATGAGGACTTTGGTGATACAGGACGCTTGTTTCTGACTCCAGAGCATTGGAACAGGCAGACAATGAAGGAGGAGGGGAAACATATCAGAACAATAACTACACAAACACTGGTGATGTGTCCCTCAGCGCCTGCTCCAACCATAATTCTCCATGCTCGTCTCCATGGTAACCACTGGCTTTTGGAGCCCACCTTAATACAGTCACGAGCACACACACACACAAACAAGCTGCCCATGGACACACACTGGTATTGTTTTCTGCACTGGAAGTGATTTATGCTGAGGGTAAAGGGGTATTTTATAATTGGTTTGTGTTTCTGTGGCAAACGCCAGGTTTTTATGAGAGAATGTAACATAAAAAAAGACTCTTTCATTCCAGAAATCCAAATGTGCCCAGATTTCCTGACTTCCTTGAAAGCATCATAAACAAATGGTCTGACCTGGGGTTGGGTATTGTTTCAGTTTTATTCGTTCAGCTTATTGACTCAGGTTCTTATTGATTTCTGATTCCTGATAGTCGATTTTTCGAGGGTAAAGAAAAATGTTGAAGAAACAAAAGTGAACCTGTCGTTGTTGCTGGAACATTTAGGCAGCAACTGTGACATGGACATTGCCTCATCCTATTAGAGAGTAAAGGAACAGAGTAACTTACATAACTGAAAGAAAAGTAGAACAAAAACACAGAGGAATATGAAACATTAACAACATGAATTGTGCATATTGCATATCCAAACACAAGTTACTCAAACAATAAGGTGACAATGAGGTGTAAACCTATCGTCACAAATCTCCTTGTTCATCTTTTCTATCATCTCTAAATAACTGAGTCCTCATAGGAACCACATCTTGAAGGAAGCTCACTGAATTTCTGTCTAACAGAGATCATAGGACCTTCCTCAGAAGGTTGTAAATGACCAAAAACATCCAGTGAGCTAACGACATACGATGCTGATAATGCACCAAACTTTTCTGAAGGATAAGCAAAGTACCCACTGCCCCTCTCACACTTTGGCTCTCTTGTTTTGTCTAAAAAGAAAATAAACATACAGAAATGCTACAAGTTGTAAGAATCACACATACATAAATATTTCCAGCCCTGTTACACTGAGACAAGACTTACTTTTGCCACCTCTAGGCAACAGCACCTTGACATCCCCTCAAACTCCTGCTGTGTTGAAGTTAGTGTCATACCAGAAATGCTTCAAGAAGCCAGGCACCAGTATAAATTTAGACAAACTTTGGACCACTTGTTGTTTGAATCATTTTACGAAAAAAAGAAATTCACACATTCTTCTCTGCTGAGTGTAACAGCAAGAAAGTGTTACTCACACAGTTTTCATGGTAATCTCTATGTGATGAATCATAAAAAAAGCTTTTTTTTTAAATTCACACTTTAAACAGTCATAGCTCCTGTTCTTCTGCCATGTTGTCTCTGTCTGGCAGTTCCAAATTTTTGGAGGTGCGCATTTTGGAAACTTTTGGAGGGAAAGGGGCCTGACATACCTCACAGATCTGTAGCATAATAATTTCATTTATTTGAAAGTAGACACTGTAGTTAACCAGAGCGTAAGTCACAATTTACAGTGAAACTGGGACTCAGAGGAGCTGAATAAGTGATACTCCAGGGGGAATCACTTTGCAGCTCCATCTTCAAGGTCATGTTTTGCTTTGCTGTTAATCTGAACACACAGATGCTTCTTGAGTTACAAATTGGACTGTAAATAATGCAACACATGGGGGAAAAGACTATCCTTGGAAATACCCAGAGGTTAGCTATCATTTGCAGAGCACATGATCATCAGATGATCGTGAATACCATCTTCAATCATCTTCATCTTCAATCTATGATATACAACTCATATAATGTAAGACAAGCCTGTTCTGGCTTTTGCTATGTTGCTGACTTGAGTTGCGTACGCCATTAAATCCCAAGTGAAAGCTTGGTTTTGGATTTATAAGCTGGGTAATGCAAGAAGCTTGTGGGACACCAGCTCAGAGTATCATTCCCAGCCACATGGGAGGAGTAAAAGAAGCAGGAGCGAGATGTAATCAAGCAATAATTTTGTTTCCTTCATCTTTGTGCCACTCGGGCAGTGATGATGGAAACACCCTGAAGAGCGACGCCAAATAATGCTCTCGCTTACAACAGTCTTGAGAGAGACCTACGAATGGATTGTAAACAAGGTTATTGGATATGATCACCCCAGAGGCGATTTTATTCCCAAAGGGTTGTTATTTTATGATTTTGTGTCATATATTTGCTTGTATGATAAAATCCAAGTGGAAGAGGAGGCTGAGAATGTATTTTTGTTGTTTGCAAAAGGGCTTTGTTTTAAGGAAAGATGTTAAGGATAAAGAGGAGGCTGCACTAGGCTAAACAGAAAAGGTTTTTCCCTTTTACTCCTGTTTATTACCCCTTTGGGACACAGGCTCGGGTGTTACAATAATCATCCGGCTGACAGCTTTATTGCTCTATCATTTAACTACAAAGGCCTTTATTATGAATCAGAGTTTCTGCCGTTGGCGTGAAAAACCATTTAAACACACTCAAGCCATGATCAGCACCGAAGCAGAAACACTCAGGTGTTCTCCTTTATGAAGCCAGGACTACTGTTTTCTTTGTGTGAAATTCATCCATATTTTCACCTTTGGTTTTGCACCATAAAGCTGTAGTGCTTTTATGCACTCTGAATTACCTTAATAGCTGCCTTACAACCATTTCAATGCACCATAAAGCCTCATACAAGGTTAAAACTGTCACATTTTAGAGGGATATTGAGCCTGTATGTAACCCTTTCTGCTCATGGGGCGGTTGGGATGCACATATACTATTAATTCAGCATTTTCAATAAATCACACACAGGCTCCCATAAAGTGAAATGTATACTATGTGTGTTTGAGGGAGGTGAAAAAAAGGTTTATAGGAGGCCTTATAAATATTGTGAAGGGGAGGTTCAAGGTTGTGTGCAAAGGCTTCTGTTAAAACCAGTATTTATGTGGAGATGTGTACTTTTTGTGCACCTGCTGGGAATTCAAGAAACATCAGTCAATGATGTTTTCAGACTCTCTCTCCTGGCCTGTGTTGATGGTATCATGAGTGTTTCTGTGCAAACATTATGATAACCATGAGAGCAGGCTTCACAAAGATTTCACTCAACAGTTTATATTTACAGATGCCCTGCAGAAAAAATGTCCCCAAATAGACAAAATGAGGACTAACACAAGTGAAAACACAATCACACACCAACACACCACAACAAAAGCAAACATCCCATTTTTTCCTGTGTGTGTGTGCCTCCAGCCCAGCGGCATGTCTCCAAACGAAGATTCAGCACCAGCAGTTATTGAAAGTGACAATAGTGACTAAACAGATTAAATACAAAAGCAGTCAAATGTGTGCAGCATCCAATTTAACACAAACCTACAGCAAATGTGCCAAGGCTGGTGCACACAATTAAAACGCAACAAAGTTTCTCCATTTCCCGCTGCCCATTAACTCAGCGCTTGCTTGCTTGCATAGATGAGCGAGCAGCCAGTTTTCCTCTTTTTCTCACCTTAATTGTCACCTGGAACAACACTCAGGCTTGCAGACTCCAGGCAAAAGTGTGCAGCGCTGCCATGTGTGTCTGAGCCAAACGCACAGCAAATACACAACCTGAGAAACACTTGTATCGTTTGCAGAAGTGCCATTAAGGGAGGAAGGCGGAGAGTTTAGCAGGTTCTGTTGTGGTAACTCGGTGCTTGACATAAAAAATGAATCTGTTTGTGAAAGATTACAAGTTGAGTTTTGAATAATGTAGATGCACAACCCCTGAACTTTGTTTGAACTCTATGAAAAATTTTCCATCATAAAACATTGTTGTACTGTAAATGCACAATCCAATAAAGACAACCAGAGAAACACACTGCACTGAATCATTTGCGAAACTGAAGCTTGTTTGTGGGCGTGAGCCTGTCCATGTGGATAAGCCGTGTGCTCACGTTTCCAGCCTCTGACTCCTCAAGCATGTCATTCCTCTGTTCACTGTCCTGTCCTTGCCAATGAAAGGCATAAAAAACCTATCTGTAAATGTAAAGGTCCAGAGCTGAATTAAAAATGATAATTTAGTCAAAATGTTGCCACATTTGCAGTATTTGCAGACTGTTTTCACCACGGTATGAATCATCTGGTGATCTTTTTGTTGAAACACATATTTATTGATTTGACCTTGTTATTGCCTCCCTCTCTTATTACAATGTCTGAAGTCCCTCTGACTCACTCTCTGACATTAAATGGGTTAACTGCCTCTCAAGGCAACATGGAGCTGTGAATAAATATCCACTAATTGAATCATTTTCTTAATTCCAACTCATATGAAAACACATTGGCTTTGTCCGGCCCCTGCTGACGTCCTGCTGCGACCAAACGAATGAAACGCACAGAGTATGAATGACACAGACGTCCAATTAAACTGGATCTTAATCTGCTCTGCCTACATCCTCACCATGATACATACATTATAGAGATTGGTGAGCTTTAATTCTCCCATACAGTGACAAAGCCAATAGAAATGGGCCTTATCACCAAGTGAGCTGTAACCTTGAACGGTTGATAAGTGATTTTATTTTTCCCTCATGGAAAAATCCTCCAATAGTCCCCCCACCTCAGCGCAGTAACATTGATTTAGCTGTAACTGCACAGGAGTCACCAAGAGGCAGGGGAACCAGAGTTATGAAAATTTATGAAAGGGTACTTTATTATTTTATGAACTGATGTCCTTCAAAAAAAAAAAAAAAGGAAAGAGAGAAACTATGTATCATGCAAAACGCATGAGAAATGGTAACTGGGGGGGACAGGTCAACAAGAGGCAGAGCTATGACACCAATTTAAGACATAATGTTCATCAAATTTGACAAATGATTCATCAACTGTCAGGCAGACAACGAGCACTCTGCACTGTTGCCTATTTTTCAGGTAACTTTCATACCTCAGTTAATATACGTGGATGGATGGATGGACAGCAATACCGCCTCTTAAAAGTGATGCCAAAACATGACCTGTAACTCACTCACTTTGATGCAGTAGATACAGTCGGCAATCCATTAAACGTCACATTAAATTCACACTGTCTTGGAAAAAACATACCATCTAGAGTCTGCACCGGTGCAGATATTCGCAGTTTGGCCTGTGTGAATGCTTTGATTGAAAAGAGAGAAAGCTAAGTGAAGTGTAGTGCTGTCATTCTGTGGCACAGACACTTAATGTGTGAATTGAGGGTGTAGAGGAGAACCTAGAATCACCTCCCTTCACACTCATTCGTGGAGTTTCACCAGGTTCACGATGGGGTGTTGGTTAGAGCACTGCTTAAAACCAGTGAATGAGGACAGGGTTTTACATTTTGTCTTTTATTATTTCCACACAGGCAAGCATGAACAGAGCTCAGGTGGTAAAGGTGTGGTTAACCAGAGACAGGAAATGCCCTTGGTTTCTATATTAAAATGATGTCACAACATGGAAAGGACGCCCATGAAAACAAAGCTGTTGCATTTTTCAAAAGAACATAACTCAATGTAGCCTCTATGTGAATGAATGCATCTTTTCCTGCTACAACAGACCCAGAGGCATCAGGTGCTCATGCCCCAAGGCAAGAGTCAGTCCGTTGCTCATTAGAACATCTACATTTTGTCAGCCTGCTTACAAATACATTTCCTTTCTCTTTGGTATTTACCAGCAAGGCTTTAAACGGCTGCCCTTTCAGAGAAGTATTTAGCATAATTCTACTATATGTAAGAGTGACCCTGGAGGGCCCGCAATCCAGCGGCAGAATGGCAGGCAAAAAGAGGTTTGCTCGGGGGCAGACAGTGATGGATGGGGAGTGTCTGCAGCCATCGGCTTAGTGTTAAGCATACGCTGCATCTCTCTCTCACTGCCCTTTAAGGAGCATCAGCAGGCGCTCCATAACTCAGTGGTGTATTGGATGGGGAGGACGGTGGGACACACAGCACTGGTCAGCCCTGATAAAGGTCTGTGTCCTTGAGAGGTTAAGAAAAAAAAAAGCAAGCAGCATGAGACATCCTCACCTTTGTCATGCGGATATAAAAGCTTTTGTGCATGCTGCTGGTGGTGTTGTGTGTGTGTGTGTGTGTGTGTGTGACTGGAAGAGGTAGTGTCAGCTGAGGCTAATCAGGCTGCCACTCCAGTTAGAACAGAGAGATCAGATCAAGGTGGGTAGAAACTCTCAAATTGACTTTCACTCTTCTTTGGTAACTTTTAATAGATTTCCGTTTTATCATTAGCACAAGAAGAGATATTTTCTGTGATTGCGGCAAACAGAATATTTATCCCAATA
Source organism: Thalassoma bifasciatum (assembly GCA_008086565.1). Taxonomy (NCBI): domain Eukaryota; kingdom Metazoa; phylum Chordata; class Actinopteri; order Labriformes; family Labridae; genus Thalassoma; species Thalassoma bifasciatum. The sequence goes on from RPOG01000057.1 coordinate 212,069, forward strand.
TACAGTTGAAACAACCTTTATGAAGTTTTCGAAAGCAGAAATATGTGTTGAACGGCCAGCAGGGAGCAGTTGAACCTGGGGGTAATCGTCCAAGAAATGTTTCATCAACTTGTGCGCGCTCCTTTCCTCAGCAGATTTGCATCCCCTCCTGTTCGCCTCATCTTTCCAACTTTCTCTTCCACTCCATCATTTGATGAATGACCCCAAACAGCTGTCAGCGGAGCGACTTTTAATGGCTTCTGCATTCACCGCGCAGTAAACAGAGCCCTACACAGACCTGTGTCACAAAGAGGAAAACAAGAACAGAAAATGTGGGGACTGCGAGTAGGTGTGCCAAAATATCTCACCTCATTACTGAAAGGAGGGGTTCAGATATATCATACCTGTAACGTCCCCAACAAAGACCATGAATTCACTCTCTACAGGTGTTTTTCCAACTCTGTTTTCTCTTTCCTGTGTCAACTCACATTTACACCGTAAGGTAAGACAAGACAAACCAAAATGATGCATCAGCAATTAGAGCAAAACAGAAATATGAGCAACACAAACATAGGACAAGTTAAAAACTAAAAACCTCCAAACAAAGAGTGGTGTTACATAACAGTTAAAACTTTGCACCAATTTAACTGCCAAAATACATAGTGAACACTCTTACAAGATTAGTATAAACACTTCAAAGGTGCCTAACAAACAACAAACAAAGTCATGTCATCCACCACAGAGCTTCTTTCAGTTACAATCAGTACAAAAATAAACATTTAGCACCACAAAAACAATAAAAGTAGTACCATGTGCCCAGCGTAGGAGTACGCCAATCTGGTGACTGATTCACCTCACCGTGGCCTATGTAACACCTTCGAAGCGTAACTACCGGCATTGTTTTTAACACATTCCTGGCAGTACTGACACTGAACCCAGCCTTCAAAATAAAAGCCTCACTCAGTCTCATCAATAAGGAAATCAAATAAACAAAGGAAAAGAAATAACCATGAAACAAAACCTCAAGTAGTAGCACCACTTGATGCTAAGTGACTTATACATTGGTCTTTTACGATATCTACACTTAGTATGGCCTAAGCTGTGTTTATTTTTTGTGGCTACCATTGCAGTTATGGAACGTTAGATCCAATTCTCAAAGCCGAGTATTTTACTGCTGTTGGATTCTTATCAACCAGAATTGTACCTTTCCTGAAGAGGCCTCAAAAGTTGTTGCTGGAACTTTTTTTGACCTGAAAAAGTTTGGCAAAAGTGGTTCTCAAATAAGGTCATAAAACAACAATTCACTTAACAAGACTGCATCCTAAAGTAAGTCACAGGGATGTAATGGAAGAGAAACACTTTTCCCTTTACCCATACAGATGAAGATGTAGACTGAGGGCTGAAAATGTTCTCTTTTTTGCTGCTGCTGCTCCACATTAAATAAGCATAAATTTGGGAGCGCAAACATTTGTCTGCTTTGATTCAGTTTATATCCTAAACTTGAGAAAACAACACCGCTGTTTCTCAAACTAATGAGCAACGCCGGGGGTGGTTTCGAGCACTAACCGTGCTTTGATTTCTGAGTGTTTACCTGCTTGGAATTCACCTGGTACACATCTTTAATAAGATGTTTGTTACACCGAAATGAAGAGAGGTGATTTAACTAAGACACTGCAAGATTTTCTGGGTTTTTGTTCCAATGTATAGTTTGCATTTTCAGGGGAAAGAACACTGCTGAAGTGTCATGTTTCCACACCAGAGTGGAAAGAAAAATCAATGCTCAGCTTGCAGAGTATGATGAAATCATGACAGCACATATAGATCTCTTGGCTGCCTCAAGGCTTTCTGCAAAGCTAATAAAATTCTTTTTCATTTCAGCACCGTTTTAATACCATACGCTGTATTTCTCACTGCGGGAGTCTTCTTGGCGAGCTTTGACACTGAAAGACTGCACACAACATTAAAGAGCATCAGTCAAGTTGTCACGCTGCTTTTGTTTTACTTGTTTTAAAAATGTTACAAATAAATATGTTGTTGCCTCACAACTTATCCATCATGCACTCAGAATCCATCCAAAAAAGGTATTACCTAGCAGTGGCATGCACAGACATTTCAAAGGGCAGGGGCACAAAATAAATAAATAAATAAATAATCACATGCAATGTGCTTTTATTGGCACCCATGAGGGCAATATATCATGTGTTAACCACCCAAAGGGGTAAATAAGTGTGGTTCACCAACCAGGAGAGTACCTCTGCATATATATTGAATCTACAATATGGCACTTAGGCCCCAGTTTGGCACCAAGGAGGGCACCTTAGCATATTTTGACCCTTGACTGAGCACGTTGATGTATTTTGACTCCCTAGAAGACACTTAAGTATGTGTTTTGGTTCCTAGGAGGGCAATTTATCATGTTTTTACCAGCCCAGGAGTAGTTCACCAATCACCAAGAGAGCAGTTTGACACCAAGGAGAGCACTTCAGCAAGCATTTTGCTCCTAGAAGGTTCTTTATTTAGGCTCCAATGATGGCACTTTAGCACATTTTGGCTCCCAAGAGGATGCTCAGCACATTTCTTTTGACACTAAACACATGCAAAAGACACTTTTGCATGTGTTTTGGCTCCAATGAGTGTGGTTTAACATGTTGTATTCAGCCACAGGGGCCATGTAACGTGGTTCGCCAACCAGGGGTTATGTAGGCATGCATTTCAAATCCCAAGAGGACACTTTACAGCCACACTTCAGTGATTGTTTTTTAAAAAATTGGGCTCCCCCTTTGTGCACACAACTGTTACATGGTACTGCTGTTTAAAGGCATGCTCACCTTTTTTTTAGTTTCTGTGTTTGCCTAGGTCGATGCCAGGAACTGTAACTGAAGCAACTGTGGCCACGTCTGCTAGGTACTCTAGCTTTGTCTATTAAATTTCAACAAATTGTTTTATAAAGAAGAGAAAGACTTGCTTATTTGAATTCTTCCCAGTGAGGAGCAAGCATCATGTCCTACAAAGCATCTCCAGTGAATGATGCACTGTCAACTTGTTGAGACCGCACTTTTTCTGCATCAACCTCATGGTATCACGTGCATGTAACAAAAAGCAATGATTCATACCGGTGTCGGTTAATGATGTCCTGGAGTTCTGCAGATACAGATACCTGTCTCAGCTGGTCAATGAGCCGCAGGACCACCGGCGTGTGTCTCCTCACTGTGATGGATAGAGCTGTGACATCTGTGTGTGAATGTTTGCCGTGCCACTATGTCCCCACAGCGTGCAGCTCGTTGCTTGGTTGAGACATGGAGTCTGTGCAGGCGGCACCATCTGAGGCGATCAGGCCTCAGGGGCAGAGGAGGGCATGTGGGACTCTGTGCGGGGTACATCTGGGCAACAGGCTGTCTGCTATGAGTGAGAGCCAGAGTCAGCTGAAAGTCCAGCTGTCACTCCTGCTGCACAGAATAATGGTTTCTCTTCAGCAAGTTGCAACTTCTGGAATATATTGGAGTAATTTGAGCAAACCACAAAAGTCTAGTTATTTCTGTGCTATTTATCCTTCATAATGATATCATTTCCATTTTAATGACAGCCCTGCTTGTCTACATGCTGTTTTGATTTAGGAAGCATTTGACCACAATGTGTTGCTGATGTTTCAGATATTTGTGAAATGATACTAAGAGCTAAAATCCCCTTTTGCATGATTGCTCCATATTGGAAATGTTAGACTCATCAAACACCCAAATAACACAAAATTACTTATATCCTGTTTCTTATTGCAAGCACATTTTCATTTCTCCACTACATTTTGATTTTATGTATCAAAATGTATTCAAGCCTCGGTTTCTTGTCCTCACAAGAGTCAGACAAATTACTAATAAACATTCATAAGGCGTAATTGTGTCTGAATATTTGGAAGTGGCTGCAGAAGAAAAACTGCTGTTGCTTGCTCTCGAGGGCTGAACATAATCAGCAGTGTGTGCTTCCAAACATAAACAGAGGCCGTGGAGCTTTCATGAATTATCCCTCTATGTTATACAGCTTTATTTGACCAAATGCACATCACTTTTTTTTTTATTTCTTACTGCATTTTCATTTACCATAAAGTGAAGACTTCAAGTCCCACCAGTAGTCAAGATGCAGGCTTTGTCTCCCAGACAGGAAAATAGGAAACTTACGTTTTTTCTGTCCAACATTTTCCATCGCAACCAAAAAGGTTCACTATGTGTTGCTTCTTTCTCCCTCTGCCACCAATTTTTGTTTTCCATGAGGAGTTTGCAGACCTGCTATCTACCTACAACAGTTTGGAACATCTTTTTACTGACCCCTTGAAGATTAAGGTGTGATACTGGTGCCCCATTATGGGATTTTGATGTACAGGCCATGTAGACTGTATAATATGCTGACATAGTCTCTCACGTCTCCAGTCTGGCACCAAGCACCAAGGAGTTCTGCGCCTCTATTTCCATTAATGGCTCTCTGATATCTTCAGCTTGTACACTGTTATAAAATACACCTTTTTAGTTTGAACAGGGGAAAATGGGTGTGGTTTTCTTCACTCACAGGAGGCCTCCGCTTCGTCTTAGACAAAATCCCGGTGCAGAGAACAGCTGACTTTCACACTGTGAGTTTAACTTTCCCTTTCAAAGCCATCACATCACCTCAGGTCCTGAATCCCAATTAATGAATCCACTCCTCCTGCTGTCTCCCACATGAGCGAGCGGTCAGAGAAGCTATGCATCCTGTGTAGAAGAGCAGAGGACTTCTGACCCCTCTGATCTCTACAAGTGACAGAATAATGCTGCCCTGTCTTCAGGGATGGACAAATGTAAATGATGATCCTGAGCATCTTTATCCTCTGACCATCCCCCTTCTCCTTGCTCTGTTTGCTCTCATTGGTGAGGCAAAGAGAGAATAGATAACCTTGTTTTAAGGTCATGGCACTGTTTGCGTCAATGCACAAGAGCCTTGTGTTTATTTACAAAGTATAATGTGATCTCAAACATATACAGATAATAATGTTTTTATCACAGAACAACGCTAAGCCCCTTGATAAAAAGTTTCCTGGAGGACCAGCAAGTGACCTCAGCTTGTGATGGAATGGGACAGAACTTTTGAGATAGTGGGTATTTCTCCTCAAATGTAGTGTGTCTTCTAGCAACACACTTAGGAATATTACAGCCCTGTGGTAGAAATTGTCTATTAAATGTCATGAACTCATACACTGGATGAACCTGTACTCAATGTGTCGGATCAGAACGTATAGAAAACACATTTTTAGTTATTTATAACAGATTCTCACTGATCTTGTCAGTGTGTCTGGAGGTTTGAATTATAGATAAAGGTCTAAAGTTGCATGTTGTGTGTAAATAAAGTGAGAACTCATAGATGCTGCTGTGATGGGATCTTTGCAGTTGTCCGAATAACTCAAATATTTCTGCAGCCCAAAAACCATTAACCAGACTTCTATCAAACCCATCATCTTGCAGCCAGTGGTGGGGTCACTTTGATTGCTGACATTGCCTTTAGCTTGCTAACAGTAACATAATCAGTATTCAACTGTTCAGTTGCATTTTGGACAGAAAACTCTTAAAATTAGAGCTTGTCCCAAAGTCCTCTTCTGCGGTTCCACATACACAAGTTTCTTATATTTGTAGAGTATTTCACAGCAAATCTCATGGTTTGTTGCATCACTTTGAACATCCTGTTTCTGAGGAAGACATTTCATGTATCAGCCCCTGCTCTGAACAAAAGAAATAATAAGGGCCTTCTCTAAAAAGAATCCAACAAAGAGCGCTGGTGTGGTCAAATCTGCAGTCACAATGACCAAGTTCAGATGTCCAGTGCGGCGGGAGCCTAAGAGTCATCCATGCGGTAGTCTTGAAAATCTGGACATGAGTAAAAATTAAACCAAAGTTAGTCCTGGACTCAAGAACTACAATAACAGTCCTGTGTTGAATCTAATGACTCCACAGTTGCAAAGGTGTAGTTCAAAGTTCAAAAACTGAACCCTGAAGAAGTGAGCTAACGAGAATGTCTCTTAGCCATGGTAGCATTTTATTTACTGTATTGGAGAAAACAGGTGGTCATAAAAACAATGAAAGCAAGAAAGCAGCTAATCTAAAACTGTGTACCATCTCACCAGTGCTTTCAAGACTTCCTGAGCTCCAGCAGGAAAAAATTCTCAATAGAAGATTGAGCGGGACAGGAAGTCCTGCACTGAAACCACACTAAAGCATTCAGGACTTTAAAATTAAATAACCCCTGTGGCAACAGTTTGTTTTTCACTTTAATATGAGAAGTAACCAACGATGTGCCTGGCTAGGAGACAACAGAATTAAATTTTAACCAATGGATGAAGGCTTGTCATTTGGTCATTTCTTTTTGGTGTTACATACTGGACTGAATACAGAGTTAGTGCTGTAGTTGCACGTCAAAACTTAGCAGAACTGACAAGATAGACAAGGATCTGGTGTGAATAAGAAATTTAAAGTAGATCCACCATCTCATTTGTCAATATTTCCAAAATTAGTATGACAGAGGTGTTTAAGAAATAAAATCTCTATCAAGAGTCTTAATGTTTTCCCAAAACCAAGGTGTCCTCCTTTAACAAAAAGGACGTATAGCTACACTCTGAAGTGGAAATTTGAAAGTCTTATTTAACTTTATAAGATGTTTAATTGAGGCTACATCCCTTTAGATATAAACATACTGTAGCAGACTTAATCACATCCAAACCGTAGCCAACTAATGCTGCCAACTTAATAAATCTCTATCAAAAGGGAGCAGCCTTTTTAATGAGCACAAACAAAGACCGAAACCAAGAGGGAGCCCTGTCCGAATTTCACATTAAACTGCTCTCATAATTCATTCCTTAGCACCCCTTCTTGTCACTTAACAACGTAAACATAAAACTGTTTGGGGAACAGTTTAAAGTTCTTTCTCTGCATACTTAACACACACATTATAATACAGAGTTGTGCTTTTATTATAAACGATTGGGTGATTATACCCAGAAAGCCCCAGTGAAAATGTAGATGAGCTGATTAATTATCTTGTCTGCATTGTGCTCATTGTCTTCTTCATGGTCAGAGTTTAGGGGACGGGGAGATGGGTGCTATACTGAGGGGAAAGTGGAAATCAATATCTCCCCACTTCAGGTCTCCCTGGGCTTTTTTTAGTCTCTCCATGCACAGGTGTTAATCACTGAGTCAACTGTTTCATTAATCAAGTGAGGAGTCCCTGAAGGTGGAGACAGGTAGAACAGCCTTCTCTCTCTCTGTCTTCCTCCTGACAGGTAGATAACTATCCCTTAAAGAGACGAGATAGAGGTGACTGTGCCACAGGCGAGCCAAATCTCTCCAGGAGGCTGTCGGGCTGAGTTCCAGCGCTGTGAAAGTCTCCCATCCTGATCGCCTTGTTTCCTCGGCTGGTTGTTTTTGGGCTGACGGGACAGGTTGTGTTTTGACAGGAACTGTCACATTGTTGGTGTGCTGAAGTCTGTAACAGATGATAAGCAGACAAAGGGTGCACTGACAATGCTTTACGGATTCTGTTTCTGGTTGCTTATAGCTTTGGATATATTCAGAAACGCGGAGGAAGAAAAATGTGGGAAAACGGTGAAACAGTGCTCATCTTTCTCCTGTATTGACTAGTTTTTGAAGCCCAATCACGCTAGTCAACAACATTTGATTAGCTGCTTATTCATAGAGTCATTTCGTTGCACATGTCATAAACTTTTTATGTCCATTTTTTCGCTTGAGGTACATTCCTGTCATTGCTTTTTGTGTTTATGAGTTTGCATCATCTCTGGATTTGAAGCAAGTAATCACGACAGACCGTCAAGCATTTTTAAAACCACCAAATTTCAACAATTACCCTGTGGACAAGGAAATTTCTGTAGAGTTAGTTATTCAGCTCAGTCCTCCTCTCCTAACAGTGTGTTTTTATAAGTATAAGTGTTGAACAAACGTCACTGCAGAAAAAGAAAAGAGCCAAATACTTTCTTTGAAGACACACTTTTCCGTTTCTCTGATTTAATTATAGAGGAATGGTGAAAAAAGTTGGTAACAAATTTGGTCACGAATTACTTCAGTACATTTAATGGATGTGTAGTATTCTGGGTTTGCGGGCATCAGCTTGCAGTTTACAAACCTCCTACACTATCTAACATGGGAAAGCTCCTGTTTTCCATATAGCATGGATGTTTCTTCCCTTTTCTCTCCATATATTAAGTTGCTTTTTCTTCTGAAAATATTGTTTCATAAAGGTGTCCTCTTTGAAGGCCACTGACCCAAGTAGCAGCTTTTTGTTGCTTTTGCAGGTAGTACAAACTTAATCAGGATCTCAGATGTGCTGAAAACATCTTAGTGGAGTACCTGTACCTTTCTTTTAATAAAACCATGCAGTATTTGGAGACAAAGTAATGAGCCGAACTATTATCACTTAAAAAGAACAAAAAATTCTCCCTTTTCCTCATTAAACCAGAGAACCAGAGGATGATTTGTGCTAAACTTGCAGCTTCTGCTTACAAAATACCCATGCACATTTTACTCTACTGATACATTGTGACATTTAAGGTTCATCTGCTTGTATTCACCACACTGTGCGTCATAATGTACAGTAAGAAAAGTGTCTCCCTGACAGCTCATTTATACATGAAGCCTAACCACAACAGCAGATGTGGAGGAGTCGTATTTTACACTTCACAGCTCAGTGTTTCTCTGAAGCACTGAAAAAATAAATAATGAGGGAAGCATTGATAATAGATGCCGGCTGTACAGGAGTAACAACAGACCTCATTGAGAAGCCCACGCCTTTAAAAAAGAAAAGAAAGATGTGTGTGTTCAAAGACAGACCATTAGTAGAGCTCTGTTTCTAACGCATGATTGTTTTGACGTTTCACTGATATGAAATTACCACCATTAGAAAGAAACGGGTCCAGAGAGAGCTCAGTAGAGTAGAGTGTTATAGGTACCTCTCTTTGATAAGTTAAGGTAAGAAAAGGTGAAATAAACTTTGTTGTGGCTTTTTCCAGGTGTGCAAGAAAGTTCATTTCTCACATAAAAACATACTCACAGAACTGACAACCATAAGGTGCATAAAATAAGGAATGCACAGTGTTTTTGAACATACCCCTGTGTGTGAACAGTCATGACACGCAGAAGAACAAGCAATTATAATTCCTTTAATTGGAAAGTGCAGAATATTAAGATTTAAAACCAGCAATGACACAATTGTGATCCACTGTATTCCATCAGAACAACTGCAGTGAAAGACTCAGCAGTGCGCTACTGTATCTGATTCCCTCTGGCACACACTGTACTCCCAGAAAGCCTGAGACAGGATGATTTTGATCAGCCACGACGAAGCGCTCCGCACAGCCTCCGATCGCTGACAGAAATCCTGCGATGAAGGCGTGCGGTTATTAACATCCTCAGTGGGACACAGATAAGAGATGAGAAAGCCATGGCGCATATGAGAGACAAATAAAGGTGAGATGGGAGATTACTCCTCACTGAGATAATCATGTGAGCAGATGAGCCTGGCTTGGACCCGACTCTGAGGCTCAGAGGAGAGACAGAGCTGACAAATTCAGTGGCCGAGAGATGAAGGGGGCGATTATGAGCGGGGCCTTGGCTTGGTGAAATCTCTTTATGTTCTTGGAGGAAGACGGTTGGTCACGCTCTGAGAACTTCTGGTGTGTGCGTGCGTGTGTGATCCTGCAGCTAAAAAGCCTTGTGGAATGTCACCTCGGCCTTATCCGCCTGACACTCATCCTGGGATCATTCATGTGTTTTGTGTGCATGCATACATGTTGGGGCATGTATATGCAGTTGTATAAAACCCTGGTTTTATCAGCATAGATTCAGAATATGATTGTAAAATTGTACACAAAAAAACGAAGTAAAAATCCGAATATATTTGTTGAAAAAAAATGTTAGTGAGTGTGTTAAAACCAGACACTTTAGTAGTGATGTAAATAAAAGTTTTAGTCTTAGATCATTTTTCTTACATCTAAGTTAGTAGCTCCTCAAAGTCATCTGTATATTTACATGTTTATTTTCTGTAGGATCTTGTAGCTAATCAAAATAGTTTTATCTATCCATGCAAAACAGTTACCCCTGCCTCTTTATTTCACAAGCTGATTTCCATGTTTTCAGACTGAGACCTTGATACTTTCATTTTCAAATCTTTCTTTGTTTTGAAACCTGACTTCTGGCCTCTGGTGTGTTCTCATATTTCTTTTATCTGTTTTTGTGTAATTGGTAAAGTGATTAAAAAGAGCAGACAATCTGCAAAACCTTGAACAATCTTCGTTAGAAAAATCAAAAACAAATGTGTAACAGAAACAAGCTGCAAATGAAAATCCTGCTCCAAAAAGTCAAAACAACTGCATCAACACCAACTGTGCTAGAAAAACAAAAATTCTGCAAAGTCAAAAAGAGATATGAAAGTTGTTTATAAGACAGCAAAGCAGGATTATTGAATGTCAGCGGCGATGCACAAGCCTATGCATGTTGCCATACTTGCACCTCCTCCAAAATGTAACTACGGATCAAACTGTGTGGGATCACAAACCTTGTAATTGGTCCCCTGGGCTGCATTGTATTTCCCAAATTGACAACATTTCCAGAATTGCCATACATTGACCGTACACTGACTGCTCATTTCATCCCCTGTGACGTCTTCTGTAATTGCTTTATGATCGAAAGTAACATTTCACAGCTCAAACTCCACACAGTATGTTCTTTTGAGGGCACAAAGGATGTACTGACAACGTGGAGTCAACAAAGAAGAATAATCAGGCCTGAGTAAGGAAGACAGACATAATTGGTCTCTGCCTATGGAGACCTGTACAGAAGTTAAGGCTTGATGCAATTCAAAAGCAAATGAAACACATTCCCACAAGCAAAGATCATTTAGCTGTTGCAGATCCCCTGTCCTTGCTGGCCACCAGTGGTAAGAGGTGAGGAGAATCAACTCAGAGGTTTGAGACCATGTGAGACTGCAAGAGAGATGATGAGCTTCAGTCCCTTTGCCTTCAGGAGGCATAAGAAATGTGAGGAGCAGGAGTCAGCACTTACCTTGCAAATTTTCAAAATTTCAGTGACGCATGCAAAAAGAGTTTCCAGAAGACTGTACCTCCACTCACTCTGAAGATCAGTCTGTATTTAACAAACATGTCTTTTAAATTAGTGTTTTTGTTCCCTCCTTCCACTCTGCATGTTGCAGGGAGGTTTGATTCATACTGGGAGACACTGACACTTCTCTTCTTCAGGTAGGAGCAGGAAAAAAATGGTGCAAATGCCTGGTTTCATTTTCATACCTGATGATTTTGTTCTGAAAGGTTTCGCTCTAATGACTTCTGAGCCTTAAATCCTTTAGAGATTGTCACTGTAGATTCTAGTGTTCCCAACATGGCAGATTCCTGTACTTGGAAAGAAAAGGAGATGTAAAGAGAGGGAGAAGAAACAAGGGAGCAATGACTGTAGCGACTGAAAGTGAATTCTCTACCAAGGTTTTTTTTTTATTCATCCTGAAAGCTGGATCACCTTATTTAACTCCCATGCTTCATAGGTCATTTAAGAACTTTAAATTAGCATTCTCAAAGTGACAGTGAATGGAGTGTGTCCAGACGCAGATTACTCATCAGTGCAGAGTCTGTTTGAAGGGGGCAATCATTTGATTGAACAGCTTTGTTTACAGCACAAAACCACATCAATTTGTTGAGATTTCAAACACGAGTTACCTCAATACATCCAGAAACTTTATTTTTATCACAGAGGAAACTGACACTAAAGCAGAATAAGTTCTGGATGATTGAACTGCTGTAAATATAATCAACTTTTATTCATTTTATCATTTATTTTTGCACCTACACTTTCAAAATTAGTCATGTTGGGTTCACCCTCCTCTCTCTAGCTCGAGATGGATTAATAAAATGGAAAGTAAGCTGTGCTGTGCTCTGCCACCTTTCTGCAGAATTGGCAGAAGGGAAAAGGCCCTTCTTTCATTAAGTGTGCAAATGGTTTCTTTGACAGCCGATGTCAAAAACATGCACAAGACCTATTAATAAACGATTGGAGGAGCACACTGGAGGGGTAACCTCAGCCAGACTTTAACCTTAATGGTCATCTCTTTCATGAATTTTTCAATTCCTCATTAAGGTTTCAGCCATTAAATGTGCATTTGTTTCGACTCTATGCTGTCACACAAATGACAAATATGTTGAAGCATTGAAACGGCAGCATATCCATAGAGCACATTTACATAGAGAGCTAGAGGCAGATGAGGAATTTGATAAATGCAGCCTCGAGCAAAACTAGCAGCCATTTGTTGTTGCCTGAAGCCATGACTGGATAAAAAAATAACTTCATACTCAGTGCTAGTGTTAGCACACGAGTGGGGGGACTGACTGAAACGCTAAATTCTATCATATTCTGTAAAGGAGCAAAGCATTACAGCAGAAGCACAACACAACAAACGATGTCAATGTGTTCTGCTTAACATTGTGTCTGGCAATGCTTCTCTCAATGTGAGGAAGGGGGAGGGGGAAAAAAACAGCCTTTCCATCTCTCCAGGGTGGAAATTAAGTGACCTTATTTTTTCCCCTTCACTAGAGCCCCAACCTAAATGTTGTCTCTCCTGTGCATGAGGTATTGTGATGTAAATGAGATGCATATTTGGCTCATCTTGCTCTGCTGAAGTGGAAAGGTAAATATTTGCATTATGCTTGCAGGCTGGAGTGAGCCCCATATTGCATTATTCCATTAACCCACGTCTTCACGCACAACAACACAGTGGATGTTCTAATCAGCCTCCAGCTCCCTGCGCACCAAACCAACGAGCACTTATCAGGCATATGTGTGTCAAACTGCTCACTTATTCCAAAGTTACTCTTATTATCATAAACTCAGATTGGTGAATAGAGGGGTGTAGATATATGTACAAAGATAATTAAAGAATGTATTTATGTTCATGGATAGATGGATGGCTGAACAGAGAATGACTAAATAGAAAGCTGTATGGAGTTTTAGATGAATGTATGAGTGTATGAATGGATACTTTTCTGATAAACTTGATTTTTACTGGAGGCATGGATGCATAAATGATGGATGAGTGTGTTAACATACAGTTTGTTGGATAGAATGATGGATAGAAAGACATGACTGGATGGATCGATGTTTAAAGGGTAGGTAGATGGATAGATTGATAGTGGATGATGAACACGTGGGAAAACAGATGAATAAATGAATGTATAGATGGATGATGGATTGAGGTATACATGATATATGAATGAAAAGTGGATTACAGTTGGATTAATATATTTTTGAATGGATGAGCAGATGATAGAAAAGTTATTGATGGTGGAATATACAGATGTTGGATGAATAGTGGGAGATAAAGGAATGGATGGATGGATGGATGGATGAAAAATGTGTAAATAGCTTAAAAAACCCACTTGTTTAATGCTGTCGAGTAGATGGAAAAATGGTCGGTGGAATAGGGGAAAGATTGATGATAGAAGAGTGAATGGATGGATGGATGGATGGATGGATGGATCCAAGGATTGTACAATGGCAGATGAGTGATGGATGGATGCATGAAAAGTTGATGACAGATGGATTAAACGATAGTTGAAGAAATGAACAAATGATACACAAGTCAATGATGGTTGGTTGAATATACAAATGGTTGGATGAAAAGTGGATAATGGCTGGATGGGTGGAATAGATGAAAGTAACATTTGATTAAAGATGCATGGTGAATGATAAATGGGTAGATTGGAAAATGGTAAGTATGTAGATTAGTGGATAGATGGATAAAGTGTGAATGGCAGATATATGGAAAACAGTTGAATAATTGAAGTCACTGTACTGATCTATACTGGACCGCTCGGGGGAAACAGGGATAAAGATGATAGACGAATAGGGTGAGACTTTAATGTATGGATGGTTGGATGGAAATGAACAAATGGATAAAAGAAGACCAGTAAATGGTGGGTATAACAGTGGATGAAAAGAGAGATAAATGATTGGATGGATGGTTGGTTGAATAAAAGTGGATGATAACTGTAGAGATGAAAAACAGTGAATAGATGAAAGATAATGAATAGAGCTGCTACGTTCACAAATGAAATATCAATTTCATACACACAAACATGAGTAGAAAATACTCTAAGTTTCTTGAACAGTTTTGAATTTTCCCATCAAAAAAAGATTAAGATATCCAAGATAATAGATGAACAGCTCGTGATAAGATATCTTCTTTTCAACTACATAATAAAAGGGGACATTTACAGCATTTAGGTTTAACAATTCAATAACAAATGAATCCATGTTGACCAGCATATTTTTATTCCCTCAGACTTTCTCAGCCACAAAAAACCCTTCAGGTCAATCAGACATAATGAATGAGCTCAGTGTTTTCCCTTGTCCCTGTTTTGGCTGCTATTGATCTGGTTTCATTGAACTACAAGGTGAAATTTTACTCTCCTATTAGTTCCACACCATTGTATCACTGACACAGGACTGTTTTGTTTTTCTGGATGGATAATTAACCCTTTGCCACGGTGCGTGTTTCAGCAAAATGTTCTTGGGCCACAATTGCAGTGGTTATTGACTCATCCTTTTAGCAGCATCCTCAGCTAAATGACAGGATGAACACTGCACAGCAAAGCACTTCCCATGTGTTAAATCAGGCATTTGTTTCTTCTAAGAGACCATGAATGTTAATGCTGGGATGATGAGAGTGATGTGTGATGAAGCTCTGTTTGATTTTAAAAGGCAACACAGTGCAGTATATGACACGGTGGAGGAAAGAGGTTGTATTAATGTAGAAAGTGCGTCTTAGTCTGTGTGAATGCACTGTGCCTCCAGGCTCCTATGTGGTCAATGAGTAACAGCTTTGTATTGTCACAGTTAGCCAGCCATGTTATAATACAAATGAGCTTCCTCATGTCTGTTTCATTCTTTTCTTTTCATGCAGCATAACTTCTCATTTCACGATGCTTTTTGCCAATGAATTTTAAGCCATTAGAAAGTCTGTTTTTTTCTGTGGGTGTGAGTGTGTGCGTGAATGGTTGTTTGTCTCTATGTTAGCCCTGCGATTGACTGGCGACCAAACCAGGGTGTACCCTGCCTCTCGCCCAATATAGGATAGACGGTTAAGAAAATGGATGGATGGATGGGCACTTTTAGGGTCTCATGAGCTAAATTTTGGCTTGTTTTGTGCACTAAACAAAAAACATCTCAAGAACTTTTCGTAGGCCTTGTTGATGCTACAACAGTTTTAAAGCTCCATTACACATTTCTGAAAATCAAAAGATTATTTCTGGAGTATTGGGGATCCATTCATTAGGATCTTGTCGGTCAAACATACAGACTACCAAAGAGTTGAAGGTTTCTTTGTTACACTGTGTCTCATTATACTCCAGTCCATTTGGTTCAGGTAAAAGCAGGAGAGTAGTGCATGCAGAAGGACTCGGTGGAGACCTCCACAATGATGATTTTTGAGATTCCTATATCACTGCCTTGTGTTTAAGGACGTTTTCACAAGTCAGACATATCATAGTCAGCTGTGAAAAAACTGTGAAAGTATAAACCAAAGAGATTCCATTCAGCATCTCCTCTCGCAGTGAGTTTTCTTGACCCCTACCTGCTTTGGTCACATGTTGCCTCACTCCAACCGGCAAAATTGCTTCGAGGCTTCTCATTCTTATTGATTTAGCAGCTGAAGAGAGAATGGAACTGTGGGGGATGAAGACAGGTGAAAGATATGCAGCAAATGGTCCAGGCTGGGAGGTGAACATGCAGTCTGTGTACATGGAATACATGTACTTGACCTGCCAAGCCAATGGCACCCTCCTGGCAGAAATGTTACCTGAGTTCATGCAAGAAAACGTCTTGCTGAAGTTATGTGCATTTTTTTCCCATTTGTGTCCAAACATGCAGCCCACTTGGATGAAGTCTAGAAGCTTTGTACATGTGTGAAAGGGCCTTGAGTTCTATATAAACACCGCGCATAAATAAGAACATTTTAAAGCCTCATATCAGTACATGACAGCTTCATTATAACTACTTCATTACCCCTCTTTGACAGGCGCGGGCTTTGTTCCTTGTTTAGCTGCAACCACTTGACAACTGTTTCAGAAGGTCAGACATTCACACAGTGACAGTTTGTCAGTCTATTTATATTCACAAGTTCTTAGAAGCAGTAATCTGCAGACTGTGTTGAAGGACTCGGTGGACACTGAATAGATGCAGCGTCATGGCCTCTGCTCACTGCAAATCAAGGACAGACTCTTGCTCTTTCAAATGTCATTGTTGCTCTGTGCCTCCTTGAAGTTTCTGATTTCCTGTTTGAAATAAAAAGACAAGGATGTATAATTACAGCCAAAAAGGGACAGAAATATTTACTTTAGATTACACCTGATAAAGCTGAACCAGGCACTCAAATCATAACTTTGTTTTTATTTCACTCTCACCATCTAGAAGGCATCAAACAAAGAGAATCTGCCGGGAGTTCAGATCTGGACTTTGCTTAAACATTGCTGCTGAGGTGACTAGTTTGCCTCTAGCAGTCTGAGGCTGCTCCCTGGCTCTACTGTCTTCTGAATTCAAGCCAAGGCCTCCCGCCTGCTACACCGAGGTACAGCAAGGTTGCAGCAGCGCAGCACTTTAAAGGGAATATTTAAATGGCTGCTTATAAATTGGGCCCTGTGGTGTGCTGTGTCTGTTTGTTCATCTCATGTGCTTTGGTGTCCTTGTCAAATGATCTTGCTGTTTGCACAGTCAGCCAGTTTTAGTTCTTCAACTTTCACTCACGAATATGTAATTGTTGGACTCATTCTGCATATATTCTGCCTCCAAATTACATTGACCTGGAGGCACAATCAACCCACGGAAGAGGCCAGCAGATAATGGTTAAATTGATAGCGTAATTATTTGCTCAGCTTGATAGGCCAATTAATGCCTTTACATAAGGATTGTGGAGGCGAGGCTTTGTAATTGAGCCCTACCACATACAGCACTGAACACTGATTACTGCATTAGCAGAAAGTAGAAGGAAAGATCTCACTTTTCATACAGAGCAAAGATGAGGTTGGTGTTGCAATTGGACAAATAACATGGTAATCCACATCAAATCACAGAGGATCAATTGCTGTTGAAGGATTCTGCACCTAGCTGTGATTTTCCAACCCGGTGAGCTTTGGGCACTTTGTAGAGGAGATATTATTCAAATCAGCTTGGAGGAAGTCTGCCACTTTCTCGCCAGCGCTGCATGTCTCTTGTAGTTGGTGTTGTAATTATCTGCAAGACAGAATCAGATTTGCGATGCTAGCTCACATAAGTTTCTTCAATCAACACAAAACAGAAACTGAGCTTCACTACAGCTGTTGGTAACAGAAATTACGTTATTTTACTTTTATAGCACAATTTCCAAAAAGCAAAGTTCTCTTTCTCTCTCTCTGTTGCATTTAAAGGAAATATGCAACATGAGCACATTCACTTTAAACAAGCTAATCTTGAGCTGAGACTGGTTTCCAACCAAGTGTAAAGGCCAGAGGGAGAAGCATGAGTCAGTGATGTTTCTGAATAAAAGAGGTGAAAAAGGTGCCGGTAACAAAAAAAGATGGAGAGAATATCCTTGGTAGTGGTCTGATCTTTAGGCAGCCTAATCCCCCAAACGTCAAGCACCATATTAACCCCATTAGATAGGAAAAGAACAAATGGCTGTTGCATGAAGCTGGCCTTTAAGTCTTAATTGAAATTCTAGCATAGGGTGACAGAGTTTAACCCTCTGAATCCCAAACCTGCCGGTGAGCCCAAAAAAGAAACCAATTTATTAATGAGTGGCATTTACAAACTAGTGCAATCCAAAAATCATCAGATGCTCAAGTTTCCAATGGTACCTGAATGTATCACAAGTGACATTAGCAATATGTCTTAACTTACCGGTGAAGATGTGAACAGTACATCAACATAGCTTTGATTTTCATGTCTTATTTGAAAAAGATCAGAAAATAAACCATTTCCATGAGCTAAATTTAGTAAAACAGAAATAATTCTGTGCGTTTTACTGCAAGTCCTGAATTTTGCTTCCCATGGTGTTGTCTTGCAACACCTTGCAGGTGTAAAATTTCTGCTCAGAGCTGCTCAGCACTCTGGCTCCTTTATAACAGAAAGAGCTTTGCAGATTGGCACAATGCCACAAATGTAGATTGTAAACTGTGCAAATGTATGTAACAGTAGCAACTGTAAAGGGTTCATAAAGAGTAAATGGCTCGTAATAATAATGTAATACATATTGCAATGAGTTGATGTTGTACTGACATGTTGAGTTATAGCTGGCTTTAGCCATGGTTGCCCTGAGCCCATAGAGGTGTAAGACTTCACACTGCAGTGAAAAATGAGACCAGGTTTTCCTGAATCTAAAGTAGTACAGAGAGTTAATAGAAAAGGTGATGAAAGATTTGAGTTCAGTGAAGTTAACATGTTGTCACTCCTACCTCATCTAATAGAAAATGTTCTGTATGACAGCACAGGTGTTACCCACAGTTCAGTTTCTGTCTGAAAACCACAATGGGCTCATTTGCAGTTACTTATATCATCAGGATAATTTGTTTGCTGTATTTGAAGACATATAGTTGAGAAAAGCTTGTGGGGCATTCAAAGTGAATTTTCTGCCTATGTATTCACAGTGGATATCAGTTTGCACAAAAACGCTGATGTCCTTTCTCACTGGTCTCCTGATGAGGGAACACATCAACAAAACAAGCCTTTTATTTAATTTGAAGTAATCTGGACCTCAGGCTGCTGTTCTGCTGAGCTCAGTGACAGCTGTAGTGTGGGGAGTAAAAGTTGAAAAGTGGAAGATAGTTTTATCTCAGCCGTGATAGTTATCATAGAACCAGAGGATTAAAAAGAAACTTTGCTTTCTGTCCAACTACCCCAATCTGAAAGTCTTGATGAGAATTCCCCAGAGCACACAGATCTGAGCTTTATGATACGGTGCTGATCATCTCAGCTTGATGGATGTCAAATAGAGGCAGCTCTTTCCATAGTCTCTCTTAAAGTCAGTTGTTAGGATGAGTCATCACCAAATAAATGTTGCATAAGAGTGAGAGGGAAAATTGTCTGGAAAAGCGAGCGTATCGTACTAGAATTTAAACTTTCAGTGATGTTGCAACACAATTTTGAGTTTAATGTGAGTAATTGAGTATCAGATAATTACAAAACGTGTAAAATATTGGATGATGGAGATATTTTGGCCTTTTATGGACTGCAAAAATATAACAGAACTATAACTGACATATTCACTCCTCTCATTTTTATAACTTCAATATTTATTTCCCCTGTGGCTCTGTTTTTGTCTCCACCAAATGTCTTTTCATCTCCTGTGGCCTTCATGAGGCTTATCAGTGACTCTGACATTTAGTGCCAGGTAAAAAAGAGGGTTCGCTGAGTTTATCTGAGTTATTCAGTGAATACAGCTGATAAAGAAAAGTAGATCAAATCAGAATCAGACTGTAAAACCTACAACACTCGGAAGAAAGTCACAGAGAAGCTCAGAGGGGCTGAGCCCGGAGATAACTCTGAGTCACTTTGTGAATGATCTTTTTGTACAGATACAAGCAATTTTTACATGTGCAACTTTTCTTCGGCCAATCAAAATCATTCTGGTTACAGATTAGATACTAACAGTCATAAAAAAGTCTTTGCTAATAACAATTTGAAATCTAAATAAAGCAACAGATTACATGATTAGAGGTTAGTAATATCAACTTCAGTGGATTGGTGATAAGGTCGTGTGCTCCCATATATGCCTGGGATCAATTTTGCTGTGCAGCTTCTTTTCTGCATGCCATTTCCCACTTTCTTTTGTTTCCCTCTCTTAAACTGTTATATCTTTGCTGAATAAAGGTCTCTGCACTTGCTTCCTGTCACTCAGAGAATAGACTTTAAAACAGCTCTGTTTGTGTACAAGTCTCTTCAAGGTTTAGCGTCAAAGTACATCTCTGCAAGATAGAAAAATAGGCACTTTGTTTTGTTTTCAAACCTCTATTTGGTACATTGCTGTCTGGAATTACAGAGCTGAGGGGGTCTTTACATTGCAGCATCTTTGTCTTTTAAATTGGTCTGTGTTTTGAAAAACTTCATTCACTGTGTGCTGAGAGCACCCTATTGGACACTTATGGTAATTTTATGAAGACAAAGCAGTGTAATAAACTGGGTTTATTAACCACTTTCTGCAAATATTTGTACAAAAAAAGTGATACTATAAAACAACATTTTGTTCATTACACCTGCAGACAACAAATTACTTTAATAATTCAGTGAAATTAAACTATAGAAAGATAAAATATAGCACATCCTTCATTACTTTCTCTCTCAATTTTCTTGCTCATTCTGAGTTATTCTTAAAAAAGCCTAATACAGATAAACCAATTACTTCTGTACGGTTTTGTATTTGTTGCCATGAACACAGCTTCAAGGCTGCACCATGTAAAACCTGAATGCTCCTTTTTGTCTCTCTCTGTGGACATATAGCAAAGCTTGCACTTTCTTTAGAGAGCTGATAAATAAAAAAAAAATCCTCCACTACCTGGAAGCAGCCAGGTTGCTCTGCATGGCTGCACTTTGTATCTCTGCTCATGACTGAAAGGATGTCTCGCATCAACTAAGACCCAGAGCGACTTTGTGCTTATCTGCATTGGAGAGAAGCAGAAAGCTAATTCAAGATTCCTGCTCTGGCCGGGCACAATGTTGTTTGTGCGCCTCGAACAAGTGAGGATTTAGCATCTAGGGGTGCTAATGTTGTACAGTTGTGCCAGTTGCTGTCAGACAAAGTAGCCTCATAGATCTGCCAACGTGCCAAGACACAGAGCTCTGCCAGGTCAAGCTGTCACACAGAACTAATCTAGCACAGACAGACATGGAATGGGTGCAGTTTTATTCTTTTTTTTTACTTATTCCACACATCCTGTGCAATACCTGCTGCTGATTTTCAATGCTGACTTGCATTACCATTTCAGAGTCTAAAAACAGCCAGTCAGAGCTGTTTTCAACAGATAAAAAACACATGTAGATCCTCATTGAGGAGCCCAGAAGAAAAAGATGTCACTTCATCTGACTTCAAACTGAGACACATTTACATATTTGAAGCTCTTGACGAAGAATCAAACAAATCAGAATCCAAATGTATCACTCAGTGCATCTCTCCTCATGGTTTATCAACTGTTACTATCAGGTTTAACCACAGGCTGCCAAGAGCCTCAGTTTGTCATGTGCTGTCGGAAAAACCAATGGGTGCTATGTGGGTAACCCCGGCCAAAAGGCTCAGCTGGGCTTTACGCTGGGAAATAGACTGCTGGACCCTGCCAGAAAGCCCTCAAAGTCATTTTTCCCAACTGTAGTCCTGGGGATTTTTGTTAATCCAGCGTGCCCATCATCTATAAATAAGTGGCACACTTGTGTGAAAGAGCCGTTTGGAAAGAGTGGTTTGAGGCTGGACACTTACAAAGCCGATCATTCTTCATTTCCACTCCGCTGAGCAAAGCAAATTGGAGGAGGCCGGCAGAAACAGGTAGAGAGACAGGAAGTGAGTATGTTAGGTACAGTTAAAAATACCTCCATTACATTTCATGGCAAGTTGAAAGATGTAAATTTACCATAAATGAAATGTAACATGTGAATGCATTTTAGTGTAAAACTACTGTGTTTTGCAGGGTACACTTTTGGCATCTTTTCTTTCTTCTTAATTTTTCTATTAAGTTTGAGTTGACTTCAATATTTTACTCAAAGTAGCTGTTTTTCCTCTTAGTTTTCAGATGCCTGAGGAGGTTTGACTCCCCAGTCAGAGTCTGCATGAAGAAGTAGCAAACCACAGCTTTGATAGGCAAAGACTTGTTTGTTTCACGTCACCGCTTTGCCAGATATTTGTTTAATAAATTGCCGAGGGGTAAGGCGATTATGCAACCTAATTCTCGTCGCGGCATTAATTGCCAAGCAGTTAATTAAAATGCACAATGATTGGAGTGCACGCCGTCCCTCAGGATGTAATAAAGCTAATATTATAAACACTTGATTGCAAGACTGATAGCGTAACATGCACCATCTCATCCATCAGCATTAATGAGGCCTTGAAATTACACCTCCTGTCACCTTTTATTACCAGGAATCATCTCAAAAGACAATATCTGCCACTCTCATTTCCTGTGGCTAATAACACATTAAAGAATCAAACTCCTCAAAGGAAAAAGGATGAAGTGGGTTTAGCTGTTTAAAACTAGTTATTAGGCTTTCATTGCTGAGGCCACTGGGGTCAATTGGGCAGGATTAGCAGGCCGATTGGAAATATAACACCACTAAATTGACACAGGAGAAAGAGCTGAAGCAAATGACAATTATTTTGTTAAGTGTTTTGGTTTGATTTCTCTGATGTGCACTTATTTTCTCATTATTTTTTTCAGAACTGATATAGCAATCTATTTTTGTACTCTTGAGGATATTTAAGTGACTCTAGCTTGTTCAATAGAGAACATTGATATCTGAAAAAACAGTCATGGGGTTGCAGTTAAAAATGGAATTGCAGAATTTTTTCTGTTTTTGTTGTATCTTTGTTTTTGTTTTTTAATTTTCTTCACAATTTTTTTCAGAATCTGTTTTATAAGTAGCAACAGTTTGTAAAGCATAATCTAATTTTTGGGCCTTAGAGGGAAAATAATGAAGGCCAGTCAGTATCATTGTGCACATTGATAAGCATGCATTATATTCAGAAATGATGCACATTCAAAAATAAATGTGCAACATCCAAACATCCAAATCAAATGCAACGCCTGCAAAGGAGAGAGGAATTGAAATGTTAATATCAAACAAGCAGCAAGTAATGACACAAAACTTAAGTCAAAAACTCACAGGTGAAGACTAAACTAGAGCTAAAAGTTGTATGAATATTGAAATTCATCAGATAAACAGAAAGCTTGCTGTTAAATTAAGGGTCCTCACTTAAGAAATTTTGCGCAGATAGGAGGATGTGAGGTAGTGCCATGATATCTAATATTAAAAAAAGAAGTGCTTTAGAGATCACAGTTTGATCACTATTCCTGTGTTCAAGTCAAAGTAAGCTAAAATGTAATGATCTCAAAGCGAATCTTCATACATGCTCTATATTTCATGAAGGTTTACTTCTTCTGCCCTTGGCTGTCACATCGCTAAGATGCTGCTGGAAGTTGCTCTGCCACACTAAATAATAAACACAGAATGGAGGAGCCTGTGGTTGCTGTTTTCTCCTCATATTGGGGAATGCCACGGGTGTCAAAGCAATCAGGAGAGCTTGGGGACATAAAGTCCACCGCTACCCCTCTCGCTGTCAGCCTCCAAGCCCACCACACTGGAGCTCTGATCCAACCAGACACATGGATCTACACGCTGTGTCCCCCAATACCTTTAGGGTCTTTTTTTTTTTCTTTAAAGGCCTAATTATCTTACTCTCTCTGGACTTACAGACTGTTTTTTCTATTTTTTTGCCACTGGCTTTTTGCAGTTTTTACAGCATGTGGCATTTTGTGCATGACCTTAAAATCTCATCAACTCAGTGCCCAGAACAGTGGAGTTTATATTATAAATATAAATTAGTCAGTTAAAGTGTAAAATGAAGCTCTCCTGTTGAATTAAGCTGGTTTTTATGAAGCTAAGCATAAAGAGGGTAAACAATGGGAGTGGATAGTTTTGCACTTTCTGATGATAAGGATTAAAACATTCTCAGTGCCTCAGTGACTCCATAATATTCATAACATTATTACCCAAAATTAGGTTACATAGCCTTCAAGACACAACTAAAATTACTTGAAATCACCATTGTGCAGGGGCAATTCTTGGGTCAGGGTGCTGAGCAACCAAATAGCTGCCCACTGATAAAGGGAAATTTCACTTTTTTTTTGCAGATTTCAACTTAATTTCATTCCCACAAGAAAGAAAAGCATTAGGCTTTTTGGGAAAGTCTGCGACTAACTAGATCAAATCAGATAAAGGTTATCTACGGCAAAAGAAAAATGGTTTGGAATAACAAAAGAAAAATGGTACACAGCAGCGCCTGTATGAACATTAATAGTATGTATTTTTCTGTAGTCAACCAGACCCCTATAGTGGGTACCAATAATACCAAAAAATGGACCTTGGATGTATTTTTTTCACTTAAAATGGAAATGCAATGCATAAACAAATACACAGAAATTGACTTCTTGAGCTTGTCTGTATCATAAAATTTAAAAAAATGCATAAATAAAAATACACTTCTGACCACCTAACGCAAACAAACCAGTCACAGAGCCACATGTTAGCCCCATGTGTACTAACATTTGGGAAAGGGTGCATATCTTCACTGTACACCAAGACACATTATGATTCAATCAATATTACATGACGATGAATCACTCAAGATTAATTCCCCGTAACGAAAAAATGGTCTCATCCCGTGGAGTATACAGGTCACACTGCTGCAGTGTGAGTTGCAGAAGTCTTGACATGTTCATGGAGCTCCCCTCTGGCTCTCCAGAGTTGCAGAGACATCAAGACTCGGTATGCTCATGGTTTAAGCATGTCAGCAGTGACTACATGATCACTTGTGCATGCTGCTTTAATAGCACACCCCATGTCGCACTAATAGCTCATGTTCTTTGCCCTCCCTTCTCATCCTCCCTTGGGGACTTAACAAATGGTCCATCAGCTGTATTGGAAAGGGATTTCCCCCTCCAACCCCATTGCGACTAATTCTGCAGATCTATTTTTTTTCTTGCTTTTGCTTCCTTGGCTTTCCGCCTCATTGGTTGATCTATGGTGGTCAATCTCACAGTAAATGTTTTCTTGCTCCAAGCCTATAAACAATATGATGTCCCAAAATGCATTAGGGAAGATTTAAACTAGGTCTGATGCATTTTTTTCCCTTTAGAAGCTCACATTTGAATACAAAATGTCAGAATGAGCTTTGTTGTCAATTTCTCATTGCAGTCAACGTGACAAGTCGTGTTTTCTCTTGGTTTCCATCTAATTTTGTGTCTGGAAGATCAATAGAGTCACACACTCTGAGTGAAATGGTCCGTAAATTGCTGTAGATACACATCCCTGGCTTTACAGCGGTAGGAAATGGATTACAAATACATAAATGCTCAAAATATTTATGTGCGATAATAAATTGCTTTAGCTGACAGCAGTCATTGCTCTATAATGGTCCCTCTATTGTACATCTGAAATGACTCATCCACTTGATTCACAGTTTCCTGATGTCACTG
The DNA here is from genome assembly GCA_008086565.1 of Thalassoma bifasciatum. Taxonomy (NCBI): domain Eukaryota; kingdom Metazoa; phylum Chordata; class Actinopteri; order Labriformes; family Labridae; genus Thalassoma; species Thalassoma bifasciatum. The sequence goes on from RPOG01000057.1 coordinate 237,333, forward strand.
TAAACAAGTTTGCACATTGCACAGTTCTGTGAATGAATAAATAAAGATGAGGCTGTGTAAAATGCAGTTTGGGCCAATTACTGTCATGTATTTCTCACATAGATGTTGTTACATGCAACACATTCCTTGTTTCTATACAGCTTCACGTATACATTGTTATACAGTTTTTTTTTGTATGCTGGCAGGTGGAGATAAGCAGAGAAAGACAGCAGCACCATGATGACTTTTTGTGTGTGCCTCTTTTGGAAATAAATAATGACTTTATTCTGTTTTCTCCCTCCACTCATACCCCACTCTATTCAATCGACAGTCAGCTCCTCTATTTCCAAGTGTCATGTTTAATGAACACACAGCTCGTTCATTCACAGGCAGAGAAGGGTGGGAAGAAGGGAGGGACGACTCGCAGGGAGGAAATCAGAAGAAGTGAGGGAAGAAAGGATAAATTATGCTGGAGTGGGGAATCAAAGGGAAAAAAAATTAAGTAAAAGAAGGTGGTGGGATAAAAGGCGCTCAGTGCTGTTTGATTCTGTCTCATCATGTGGGTCCTCAGGCTGGAGTCACTGCATTCAAACTTACAAATGAGAGAATCAGAGCTTTTGCAACGATTCTTCACACAGAAACCCCAGGGTGGGACTTGTCCTATTGTGTTTGGAAGGGCTCTGACAAATGTATTTTCTTCTTGTCTGAACAGCTCCGACACCCCCACTATTTCTACAGAAGCATGACAATGGCTAGTGAACATGAGAAATGCATTTACTGTCGTGTACAGCCAGTGCACTGATGGGGCTGTGCAGACATGCCCATTAAAGATGAAACTGCAAACATACACATGGACATGGACTCTATACAGGAATATTACACCACTGTGGGTGCAATTTGCAGGGGCATTTCCAGGGATGGTGTAACCTAGGGGGACCAAACATCCTCTTTTGCCAGAATGTGTCTTCCCTTTTTGGTTGTAAAATTAGTCTGTGGGGCTTTTAAAAAATTCCCCAAAATGTCCGGGGTATTTCTCAGCTTGTTCTACAGACTATCGATATTTATATTAAAGTGCTGCACTGGGCTACTGGTCATACTAAAATGCACCAAGCTGTCAAGATGTTGACTATGCACGAAAACATGCTCCGACTACTTGCGTTGCACTCTCAGACAGAAAATGCTGAAGTGGAAATGAACAGACAAGCGGTAGGTTTACAGTAGTACCCCTCTTCTCACCAGGGTCATGACCAGTGGAAGGCACCATATACTGTCTGCATAGCTTGCACCTTTGTGTCAGCTGGAAATTTAAAAGTTTTAAAATCTAATTTAAGCTTAGACTAAGATTTTTAGGCACTGTTTCTATTATTGCACCTGAGGAAAATACTTATATTTCTTGTTGTTTCAGCACATGTGAGGGATTATTATGGACACTCATTTCCACCAGTTAAAAACAACAACAACTTGTTTCATTTAAAATCATTGTTGGTCCATATGAAGGTAATATTTTGAGATAAAAACTCAAAATTTTGATATTAAAAGTCAAAATTTGATCTATAAAGTCATATTCTGAGCTAAAAATTTGAAATTTTGATACAAAGTCAAGATACTGAGATAGAAAGTTGACATTTTGGCATATAAAGGCAAAATTGTTATGTAAAAAGCTAGAACCGTCAGATGAAGTCAAATTTTGAGATTATAAAGTTGAAGCTCTTAGATAATAAGTTTAAATTTTACATAATAAGTCAAAATTGAAGACAAGATGTCTAAATAGTTGGATAAAGTCTGAGATGAAAAGTTAAAATATTTTCACTTTTCATCTCAAAACTTGATATTGGAAAAAAAATCTCACCCTAGCCAGCTTGATGAACACAGCACTATAGAATATTCAAAATACGATGTGCTGTCATAGCTTGACCTCCAAAAAAGTTTTAAGTGGAAGCTGTTGTGACTGTACGGTATAATGGTTCGACTTTTTCTTCAGTACTCAGTCTGCTTTTTCTTAACATTTTGATTGCATTCTCAACATTTCAACTCTTTTTCTTGAAGTACAAAATGACAAAAAAAAAAAAGCCGTCTTCCTCTCATTTCTGGTTCTCAACTCTGACCCTTGATACTCTTAAGAAATCTTCAAATGATTATTAAATTATTTGCAGATTGTTGTTTGAAATGTTACAAAGAATCCAAGCCTGAGGGGATGTGATATTTCCACCCTTTGATTCCTTTATTCCAGCATCATTTTCTGAGGACAACAGCAATAATTTCAAGGTAAAGAAGTGAATCCCTGAGCTGAAAAGAGCCAAGTCAACAATCCCTTTGGAATGCATTAGAGACTCATCAACGTAACCCTGCCTTAAAATCATAGGGTCAGCTCTTTCTTTCGCCTGTCCCTCGTGGCAAACACGTTCTCATTAAATAACTTCTATAACAAAGGTGCAACAGAAGAACAGGTGATGGGGAATTTTTAGTAGCCTCCAGGGGTTTGTAAAGCAACAAAGAGAAGCCTGCGAGAATTGATTTGATTCAGGTTGGAAGAGAACGATTACATTTTGGTACTATAACAGAAAATGTGAGGCAGTATTTGTGCTACAATATCAGTACAATACCACTTCCCTTTACCTTGGTGGCACTATCCCAAGTTAAGTTTTTTAGCAGCTTACGCCACAACAAAGGCCAAATAACTGGATCTCGCATATGACAGTGTCACCCCCGTCTAATCTTTGAATTGTGCTTATTGGATTGAAAGATTAGACAACCACAGAGGCTGGTTGGTCCAAAGATGTTTGAACACTGCAGACGAGGAGGAAATGTCGGACACAGAATTCTTAATAGAAACCATTATGCAGAACTGTTACTAAAGGATTTGAACTCAGGGCATTGGTAATCCTATAACAGCACTGTGCCATTTCTCATCTGCTTTTCAGACCCGTGAAATTGTCCATGCGCTTCAGCCTTGAGGCCGAGAGGGCAAAAAGAGTGAGATTATTTAAACTCACTGAAGGTCATCAGTTTGGCGGTTGATGTCATTTTAAAGCACATACCCTGCGGTGTTTTATTTCCCCTGTCTCTCCCCCTCCCTGAGCTCACCTCTCCCCTTTCTTATCTGCTCTATCTTCTCACTACCATCTTCTCTTTTTTTTACCTCCTGTCTTCTGCTTTAATTCCACTTTCCTCACCCTGCTTTTCCTTCCACATTTTTTTTATTCTTTTGGTCACAGATGTTTCCCTATTTCTCAGGCTAAACTGTGGTATCTCAAAATTCTGTGTGTGGGCTTGGTCAGAGGATCCAGCAGGACACAGCTGGAAAGGCTTTGGAGATGAGATAGCAGAAAGAGAGAACCAGCGAACCTACATATACAAGCAAACACACAGTTGGCATCTGTATTGATTTCACAACAATAAATCCTTGAAGCAGAAGACAGGAAGATAGAGGTAACAAGTCACCTGTACTTCTCCAAACCACTGGAGCTGCTCCTCCTCTTTATTTCTTCCTTCCCAGATTTCATTTGACTGAAACCTTTTTAGTGTGCATAGCAAGAAGCGGAAGCCTGTGACTTTGCTTTAAATTTCGTATTTTGACATGTTTTTCAATCATGGATTTCTGTCTTCGAATCCCATGGGCTCATATACCAGCTTACCTATTAGACTCACATTTCTGTTCCTCTCTCTCTCCTGCCAATGGGGGAATCTCAGTCTACTCCTGGCAACTGAAAACTCTGATAACTTCAGATGTGAGCTGGGTTTTGTATTCACCTTGGATTAGAGGTTATATGAGTTGACCACTGTTGATACTGAGGATGAGACAGGCTCTGAATTATTTTGTTTTAGATGATAAGTCAGCCTAATGTCTGATGAAATAAAGGGTTTCTAGATTATATACTTCTCATCATCTGACAAGCAGAAAAGAAGAGTGCTCTCATATGAGCTGAGTAAATTTCCTGCAATATTTATTAGCCACTAGGGGCAGCGAGAACAGTGTTTGAAATGCATTGATTTATCTTTATTTTTAAACATTATCTCTTCTCTTCCCCCGAATGCAGCTCTCTATGTCCTCCTTGTGTTTGATAACTGCAGCTCTGAAATTAAAATGAAGGGTTTTTTTTCCATCTGTATTGTTTTGTGATGTTTTCCAAAACAATTATTGGGCTTTAATTGTTGGACTCCTGGAAATGCAGCAATTGCACAGAACAAGCAGGCAGAGATTATGTAGAAGCTCACCTCCAACCCAGGCTGTAAGACACCGTGTGGGAATCTGGCAGGTGTCATTTCGACATGTCTGCTGAGAAGCTGTGGACGGCCAAGTGAGGAAATTAAATAGTGCAGAGTAAGCTGCCTCCCAGCAATTTACCAGGGTCGCTATTGGAAGGATTAGCCAGCATAGCTCCTGTGCAGCTAATAGCTTCCTAACTATCTGCTGACTTGCTCACGGAGTAATGAACAGGATCTGTGGTCTGTTGTTGATTTAAGTCTGAAATTCTAGGTCAGTAATCCTGGTGTTATGGTGTTTCTTTGGAGAAAGAAATGCTTTTGATTTTCATCTCTGTTATGTTTTACCCCAAAGTTTTGATTATGCCGTTGTTCCTGCAAATAGGCTAATGGTGACTAAAAAGAAAGAAAACGTGAGCATGTGTACATCTTAGCATCTGTAATGGTAGGGTCTACGACTGTTGAATTAGATGCTCTTTTAGGGCATTAACGTGGCTCTAATTGAGCTCATCACTTATTCATTTTTTTCACCATTAGTACAAACAATCCACTTTCATCACTAATGGCTGGACATGCATTTGGGGCCAGGCCAGCAAGCTGATGACATTAGTACTACTCTATTTTTGATTATTCTCTGAAGTTAAGTTTCTGTGAGATCTTATGTCTGTGGAATCGTTACCACAGAGCTGGCTCGTGGTCCGTTAGTTGTGTGGTCCAACTTTGGGCCTGGATGTTATCTTTACGCACATTACTGACCACTCAGTGTATCAGGTTTTGTAAAATACTTTGAAGCAAATTAAAAAAAACACATCTTTAGATATTGAAAGGTAATCATTTATAATTTAGAACTATAATATCTGCAAGTCATTGAACTTTTATGCATTCAGCGTCTTCCTCTCTGTGTGTAACTCAGGCCTCACTGATATTACTGATCACTGAACCAACAGCTTGGATGATTTTTCTTTAAAAGGATATCCACAACACAGATCCTTAAAGCTATTTGAAAATGTGCCATGAAGATAAGGGAAATAGACATGTCAAAGAGTGCCTTTCTATCAAAAAGTTAGACACATGGGATACTTTATAGAGAATAAGTAGGACAGCTTAAGTTCTAATTCGACAGACTCCTCTGATGCTTGTTCTCAGTAGTTTCATGAAGAAAGGAGTAAAAGCCAAAGGGGGAAACTTGAATCCTGTACCATTCATGCACGCTGATTGCAGAGTGAGTAAAATCCACATCAAACAACTCTTCTCCCCTTTGCCTCTGGGTGAGTTTGAGTAGTTCGTCATTGCATAAAACATTTAAGTTGAGTCTTTTTTTTTTAGATCTCTTAATGAATCATTTTTTGAGGAAACTGTCTGAGTTACCCCCTTCCTGATGCATTTGTGAACTGGTCCCATTTTCAGCTTCTCCACAGGTGTTTCTCTAGCCATCACCATATTACTCCTCAGTGGGCTGATTGAGGCAGCAGGAGAGCCATAAAAAAGGCTTTTTATCTGCTGTTTGAAGCCTTGATTTCACAGGTGGAGGGACCCCACTCACAGCCCTGAATTCATTAACAGCACAAACAGATGGATGCCATGCAGCTTAGTGTGACAGTCAACACTGTTTCCATACTTTGAAAACCCTGTTTGACAGTTAAAGGAAAACATGGGTCGATTCTCTGCCAGCGATGCAGCATTTAGCCTGCTCATTAGACAGTAGTTATCACATCAGGCTGAGGAGTATCAAGTTCTCTGCATATATCCATATTCATACAGAGCAGCTGATTATTCCAGGCTCAAAAAGTTTCTGGCTGTGCAAGTGTTGAATTCACTTAGAGACTTTCTTAGGGCGTAAGCGTTCTATATCATAATACATGCAAATTAAATGGTCTAAACAGCAGTCTGAGCATGCAAGGAGTGAATCATATGCAGCACAAAGCCTCCAGTAACAATGATGAACCTCTGCTGGAGGCTGTAGATCCTGGTCCAAAGCATGTCATTCTTTTTGTGGGCCTTTCTTTTCTCCTGCATTGATCCCTTTTCGCATCCACAGTTTGTTTCACACTGTCAAGACCTGAATTGTTACTATTAGCTTTTCTTTTTTTGTATTTGTTGTGTTTTTTGAGCAGGGGGCCCTGGATAATTCACTGATTGAAATATACTGTTTGCCTGTTTCAGCATGTGTGGTAATTACAGCCAAACAGCCTTGTAAATTCACCAAATACCTTCAAACATCAGCCATATATCGTCTTTTAGACATAATTTTTCAAATGCTGTAACTTCTTTTCACTTTGATTTGGCTTCTTTTCCACCAGTAAAACTAGGGGGAAACTTTTGTTGGACTGCTCTGCCCCCATGTGGTCAACACAGGTGCCTACAAACACACACCTTAAAAAATTTAAGAATGTATGCTTCTTATCACTTAACCTTTTTGCTAAGATTTCTGTCTTTTTATTTTTAGGTCGATTTATTTATTTATATTTACTGCTGGAATCTCTTGAAGTGTCGGTTTGATGTTGGGTATCCAATTTAAGCTTTAAAATGAAAGAATATGAAAAAAAAAAGAATGCAATAGTATAATGAAAATAATAATGATTTGAAAAAAAAAAATCAGACATGTTATGTGCTAGGGAGGTCGAAGGAATAGATTTCCAGGGAAATTAAAATGTTTTTTTGAAGACTGTTTTACAAAGAGTTTTTCACCTATATTTCACCCATAAAGCTTAACAACCTCAGCATCACCAAAGAGATCAGGTGAAAAAAAATGCCTGTGCACCAAATAATTCTGTCAGTTTCTCAGGTGACGGTAAATCTGGATATAAAGTACAAATTAGGGATATTTTTGAACATACTGATATTGCCTCTTCACTTTCTGTTGATCTGGTTTGTCCATTGTACTGAAAAAGTCACATTAGGCCAAAACTGCTTGTGTGATTTGTTGCTTTTATTTAGTAGTAGGACTCATAGTTACATACTGTAAAAGCTGGGACTTTAAATAGCACATTAAATCAAGCTGAAGGATCCTTTTTCATAAATTTTGGTTATAATCAGTCCCTGGATTCTTTTTTCCTCACTGGCTGGGCCAGAGGTCAGAGCTTAGATTGATTAAAAAAAGGCAGTTAATTGCTGCTTTTCCACTTTGAATGAGCAACACAAAGAGCTAAAGTTAAAAGAACTGGTCCAAGTGAGTTCAAGGTGATGTTAGATAATTTGGCAATAGACACATTGGGCTGTGAATGTATTAGCGACACTGGTTTTCAAGATGTCTCCCATTCTGTTTGTATATGTGGCTGCTTTTGCCTATCAGAAACTTTGTAAACTGTGCTGCTGCTGCAGACTTTGGCCATGACACTTTGATTAATCTTTGTGAGTTTTTTCCTTGCTTAGTTTCCATTCTTCAAGTTTCTTTGAACTGATTTAAAACATACAAAAAACATTTCATCTTGTTGAAAAAAAAAAAGCCTGCTTATTTTAGTTTGTCGGCTGCTGTCTTTAGTGACCACAAATTATTGGAGCGTGAATTTTCATTTGACACAGGTTGAATGCTACAACCAAATTACCACATTTTGATAAACCTTTACTGCACAGTATATCAATAATTTGTGAACCAGATATAGTTGAAATGTCTAAATTGAGGTATTCACAATCTTTTTAAGTCACCTATAATACCCTGTAATACAACAGATGTTTAAAAAATTTGTACTGTTTTCCTAATTTTGACTTCAGCTGCAGATCAACCAGCCCCAGATTCATCTAGCTAAACTACTCAAGACCAGCTGGCAATCCATAACTTTTATATTTGACAGTATTATGGCTGTTGTATATATCCTAGCGAGTTAAATGTATTTGGTGAGAGTGAAATTTGTAGGAGGACAGCTCCACAGAAACTGAGGAGAGAAGTCTTTTCTCACCCTGTCAGGTATTGGGTATTATCTGTGACACAAACAGTGGGATACTGTTACAGTTTACTTAAAAATCGGCAATAATATCAGTAACAACCCTGTTCTGGAAATTCCAGTCTTCAAGTCAATAGCAGACGCAGCCTCCAGGCTCAGAGTTCCTTAATAAGATGACAAATTCTAATGTAGGCTGTTATGAGCTAAAACATCTGATTTTAACTGGAGCTTTCCTATTGTGTGTGCCGTGACCATGCCATACATCAGCCAGTTGTGTTTCTACATACGTCCGCTCCTTTCTGAGTCAAGCATTTTAGTGGGTCATGGGTCGGTTCAGTGGGTTAATTAGTCAGATTTGTCACACTGCCAACATCCCTGAGGACCGTGTACCAACTGCCACTGTTTACATTCTAATCATTTTCCAACCCATTAATCACAAGCCCTGACATATTCTGCAGAAAAGAAACTGGTGATTTGTTATATTAACATTCTCCTTGCTTTCTTTTGGCAGTCTGGTAAGTGCTCTACAGTCATAAAAAAGGGTTTCAAGAGTTTCAGATCAAGGGCGTTGAAAGTGGGAGCTTGAAAACATTCAAAGATTTTCTTCACTGAGGAATTTTTTTTCTTTAAAGTTTTTTTTTTTCAATCGAAAGAGTACACGGTCAATTTAACCTTATTTAAATGAAGCCATTTCAAATCTTGGTATGTGCATCAAAGCTGGTCTGAAACTGTAGGAGTAACATTTTGTCACAGTGCATTTTTTATTAAAGTGTATTTCATTTCTACAAGCATTTACCTTCATTCTTTCAGGAATATAATATCAAAATCTTTAAGAAAGACAATAATCACTTTCAATTCATGAATCTTTCTTTACATTTGCTACAGAAGCTGTTCATCTGCTTTACCCTTTCCATAGTCAGGGGCACACAAGGCTGACTCACAGAGACAGACAGCTGTTGTTGCTCACTGTCACACTGTAACGCAAACACTCAAATCTTTCTAATGAGTGTTAGAGAAACTGTGAAAGCACAGAGAAAACATGTAGACTTCAGACTGAAAAGAACCAGACTAGAGACTTTCCTGCAAGAGAACTAACCACAATAATGCTGTATAGCCTCCTGTTCAATCAATATTTTAAGATAATTTCTTGTAGCAGTCAACTTAAGTTAAAGGATGTTTTCTTAATATAAAAATAGGTTAAAAAAATTGCAGCAGTACTTGTCTGAAACAGGAATAAATAGGAAATCTGAATTCTCCTATGCTTCTCTAACCACATGAGTCACATATGATAGAAATACATACAGGTGTCAAAAGGGTTCAACAGAACAAAACTTAAATGACATTTACAGGAAATTCAAGCTCCAAAGATCACTCAGACTCACATTATCCACAATGCTATCTTATTACCTACCACGTGGCTGTTTCCCTGGTGAATCATTTGTAAACATTTGATAACCTGTTATACTGGGCTAAGGGAAAACCTTTGAACATTTTGACACAATGAAGGTGGATTGAAGCTGAACGTTGCAACATGACACAAATCAACCACAAGAGGGCGCTGTGATCCATGAAATAATCTGCAGCTCTACCTCCTCCAGAGTGCTTCTACCCTGACCTTCACTCTCCCTTTAGAATGTTGTTTTGAGGGTCTGTTTGTGCCTAGCCAGTTAAATAAAGCTGTTAGTTTGAAAGGAAATCATCAAGTGAGAAGAAGTGAATGCCAAACATCAGGTGTCCTTCTTTGAGCTTAACAGCATCTTCACTCTTAACAACTCCTGCATTTCAAAACAAATAAGTCCTTATTCTCAAATCATTTCAAAGGATCCAAAGTTAACAGCTCCTCGAATAACTCTGAGTTTTCAAGGATACACAGTTGCAGCTTATTTCTTTGGGGCTTTATTGCAAATTTTGTGTTTGTAGATTGACGAATACCTTGTGAGGCAACGTTGGATACACGGTTATCTTGAAGTGTGAAAAAAAAGGCATGTATAGGGTGCATTTTGGCTCCCTGGAAGGCACTTTGGCGCATGTTTTGGCCCCCAGGAGGAGGGCATAAGGGGAGTGTTTTCGCTTCCCGGAGAAAAGTTTATCATGTTTAACCAATCAAAGGGGCAGGTTGGTGCCGTTCACAAACCACGGGGGGCATTTAAGCTCAATTTTGGCATCAAGGAGGGCATTTTGGCACACATTTTGGCTTCTTTTTGGCTTCCGAAAGAAATGTTTTTTATGTTTTAATCAGCTAAAGGGGCAGATTAGTGTAGTTAGCAAACCAGAGAGGGCACTTGAGTGTATTTTGGCTCCCATGAGGCCAGTTTAGCACATTTTAGCATGTGTTATGGCTCGTAGGAGGGCAGTTTTTCGTATTTCAATTGTCAAAGGGGCATATTAGTGTATTTTGCTGGCTAAGAGGGCACTTGAGTGTGTGTTTTGGCTCCCAAGAAGACACTATGGTGCATATTTTGTCTCCAGAGAGGGCACTGTGATGCACAATTACAACAATTGGGCATCAAGGGGGGCAGTTCGCCTTTCAGTGCACACCACTGGTTACAACCATCCGATGTGTTACCAACTTGTGTGCGGTTGTTTTTCTATCGACACAAATATTTTTTCTTTATTTGGCAATATTTCATTCACAATATATGTCATATCCTACCTGTGGGTTATGAATTACCACCACGCTTGATGGTTACCAAGAATCAAAGATCCTTTCATCATAATTCACCTTGTACTATATTCAACTGTTTGACTGTCTGAATGAAACCACGTAGAGATGCTTTTTCAAAAGAATAGTCATGTTTGTCTCTGTTCAAGCAAAACAACAGGAGACTTGCAGCTGACAACAGGACAGTGATTTTTCTTCATTGTGACACCCTTAGGAGTGGACAAAAAGGACTAGAAGTTTCTTTCAAACTTAACAGAGACACTTTTAAGTTGAACATTCATTTTTTTGGGTCACATTTACCCTCTGAGAATACAGTCATCTAAAGGTTCTGCAGATGCTTTAATCCTGTTTATATGAGCAACTAAGGCAACTCAGATGGCCTTGAAAACTGTTCAAAATCTCAGTCGATTTTGTTGTCAGCGCACTTGTACTGTGTAGTAAGTTGTTTGGAGCTTTGTGACACCAACATTTCAAGGCTTGTTGACCTTCTTCTTGAATGTTCAGTCAAACAACACTCTCTGGTTTCCTTTAGATACAGCTACAGCCAAATTTTTGTGAATGGCAGAAAAAAATGCTTTGAGAACATTTATTTGGTTCATTTTTAATTAACAGGCTTCATGGTGGTGCAGTGGTTGGTGCTACTGCCTCACATTAAGGAGGAAGGTCATTGGTTCAAATACAAGGTTGGAGACATCAGACAAATTTTCCTTTAAAACTTACAGAAAGGGGTTCATTGTTGGCCAGCATGTTGATTAGCAGTGTGAGTCAGCAATTTCAATCTTTATCAGACGACTACTCACCGATGATATGTGTTAATTATGTTTTAATTTTGTTATTTCATTTGAGTTTAATCATTTTTAATTGCCTAAAATAAAACTGAAAATGTGCCTCTTGTGTTTCCCGAAGGACTTGTCTGTTAGCTGAGAGTTAAGCCAGGCCTACTTATAGGACAGTGAACAGCTCGTAGTCATGATTTAGTAAATCCACTGAGAAATCTCATATTTTATTTGTTAAACAACAGATAACACATTTCTGTTTATGAATTTCTTTTATGATGATAGATAGACAGCTTACCTTTAAACAGAGCAAGGCTATTTTCTCCTCTTGTTGACAGTCCTCCACTTAGTTAAGCGAGCTTTCTACTAGCCGTTGCTTCTTTTCATCAAGAGACATGGAAGAGGAAGCAATTTTCTCATCTATCTTGCAGCAAGAAAGGGAATGAGAGTGTTTGTACCAAACAGCTCTTCATCAGACTCAACCGAGGACAGTAAATAATGTTTTCAGGGACACATGCAAAAAGTGTGCGCTGTTACAACATTGAATTAATTGCCGGGGTTATTGTGTTTGAGAGAATTTAATCTTTTTCAGTAAATGGGTTGTTGGGTGAAATCATCAGGAATGAACTGAAGAGCTGACAGGTGGGTTATAATGGATTTTGTCCCCAAAGTGGATGTCTGTCTCCTCCACGATGTCCTCATTCGTTCCTCTGTGTATTCGTGTGTGTGGGTGTGTGTAAATGTGTGTCTTCCCTCCCATTCCTCCAGAGTTCTTAAGCGAATTGAACGAGGCAGAATAAATCACACTATGATCAAGATGTCATCTTCATGATAATGAAAACATGATGCCTCATAATAAGTTTCCTGATCAAAGGGAACTGTTGGAGCTTAATAACTCAGTGCCAAGTGGTCGAAAAATGTGGGGTGGGGGAGATGAATTCTGCAGACAATCGTGCCAGTAACAATCTATTATCTGCAGTATTCTCAAATACAAAAAGAAAAAAAAACAAGTGCTTCTGAATGTACAACATATTCTGAGTGTTTCATTTTTTTTCTAAGAGGTTCGTGGATGTGTGAATTAATGCACATTGCGATCCAATATCTTTCACTGTGCTATCTCATTCCAGGTATCTCCATCCACACCACAAATACATTGATTACATTTTAAAATTTACAAAATGAGTATTCTAAGCCAATTTGTGTAAGTGAAATGGCTTAATGTACTTTGCAGTTGCATATAAAATAGAAAAAGAATGCTTAATTTGGATTGTTATTAATTGCTTGAATTCCAGTTGAAACAGATCACATCTTATGCCTGTCCAAAATTGCATTATTTCACAGTTTGGTACCATTCTTTAGGCTATATTTTAAATCCTTAAAGGTTCCTGCAGGTGTTTTCTCTGTGCTTTGTCATTTTTTAAAATTTATTTATTTATACAGTTGCCCCTTTAGAGCCCAATACATAACAATGACCCAAAATGTAATACAACCAAAATGTAATAACTGATCTATAATGTGGAAAAGTGTTGAGCCCAATTAAAAATAACTTTTTGCACAAAAAGTAGCAACTTCTTGCATTTGTGGGCAGTCCTTACATTTTGGTTTTATTACATTTTTTTACGTTATATTTTGGGCTCAGACATTTTGTATCATTACTGACCAGTTTTTACATTTTGTGTTGTAGATGGTAGTTCCAGTCTCACTTCAACTATTTGTGACACATCCTGTTTGTCAAGCAGTTTGTGTAACCATAACTTGTCTTCAAACAGTTTCACTTATTTTTTGGAGGTAAAAAGTGTTGATAAAAACAGGAGGACACAGAACATCATGCTTGAAAACGTAGCTGGATTATGGCATACCAATAGAGACAGTATGTAAGTAAATAAAAGAGGCAATGTTGGACTAAAGCTACTTCATGATTGATGCTAACATCCTTTTTCTGTGATATATATTTCATATGCGACATTTTTTATGTTATTTTATTCTTCCTATCATTTATTCATCAGAGTTGATTTCTCAAATGGAAAAAAAACAGCATCTGTTTTCCTGGAATTGATATGTATCTGATATATCTTTCAAACAACAACAGCAGACAGCACATCTTAAAGGTCACAGACAGCAAACCCCCTCTATAAGCTCCTCACTATACTTGGCATGAAAAACAATAGCAGAACAACACTATATTTCATAACAGCTCCATGACATAAGGACAGATGAGGGGAAAGAAAACGACAACAATTCAGCAAGTGAATAAACAAGTTCAGATTCTATTTTTTTCTGACATTTCAAGAAAGTTTTACTGTGCGTTGTTACTTCTATAAATCTGAGTTTATGGCTTCAGCCTCTTTATCAATTATTCAACAAAGAAGTTGTGTGCAGATTTCCAATGCAGCTTTATATTTATATGACTCCTTCGATGATAAAAAATGAGGGAGTTGCCTGCTGGGTATGACAATGTTCGGCTACAGTTTTCCGCCCTGCAATTTATGCTAGCTGTTTCATTTGATGCGAGATGACATTCATCATTTCAGGACGGTGCCTCCATCATTTTGATTTCTGGGATTTAATGATTCATGAGATGGCAAGACAAACCTGGGAGGGAAAGAAATGGTTTAGTATTTTGGGAAGTCAGAGTTGTGCTTTTCTGTGAGCTTGGTACAGAATAACAATTGCTGGAATATGACAGAATATCTGTTCTAATGCAACACACTGACTTAAAACGCTGGATACATGAAGGAAACTTCAAATGAATAATATCATAGTCACATGTGAAGTGTTAGTCTTTAAAAGAACTTTGACTTTGCTAAATAGACATGTAATACTGCATATCAAACAGAGGCAAAAGGCCCAGTGCAGATATTTCTCTTCCAGGGTGACAAGCATACCTAATGTTAAAATGGGCCTTTGGATTTACTCATGCCCCTTTACCAGATGTGGGTGTAAAAGAAATTGGGTCATAAAGCAGGGTTTCTTTTTTATGTGACTTCCTTGTTTCTGCCTGAAAATACTGTATATTTTGGCAGTCTAATGAGCTTTCAATTGGCCCATTTGTTTCCACCGTTGCTTTACCTGAACTAAAAAGCTCCCCAGACATGCCGCAGTGTAGTGATGTCCCTCAATTTGCACCCTAATGAAAGCTTTGTCCCACCGCTGTGAAGCTGTTCCTTGACAACACTTCACGTCTTCCCCGTTCTAAGAAAAGTGCCAAACAAGACGCGCCCAGCCTGAAACGAGCCCCCCTTCTGTGATGAAAAATGCAGCCTGTCTTGTTGCTTATTGCTCTGGCATTTAGGTGGCTCAGTGTGGTGATTTGGGGAGCCCATAGTGTCAAAGCTATTTCTCCTGCTTGTGGCTTAATGCTGCGTCTCAACAAACCTGACCATTGTCATCTTCCCCCCATCGGGGTTCATGGCTGCCCGTGACGGAAAAGCAGAGAAGTGTGGGTAATAACCTTCAAGGAAAGGGCTGTGATTGCACATCCATTTCACACTGAGGATCTCTCCCCTGCTTCCCCTCAAAACAGTAAAATGCTGTATAGGAAGAGGAGTGAGAGTGGCAGGAAAGGCAGACAGTGTTTTGTTAGAGGAAGGGGATAAAAAGGAAGAGACCAGTGTGTGGGGGAGGCTGTTTGTCTTGAAACGGGGTCTTCAACACCTGGGCCTGTGCAACTTCTCTCAGTTCAGGTATGATAGTGCTGACAGGGGATACACACAGTCTAATCCTAATGGGCTGCTGGGGGCTCTTCTTTGTGCCCCTTGAACAGCAACTACTCTGCCTGCTGGGATCACCAACTAGAAGCAACAATTCACTGATATCCCCTAGACTAAACCCTCACCAAATGGAGGATAAGAAATTTTGAGTGCCGTCTTCTGCCTGGCTGTAGGGAGAGTGGAAGAATGAGATGAGTTTATGGAGTAAGAAGTTTTGAGACTTTTAAGAGATGATGCAGCCTCTTGAAAGTTGGTCTGAGTGATTTAAAAACCCTCAAGAACTCACTGTGGAATAAAATACACTCAGAGTGCTCGTGCTGCTGCATCTCGGTGGACTTTTGGCTTACCTTTCAGAGATGCAACACACATTTCCAACAAAATAGTTCCACTAGCTTTTATATATCAGAATCTCTTTTTTTTTTTTTTTGCTGCCACGATGTGTGATGACTCATACTAACCTTCAGAGGCTCAATGTGAAAATTTCAATAAAATGCAAACTGAGGGTCGCAGGCTAACCGTGCACAATTCAGCTGGTGTATAACTCATAGGAAGTAAATAAATTAGCTGAAAAGTTGGATTTAAAGTGAGAAATTTCATAAAGCAAGGTCACACAGTGCTTTGAAAATTGTATGCAAAAAATTAAGAGACAAACGGTGCAGAGAAGCAATAATAAAAGAAGCAAAACAGCACCACAGAAAGAGATGTTTCTTTGCTTTTCCAGTGAATAACTGAGGTCTAATTTATTCTTTCATCACATGTGCACCAGAAGAATATTTCATCTTGCATTTATCAAAAACTTTGTAATCAAAGCAAATTTTCACAAGGCTCCCCCTGCACACGTTGTGCATCTGCACAGTAGCTTTAAAATCTTGCTCTGCGGCTCCCACATAAAGCTGTTGACCTTGCAGAGCAAAGTAATTTGATGGTAAATCGCTGTCATTTGGTCTGCCATGCCTCATGAAGCCATCTATGTTGTTATATCTTGCCTTCGAGCTCCCACTGATCACCATATCACACTGGTGCATGACTAATTGGATGGCTGCATTCAGCTGAGAGTAAAATTAATGCAACTAGATTGTCTGTGCAGAGTTGCAGTGAGTAAAATATTCAAACCCACCTTTTATTACCTTCCTCTGAATTTTGAAAGCATTATATATTTTATATTTTACAATACCGGATGCATCAAGGTTATAAAGTCCGTGTACGAGCAGCTATAGTGCTGTTTTTTGGAATCAAGGTACATGCAGTTCCATTTGCAACCACTAGATGCCACTGTTGATCAACCCCAGCTTTGTTGCAATCCATTCTCGTGTTTGTATGGATAACACAACTTCTACATCAGCAGATGGTGCTGATCATCATGACTCGCATCATATTTATTCTTCTTTGTTACTCCTTGTAAAATACCACCCTCCAGATAGATAAACAGCACAATTGACGGTGCGTGTTGGCTCAATGCAATTATTCCTAATTAAACAAAATAAGATCTGGGTACTTCAGCTGACAGTCTGAACCTGCAATTAAGATGAAACAATTCAGGTGTGTGGTCTTACATCTCGCCCTTGAGGGAGACTTATAAAAACCACTAACAGACAGGAGAGTCCGTTTTCCTCTGTCTTATTCTTCAAACGCCTCCTCATGCAGCAACAAGATTGTTTTGTCTTCATCTCATCGCAAGACAATTAGTCAGTAACTAGAAGAAAGCACTTCATCTTAATGCGGTTTCCCATGGAAATGAGAAAATCATGCTTTGGTGGTGTCCACACTCTGCTGGAGAGATTGTTATCCATGATCCATCCCAGTGTGTTCACGTTTCCCAGCCTGATTAAAGGATCTCAGGAATGAGAGACAGTGATCACTGATAATTGCACACACTGCATCACAGCCCTCCGGGTGTGAAATATCTCTTCCTTTTCTCTCTTTCTTTCCCAATTTCTCTCGCTCTCTCCCTTGATCAAGATGAAAAAAGCAGACACCCGGCATCCAGCATAATGAAATGTAAAATAGGGTGCCTTGTTGACTGATTACCTCTTTAAACACAGAACACTATTCCCTTTATCTTCACTGAAAGAGATAGTGAAGCATCCTTTACACTATTAATAACTTATCTACAGTATATGGTAATGTTTTCATAGTGAGTCATTATTTTTTCTCTCTGCAGATCTAACCCAGAATGAAAAAGTTGGGGTCAGAGTGTGCTGTAACACTGTTTTGTTCGGCCAGAAAAACCTATTGGGACCTCAGCATGCTAGTATAGCCAATCAGCACTGTGTAATTGAAATGGAGCAGCTGTAAATGACTGCAGATAGGTGCTGTAAGCCTCCACTCCCACTGCAGGATAAGATCAGATGGCCTGAGTAGTAATGTAGCTTGAGAAAATAAAAAACACACGCACATAGTCCCACTGGACCTCACAGATAGGCGGACAGCACTGTGCTAAATGTGGGCAGGAAGTGTGGTGAATGTGGGAGGAAACCAGCAGAGATGATATGAAATGGAAAGGTTTGGGGAGTTTGATGAGGAAATAATGGAGTCTGGGCCATGATTGGGTCATGTTGTGCTACTTTATGTGAATAACGCACAGTGAAATTTAGAATTGAACTTCACCGTGATAGGAGGTACTGTTTTTGAGGTCATATGGATCAGAGGTTTTAGATAGTCATTCCACTCTTGTGAAAAAGTTATATTACAGATACAAATATAAGCTGTGTTCCTTGTTAAAAAAAATCACACTCTGCTGTCTTAAAAGTAAAACACTGAGCATTGTTTCCCATATACTTTAACTCAAAATGGACCAAAAGCCTTTGTACTAACTGCTACAGTGTGCCCACCTCTCAGTTGAGAAAGTTCTCGCCATAATAGTGCAAAACTCTCACTCTAAATGTCTTCAAAACTACGAAATCTATGAGAAAAGAAGATAAACCTATGTGAAATCTTCACAGTTAGAAAAATAGTGTTGTTCCAGGCTGTAAACATGCTTAATTTTTGTAAAGATGATGATTTAGTGTAGTATCAGTGTTTCGCTTAATGTGTGTGTATTTGACTTCTGAAGCTTTCACAGCAAGCCCCTAGTGGACACTGGCAGAACTACAGTTTTTTAACACTTTCTAGCAAACAGCTACATTGAGCCTTATCAGTGAGTTAAATCAGCCGTGTCTCCAGTGATGCAAATTTAAGCATAAATCTGCGTCAAAACACCGATTTCTGAAAATGTTCAATCCATTCACAGTTAACTTGGTAATTCAATAAAATAAAGAGACAAGGGTTTAAATCGGAGCAAAACCATTACAGTACCAGGCTGTAAATATGCTTAATTTTGCTACAAAGACAGACTTTTGTGGGCAGTCTCAAGGGGACACTTTAAGAACTGCACTAAAGTTTTGGCGTCATTGTTCAACACTGGTGGTTTTTAGTTAATGTTTTTCTTTGTTGCTGATAATTTTTTTTGATTGTGCTTCATCTTATGGTTTATTATATAGGTCAGATTTATCTTGGAAGCAACTCCTATAGTATTCAGGCCCCTGCTATTTATCTGAAGGAAAAAAAGTCACACAAACTGCAAAGGATATTAAGTGTAACCTTGAAATCTTTCACGTTACAGTCACATAAATCTTGATGTTTTAATCTGTCTAATTAGTGGAGTTTAGATATCTTTCACTTCAAATGAGATGGATAAATACCATCATTTAAAAGCATTTTACCATTATCTGTTTATATTGACTCACATTATAAAGATAACTGTATAAATTCTGTAGATTCGTGTGTGTTTTGCCTCTACCATACTTTATGATTCATGTAAACAAAGACTCACACAGTGAATTCAATGCCGACGGTTGTGTTAAGACAGACTTTACTACACTATGCCAAGGGGATCTTCAGTGTGAAGTCAACTCTGTCTCAGTGGCCTCCATTGTGTTTTTTCCTCTGTACTACCGTGACAGACTAATAGTTTTACCCACCAGGGAAATCTGCTTGTGCTTCCTGTCCCAGCGCTGCCCCCTTCCTCTCTCAGTAAAAACCTACTGTCTGCTTGTCCCACACACCGGAGCAGCAGAGGTGGAGTTCACTGCTTCTCTGTTTGAAGATCCAGAAATAGACCACGGTATCAGACCTAATCTGTTGAATTTGACACAACAGGGGTGGAGGGTGGCATTCTGCAATCACTTAACCTACGCACTGGCTCAGAAAGAGAAATTCCTGCTGACACGGGGACGAATTAATCCTATGAATACATTGGTTTTACTTTGTATAAATGGCCAGGGGACCTTTAGTGACCATGTGTTCTTGTTCCTGTGTGTTTCTGCATGTGTATGAAATCTGTTTTGGGCTTGTGATGAGACTTTTTGAGGCTATGCCCTAAAGTACTTCTTCTTTCTAAATCATCAACTAACATTTGTGTCTTGAGGTTTTTTCACAAGCTGTAATCTGGAATAACAGACATTTTTTCTACTTCAGGTTCTCAGTTGTGCCTGTTATTTTGAAATTTTAGATGGAAAAAGCTTTTGTAATAGCTCCACCTTAGAGGGCAGCCTCAAACCATCACCCTCTAGCTCAGTATTAAGGAGACCCTGGGATGCAGACAGAGCCCTGCAGCATTTGCTGCTAAGCCTAAGGTGCAGTGAACAAGCTAAATTATTTAGCCTTTGTTAAAGCCCCCACTGCCTTTAGTCAGCCCTCAAAAAAGATGTGGCCTAGTCTTAGACCAGGTGCAAGTTGACTGTAGCTTGGAGCATTGAATTTCATCGCAAACCTCCCTAATGCAGAAGAGGAATTTGAGGTGAAACACTCAGACACTCAGTTAGCACGTCATGTTATCAATCTCAATCAATCAATCTTTATTCATATGCGCCAAATCATCAACACACATTATCTCAAGACACTCTCCAAAAACACTGACAGGTCTAGACCTGTCAAAAATTTAATTTTATTCACAGAAATCCAACATCAAGACAAGCTAAGAAGTCTGATCTCATTGTAACCAGCCATAAGAACAGCACTTTGAAGCATTTGGCAAGTAACAAAGGAAAGGAAAAAATCCCCTTTAACTGGGCAGAAACCTTGGACGGAACCAGATTCATGTAAGACAGATAATGGCCTCGACTGCGGGAGACCGGCACAGGGGGATATGGACACATACAGAGACAGACAGAGAGACAGACAGAGGAAAAACTGGTGAGGCTCTAAAAGTCTCTGGAGTCAGGTAGACCAACAGCAGCTGGCAGGTCCACAGCAACAATCCAGATGCATCCATCTCATGCATCAGGTGAAGGTTTACTAACTTAACCCTAACCCAAGAAAACCCCATCATGGTCACCAGATTACCCAAGCTGAGACACTCCCCTGTGATTCTTAGGCGAAACATGCAGGTGTTTTATTTTCTGTTAGCTAAAATGATCTCCCTCAACTGACTGTCTGCTTTTCATGTCACAAAGTTGGCAGCATCCAATTTTGTTTGTGACAGAGGAGGCCCTGTCATGGCACTCAAGACATCTGTAGAGGCGACAGCTACTTTCTGAGTGACTGACAGCTTCTTAATTTGCTGAGAGGAAGCAGGGTCACATGAGTGGCACATCTCCATATATTTGACTTTACATATACGTCCAGGCTGCGGGAGTCCTCTGTGATTTGACATTTAAAATGATACTGTGTTTGATGGATGGTACTGTTGCCACTGAGGGCATCACTGTACATCTTTCCCTGTTTCCACAGACTTAATGATGCTGCTCCACATGTCTGTGCTGCAGACTCACCATTAACTGTAACCTCAAGAAGGCTGGAATTTGTTGTGAATTTGTCAGTCATGCACTGCTTTGGCTTCCATCTTTATTCTTGTGCTGACACCCGGGCCCCTTTTTTTTAAGATATTAGCATTGTCCTTATTTACAACCTGACCTTGAATTATTCAGCACAAACGTATTCATTTGCAAAGCAGTTGTTTTGATTGAACCCAACCAACAACAGTTGTAAAAATAATGCGTATTTAATATGCCAGATTAAATTCCTTTAATTAATGGGCAAACTAAACATTTCCACATAAACAGATAAAATTGTTATGAGACAATCTTCAAAAATTGAAATTTTTATTATGTTTCCAATTATTTGTGACCTCAGTAAAAGTTAATCAAAGCCATACAGTGCAAAAGAGAGACAAACTCAGTTAGAAACTCTTTCTCTCTTTTTATTCTTGTTTGTTTGTTTTGTTTTGTTTTTGTATTGTTGTTGCTACTTGTGATCAAACCTAGCTTAAATGAATAACTGATATCTTTCATCATTCTGTCTGTCAGCTCTGTAATTCCCTTTGCAAACATGATTTATCTCCACATGCATTTTGGTAAAGCAGAACTGGGAGGGAGTTCAACACCTACTCATTCAAAAATATTACTGAATCTGTATTTCATTTCCAGGATATTAACTCAACCTTCGGTGTCTGGAACAGTATGCCTATGTATTACTTTTCACAGATGAATTTGTCTGGCATCAATAGCAGATAGGCTCATAGGTCATTCTGATCCTCGAAGTAAAAACCCACCCTTGGAAGTTCCCTAAAGCTCCCTTCCCACAGAGAAAAGCCCGGTGGAATTATAATGTGGAGAAAGTGTTCGGCTGAAATCCTTACATCTATTTCTTGGCCCCATATCTATTGTTTATTCTTCTTCTATAAAGCCAGTACACTGTGACCTTATCAAATCTAATGTACACTTTTAATTCTTTCAACTAAAACCAACAGTTGTTTTTTGTTTGTTTTTTTTAAAGGGGGAGGAAGAAACTGAATACAAGACGCTGCATCCACAGTTCATGAACCCAGTTTGTGTTTACATGTCAGAATCTGAATCAGAATTGTATTTATTGCTAAATGTATATGCTTGTGTGTGTGTGTGTGTGTGTGCGTGTGTGTGTGTGTGCAGAAGATGTAATAGATAACTGTGCACTTGTGCAAGCTGATGCTGAGTGCAAAATCTATAACCATCAATAAGACAGCGTACAGGCTAACAGGCAATTTAAAGTCCAGGCTAAAGTAACACAATATGTCTGGGTAACAATCTTAGTATTCCTGTGATGTTCAGTGACTCTGGGCCTGCATGGTGGTTTGTGCTGGGGGCATTGTAGCAAATTTGTATCAAATTAAACCCATATAGCATCAACTCATCTCAACTCAAACTTTATTTATAGAGCACATTTAAAGCAACCAGAGTCGACCAAAGGGCTGCACAGGTCAGAAGTAGCATGAATCACAACATTAAAACTATGTAAAATATATATAACTAAAATACATAAAACAAATATACAATTAAATAAGAAAGAATAAATTAAATTAAAATTTCACTAGATGTCCACTCAACCTTGATTGAAGCCAGGGTAAAGAGATGAGTCTTGAGAGAAGATTAAAAACCTTTATAGTACGTTTAAAGTGGGAAAGTATTGCCATAACTCTGTATTCTTAATTTCTTATTAAAAACCCATTCCCAGCACATTCACCCACCAACATCAGAAGCGTCTATAAATGGGGATCACTGCCTTGCACAAGGACATCTTTGTGCATGATCGCGGGAGAAAACCAGAATTGGAGAGAACTGTTTTGTGGTGTAAGGCTTTTGTCTTGATAGATTGCTGCTTGTAGCACACGATTTCTCATCTTTCTTTCAAAATAAAAGCACCACTTAAAAAGAGAAAACACACAGAGAAAAACAGATTAATTAAAAACTGCAACTAATGTTTTTGAGTGAGCTTTACAAAAATGATTCATACTTCATGGTACTACCAGTTTTTGAGGTCTTAGTCTATGATGATTGCTTCTTGTACTTCTTCTTTTCTCTTCTGCTACTGTTGGATTTTTATGTATCATCTTTTGGTGTGCACTTTGATTAAGCTGGTATGTTTGATTATTTGATTATTTATTATATTTGAGATTAATGGAGTTTACACCAGTTTTCAAAATAGTTCATGGTGAGGGCATTATTTTTTGTTTGTTAAACACTAATTTAAGTCTGTTCTAAAAGTGTTTTTGATCTTGAAATTGGTTCTGTTCTTTAAGTGTTATGCCAATTAAATTAAATTTACCCAATTGTGAAATTTTAATTTGTTTAAACTTTGTAAAAGTGTTTCAAGAGTTGTAGTGTTAGTTTGCACATCCCAGTTACCATACTTCTCTCATGTTTGGTTTTTGTTTTGCTAAATTGTTTTAATACTTTGTAAAACAGTGTATCTAAAAATGCTATGTAAGTAAAGTCATTATCACTTGCAATATATTTACCATCTATTTCACAACATTCATATTAATTGAAGCTCAAGCTCAACAAAAAAAGTAAATATTTTCATAGTACTCATCCAGTTGGACCAGCACATTAATTTTTAAAGTCATATTATCATCCTTATTGTGGATTTGATATGATGAATTGTTATATACAGGAATCCTGACTTGTAAGAAATATATCATCCGTTTGACAACATTTTTCTTTCATACATCTGAATGTGAA
Organism: Thalassoma bifasciatum; assembly: GCA_008086565.1. Taxonomy (NCBI): domain Eukaryota; kingdom Metazoa; phylum Chordata; class Actinopteri; order Labriformes; family Labridae; genus Thalassoma; species Thalassoma bifasciatum. The sequence goes on from RPOG01000057.1 coordinate 261,018, forward strand.
GGATATTTTACATGATGTGGGATATCTTTTGCATAAAATCGTTGAAAAATGTATCTCTTCAATTTCCGATTCCACCCTTGCAGGGTTTTACTAAAGTATTCATGCTGTAAACTGTCAAATTGGTTTGAGTTTCCCTTTTTCAAGCAAAGATTAAAAGTGATTTAGTGTAGTGTCAGTTAAGTATAGCATATCATAATTTCCATCCTGATCCTGAAGGTTTTCTCTGCCTCTCTTCTTAATTCATATGTCTGCTTTGACTTTACCACCACTTTCTGCTTTTGACTAGAGTGTTTCTGAAGGCTTCTCACTGTGGTCAGGGACTCATCAGTACCCTGTTTGAATGAATGAAGAGCTGTGTGGAGCCACAGTATGCATACCAAGTGCACACATGCAAATGACAGAGAACGGAAAGAAAAGCGTTGATGCTAATTGGCTAATGTAGATTTAAATGCTGGCAGTCTGAGTGCTGAAAGTAAGAGGGTTTCAGGAATGAAGTCTATGCTCTGTGCTTGTAATTAGACTTTCTGCATGATGCAGTCTGCATATGAAAAATGTAATTCCTCTTGTATTTTGGACTCAGTCCCTTCCACTTTCTGTTGCCTCTAATATATTTTTGCTGTCATCTTGGGGATTCCAGGTTTCCCTGCAACAATTACATCCTGAGTGAATTAGCATTTTAATTACAAGGTGATTTGGGCAACAGTGCTGAGCATTGAACGATTTCTAATTAAGGAGACTTGAGAAAATTATTCCTGAAATGTATGACTGGAGCAATTTTCAGGAACATAACTCTTCCCTCACAACGAATTTCAAATTGGAGACCTGGTCAGATGTGCTGCAGAATGTCAACCTTAATCACAGCCTTAAAAGAAGTCCAAGCCACCTACAGGGACAATAAAAATCAACATGGACACCCTATGGAAAGTGGTGAACAGTAAGCAAGTATGCCTGTTGTTATCTTGATTAAGGTCATGGCCACCTGCAGGGACTGTCGAGACAGAGATGAGGAATTACCAGACTTTTTTAACTCTTACAAAGTTTTATTAAATGTTGCATGGTGCTGCGCCTTTGTGCTGCTGCTCCCTTGTTGGCAATTACAGCCTTATATCTGTCTGCGCCCTTTTATAGAAAACTGCAGAGTATGTCCTGTTCTGTATTCACAGCTTGAACAATGGGTTCACCCACGTGGTGCAGCCGATTACAGTCAGTCAAGTTGTTTAGAGCATAGATTTTGCACTGTAATTTCCATCCACTTATACCTGTAAAAACTGAAGATCCTAACCCTTAAGGCTAAAAAAACAGGTTGTCCCTCTGCTTGTTCATCTTTTAAAAGCTCTATAAGTCTTGTTTCTCTCTGTGATCTAAAAGAGAAAAAAAATCCATAAGCAAAAGTTTGATTGAAATGATTATGACCAACAGTGAAAACAAATCTCAAAAAATGAGTATACCTCATTTCCAGTTCGAGCAAATCACTATTCATAAAGAGTAAATAACTTCAGTTCAGCAGACGTAACCACAATGATGGGAGAAACGGCTGACCTCAAAGTTGTCCGCAAGAAGACCACTGAGGTTCCCCATGAGGATGGTTAGCCACAGAAGGTCATTACTGAAAAGGCAGACTCTTCGCTGAGAGCTGTGTTAAAGCACATTAATGAGAAGTTTGCCTGGAGGAAAAACTAGACTTACAGAACAACATTACCAAAAAGTTTCTGAACCAGTGTGTAGCTGTCTCTATGATAGAAATACTTTTAAATTTGTATAAATATATCAGCACCTTGCGTGTCCCTGCCGCAGGACATGCTTAAAACGCTCATATCAGGATGTGTACCATATGTTTAACATCTGGGAGATGTATATTTGTGCAGTTAGTCATAACATCTCCTACAGTCACATTTTTTTGATATAATAATGGTGAAAACGAATGATCAAATTGGGTTTTCAGGCTGTGCTTTGATGCTACCACCTGGAAAAAGCCTGGGTGCAATCTGAGCCCTGAAGCTTGAGTAACGCTGTGCGATTCAACACATCTATGCAAACTTACAAGTTTTGTGTAACCAAAGATCTTTTTCATTCTGTAAATTGGCACATGACTGCGGTGTCAAAGTCCATTTGTATGATATCAAGGTTAAAATTGACTTTCTACACCAGTTAATTGCTAGTTTCTTTCTTTTGTTTTGCAGCTGTCTGTTTTCTTTTACTGCTATTGTTAGAAATCCATAACGTGCGATAAAGGTCACCAAGTGTTTTCCTCTTGTCATATCCTTGCTCTGTAAAGTAGAGTTTGTTATAATTGTTGTGGTTTTATTCAGATTTTCTTTTCAGAGTGTATGGTTTCGATATGAAATTAATGGTTTATAAATTTTCTCTTCTATTTTCATAATGACCTGAACCCCTCCTGTCATTCTCCGGCATGTTATTACATACTTTGGAAGGGCACCAAACCTGCTTCAATTCTTTAATCTTTGCCATTAACAACAGATACTTTATTTTACTCTGTCAGGCTGTTCATAAGTATCTCATGTGCCATTCATTCAAACAGAAAGGGCTCAGCTTTTGTGAGTAATGTGGGTTTGAGTATTACCTATTGTTCCAACAACAGGTGTGTAAGAAGTAACAACACGGCTGAGGGAACATGTAACACTTTTGTGATGTAATTACCTTCATAGTTTTTGTTTTTTACTTTCAAGATTCAAACAAAATCCAGCTAATATGTTGGAATTACTACTTTACAAGTGTCATACACAGCAGGATATTGTCAGTGCTATGCTATACTCACTCATGCACACAATTCCTGAAAAATCACCAGGGTTTTCAAGGTAAACTGCATGCATGAATGAAAACAGCTACAGTTAGGGAAAATCTATCAGGAATTTCTGGAGAATTATCCTCAGAATTTCAGCCAAACTATTGTATTGATTTCAAGAAATTACTTGTAATGCATGAGGGGAAGAGGTTTCACAATTTTCTTGTAGCTTTCAAAAGTAGTTTGTAAGGGGAACAGGGTCAAGGTTTCAGGAGAAGAAGTTGGTTGGCAAAGTCAGATAGATCATTCATGCTCATGAATGAAAACCATTAGCACATAGTTTTTATTATTTCATTTGATTAGTGCATGAATTAAAGGTTAAATTTTGATGGTGTCACAACCTCTATAAGATTTTCAAGAGTTGCACTGAACTGTAATACAATTTTTGGATATTGCTTCTCAAGCTACAGCTAAGGTAATATCACAACTTATTATGATACTGACAATGATGTCATGTAATATCTTATTAAGAACTCTGTTATAAATGTAAAAGGACCAACACATTTAAAACATGATCATGATCTTCTAGAGGTTATTGATCTAGTGGTTATCAGGTTGAAAGTGCAAACTCTGAGCATTTAGCAAAACACAGGAGTCAATCAAAGTACTTCAGGCTTCCTCAGGCTGACAAGAACAGGATATTGTTCTCAGACTCTGCTGCCACTCCATCTGATGTGCTGCACATCAAATAAATAACACTAAGCCACTCTCAGGGTTTTCTGTTGAATTTGCATAACATCGACATGCTCCTCTCAGGCGCATCTTTGTGTTTTCTTCCGTGTTGTCACATGAGCAATGTTTTCAAGAGGTCTCTCAGTGGCACACTTATGTAGCTGGCTGCTATGGTAACCCATCAACCAACCTTCAGAGTGAAGATGTGGTGTACTGATATCTGTCCTCAGTTTTGAATGTGATAATATGACAACATGAAAAGGAGGCAAGGACAACAATATTTTCGACAAGGCTAGAATATGAACTTCACTCTCTGCTTTGTGAAGAGGTTGTGAGGTTATCATGTTGGAATTATGGAAAAATAGACCTATACAGTGTTTCCAATATAAGCAAATATGTAACAATTGCTAACACTTATTATTGAACTTTCCATAAACATGATGTTCTGCTGTTGACTGTACCAACATGAGGGATCTCATGTCTTGATAAGAAAAGGGTATGTGACTCTAGTTACCCCACTCCACCAACTGGACCACTTCTTGGCATGCTTTGGCTCCAAAATGCATCAGCAGCACACAAAGAGATCATTCTCACACATGGTTTCTGTTACTATTAACTCTAATCGTGCAGTTTCATATTCATTTTTCTGGGGTGGCAAGTTGTAGTTAGATATTCGATGCTAGAAACGATCTAAACTTGTGATTGACAACTATTGACAATGTGGCGTCTTGGACACTGTGCATGCCCTATTTGCAGATTTGGGGAATATCAGTAACTAGAAAATTTATGAAACACTCAAAACAAGAAACAGGAGACTTAACTTTCATTTTAAAGCAGTCACACTTTTGCTCTTTTTTAATTTGAAAGGTAGAAGTGTGTTTTGGTCAGAGATGAAGATGAGACAGTGCATCACCCAGCCAATCATTCCCACATAGACTCTTGTTCAAAATGCATATAATGTCACACACATGTTGGAAGCATTTTGGCTTCACTTTTGTATAAAGATAGGTGTCGGTGGCCACATTATCCACGGTTTTCTGATTCGAAATGATGCTGCCTACTTAGGTGTAGAGATGTGAAAGAGAGTTAGTAGACTTTCCTCTGAGCTGGCCTTAAGCTCTGCCACACTGGAGGAGACTGTGGTGCTGCCTTGTTGTACAGTGGGGGGGTCAATGAATAATTTACCGCTCATTTTTCTTTCATCTCTCAGGTTTAAACACAGAGCTCTTTGCCATCGCTGTCGACAACAGCTCCATATCTCATGGAGTCTTGCACCTTAGTAATGGGAGGGGAATGGACCTGCATAACAAGTGCAAAGCATGCTGGGAGGCTCAAATGGACCTTTTTGGCACAATGGGATGTGAGTATTAAATATGGGCAACAGTTGGCAAAGTTAAGATTTACATAACTACGCGACTCAAATGCATACAGTTCCTAGAAGTGAATTTTTCTATTACAGCATAGTGTGTTAGGAGTCAGCCATGTTTAACAACAGCTTCTAAATGCATATTGGAACAGTCTCAGAATTTTAAAGCAGTAGGTGAGGGCACAACCAATATCTGTGGGTAAGCATAGAAAAAACTTAAAGAGAAAATAACTTAGATTTTATTTTTTTCCCTGAATTTGTTTTCAAGGCCATGTCTAGTCATGACAGTATCCGTTAAATGACTCTTTTGAAATGAATGTCCAATAACTAGGGAGCTACATAAATTAAGCTTTTCAGTGTATACAGAGACCAGTGTATGCTGGCACCCAAAAAGTAGAATTAAAGGGTGATTTCAGGTGCAATTGGTGCATAAGACTAGCTCTGGATTAGCAACAAACAGCACATTATGTTATTGCTGAGCTGCAGAATTAACTATTGCTCCACCATTGCATGCTATTTTTGTGACTTTGTTGTTTTTGTTGTTTCTTGACCCAACTAGAAAAAAATCTGTACACTTCACGGGTCGCAAATACTTATTTGCTACTCCAGTCCATGTGCTCTTTCTTTCCTAAAATACAGAATTTCTCTGCAGCTGTTTCTTCCAAAAGGATCCGAAAGGCCCAACCCAATCGTGGGTGTCATGAGTCCAACATGCACAGATGGAAAGCTGAATGACCCAATTAAATGGTTGGAGCTGCTTGCAAGCAGCTGGACTCAAACAAAACAACCGAAACAGAAATACAAGGACTGACAAGCTTAGCAAGGTTTTAGTGGAGTGTTTGTTGAAATTGGATTTTTATGGACCTTTTCAAAGTTATCAGGCGAAATGAGTACAACAACTCAGGCTGAACTACTATAAGTCCACTTTTAACACAAATAACTTATTTCCAGGCTGTAGGCTGTAAGGTTCATTAAAGATAAAGCATCAAAGAATACATTTCTTTTCGTATTAAACAATGTTTACTGCTTCAAAAAACTGAGCCTGTACATTTACTGTCTTTTCCGGGATGACCAAATAAAGGTAAAGCAAAAGAATCGACCAAATAAGCGTTTCTGAAGCTTCTTGCATGCAATCATTTAAAACTGTTCGGAAAATATCCAGCAATACAATTCTTAGGGGATGGCAAAAAAGGATGATATAGATTATGATCCAGTACCCCAAGCAATTTTCTTTTCTGTTTCATGTATTATGATTTACTTCATTTAAATTTTCTCTGATTTTGGAAGGATTCAGGATTAACCTGTTGCTTGCAGAAGAGGACAAATTCTTCTTAGTTTTACAAACAAGAATTGCAATTAGAGCCTTGACAACTAAGTTGAATTCAAACTTAAAAAACAATTTGACCTCTGTTTTCATTCAATCAAGTATAACTTTGTTTATAAAGAGGAATAATGTTTTCAGTTTAAAGGAATTATTGTTTGGGATCTCGTATTTATTCTGAAAAATTTTTGCTCACTGTCCTTTCCTCCCAAAAAGCCATGAAAACTAATTTAGAAAAAAAAAACATTATTCAACAAATAAATGGCAATTACAGAAATGCAGTGAAAGTAACAAGTGTGATGCTACACATCTGACCAATCACAAAGCTTGCAGTCAAATTAGTTGTATATTGGAGGGCTATTTTGGGCGTCAGGCTGCACACATGGTGCTGAATTTAAAAGCTCATTTTTACTTTGTACATGTCATTTTTGTGTCTTATTTAACTCTTTCCCTTTTCCAATCAGGCTGTATCTCTCTAAAAACTGCAAAAGGTTTCCATATCATTGGTACTGTTTTTGGTCCAGTGCTGCTTTAATGTCCCTAATCAATATGCAGACCTCCTACTGAAAAGTCCCAGAGGATACAGAAAAACATGAGGGATCAACAGGTGGCCATTTATAGACATTAAATTCCAGCAGAGCCCAATTTATCTTCGCTGCCTTTTCGTGCAAGTGGATTGGCTTTAACGGGGGCAATGTTTGGGGAAAGAGTCGATCACAACATTTGCATAAACAGTGGCTAAAAATTGTGGAGCTCTTCTTTTCAGTGCCATCTCCAGCTTTGAATTTGTGTAGAAAAAAACATGTGTTAGTGACATGAAGAGAGGCCACGTGATCTTTTTCTAAAATTGGTTGACTCTGGGTTAGTAATCTTTCCTGGTATTTTCTCCTGTCTAAGAGTCTCCCTCTCACACCATGTCTCTAGGCTCAATATTCTTATGCATATCAGGAAATGATCCAAAAAGAGATCAAATGTCTCATTTTTATAAGCTGCTTGCACATGGTCACATGTCAGTGAAGGACATGTGAGCGAGAGAGAGAAGTATTATTTATAGCCCAAAATCTTCCAGCAGAGTTTCTTGGTCATGCTGTAGTTGGATCAATATTGTGTTTTCCCCATGACTGGTAATGTTTTGTTTATGGTGTCTTTTATAATGGAGAAGTGAAATTTTAGAAAGAAAGGAAATATTACAAGCATGTGACTGCCACAAGATTTAAGATTGATATGTTCAATACTGTTGATTTATAGGGTAAATTCTCTCTTTTTTAATGTTTTCCAATGTATATGTGAGGTTATCTTGTGTGAGGAATGTCAGGACTCCTCTTGGGGATGAACTGAATGAAAAGATAGTTTTCACAGAGTTGAACAGTGGTCAGTATTGATCTGAACACAACAGGAATGTGAATGCATCACTTCTCTGCTATCTATCAAATAAATTGACTTTAAACGGACAACAAATCACCCTGTCACTGCCTTCAAAACCAAAAGTCAAGCCTCATGTTTCTGATTGTATTACCTGGATGAAAACAGAGGAAGCTCTCTTACTGTTCTCAGTGGAACTATTGAGGACTATTAGACAGAGTAATGCCAAAGGTCAAAAATTGTACCAAAGCTCATGCTGCTCAGGCCCCATTCTATAGATGGCCTTATTTGCTTTGAACACAAAATCTGAAACAGTGAACCAAGGCAATGCTTTCTTAGGTGTTCTCTGTGTGACAATGCAAAATTGTGACTCATGTAATGGTAACATGCCCAGTTTAAGATTTTGCCCGCATGAGTGCACAACATTTATTATCTGAATCAGATAATGTCTACCTCTGTGAAGAAGAGCCCTGTAAATATAAACTAAAGCTTTACAGAATGAGTCATACCTTCTAATCACTAGTTTGGTGAGACCGTGCCTCCATACAGTGGCCTCAAAATCTTTTCTCAGACAATCAGGGAACCTTGTGCCTTTAGAGGACTATTTTCCACCATTGTAGAGAAAAAGAACTCTTCTATGACTAATTTCACCTACAATAAAGTTACAAATAATTACCCACCTGTGTTTTTCAGGGCATTTTCCAGCTTAACAAAAGTCAGAATACAACAAGAACTGATTGTTTTGTTAGAAAAGTTTGCTGAAAGTTTTAGAAAACATCAACAGAAAAAATGCAAGTGCTTGGAAATATGCTGTATGGCTTTTTTCTTTGATGTAAAGGTGTGTCCAGACACTTTGACTGGGGTGACCACGCCAAGGCATGCTGGATAGCATTAAATATGTGAACAATCAGGTGAAAAAATTGTATAAAAAAACTTGCAGCAGCCAAGTAGCAGCCTGTTGAAACACATTAACAATACTGGACCTCAGCATAAATCCCTTATCAGACAAAGCATGTAGCCACTAGCTGCATTTCCAATACAACTAGAAATACACAAAACCTAAATATTGCAATGGGACGATGAAAATGGAAACGCCAACATTTTGACAGACCTCTCAAATTTGGATATTTAGTTTTTATGCTCTCATAAGGTGGTTGTTCAGAAGTTTCAATAAAGACGTTTATCATAAAAGTGCCATGGAACCAAAAAAAGGTGGTTCCATCACAGAAACAATCACATCATTGATGGGTATGTTGTATTCTGTGTTGATAAAATGAGTAGGTCGTTGAGGAAGTCAAGAAAAATGGAGAGAGCAAGAGATGTAACTATTGATGACAATTTGACTCAGAATTTCATTTACAGTGCTTACAGACGTGTTTGTCTTACTGATGTCTTTCTATACATTTTGTAGCAAAAAAAGACATGGAAGTTTTTAGTTCAATTAATACTGAGATGTTTTCATCAAACAAAAAAAAAAAAAGCATAAATATTCCGCTATTTTTCTGGTGTGTTTTTCACTTTCGCTCAAGGGAAATGGAATGACACTCTCCTGCTTTCATTCCCCTTATATTTACATGAGGACAGAGAATAGAAATGCAGCTGAAACAAAACAAAATAAAAATTGGATGAACAAACTAACAAACAAACAATCAAAAAAAGTGACCAAGACTTCTGTTGTGATTAAAGAAACACACAATATTTAGTCTTTTTTAGCCATGCACATTCAAGGCCATTGACAAACAGAAATTAAAGATCAATTTTTTTTAACACTTTATTTGTAATTTTCAGCTATCATATTCAACAATCATCATTTTTTCTGTTTTACAAACAATAACCACAGAAAAAAAAACAATCCCAACAAGAAGAGGACACACGAACTGGCAGACGTGTCACAAATAATAGACTGACAAATAATGATAATAATAATAATAATAATAATGAAATAAATGAATGAAAAAAAAAAGGGGGTCAAACAAGCGAGTGCACCTAACTTTCCTTTTTACAGAGCTGACCATGGGCAGGTGTAAACCTTCAGAATTACAGTTCCAGACCAGGTAAATTGTTCACATAAGTTATTAGAGGGTCACAGGTTTTGTGGAAAGGAAATTAAAGATCAGTTTTTTAGGTAAAGGTGCAATGAAGATTCCTTTTTTAGCGTAAATTTTGTCATCTTCTGTCTGTTATTTAGTATTGTGGATTGCAAATAAAGTCTTTCCTATCCACATGGCAATAAAAACTTGTCTCCTAACAACAATTGGGTGTAATCTACACTGGATTTTGCTTTTGATGAGCAGTACATTTTGTGCACAATGAAGATCATATGAACTCTATACCTCTAAAATTCCCACTTGTGTCGAGGGAAAATTACATTTCCTTCCTCAATGCAGACACAGCCTACATGCAGTCATGGTGTGCTCTATTATGTAACTAGGTAACAAGCCTAACAATAACATCAGCTGAAAGCATCACACACAGACACAGTAAGCCAGTGTGTTTCGGATAATAACACACACACAGACAAATACACACGCCCAGGGTGTGTTTTGAGATGACAAATTCCCGCCCAGCTTCTCATCATCCTCGATGAGCCTTTCATAATTCGCTCATGACTCTATTCTTACAACTGAGTGAGTCCTATCCGCCTGCTGTGAGATCAAACTGACCCCTTCGTCACTGCTGACTCCTCCCATCGACGCCACGCCGACCTTATGAGTGACAGGGAGTGTAACCAATAGCAACAGGAATTCCCACTCCCTACGCGTCGCTTCGACCAATCAGAACGAAGGTGGGCGGATTTACTGTGGGCCTGGCATACACGCTTGGTTGCAAGGGTAAGCTGTGTATGGTATTTTGTGAGTTTTATTTGATATTTTATTAATTTTTAGAGTTCGATTCATGACAGGAGTGTGTAGGATCTTGTGTATTAGTATTTCTGTCAAATTAAATAATTCCGGCAGGTAACGATTGTCCAGTTATGGTAGCCTGGCTAAGTGTAGCAGTGCAAAGTATTCCAAGCTGAGAGAACAACGGTGATTTCCTTTTATTAACGTTACAACTACTCTTCATTGAGTCTCTTTAATGACAGAAATGACATCGCTTTTGTTGATGCATTTTGTCCAAAACTGTCAAAGCATCCTTGTGAAAATACAGCGGTATTAGTCGGATACTTCGTTGTTACTTAGTTAAACGATTTGAAGTTTGCTCTCTCTACCAATTTAGCCTATTGCCCAATACAAGGCTTTGTCTGTCATTGTTAAAACGCACTGGTTTAAATTTTACACAGCTGTTTTCACCTTCATCTGACGGGTTTGTTTACATCTCTTTTCATAATTTCTTGGCTCCACTATCAGCACTTCCCACACCAACACGACCATTTAAGGACACACACGTGTTAAAGCACACATTTGTGTAACTTCAGATATTGTGATAATGTTGTTTACATTATGTTTTGATGATTTCAGAAAGTCGATGTGAACGTGGCGACCAACAGCTGTGGAGCCTCTGGGACGGATATCTTACTACCACACCTCTCCCTCTTTAAGCAGCCTCATCGACTGTTGGATACTTTCTGGGAACTATCTGGAAACTCTTATTCTTTACCCTTTAACGTGATGGATTTTGAAAAGACCTAACCTGGATGTTAAGCTGTGCAAGTGTTATTTAAAACCATCTGGTGGAGTTTTCTAACTTTTTGAAGAGTTCACATTTCATTCATTTTTTTTGGGAGGGAACTAACTTACACCTAAAATGGATCAAGCGAGCGGTGGTGAGGATCCAAATAAACCCTCCAAAAAGAAATCCAACGAGGACGAGGGTAAAAACAAAAAGCTGGTAGGTACTCAGAAAGTGTAGTAGCATGGAAGTTGTGTGCAGTGAACTCTCACATCCTGTAATCTGACCAAAAAAAGGGTTCATTTCACTCTGAAATTTACATAGTGTGAGAAAACTGCACAACTTCCAAGTGTCAAAAGCTTGCATCACTGCATTTGCATACTTTTAACAGCAATTGACTGGAGGTTCAGCCGTCTTGACAGTTTTATAGTGAAGTGAGTCAGTGTAACCCTTATTGAATCAAAATGACACTGTTTATTTTGAACACATCAAATAATAAGCATAACAAACCTGCAGATAACAGGAAGTGAAAACAGAGCAACTGTATTGCAAACAACACAAAACAAAAAGTTAAACCACAGCTTAACCTCTTTTGCATATCCAACAATGAGAGGAAAGAAGTTAAACTTTTTATAAACTGAAAGTTTTATGAGTAAACTTGTAAAACTTGCACTGAAATTAGACACATTACCTCTGTACAGTTTGTAAAAAATACGTAATCAAGACACAATTTATCTGTTTACTGCAGGATGAGGCTCAAATAGGTATTGATGTGTTGTTATTACTATTTAATGTTGCCCAATACAGAGCGGCTAATAGCTGTTAGAGTTGAGCAACAGAGATAGTGTTTCATTGAGTGCTTTACCTTTCAGAGCACTCAGTGCATCATGTGATATTCCCTGTCAATACACCTCCTGAAAGTTCTCTTAAGAGCATTCTTGTTGTGGCAGTTTGGTTTTAGTGTACTGTTTATTTTAATGCATGCACAAAGCAGAAGTTCAGGTACATGATGACTCATTATATGAGTCTGACACGTGGGTGGTTTTGAGTGTGTGGGGTTTTATGGACTGTTGGCGTTTGATTGATAAAATTGTATTATCAGAACAATAAACACCATCTACAGGAGGTCTGTACTGCATAGATAAGTGCAAACTACATCAGCATTCATTTATGGCTGTAATATTGAGATGGCTTATTTTAGAAACTGGGCAACCCTTGGTCTGTATCATTAGAGCTCTGGTGTCATGAAGCTCTTCCTGCATGCTGCTCAATGCCTGGAAATGAGATCAGACCATTGGGGGGAAACAGTGGCTGTGTTTGTGGCGGTTTTGGAGGGAAGGCATGATGGTGCAGTCAACCACTTCTGACAAATTGTGCTTTTCTGTAAAACGTGAGCAGAAAAAACTTTGCTGTAATTGTATAAACATGGCTAGAATTTATGACCTTATTGGGTAAACTGCAGCCACATTCTTGCTTTTGCTGTTTTTAGTGGAGAATAAAACCGTAAATCTAAACTAAATAAGAATGTGTTAAGTGCATGCCGCTGTGCACACAGTGTTAGAAGTTGTAGAAAGTGGCTGGGAGTAATTTTCCGTGACCGAAAGACAAAAAACTTTGGCAGCTGTCGAGCTTCAATTTGGACTCTTCGAATGTCAGCGTAGAAAGTTTGGCCGGCTGTGGTTGAACTCTCTGGATGAAGTTGTCCCTTGAGCTCTGGTTGTGTCTTTCAGTGAACTGTGTTTACTTGTCAGTGGGAATGGTCAAAAGCTTTTCCACTGACACTGATACCAAAGAAAGAAAAGTAAATTTGGTAAAGTGCGTCTGTTCTGGTGTGAAGTGACCAAGTGATTGCAGCCAGAAAAGCTGACTCCTGATGACTTCATTCACACCCAAGTTGTTTGCGAAGGAAGTGTTTCTCATTGCCTGTATAGCAGCTGTCCTGAAAGCTGCCACATGTGGGGAAAAAAAACAACCCTACCATACTGCTACAGCCCTTAACAAGTAATCACCAGTTGTGTTCTAGCAAAGATAAGGTAAGAGAAAGTGGAACTATAATAACTACCAGACAGGAAATCCCAAAGTGGCTGAAACACTCCCACAGAGCTACCAAAGGGTGTTGTCCTGGGAAAACCTACCAACTGCTCGCAACTCTTGTATATCCTGCCTCCCAAGTCTAATATTGTTCACAAGGGTGATTGGGTGATGTAAGCGCTCAGCAAATCACTTTTTGTTCCTTAAAGTGGTCTCTCAGCCAGGGACGTTCCCTGTTGCTCAATCCTCCAAGCTGAGCTGTCAGAGGCAGAGGAAGTTTAAATGAAGACTGCTGCAGAAAATCTCAACAAAGCGTCAACAGAGAGTCCAGGAGAGGAAGTCATTCTTCATCTTTGGACACAGCCATGATCTTCCCTCGTTTGTTTCTCACTTTGTAGCTTTCCAGATTCACAATGTAGTTCCAAGAATGGTTAGGACACGTGTAAATAAGCTGAATTGTTTCTGAATTGAAAAAAGTTTGTATTTTTAACCTTTTGTGATGGAAAAGAGTAGACAGAGGTGAACACACATTGAAAGATTTACTATGATGTACTTAAGTGTGTTTTCATCATGTATAATGCTGTCAGTTTGCAGTTTAAACTCAGTGATGTAGTTACATCCACCATGAGAAGGATTAAATAAGGATCCTTGCTGCCTTTTTCATCCAGGCCTTCTAAGTACTATTTGCATGCCTAATGAGCAAAGTGGCTAACACACGCACAGTATGGTCTCTGCAAAGTCAAATGAGCAGAGGAGAAACTCTGAAAGCTGTATGTTTGTTTTTACAAGTCACTGGGCAGGATTACATCATGGCAACACCATTTAGGCTTTGGGCCCAGAAACTAGATACTTTACACAGCCAAGGACATTAGAATGATACAAAGTGTTCAGAGACAGAGATCATTTTAACTTCTCTGTTTTTTCTTTTCTTTTTTTTTTCTACATAAAATATGTAATACATCCTTTTCGCTAGTGTTTAAAAGCACAACATTCCACTAAAACAGGATGATGGTAACAAGGGAAAGGTATTCAGGGGAGCCGGTTTGACAGAGAGGGAGATTTATCACCCCTTCCTTTACATACCAGAGTAAACGTGACCTCACTTTGAGCGGCACGAGGGAGAGTCATCCCAGTACATCCATATGACAACTGTGTTACTTCACATCACACTCTACAGTTGCACCTTGAACTAGAAAAATAATCTTACAATGCACAACTCTACTTGGATCATGTTTGATTACTTTCACAAAGCGTTAACTTGGCTTAATTTGTGAGAATGAACCCAGGAGGGATTTATGCTGTATAGTTCAGAGCGAAGAGATTTCTACCTGTTATTTACCAAAGGCTTTAGCTGCACTTCACTAAGATTGTACATGTCTGTTTGAAGTAATGACTGTTTGGTGATCAAACTTGTTCTTTGTTCTTTCAAAGCAAGGTACCAATTGTCACTATCTGTACTGTGTTCGGCAGGTATCATCATTCTGCAATAATCAGTCATCACACCGAATCATTTGTTTGCTTTTACAGTCTGTGCTTGTCTGCTTTGATCTCTGTTATACGCAAGAAAAGAAATCAAATGATCTGGGTGTTAAAGGGAAGCTGGTATGCGACACTTTTGCACACTGTATGTGTTCTACACATTTACAGGAAGTAGGTCGAAAAGTTGGTGGTTGTGGTTTGATTGAAGAGGTTTGTCAAAACTGAAAACGTGTTAAAGGTGTGAGAAAGCAAAAACGCAAATTGTTATTGCCGGAGTTTCAGTTGGTGAGACCTACATAGTGTTACAAGCACTAAAGAAAAGAGCTGAGCACAGCACAACTGTGCAGCTAATTTTTTATTTCCCTAAACTGGATGCTGTTTGCTTGGGTGGCCTTCAGCCAAAAATGCACAGCTCTTGCAAAATAGTGTTGAAAGAAAACTTGATTTATCGGAACATTTGCATTTGGGGGAAGTAGAACCGTGGCATTTAAGTGACTGCAGTCCCTGAAAATGAAACCCCAGTGACACATTTAAACATCTGAAAACACAAAGTGTATGACATAATGATGGAAGATGTAACATTGCTTGATGCTCAATTGAAGTTATGCAGTTTAAATAGAGATACAGTGATTTTACTGATTTTACAGAGACTGATACTTGGGTTTTAGGTTGATACCGATTCAGGCTTTTCTAACTTTGTAAACCAAACTGAAATAAAAATATATCTTAACTGACTGCATTATTATTTTATGGGATTATAAATGATTAAATGTGATGAGTCATTATATCTGCAATTCTAACAGGAATTACAATTTAACTATAAACCTCAGCAGTGGATAAATATGGAATGAAACTTGCAATATGTGCAAGTTTAATTCCTCACTTAGAAATGGCTCCAAACTGCTGAACCACATCTTTTTTCATGCTAGTTTAGCTCTGTAGAGCACAACTGCACCAACCAGTGTTGATGAACACAGGAGTCAATAGAGCTGAGTTGAATAGATCTTGCCATTGATATTTGATCTAACTTTTTGTTAGATTTGTTAGTCTGAATTGGACTGATTCCCAATACCAGGGGCAGATTGGTACATCATTAGTTTTACGTGTGCCCATTTTAGGTTGAAATGAGCATTCAAGCTACAACTTGTTTGTTTCAAAACAAGAACAATAAACATAAACTATTTCTGAAACATGAATGTTTGTAACTTTTAACAAGGGATGCTACAAAGCTTTCAGTTTTCCAGTTCTTCATGCAAAAATTTGAAATTTGACCTCGCACTTTGTCTAAAAGAGGGAAGCTCCTTTTGGATGGTATGAAATGAGTTTGTGGCAAACACTGGTAGAGATAGCAGCAGAAGTCTTCACTCCTCCTTTGCAGGTTGGTACAGGTCTGTGCTAGTTGTGGAGTTCTGAAATTAGATTTCCAGCCGAATAAGACACATCCAACTATACCTTTATTATCTAAATTGAATTCTGCCAAAAATCTCTGTACTTAGAGATTTGAGATTGGCAGTTGCATTCATGCCCAGACACAACATATGACTGAGTGTTTTGAATGCGACAACCATAAATTTGACATCATGTTAAGTAGTAACGCCTTTGATTTTTGAAAAAAATCATCAATAAAATAATCAAATAGTTCATGTTACTGTTATGTCATCTTAAAGGTACTAACTTATTTAATAGATTATATCCATATCTAACTCGCCAACAACATCTTTCCACAGTTATTAAATGCATATCTATCCCATTGTGTCTGCATTGGGTGGTGGTGGTGGGGTGGACTGCAGTAACTACCAAATAGCATTTTTGCTTGAAATGCCCATTAAGGAAGAACGTGTCTGCGACTACAAAAATAAGCCTCTGTGTTTTAATACTTGAACAAATTTCATAACTCCAACAGGTAATTTCCAGAAACTAGTGAGCCTGACCCATTTATTACATTAGGTTAATACGGACTTTAATGCTTTAGTAGTTCTGAAGAATTGAGTGCTTTCTGAAATTAGGTTGAATGAGGCTTTGAGGAAAAACAACTTTGTTTACAGTTTAGGCAACGACTGTTACATAAAACCAGGGTTTTTGGCAGGAAGCGGAAGCTATCATAGTTTTATCGCTGGCAGGTTGTGCTTTGTTTTCTGTCAGGTGTGATTTTTAATTAAGGCTTATTGATGAATTGTGACTCGATGACTGTAATCACGCTCATCATGAAAGTAATTAAGGCTTCAGTAATGAATGTACAAAGGGGTACAACTTAAGAAGTAGATATAAGACCCTGAACCTGAGTGAGCAAAGTGGCAAAGCATTCAATACTTGTTTCCATTGGCTTTGGACAAATTGTGTGGACAGGATTTGTTAAGTTGACTTAGTATTTATTTTTTACAATTACAGGGTTGTGAGTTTTATTTCTTAAAAAAATATCCCCCCCTTATGTATTTGAATAACAGTTGAGTATTGGAGTTCTTCTTTTGTCTCTGCTGAAAGGGAAACTGTACCAGCTGCGTAGATTTTAGGAACAAGCCTTCTCTACACGTTACTGCTGATAAATCAGTCTGTTTTTGAAAATATTATTTTTCCATCTGAATCCTTTATGCTCTGAGGTGACTGTGTTGTTAACATTTGTGCTTTTGACATTTTTGACAGTGTCACATTGTGAATCAGAGTTAATAGCTCACTGTGTCTCTGTTGTTGGAAGCTGTGGCATTTGAAACTTCTGTCGCTTTGATTCATGAGCTGTAGGGCTGCCTCAGGGATCATTTCAGGTCATGTTAGCATGTGGTTAGTAAAGGTTTCAACAGCTCTACTTTCAAATAATGCAGGTGTGAATTATAATCTCCTCTTCCAGTCTATCCCAGTGTGTTCCTCTCTTTCAAACTGAATGAATAACTGTGATTGTTTTAAAGAGATGTGTCAGAAGCAGCAGGAAACAGACCACATGTGAGTGTTTAATGGTATTCAGGAAGCTGGAGAGGAAGTGGTGAAGAATGCTTTAGTCACACAGTGGACAGAGTTGTTGCTGTAATGTCACCATCAGAGATGAGCTCTATGTGGACACATCAATGATTTCAATGAAACGGAAGAATGAGAGGTTTTTTCTCTTGTTACAATGATCAAGATAACACATTTTTGAATGTTTCCTCTAAGTAAGAGAGCATGAATAAGCTTTGATTTTAGTCGCAGGAGCACACATGAATAAGATGAATCATGAAGTGGCTATATTTTGGCAGTTCGACCAGAGTTTGGTGCCAGCCAGACTGAAGTGGTTCTTATCACTGATATTTTTACATAGCACAAAAAATGCATTTTTTTTCTAGTTCGAGGGCGTCTGAACTTTTTTCAAAGAGGGCCACATTTGATTTTGTGAAAGTTATGAGAATAAAACGTCACATGTCCCTCACTTGTCTTTTGATACCAGATCATACACTGCAAAAAAAGCTTAAATCTGAGCAAGTGTGTATGTCTTAAAAATCTTGATATGGGCCACATTTACCAGACCAGCCCAGAAAAATTGTCCTGTTCAGGCCATTTAAGGACAAAAAATATGTCTGAATTTCTTGTTATAAGTAAAAGGAAAATCTGCCTATGGGGTAAGAAAAATTGCTTATTAGCTTTCTTGAAATTGGAATAATGTAAATGTCTGGTAAATGTGACTCATATCAAGACTAAAAAAAATTTTTTTGGACTAAAAATGAGACATAAACACTTGCTCAGATTTCAGTTTTTGTTTCAGCTTGGGGAAAAAATGTCAGAATTTCAGGACCTGGATTTTTTCTGGGTTGTTGAATAAAGTGTTTGAAAGACTACTTTGGCGTTCAAACAGCATTATTAACCCCAAATATATTTCTTATCCTGCATTCTGAATAGTTTTTGCCTTTTCCTGCACCATTCCTCTAATGTGTTTTTTGAACCGTGGATGTACATGAAGCATATTTTCCCATCATGATAAACACACTCAGTGAAACATGTTGGCTGTAAGACGTCTTCAGTTTCTGCAGTATATCCATAAATGGTGCTTCACCTGAGTAGACGAGGGATTCAGAAATGTGCCTCTTGATGTAATTTGAGTCTGCTTTGAGAAACACTCAAGATTTTTGTAAAGGTCGTACGTTAAATGACAAGACACATTTAAAAATCAACAGGACAAAAACAGAATACACAGAAAACTACTTCAAAACATCTGCAATTTATTGTAAAAGCAGCAGAAACCACAGTTAGAAAATCTGGTACAGGATCCTTTGGAGAAAAGCATTAGTTAAATTTGTTAGAATAAATCAGAAATTAGATTTTGCTTGGTTGTTAAATGGTTGTAATCAAACTTTTTTAAAGGTAAATATAGTCATCATTTTCGGTTGTTTACTGTTGTATACTGTGTGATTAAAGATAAGGCCTAAGATCAATTCTTTCTGACTGCATTTTGCAAGATTAAAGCAAGCTATGTGTGCTTTTTCAATCAGTCATTCAATTAAAAATATTGATTTCTTGAATTAAACTACTCATGCAATGTGGAGCACTGTGAAAATGGGTCAGTGGAATAGGACTGCTGACTAGACTTTAACATCAGAGAGAGTCCCATATCAGCAGCTGGGTAAATAAATACATGGATGATTCAGCTACATTTTACTGGTATTTTTGACTTTTTGCATCATATTTTTTTTTTCTGATTGGAGCCCAAAATAAGAGCAGCAATATTATTTTTGCAGCTGAAGTAATCCTAATCAAAACACAATAGTCTGTAATTTTCCTCGCTGGTGTCATGAACGATTAAAAGAGATCTCCGCTAGCTCAAAAGCCTGATCCCTCTTACTAACCCTTTCTTTTGTTCTGGCTGCATATCATGCCAACCCTCAAGCTCAGAGTACTAGAGATTTGCTTTCAACATAGACAGAGATAACCCGAGGGCAACGCTGTGCTAGTCTGCAGTCACATGGTCTGACCATTCAAATCTCAGCACTACTGGCCTTTGTGTGCTCTCTCTCGATTCAATAGTTGCTGTTTTAGGAAACAGTAAACAGAACCAGCCCTCTCCAGGAATAATAAGGCCACACAGTCTCATGCCCTTTTAAAGACACTTAAAAGCTCTCTGGCAGAAATCTACTGCATTAGTAACTGTTTTCTTTTTCAAAGTAAGCACGTCAAGATATTTTTTATGGCAACTAATGCAAGTAAAGGAGTCAATACTTGATGTGTCAAACTTTGATTTGATTGTTCAGAGAATAAGTTGACATTCAGTGCTTGATTTAGATAGCTCCTAATCCAGTTTGCCGGGAGGACAAGTGTGCTATTATGGCGTGTGTGTCTCTGTGTGTGAGAGCGCACACACACAATAGATTTAGGCTGTGTCTGCTTTTATTAGTGGGTTAGCTGTGCTCATGGCGCTGTCTACAGTCACAGCCCCGTGTATCCCTGTGTGTTTTCTGCAGCTCTCAGAATCAACTTGCGGTTCACACTTCATTTCTTGTCTCTCAGTTTTGCTCATTTGTGTTGACATGCTCACAGACTGAAAGTTATTTCATTGTGTCTCACCTCTGTTACCCTAACCTCTCTTATTTTTAAATCACTGTTTGCACAGAAAACTGTCACTGAATCTGACATTATTGGTTTTTATTTGAAATTTATTATTCATCTTTCATTCGTTTTGGAGCAGAAGAGACAGAATCTCTTGACTACTTTACATTTAACAAAACATTCAAAACATTTCTTGATGAGATGCACAAACAGTTGATTTTCAGATTTGGAATAGTATTATTGATGACTCATCCGTTAAATCATCAAAAAAAGAAAGAATTTGGTTGTTATCCAATGTAACACATTGACTTGGTTATCCCAGTTTGCTCAATAACAATAGACCCTAGCAAAATTCACTTCTAAATGAATAACTGTTATAAACAAACCTGCTTTGGATTTTACCTTGCAAAGTTATTCAGATAGCTCAGCTCTTCTCAGAAAAGACCCTAGAGCTGAGAAAATAAAAACATCAAACAAAGTTTGAATAAAGATGAGTCTCAAGGCTATTGTGCAAATGAAACCAGATGTTTACTGTCATTTAACATTCAGGAAGAATTATTTGCATAGTCTGAGAGAAAACTCTAGGAGAGAAAATTTGCACCTGTATCTGACTGCAGAAGTCAGTTTAAGTAAATATATTCTAACTCGATAAACGCTCTACAAATATCCAGGTGGATGTGAGTGGAGTGAAACGACAGGTGGAAATGGGGCTGTAGTTTGTCCATTGGCCTCCTTCCCCCTCTGATGTGTTCACAGACAGGTGTGGCTGCAGCACAGGACTTGTGAAAAAAGAACCATAGTTTTTTTTAAGAGGGATAAATGTTTCCTACATTCATGCATTCATAAACCCACAGCAGCGATGGCTGTGCCGTGCACAACCTCAGAGATTACAATTACAGCCATTGAGTAGTCTTTGTAACAGGATTAATTTGGACCAATTGATTAGTCTAGACTGACTCCAAAGCAGTCACTCTATTGACATTTGGTGCTGTCTGATACGGCTCCCTCTCAACACGCAGCATGATAGAAATAGAGCAGCAAGATCCTGTGGAATGATGTGTGAAAGGACAAGCTATGAGTTTTTAATGTTTATGGTCACAGCTGTTAATCATAAGTGTTTGATATTGTTACAAAAAGTTATATATTTTTGGTCTTATAGTGTGGAGGGTTAGTGGGGAGATTTAAATATCATCTTAAACTTTCACTGTATAAAAGTGGCATAAATGGCTGAGTGTGAGATGTAATGTCGAAGCAGTTACAAGATTTTAAAACACAGATACATACTATATAAGTACCATTTATTCTTGATTTTAAGAAGAGCATTATTTTACAGTAAACAATGCTTTTTTACTTGTGTGTACTGGAAATAACAAGTACAGGGGTTCCCAAACTTTTCAGCGTGCAATCCCTGACATAGAAATACTCCAATAGCAAATCGTAAATAGACAAAAGCAACAAATAGAAGCACTTATACTTAATTAAGACATATAGATTATCCATGTGCAAATGTTGCCCCCCCCCCTAATATTGTTATTATACTGACTCAGTAACCTTGGTCTTGTGTTCAAAGAAAAACAGATCAAAAATTTTCTGTGTGCATAGTTTTGTATGAAATTTACCTCAGATTTGTGTGTATTTTTACAAAAAATGGATGAAACAAGTAGTAATAAACACATAATGTTTTGGTTTAATTTCCACTTTGAATGCTTTGCTTGTGATTTAATAAAATTATTGATACCTCACTATTACTCCTCCAGACTGCACACGTCATATCTGTTCACTAGCCTCTCCCAAGTGTCTTCAGGCTGTGCTTACATTTTTCCTGAATCACAATTTAACATCACAGCAAGCTGTTTTTGATATATTTTTTTTTATCGCCACTCTGTTTTCTTCTGCTGACTCTTAAAATGTCTGGCTCAAACAAAAAGCTTTAGGGTTTTAACTTGTCTTGCCTTCAACGCTTGTTCTCTGCATCTTTTATGTCTCATACGGTTACTGTGCTCCGGGGTGCTTTTATATTTACAAGCTGTGACGAATTGGCAAACTGACTTTTCCGTACAACTGTTAAGGCTAAAAACAAAGTCTCCTGTGCTGCTGTTGTAAGCTGTGTCATAGACTCGTATATTAGAGGGGGAAAAAAAAGTTATTTTACTCTTAACAAATGCTGAATAAACAACCAGTGATTATAAATGGACCCAGCCCCCTCTGCAAAGTTCTTTTGTCAGAGTTATAGCATGAATTATCCAGAACTCTGTGCACTGCTGATGTCGAGGTTTCTGTATGAACATTTTTCCAGGTCATCAATTCTGACTGAGGCCATAAAGTTCACTTTCATTTAGAAAAATCTTCATAATGCATCAAACTGTTTCATCTGTCTTGAAGACAAGAATAAACTCGGTTACATTTATATGAAAGCAATTTGCTCCCAATTTAAATCATATGTATTTACAGTAATGACATTTTCATGTGTCACAATGAAAGTCACTTACGCTTCTTTTAATTAAAACTTTTTTTGAACTCCATTACCTTTTAACTTTAATCACAGTTGTAGACTTTATCCCTCTGTTATAAGTCTGTCACTTATTATTCAGATAATTACCTGATGTTTTTCAGCAGAAATTAACCTGTCAAATGTCTTTTCTCTGAAGGCGAAACTTCATTCTTGAACTACCAAACATATGTTGAAGGCTATTTATTACATTTTTACAAATTTCTCCTGTATGCGTCAGTTCTTTTTCCAGCATCTTTTTCCTCCACTAAACACGTTATTTTGAGTTCCTCCTTTTTTTATCACCGTGAGTGCTGCTAACTCTGACTAGCCTGGAGCTTCACCGAGTTGTTGATTTGATAGGGACACAAGGTAGTTTCATGAAGTTGCCAAGATCGTCATAAGCACATAGCATTACAGTCCTCACTGCCAACCATGGCTGGCTCCCAGTAATCCTGTTATTATTAGAACTAATTAAAGTAAAAGCTAATTTCCTTCTAAACTCGTTTTACAGAGGAATCGTGGCCACTGATTTTATAGCGATAGTTCCAGCGAGTGTGTTAAAATGACATCTTACAGATGGCGGAGTTAAATTAGTTGGGACTAACAGGCAATGTTGTTACAAAGTGGTAGCCAAATGGAAACAAAGCCGGTCTTTTGTCCATCTGAGATAAAAAACCTGGGGAAGCTGTGTCTCTACAGGGGCTAATATAATGCTTACGTTAATTGTGTTTAAATATAATTTAAAAATAAAAAACACACATGGGTTTAGTTTTTGTGTCCCCAAATTGACTCAAGATGTGGAAAACTGCTCCGTGTTTTCATTTTTAAAGATCTGCATGAAGTCATAATCATATTTGATTAAGGAGGGACCCAGAGCTAATTTGATTAGGTTATTTAGAGGAATACTGGCTCGGTAATAAACATTTATTATGATGAAAAAGTTTACTTTAATAAGCGGGAGAAGCCCAGAGGACATGGAAGCTTAATTGTTAGATGTTAAATTGCGTTGTTGCGATGTTGCCAAGATAATGGGCAAGGAAAGGCCCTCAAGTCAAGGCAATTAACCAAACAGTGGTTTGATTGTTGTTAAATTGATTAGAAAATGTTTAAGCACTTCTTTTTGAAAATTAGCTATTGTTTCATGCAGTTTTCGGCTGCTCGAGAATGCTGGGCTTAATGATACATGCGCTCTGAGTGAGAAATGGGAAAAGTTGTTCAGGTTTCATGTTTCACTTTGCATATTTGAACCTCGTCTGCAGCTCAATCACAGACTTTAACTAGCAGAAAATAATACCTGAAGATTATGGGCTGAATGGATATGACAAGTTTGTGATCTTGACTTCTTGCAACAGCTTGGGCAGCACATGAAGGCTGCACACAGAGAGCCTCATTGTCTTTTGTTCATAGTTTTATCTCCCAACTGTTGATCAGTCATTGCAGTCAAAACTTATGATAGATATTTCAGTTGGAGTGTCTGCTCCTTATTGCCCACAGCGACAGCTGATGAAGTTGCACTGAGGGAGGTGTAGGTTAGAGCCAGTCTGTTCGCTCGCCGCAGCATCAGGAGCTCCCTGATTAGACTAGTGGAGATATCTGCGGCTGGAGGCAGGCTTTATGGCCATCACCACCCCACATCTCCTCACTCATTACTACTTCACAGCCTAGCGCCACAGCATATGGCAGCGTTGCTACTGCTTCCCATTTGAGGTGTGTTTGAAATGGCTGTCCCTCGCTGAGCCACAAGCCTTTGGCAGAAGTCTGTCTCATTGTGTGCGAGATGAAGATAAACAACTGTTGTAAAGTGGAGCTGGGGTTTTAATTTGGTTTTGTGGGCTGTTGTAGCATTTTGTGAGAATGCTAAGGTTTGATTTGCAAGCCAGCTTGTGATTGAAAAGTTGAAAATTAGCTCAACTGGATTTCGTTAAATGTTTTTTGCCACTGTCACTTCAAGAGATGCTCTTAATACAGCGAAAGCAGAACCTTTTGTGTTTTAATTGCCAGGTGGAGCTGTATTGCAATTTTAAATGGTATTATCTTTGGGGTGCTCACGGCTTAAGCCAAGCAGAACTAACTCGCATGTGTTGAAAGGGTGGTGATAACAAGTCTGCTCATTAAGTCCATGGCTGTGGTGTTATTAATGTTCTGATTTGTCTCATTTTATGTGTTTTTATTTGTTTTGTGCCTTTAAGTGTGTGTTCCTTGAATTTTTATCATTCAACATACACTTAAAATTACATTAAGGCACTGTTATTTGAGATTCAGTCTTTCATATCACATCTTACACATGTATAGTATCCAGGATATGCTTAGGCCTCATGGGATGAATAAAACAAGACACAGCTGTATTACTTCTCCGACTAACTTTAGATGAATTCACAACCACATTTTCAAAATAGCCTTGACTGCTGCATACTCAGGAAAACTGCTCCCACATCGAATAGATATTACACTTATAGTGTGGAAAAGACCACAAAGGACTGAATGTGAAAAGTCTTCTTAAAATGAGACATGAGAAAGCTAGAAGTCCCCTTAGTTATCATGCTTTAACAGACAGATGGGACAGTATATCTTATATATCTTATCTATCTTACAGTAATAGGGACTCAAGTATGCATAACAAACTGCTAAAGTGAAACAAAACAACTTGACTTCTGTAGGATTAGCTTTTTCCTGAGCAATTAACATAAATGCATGCAAGCATATAATTCCTTTCCCATTTGTAGTGAAATCAACGTGAACGTTTTCCTCATTTTGCGAACCCCAGGATGCATTTTCATGTGAATGCATCAGTCAAGGCTTCATTCATAAGAAGGTTAAGTGTGACTTAATTTGTCTCTTGAGAAATAAATGAGGCTCTATCCTGAGAAAACGTTACATGTGAACATGCTTCAGATGAGATACATACTGTTTTGCGGTGTTGTCATTTTTTTTCCCTTTTGTTCGATCTTGTTTTTCACACTGTGCCCTCCCTCCAACAGAATATACACATAAAAACATTGGCTGATGATATGGTAAGGTGCTTGGTTTAATTTCGGTGTGTTTTACATCATCTCATGTTTTGTCATGGCTGCATGAGACCCAACTGAAATATGTGGATGGATCAAATAAGAAACATATGCACAAACAATGAAACAAATTTTAGGATGCATGTATTAATGTAAAGGCCATACTCCAAACTTTCCCAGTAACATGTCCTGCTAGTCCTGCATGATGTTGATTTGAAAAATGATATCGCATGGTGCCATTACTCAGAACCCAAACCCTCTAAATTCTTCATAATGAGCAAAATGTAGCCCAAAGCATCCAGACTTCTGTAAGCAGTTCATAGATCATTTAGTTTGCAATTATCAGTAGCACTTACGATTAGATGTTTCTGCCTGGGGCTTTTTTAATACCCTTAGTTAACAAATAGTCCAACTTTGACACTAGAAGCTCATGCTGTATTAAAGTCATTTAAGATGTTGAATGTAATGTCAACATGCAGCCTCAGTTCCAGGGAAAATCCTTTTTTCACTTAGTATATTTGATCCATCCAGCAATATTTCAGCAAACTGACACTAGTGACATCATGTATGTCATCATCTCATGTTTGTCTTTCATTTCATTTATTTATTCACTCATACCAGCATGTCTTCTCCATCCCATTTCACTAAATATGACTAACATAGACCCACTGCATGCACTTTATCTACTTTTTCTGCTTTCACTCTTAATTTTATGACATTCATCAGAGAGTCATCAGCTGATGAATATAACAAAAAAAACTCACCGATGTTATCACAGATAAACAGAGTGGTTTTGGTGTGCTGTAACTTTTCTAAGCACAAAGAAAGTAACCAAAAGTGTGAGACGGTAAGTAAGTCAAGATGTGACACATTTGTTTTAATTCACTTGCACTGCAAATACTCAGATCTCACCAATTTTATTCCACTTATTTTTTGTCAAAGTATGACTATGTTGGAGCAGATATGGCCTGGTGAGTTTGGGTCATGTCCTATGTGGTTGGGTCTTGAGTGGGTGGCCCAGGTTCAAATCCCACATATCACTCCACAATAAACAGTGGAAAAAATGTCCATGTCCTCTTGTTATATCCAGATTTTACTGTTGTTTATCCCCCTTGCGGGTACTTGGGGCATGGAGCCTCTCTTCATCATAAGTTCTGAAATTCAACAAAATTTGTCACCACACTTTTTGGTCTTTAGAGTCCAATAAATGTTATATAATCACCATGAATTTGATTGTCCGCCTTTTAATTTGGTTGAGCCACATTATCCATGGATTAAATTGTGTTTGGTCACTTTGACATGTTGGGCGTGGTTGGACAAGCAACAGACTTGAACCTCTGAACCAGTCAGAAAGTTGTTTTGAAGCCACATCAGCAGCTCTTTCACACTTAAGCCCACATTATACTTAAAAAGATACTTTTCCCATTATAAGAATTCAAGTGAGCAGTGTCCTCAAAGCAGGAAATCTACTACCAGCATCTTTCACTGTTGAAGAAACCACAACAACTCAACAACATCTTCACATCTCAACCTTCTGTGTTTTCTTCCAGCGTGATCGTATCACCAGTTTTAGGAAAACAGGGATGAAGAAGGAAAAGCCCCTCATCCAGCACCCGACAGATCCCCTTTCTACCCAGACTGAGCTGCCTGTTCCTCAGCCCCTCTTTGATGACCGCTCTATGAACCTCTCGGAAAAGGAGATCATTGACCTCTTTGAGAAGATGATGGTAAGCTTTGTATTTCTCTCTTGCTGTATTTCTTTCAGCTTAAGGTCACCCGTAGCACTCCACAACAGCTCTGTTTCTTTATTTAACAAAAAAGTGCACAAAAAGGGGACCAGAGCTGTTGTTGAAGATGAGAGGAGTGTAGAGGAGTTTTAGAGTGGGAAAGTTTGAAAAGCATTTTTTATTTCGATGTCTTACTACCCACTGATCTCTGTACGTCACCCTTTTACTGCTGATGAGATTTTTAAGTGAACAAGGCTTTGCAAGGCATATAAAAAGGGTTATAATGACATTACTGCTATTCAAAACTCCCCTAGTTTAATACAGCATCTTTATATTGTTTTTCCATTTGTTATATCATCTGCCCTAAAAATCTCCTGCTGAGCTATCATCATTTATGGTTTGTGTGACCAGGCAAACCAATGAAACTTTACCAATAATAGTCAAAACCTAGGATCTTTATGTGTTTACTCAAAACCAAGTGTGAAAATAAGCATGTACAACCACGGGCAGAGCTCCAATAGCTCTTGATTATAGCATTTTAGAGCTGGGCATAGAATTATAAAATTACCCAAAGTGTCTGAGTTTTTCTCAGCTTGTTCTACAGATCATTGATATTTATGATAAGTCACTGCACAGTGACTGGGACTTCAATGCTGGGACTTCAGAGTCAAAATTATGAAATAGAATATTGAAAATTTTAGATTAAAAAGTCTTAGTTATGAGGTAGAAACAAAAAGAAATGGAGATAAAAAGTGTTTTTTTTTTGCATATGAAGATAAGGACAGAAGTATGAGATAAAAGTCAAATTTTTGAGATAGAAAGTCAAAAGTCTGAGGAAATAAAGTCTAAATTTGAAATAAAAAGGTCAGTACTTTAGATTATAGAGTGAAAATTATGAGAACAAGTCAAAAATTGCAGATTAAAAAGTAGAAATTTCAGCTTTATATCACATAAATTTGACTTTTCATCCCTAAATTTGGACTTCATATTGGCAAAAAGAAAAAGAAAAAAAACTTTACAAAGCCAGTTTTTTTCTATCTTTAACTGGCTGAAATCATTTTTTCTACACTAATTATGTTTGCATTAAAGATTTTTTTTATTCTTTAAACAGAAAAAAGAATGTTTTAATAAATGTTTGGGTTATGAAGCTACTTTGCTGCCTTTGATTATCTTTGGGTATTTCTTCAGTTGTCTTTTGGGGTTTTCAGAATATGGTCACCCTAGATTAACCCCTTTTACCACAACAAGTTAAAAATATGAAATCTGAGGATCACAGGCTCTAAGGGTAAAAGCCAGTGATGTACTGTAAGAGCAGATATTTTGATGAACTGTTGAAGCTTTGTGGACTTGTTGCTGTGATGGTTTCAATACTGAACACAGAAGAACAGTCATGTGTTTAATTTTCTTTTACCCCCCCAAGCTCATGATGTAATGTTTCTTTTTTGTTGAGGGTACAATAAAACAGCTGCATAACATTATTTGTTAAGTTGATGTAGAACAGATTATATAATCCTGAAGTATTCTTTTTAAAGGTGAACACATTTTACATTAAGACTTTCGGCCTGTGTGAATAGAGCCCCATCTGCGTATTCACTGGCGGAACAACACCAAACTTTGAAATCCACTTCGCACTCATCTGTGGGGTCAAACCTCTGTCACAGTGGTGATTTTCTCCATTGAAATGCATTTTGGGCCTTATGTACTGCAGGATTGAAATCTAACAAAAAGCTTTCAGCCCATCTCTTTGAAGTGAAGAGCTGAATTACTCTGGCTTCATTGCATAGGTCGTGTGTACTATTGTAAGTAACGTCGGAGTGTGTGTGCGTGCAAGTGTGTGTGTGCGTGGTACCTTGCCTGCCTTGCCTTTTCTCTCATACAATGGTCTTTATTGCCAGGGCCAGAGAAATGCGACCAGTGCTCCTGGTTTTCATCAAGCTGGCGCTCAGTGTGTTTTTTTGCCTGGGTGCTCATCCCTGTCACTCAGTTCACCTCTCAATTACTATGTTTGTGCTCACAGCAGCGTGACATTAAACCCAGGCTTCAATTTGCTCGGTGACAGACGACACAGAAGGCATTTTTGCTGGTCTGACACTCGACAGGTCTCGACNGATTGTTGTTAAATTGATTAGAAAATGTTTAAGCACTTCTTTTTGAAAATTAGCTATTGTTTCATGCAGTTTTCGGCTGCTCGAGAATGCTGGGCTTAATGATACATGCGCTCTGAGTGAGAAATGGGAAAAGTTGTTCAGGTTTCATGTTTCACTTTGCATATTTGAACCTCGTCTGCAGCTCAATCACAGACTTTAACTAGCAGAAAATAATACCTGAAGATTATGGGCTGAATGGATATGACAAGTTTGTGATCTTGACTTCTTGCAACAGCTTGGGCAGCACATGAAGCCTGCACACAGAGAGCCTCATTGTCTTTTGTTCATAGTTTTATCTCCCAACTGTTGATCAGTCATTGCAGTCAAAACTTATGATAGATATTTCAGTTGGAGTGCCTGCTCCTTATTGCCCACAGCGACAGCTGATGAAGTTGCACTGAGGGAGGTGTAGGTTAGAGCCAGTCTGTTCGCTCGCCGCAGCATCAGGAGCTCCCTGATTAGACTAGTGGAGATATCTGCGGCTGGAGGCAGGCTTTATGGCCATCACCACCCCACATCTCCTCACTCATTACTACTTCACAGCCTAGCGCCACAGCATATGGCAGTGTTGCTACTGCTTCCCATTTGAGGTGTGTTTGAAATGGCTGTCCCTCGCTGAGCCACAAGCCTTTGGCAGAAGTCTGTCTCATTGTGTGCGAGATGAAGATAAACAACTGTTGTAAAGTGGAGCTGGGGTTTTAATTTGGTTTTGTGGGCTGTTGTAGCATTTTGTGAGAATGCTAAGGTTTGATTTGCAAGCCAGCTTGTGATAGAAAAGTTGAAAATTAGCTCAACTGGATTTCGTTAAATAATTTTTGCCACTGTCACTTCAAGAGATGCTCTTAATACAGCGAAAGCAGAACCTTTTGTGTTTTAATTGCCAGGTGGAGCTGTATTGCAATTTTAAATGGTATTATCTTTGGGGTGCTCACGGCTTAAGCCAAGCAGAACTAACTCGCATGTGTTGAAAGGGTGGTGATAACAAGTGTGCTCATTAAGTCCATGGCTGTGGTGTTATTAATGTTCTGATTTGTCTCATTTTATGTGTTTTTATTTGTTTTGTGCCTTTAAGTGTGTGTTCCTTGAATTTTTATCATTCAACATACACTTAAAATTACATTAAGGCACTGTTATTTGAGACTAAGTCTTTCATATCACATCTTACACATGTATAGTATCCAGGATATGCTTAGGCCTCATGGGATGAATAAAACAAGATACAGCTGTATTACTTCTCCGACTAACTTTAGATGAATTCACGACCACATTTTCAAAATAGCCTTGACTGCTGCATACTCAGGAAAACTGCTCCCACATCGAATAGATGTTACACTTATAGTGTGGAAAAGACCACAAAGGACTGAATGTGAAAAGTCTTCTTAAAATGAGACATGAGTAAGCTAGAAGTCCCCTTAGATATCATGCTTTAACAGACAGATGGGACAGTATATCTTATATATCTTATCTATCTTCCAGTAATAGGGACTCAAGTATGCATAACAAACTGCTAAAGTGAAACAAAACAACTTGACTTCTTTAGGATTAGCTTTTTCCTGAGCAATTAACATAAATGCATGCAAGCATATAATTCCTTTCCCATTTGTAGTGAGATCAACGTGAACGTTTTCCTCATTTTGCGAACCCCCGGATGCATTTTCATGTGAATGCATCAGTCAAGGCTTCATTCATAAGAAGGTTAAGTGTGACTTAATTTGTCTCTTGAGAAATAAATGAGGCTCTATCCTGAGAAAACGTTACATGTGAACATGCTTCAGATGAGATACATACTGTTTTGCGGTGTTGTCATTTTTTTTTCCTTTTGTTCGATCTTGTTTTTCACACTGTGCCCTCCCTCCAACAGAATATACACATAAAAACATTGGCTGATGATATGGTAAGGTGCTTGGTTTAATTTCGGTGTGTTTTACATCATCTCATGTTTTGTCATGGCTGCATGAGACCCAACTGAAATATGTGGATGGATCAAATAAGAAACACATGCACAAACAATGAAACAAATTTTAGGATGCATGTATTAATGTAAAGGCCATACTCCAAACTTTCCCAGTAACATGTCCTGCTAGTCCTGCATGATGTTGATTTGAAAAATGATATCGCATGGTGCCATTATTCAGAACCTAAACCCTCTAAATTCTTCATAATGAGCAAAATGTAGCCCAAAGCATCCAGACTTCTGTAAGCAGTTCATAGATCATTTAGTTTGCAATTATCAGTAGCACTTACGATTAGATGTTTCTGCCTGGGGCTTTTTTAATACCCTTAGTTAACAAATAGTCCAACTTTGACACTAGAAGCTCATGCTGTATTAAAGTCATTTAAGATGTTGAATGTAATGTCAATGTAGCGCCCTTAGTCCTCCTAAACAAGGAAACTGCAACTAAAAACACAACATTCGATCTAGGTTCGTTTAGCTGGATGTTTACTCTATTAACCCACTACAGGTAGAGAGAGAGAGAGAACATTAAGTTGAACAGTGACTGTTTTATTGCCTCAACAGTCAACAAGCAATATAAATACAATACACAAAATTCCAAAATAAACCCCTTTTAAAATGATAAAATAAAATAAAAAGTCCAAAAAAAGAATTGTCTTTAATTTCAATGGAAGTTCAAGTGCTCATGAGACTCTCCTGCACTACCCGGGTAGATTTTGTAATGTTCGTGTCTTATCTGTTCTTGACTGAAGCAAATCTTAATCTGAAGTTCGAAGAGGGCAGAACCCACAGCTGGCCACACCGTGCGCTCGGTCCGTTCTGTCAAACTCTGGAAACTGGCTCGCCACTGAACCCTCCTGGGTTCAGAATCATTCAACTGAAGGAAAAAACCAATCTACACACACAGTGTAGAATAACATTACTGTCATTTTCTATTCATTCTACTTCAATCAGTCTTATTTCTCTCAAAATGTGAATAAAATTACACACTTATACACAGTCNTCTTTACTTTACAATGATGTTAATTACACCACTGCAACTTAAAACATTAGGCATCACACCTCCGATTGGTTTTTTAATTAAATTTCAACACCAGAAACAATCATCATGACTCTGTATGTCTAATACTAACTGCCGCTAGCATTTAGCATCATTAGCTTCCTTACCGGAGCTCGTAGTGAGAGGGCTCGCAGGATTAAGCGGCTTCCCGTTTCAAACACAGTTGGATCCTAACAAGCAAGCACTTATTAGATCATGACATGAGATGGTTAATCTTTTGTTTTTAATGTTAATCATGACTCATACCTACGTATTTTCAGATATGTCGAGGGGGTAAGAAGTGTGCTCTGGGCGGTGACTCAGACGAAAGGAGAGTGAGTGCCGCGAAGAAGGTGTCAGAATGTTTATACATCTAACAGCGAGGCGCTGTTGGGGCAATGCGCCACCTCCTGACCAGAATTAACATTACACTTCAATTAGTTGTATGGCTTTGGTAAGCTGATGTTTCATGTGGGTTACACCCTCCCCTCTTGAGTCTGCATGAGTCCCTTCATGAGCTGAACTCTGTTTCACATAGGAACTATCATAGTTACTAATGGTGTCAAGTGCTTGATTAAAGCTGTGAAGAAGACTCTGGGCAAGGGAGATTAAGGGGTTTCCCATCTGGACATAGTGAAAGCGGTCAGGGGGTTGACGTGACCTTTCTGACCTCCGTATGGAGTTGTTTGTGTCTCCATCTCCCACAGTTCCTTCTCCTGTTTCTCCTTCTGCTGTCAGTTCCTTTGCATCCGTGTCATCCAGTTCCTTTTCATTTGTCACATCCAGTTCCCTTTCATTTGTCACATCCAGTTCCCTTTCATTTGTCACATCCAGTTCCTTTTCATTTGTCACATCCAGTTCCCTTTCATTTGTCACATCCAGTTCCCTTTCATTTGTCACATCCGGTTCCCTTTCATTTGTCACATCCGGTTCCTTTTCATTTGTCACATCCGGTTCCCTATCATTTGTCATGTCCCACTGAATTAGGTCCTCTCCGACAAGGGGTTGATCAACAATGACCCGAGGATCCTCTTCTGCCAACTCTGGAGGTGCTACGACAGGTTTGGTAAGAGGATTGCTGACATCAGGTGCCTCCCAAGGCTGGGATCTCAGGGAGCTTGGTGACATGGTTGGCAAGTCTTTATCTTCCACTAGATTGGCATTGGATCGTTGTCTCTTTGGAATTTCATACACCTCGATGAATCGTTCCTCAGAAACAGACGACTGATCAGGAACGATCAGCAAATCATCCTCAGATTCTGAGAGTTCCTCTAAGAGTTGAGGGGAACTTTGTCTGGTTTTTGGTCGGCGGACCTTGAGTTTGACTGGTTCAGTTTCCTCCACTTCAGACAGATCACCACAAGGGAGAAGAAGGTCTCTATGTAGAGTGCGGACTGAGCCATCTCCACTGATGGGCTGCACTTTGTACACAGGTGAGTCTCCTATCTTTTCCAGGACTTTGTACACAGTTAACTCCCACTTGTCTGCAAGTTTGTGTTTAGTCCGCAGCCGCAGATTTCTCACTAACACTTTATCACCTTCTTCTAGTGTTGACTCTCGTACTGCTTTGTCAAAGCGACGTTTGTTCCTGTCTGCGACTTTTTTCGAATTCTGGGTGGCGATTTGATAACTCTCCTCTAGACGTGCTTTTAGGTTTTTGACATACTGGGAATGTGATCTTGGGGAGCCATCTTTGACAGGAAGTTGAAACACAATGTCCACTGGTAGTCGAGGCTGACGCCCAAACATCAGCTCATAAGGGCTGAAGCCAGTAACATCATTCTTGGTGCAGTTATAGGCGTGTGTCAGTGGTTTTACAAAGTCCCGCCAGTGACTTTTCTCTTTGTCTTTCAGGGTACCCAACATGCCTAAAAGAGTTCGATTAAACCTCTCTACTGGGTTTCCTCTTGGATGATAGGGTGTTGTGCGCACTTTGGTGATACCTGCTAGCACGCATAGTTCTTTGATGAGTTGGGACTCGAAGTCTCTCCCCTGATCACTCAGCAGCCGCTCTGGAAACCCGTAATGTACCAGGAACTGCTCCCAAAGTGTTTTGGCCACTGTTGTAGCTTTCTGATCCCTTGTTGGTATTGCAACAGCATATTTGGTAAAGTGGTCAGTGATGACTAAGACATCTTTGATATTGTGACTGTCAGGCTCGATGGACAAGTAATCAATACACACCAGTTCCATGGGTCGAGTTGTCTGTATGCTCACGAGGGGTGCTGACTTTTCTGGCTGTGCTTTCCTCCTGACACAGCGTCCACAAGATTTGATCTTTCGCTCCACATCCACGGCCATTTTTGGCCAATAAAATCTTGATCTGACCAGATCCAGGGTTCTGTCCAGACCCATGTGCCCCATATCTTCATGAAGGCACTTGAGAATGTCAGCTCGGAGAGACCAGGGAGCAACAAACTGGTAAGTTTGACTATCTCCTGATTGACGTGTTCTGTACAAGAGACCATCTCTCATCACTAATCTCTTCCATTCTTTGAGCATTAACTTGAGCTCTAACGAGCTAGGGATGACATCAGGGTTGGCCTCGCCTCCTGCCTCCAAGACTGTAATCACCTGCCTGATGACTGGGTCGGATTGTTGGTGTTGTTGGAGTTCTTCTTGACTGAAGGTAGGTATGGTAGAGCAACCCAGAACTTCATCATGTTCATAAAGATCTGGCACTGCATCAGGGTGTATGGCAAGGGACTCTACCAAAGTGATGGGAGGGAGATGGTCGTCTGGTTGGCTTAGAAGATGGCGTTGGCACAAGACAGTGACTGCATCTGCTGGTAAAGCTTGTTGGTCGGGGGAAGAAGACAGATGGTGAGAAGCAAACTTTTTGATTCGCTCTTCTTCCTCAAGAGAAGCATGGTCGACAGCCAAACTGTCATGAGGCCGTCTAGAGAGGCCATCTGCATCTTGGTTGCTTTTCCCAGCACGGTACTTGATGTTAAAGTCGAATGTGGAAAGAGCAGCTAACCAACGATAGCTGGCAGCATCGAGTTTGGCTGATTTCAGAATGTACGTCAATGGGTTATTGTCTGTTATGACAGTGAATGTATTTCCATAGAGGTAGTCTTGAAACTTTTCTGCTATAGACCATTTTAGAGCCAGGAACTCTAGCTTATGGGCTGGGTATCGCTTTTCACTGGGAGAGAGTCCTCTGCTGGCATAAGCGATTACTCTCATTTCGCCTTCCTGCTCTTGGTACAGGGCTGCTCCGAGACCTGATGTGCTTGCGTCGGTGTGGAGGACGTATGGCAGCTTTGGGTCTGCGAAACCAAGGACAGGTGCGGATGTGAGTTTCTCGATTATCAGCTCGAACGCTGTTTGGCATTCTGATGTCCACCGTTCATTAAAGGGTTCTTTTGGGTTGAAGTACCCTCCAGAGCAGGATGTCTTTTGACCTTTCCTATAAGGGGGGTAGCCTCCGGTGAGGTCATTCAGTGGCTTGACTATTTTTGAATAGCCTCTGACAAAGCGTCGGTAATACCCGGCAAAGCCTAGGAATGACTTGAGATCGCCAAGGTTTTGAGGTCTAGGCCAGGTGTGGAGAGCACTGACTTTTTCGGGGTCGGTCTCTACTCCTCTGCTCGAGACAATGTGGCCTAGATACCGGACTGAGCTTTGGAAGAAGTGACACTTTTTAGGTGAGAGTTTCAGCCCATTTTCTCTCAGCTGCTGGAGGACATGTTTAAGCCGGGTTTCGTGCTCCTCTAAGGTGTTGGAGAACACTATGATGTCATCTAAAAACACCAGCACTTCCTTCAGATTGATGCTACCCATGACTCGCTCCATTAACCGTTGGAAGGTACTGGGGGCATTGGTAATGCCTTGGGGCATTCGGTTGAATTCGTAAAACCCCAGCGGGCATACAAAAGCGGTTTTGGGCTTGTCGCAATCCTCCATCTCAATCTGATAATACCCAGATTTAAGATCCATTACAGAAAACCATTTGGATCCAGCAAGGGCTGAGAAGGCTTCTTCGAGATTGGGCAGAGCATAGGCATCTCTGATTGTCAGTGAATTCAGTTTACGATAATCAATGCAAAGGCGGACCTCTCCGTTTTTCTTGCGAACTACCACAATTGGTGAGGCGTAAGGGGATTCAGATTCACGAATGACTCCTGCATCTAGGAGTGTTTTCAGATGCTTTCTCACAGCTTCATAATCGTTTGGATGGATTGGCCGGGACCTCTGCTTGAATGGTGTTTCGTCTTTCAGATTTATATGATGCTTCACTTTGGTTGCATGTCCAAAATCAGACTCATTTTGGGCAAAGACATCACCAAACTCATTGAGACTTTGTGTTATCCTGTCCTTCCACTCTTTAGGAAGGGGGGAGTCTCCAAACTCAAATGTCAGATCTGACTTGGTTGATTCTTTGGCAGGTTTGGGAATACCAGCACAACATTTCACAGGGTCAGGGTCTTTGTCATAGATCTCTTCGGGAGTATGAAGCTCAGCAATGACACAATTTGAAGGGAGTGTGACATCGTGCTCATTCTCATTTCTCACCCACACAGGTAGCTTGTGAGGATGCTGTTTGGGCAGATTGATGAGGCAGCACTCAACAAATATACCACCAGGTAAGGCAGACGACTCAGGCTGATCAACAATAGCACAGTGGCTGGTGGTGTTAGCCCTGACATAACCTTTAAGGCAGACTCTTGCTTTGGCAGGTATGACTTGCTGCCTCTTGCCCTCAAGGGTCGCTAACCCTATTCTGCCAGTAGAGTTCACCTTGTCCCTGAGCTTGAGTACACGGACAATCTGTCTGTAGCCATAGACAGAGGGCAGTTGATTTGGATCTTTGTCACGAAGGTATTCTTTGTACAAGATGTCGAGTGCATTTGTTCCAACCAGTAAGGGCAGATCACAGTTACTGCGCCGGTCTGGGACTACAAGGGCTAAGGTGGGAACTTCAGGCTCCTCTTCAACAAATTCTTTGGGGAACTTGAGAGTGATGGGTACA
Organism: Thalassoma bifasciatum; assembly: GCA_008086565.1. Classification (NCBI taxonomy): domain Eukaryota; kingdom Metazoa; phylum Chordata; class Actinopteri; order Labriformes; family Labridae; genus Thalassoma; species Thalassoma bifasciatum. Next base: position 298,504 of record RPOG01000057.1, read on the forward strand.
TAGCCTAAGTAGGGTACATTCTGGCCATTAGCACCTTCGACATCAAGATCTTTAAAGGGCTGGATTGGGTGAGCTGACAGGTAGGTATTGAAGAAAGAAGCAGTTACTGTTGTAACCTGAGATCCTGAGTCGAGAAGACACTTAGTGTCAACTCCTGACACACTAACATCTGCTATGCATTTCTGTCCTACTAGTCCATTTGGTAGCTTCGGTTGTTGCTCTGCTTTGTGAGATTGGATTGAAACTTTTGTCTTTATTTTGCGTTTGGGACAATCATTCTCAGTCTCAGTTCCTGGTAGTCCCTCATCAGGAACTGCATTCAGTTTAAACTTAATTCCCAAGTTTCTTGTCTTTGTTTTAATTCTCTGCGCTTCTTTTCGACCAGTTCAGGATTTGCTTCGCTGCTGCAAGAAGGGGCAATGTGGCCATCCTCGCCACACTTGAAACAATACCATGGGCGGGGCTTCTTGGTATTAGGGGTTGACTCTGCTGGAAGTGAATTTTTTTCTGGACTAGGGGCTTTGGGTTTAGACTTGAGTTTCTTACCTGGCTTGACAGAGGTTTGACTTGAACTCAAGGACGCTTTTAAAGAAGCAAGTTGGGCTTGTAACTGTGCCATCTGCTTCTCAAGCTTTTGTGGATCATAGGGGGCAGCTGTTGCTACGTCTTCATTTGTGGCAAAGTCTTCCACTGAGAGTTCGTTAGACTGGACTTTTGTTTTGGTGACTCCAAAGTGCTGTTTCATTCTGCTGGTCTTGGTAGCTTGCCTGTCCTCCTCAGAACGTATTAGCAGGAGTAACTCAGAAAAGGTAGGTGGGTTGTTCCTTTTCTGCTCAAGCTGAAGACTAGTAATGAGACCATTATTCCAGCAGCCTCTGCAGAACTGCTTAAGCAGCTGGCGATCTGAATCAGTAACAGCCAGGCCACCTCTTTTGACAACTTTGCTCAGTGTTGTTTGCAAGCGTTGCAAATAGCCAGAAGGCTTTTCTCCAGAGTCTTGGTTCGTGTTCAAGAATTTAGCGAACAGTTCGTCGCCGTCATCGATGATGCCATATGCAGAGTCAAGGAGTGCAAGGTATTCATGGGGAGAAGAGTTTGCTCCAAGATGCTTGACAAAGGTGGCAGCAGGTGGAAGAAGGCTCTCAACCATTTTTCTAGTTGTGTGTGTATCTGACATTGCAGGGTCTGCAAGGTAGAACTCAACATTGCTGCGCCATGTATCATAATCAGACTCTGAATGGGGACAAGGGGTTCTCCCAGAGAAGGGTCGAAGTCTGGTGTTGCCATGGTAAACGGTAGGTAAATCACTGTTCTTGATAACATGTTCAACTACTACTTTTTGCACATGTGGGGTGGTGAGCTGTTCAGCTGGTAAGTACAGGGTCTGTCTCTCAGGCCGGAATGATGCATCTGTGCCTACATTGAATGAGGGTGACTCATGTTGGTGGGGCGGAGTCAGATTGTCATTTCTTTGAATAGGAGTAGCTGTATGTGGGGAGTTTGTGTTCTGGGACTCCATGCTAATTCCAGAAGCATCTGGCTCTGTTGTCTTAAGTTTAGTGGACTCTTGAATCCTAGCTAGTTCATCAAGCAGAACTTTTTCAAAATCTGCTCCACTTAGCTTAGCAACATTCTTTAGCTCATTTAAATAAGTTTGGGTTAAGCTAGACCCTCTGTTTGCTGTGTACAGCTCCGACAGAAGCTGAATGCGATGTGTAATGTTTGGGTCACTTGTGGGTCTATCTACAGGTAAGGCATCGTAAAGATAGTCTACAGCTCCACCTGTTGTGTACTCCACTATAGCTGTGTTTTTGAACTGGGTGTCAAGGCTGGTAACTTTAATTACCCTTTCAATTTTACCGTACTGTCTCAGGTAATCAAGTACTTCATCATCCACTTCACTACCAGTTAAACCACTAACTAAAAGTGAATTGGGGACTTTAACATTCTCAGATTTGACTGTATCCATGCTTGTATAAAAACCACAGCCTTATTAAAAAAACAATAGTGTGTTCACAATGAGAAGCAATAAAAATGTCAACTGTTCAACTTTTTCGTTCAAGTGAGAATACCAGCTCCTGGCTGGCTCGCCAAGTTTTTACATCGCGGGAATCAGGAGGATTTGTTCCTTTGACGTTGATTTTTGTGTTGTAAGCTAGATCCAAGCAAATCGACCTACAAATGAGATAATTGGGTGATGTCCATCTCTCTCTCTCTCTTGTAATTCAACTTGTCACTGACAAAATAACGGAGTTGTCAGTTGTTCGTTATATTTATGTTATGTGTTTTAAGGTTTTAAAACCCCTTTTAAAATGATAAAATAAAATAAAAAGTCCAAAAAAAGAATTGTCTTTAATTTCAATGGAAGTTCAAGTGCTCATGAGACTCTCCTGCACTACCCGGGTAGATTTTGTAATGTTCGTGTCTTATCTGTTCTTGACTGAAGCAAATCTTAATCTGAAGTTCGAAGAGGGCAGAACCCACAGCTGGCCACACCGTGCGCTCGGTCCGTTCTGTCAAACTCTGGAAACTGGCTCGCCACTGAACCCTCCTGGGTTCAGAATCATTCAACTGAAGGAAAAAACCAATCTACACACACAGTGTAGAATAACATTACTGTCATTTTCTATTCATTCTACTTCAATCAGTCTTATTTCTCTCAAAATGTGAATAAAATTACACACTTATACACAGTCAAACTGTTTGAGTATGATCAACACATAAAATATCACACTTCAAACTCAAGAAAATATAACTCATTAAACATTGCTTAAGTTAAGCAATATAATGTCATCAAAGTTTTAACATTCACCTAACATATTTATATTTTTAACTCATTAGATGAACCAAATCATCCTTATTTTTAGAAATGAACTGCATCTCAACCACTTACAACAGAGTAAGATAACAATACATGAATTAAAGCCTACAGAAATGAACAAAACACACTCTCAATGCTGTATTATCATCTATTATGTTATCAGGACGACAGCCTTTTAGCTGGAAAGCTTAAATGTTCATTCTTGTTGAATTTTGACATTTACATGAGTCATCGGCATCGCGCTAGCCGTTAGCATCGCGCTAGCCGTTAACGTCGCGCTAGCCGTTAGCGTCGCGCTAGCGCCGTTAGCGGCGTTAGCGCCTCTCTTATCAACCACTCTTTACTTTACAATGATGTTAATTACACCACTGCAACTTAAAACATTAGGCATCACACCTCCGATTGGTTTTTTAATTAAATTTCAACACCAGAAACAATCATCATGACTCTGTATGTCTAATACTAACTGCCGCTAGCATTTAGCATCATTAGCTTCCTTACCGGAGCTCGTAGTGAGAGGGCTCGCAGGATTAAGCGGCTTCCCGTTTCAAACACAGTTGGATCCTAACAAGCAAGCACTTATTAGATCATGACATGAGATGGTTAATCTTTTGTTTTTAATGTTAATCATGACTCATACCTACGTATTTTCAGAATACAGCTCCCCCATTCTTCACACGAGACCCGCCACTGAGTCTGCTTTCCTCTCACTCACGGCGCTTCTTCCACAGTCTTACAAATATGTAGATTGTCGCTCCGCGACAACCCCGTTACGCGGTGGAGGACTGGTCTTAATTGTAATGTGAAGTTAATCAACATACCGAAACCATTCGACTACAAAGTACACCCAATGTTCAACATGCAGCCTCAGTTCCAGGGAAAATCCTTTTTTCACTTAGTATATTTGATCCATCCAGCAATATTTCAGCAAACTGACACTAGTGACATCATGTATGTCATCATCTCATGTTTGTCTCTCATTTCATTTATTTATTCACTCATCCCAGCATGTCTTCTCCATCCCATTTCACTAAATATGACTAACATAGACCCACTGCATGCACTTTATCTGCTTTTTCTGCTTTCACTCTTAATTTTATGACATTCATCAGAGAGTCATCAGCTGATGAATATAACAAAGAAACTCACCGATGTTATCACAGATAAACAGAGTGGTTATGGTGTGCTGTAACTTTTCTAAACACAAAGAAAGTAACCAAAAGTGTGAGACGGTAAGTGAGTCAAGATGTGACACATTTGTTTTAATTCACTTGCACTGCAAATACTCAGATCTCACCAATTTTATTCCACTTATTTCTTGTCAAAGTATGACTATGTTGGAGCAGATATGGCCTGGTGAGTTTGGGTCATGTCCTATGAGGTTGGGCCTTGAGTGGGTGGCCCAGGTTCAAATCCCACATATCACTCCAGTAGAAAAAAATGTCTTTGTCCTCTTTGTATATCCAGATTTGACTGTTGTTTATCCCCCTTGCGGGTACTTGGGGCATGGAGCCTCTCTTCATTATAATTTTATATTACTAATTTTGAGTTCTGAAATTCAACAAAATTTGTCACCACACTTTTTGGTCTGTAGAGTCCAATAAATGTTATATAATCACCATGAATTTGATTGTCCGCCTTTTAATATGGTTGAGCCACATTATCCATGGATTAAATTGTGTTTGGTCACTTTGACATGTTGGGCGTGGTTGGACAAGCAACAGACTTGAACCTCTGAACCAGTCAGAAAGCTGTTCTGAAGCCACATCAGCAGCTCTTTCACACTTAAGCCCACATTATACTTAAAAAGATACTTTTCCCATTATAAGAATTCAAGTGAGCACTGTCCTCAAAGCAGGAAATCTACTACCATCATCTTTCACTGTTGAAGAAACCACAACAACTCAACAACATCTTCACATCTCAAACTTCTGTGTTTTCTTTCAGCGTGATCGTATCACCAGTTTTAGGAAAACAGGGATGAAGAAGGAAAAACCCCTCATCCAGCACCCGACAGATCCCCTTTCTACCCAGACTGAGCTGCCTGTTCCTCAGCCCCTCTTTGATGACCGCTCTATGAACCTCTCGGAAAAGGAGATCATTGACCTCTTTGAGAAGATGATGGTAAGCTTTGTATTTCTCTCTTGCTGTATTTCTTTCAGCTTAAGGTCACCCGTAGCACTCCACAACAGCTCTGTTTCTTTATTTAACAAAAAAGTGCACAAAAAGGGGAACAGAGCTGTTGTTGAAGATGAGAGGAGTGTAGAGGAGTTTTAGAGTGGGAAAGTTTGAAAAGCATTTTTTATTTCGATGTCTTACTACCCACTGATCTCTGTACGTCACCCTTTTACTGCTGATGAGATTTTTAAGTGAACAAGGCTTTGCAAGGCATATAAAAAGGGTTATAATGACATTACTGCTATTCAAAACTCCCCTAGTTTAATACAGCATCTTTATATTGTTTTTCCATTTGTTATATCATCTGCCCTAAAAATCTCCTGCGGAGCTATCATCATTTATGGTTTGTGTGACCAGGCAAACCAATGAAACTTTACCAATAATAGTCAAAACCTAGGATCTTTATGTGTTTACTCAAAACCAAGTGTGAAAATAAGCATGTACAACGACGGGCAGAGCTCCAATAGCTCTTGATTATAGCATTTTAGAGCTGGGCATAAAATTATAAAATTACCCAAAGTGTCTGAGTTTTTCTCAGCTTGTTCTACAGATCATTGATATTTATGATAAGTCACTGCACAGTGACTGGGACTTCAATGCTGGGACTTCAGAGTCAAAATTATGAAATAAAATATTGAAAATTTTAGATTAAAAAGTCTTAGTTATGAGGTAGAAACAAAAAGAAATGGAGATAAAAAGTGTTTTTTTTGCATATGAAGATAAGGACAGAAGTATGAGATAAAAGTCAAATTTTTGAGATAGAAAGTCAAAAGTCTGAGGAAATAAAGTCTAAATTTGAAATAAAAAGGTCAGTACTTTAGATTATAGAGTGAAAATTATGAGAACAAGTCAAAAATAGCATATTAAAAAGTAGAAATTTCAGCTTTATATCACATGAATTTGACTTTTCATCCCTAAATTTGGACTTCATATTGGCAAAAAGAAAAAGAAAAAAAACTTTACAAAGCCAGTTTTTTTTCTATCTTTAACAGGCTGAAATCATTTTTTCTACACTATGTTTGCATTAAAGATTTTTTTATTCTTTAAACAGAAAAAAGAATGTTTTAATAAATATATGGGTTATGAAGCTACTTTGCTGCCTTTGATTATCTTTGGGTATTTCTTCAGTTGTCTTTTAGGGTTTTCAGAATATGGTCACCCTAGATTAACCCCTTTTTACTACAACAAGTTAAAAATATGAAATCTGAGGATCACAGGCTCTAAGGGTAAAAGCCAGTGATGTACTGTAAGAGCAGATATTTTGATGAACTGTTGAAGCTTTGTGGACTTGTTGCTGTGATGGTTTTAATACTGAACACAGAAGAACAGTCATGTGTTTAATTTTCTTTTACCCCCCCAAGCTCATGATGTAATGTTTCTTTTTTGTTGAGGGTACAATAAAACAGCTGCATAACATTATTTGTTAAGTTGATGTAGAACAGATTATATAATCCTCAAGTATTCTTTTTAAAGGTGAACACATTTTACATTAAGACTTTCGGCCTGTGTGAATAGAGCCCCATCTGCGTATTCACTGGCGGAACAACACCAAACTTTGAAATCCACTTCGCACTCATCTGTGGGGTCAAACCTCTGTCACAGTGGTGATTTTCTCCATTGAAATGCATTTTGGGCCTTATGTACTGCAGGATTGAAATCTAACAAAAAGCTTTCAGCCCATCTCTTTGAAGTGAAGAGCTGAATTACTCTGGCTTCATTGCATAGGTCGTGTGTACTATTGTAAGTAACGTCGGGCACACACACGCACGTTCACACACACACGCACCATGGAACGGACGGAACGGAAAAGAGAGTATGTTACCAGAAATAACGGTCCCGGTCTCTTTACGCTGGTCACGAGGACCAAAAGTAGTTCGACCGCGAGTCACACAAAAAAACGGACCCACGAGTAGGGACAGTGAGTCAAGTGGAGAGTTAATGATACAAACACGAGACAGCAGCGTGACATTAAACCCAGGCTTCAATTTGCTCGGTGACAGACGACACAGAAGGCATTTTTGCTGGTCTGACACTCGACAGGTCTCGACTCCTTGGCTTGGGAAGTGTAATTACAGTAATGAAATCAGAACGAGAAGGTTTATTTACTTATGGGCTTTTGAAGCTACCACTAGTTGCTCACTTTGCTTTCAAACTTCTCTTGCTTTGATTCAGTGTAAAAAACAGTGATTGTTAGCTTCTGTATCGCCTCTTTAGTTGGTTTGTGTTTCCCCTTTTATGTCATAGATGGTTACATTGTGGTTGCTTTGCTTGTGATTACACCCATCCTGTTATTGATTTGTTTTTATGGCCCTACACGCAACAGCTTTAGAAGTCCAGCCTGCTTCAAATGAAGCGATGACCCATGCCATATTATTGAGACCCCCCACTGTGCATTAATGACTAGGAGAAAGTGGAAATATTTTTCCTTCTGCAAAGTGCTTTACACTGTGTTCCCTCAGTTCCTAAAAAGCACATAGCCTATTACTGAAAGGTCATCAAAGGGAGCAGGAAAAATGTGGGGAGAAACACTCAACAGCCAGTTTGGAGGGAAACCAAATGAACTCTTTGCAGAGTTTTTGAAGCCAACCATTCAGAGCAGAAGTAGATTCAGAAAAGTACAGGCAAAGTTAAAAGGCATAAAAACACATTTACATCAGAGCTGCTGTCAGAAGGGTGCAGTGTGTATCTACTCTCTGCGTGTCCGCTGTCATTAGATTTTCCTGAGGTTTGCACAGCAGGAATTCTTAACCCTCTCATCAGAATGCGCAGGAATACATCCACAGATGGTATTTACATCTCACTAAGGAGGTTGATGTGCAGCAGAGGGAGACTTCAACCTAGAAGCACTTTTGCATACAAAATAAAATGAAATAAACCTAAAAAATGGGGATACTTTGTGTCTGGAGTTGCCACATTTCAGAGCTTAAAGTCTTCTTAAAGTCATCTAGCAGATTTGGCACGGCACTATCTCTAAAATTATTCTTATGCTTGTCCATTAGCATGTAGATCTCCGCTATCCTTACTTAAAACTGATTGTGTGTGTTCTTCTCCGAGTGTTTTTAAGAGAAACAGGAGCGGTAAAAGCAGAGTGTAACATTGCAGTGCAGCTGTGGCCAGTCTGAGGTTTTATGTGCCTCTCTCTGTGCTTTTGTCAGGATGAACACTCCTAGTAATAAGCTCCTATGTGATCCCTCAGCAGTTACACTCTGCACCAGGACATTAAAACCAGCCCACAGGAGAGGTACTGTGTCTGCTAGCGTGCGCGCAAACACACACTCACACACAGATCAGAACTTGAGGCTAGTGGACAAAATAATCGATTCGTCACAGCTGAATCGAAACATTTTTTTTTTTTTTACATCTTCTACTTTTCTTAGATCCACTGTCCCCACTGCTTGCATGCGTTTCACATCTATTTCAGCTTCAGACACATTTGATTGTAACATTTAATTGCTCATCTCTTTGATTGGAAGCCTGTGGAATGTGCTGTTTGTCTTGCAGCCATGCCACACCAAAAGTTTGCTAATTAACCCCAGCTTTTGTTTCATTTCAAACCCAGTGCTTCAAAAAAAGCTGCGTCCATGATGCTTGATTAGCCAAGTGTTGCAGAATGACTTTATGTGACATCAGTGATACTCTTGCTGCCTGATTAGAAAATTTTAAAAAGTTTCTCAAACTAACACAAAGAGAGTAATTTCTCAGTGATTTCACCATCGCTGATACACGCTCAATTTTCATTATTATTGTAGTCACACCAGCACGGTAGTCACAGATATCCTGGGACTCTTTTCATGTAGCCTGTGAGGATATATTAATAAAAGAGCATTAATCATTTTGGAGACTGATTGTTGAGGACTAATTCCTCTTGTTTGCCCCCTGACAAGCACCCCGCAGGTCCCACTACTCCTACCCCTCCCACAGCACACTCACCCCGCCACTTTTTGTCTCATTTATTGAATGCCAATTAAGCAGATAAATTAGCAGGGTTCAAAGATTAATTAAAAAACCTGCTGGTTTCCTTGGGTGAAAAAACCTGGCAATTGTGAAACTTTCCATCACATTTTCCCCCCTCTCTGTCCCATAAAAAGAATGTTAATGGTTTTTTAGCTGCAAGGATATTTACCAGAGGAAATGTAGTCAAAGGAATGTAGGTCACGCTGCCCCTGGATGGGATTCCTGTCCATGCCTCGCTGACAAATGAAGCAAAGTTGTTGGAATTAGATTACCTGTGGAGGGATATTCAAAGCATTGTAATGCCGTGTCCTTATGGTGAAGGGACAAGCTTGATTTGTTAGACGAAATTTAGCAATAAATCAGATGGAGGGGAATCATTGGGAAATTTGAAAAACCAAACGCATAGATTCAAATGCTCTCCAGCAGAGGGCAGCATGGCTCCACAACTTTCCAACTTCTCCCTCCTGAAACCCTGAGGAGGATGTTTTTTCACTCTCTTCATTCTAGCCATCTCTTTGTGAGAGAGTGCTTCTGATAAACATCCCCCTCCATTCTAATCATCATGTCATTCCCTAGCTTTTAGTGCTCTGTCCGGCCTTCGCTCCATCCCCCTGATGTGTCCCACATGAAAGACCTCTTTTGTGATGCAGAATTAAAGTGGCACAAAGATAATACTCCCAATAACACTCAGATACAGCCTATCCAGTCTATCTGATGTGATTGCATGGCCTCAATAGAAGCACTGTTGTTTGATTTTGCTCTCTTACTTGGAGATGGGATGTGCTGAGTTTTATTGCTTCAGCCTTGCTGCATTGGTTTCAAGGACTAATTATTGCTGCTATTATTTCCTGTTGCTGTACCTTGTGACTTTGACAAAGAAACTGAGATGGAAAAGAAATTTATTCAAATGCAGAAGGACAGGATCTGATATGAAGGGCTGATGATTAGGGCAAACAAATCTCTTTCAGGAGGTCCAAAGTATTTCTGTCACGAATACAACTTTTGTGGAGTAAATAGCATATTTAGAGTGGAAGTTTGAGCTTTTAAATTGCATTTCTCATGGCACTATGCAGGTACTAAAGCTAAATCAAGAGAGTAATCATATTAAATCTGAAGTTCCTTCTCTGGAATATGTTTATCCTTCATAAACGTTAGTCAAAGCCGTGATGAGTGTCTACAAATGCTTTCCTCTCGCTCTCTTTGTGTATACAGGAGGACATGAACCTGAATGAGGATCGCAAAGCCCCCCTGCGTGGAAAGGACCTCAGCACTAAGCGTGAGATGGTGGTCCAGTACATCTCAGCCACAGCCAAATCTGTAAGTGAGAGCATAAACCTGAGTGCTCTGCCTCTTTTTTCCAGACTGAAGAGTGTGTACTGTATAATTGTAGTGGATGAGCTGAAGTATGCTGACACTCCACACGACTCTTCAGAATGAGTTTAACCCGATCCTCTGCTTTCATGGCTTGCTTTGTCATCCGTTCTTGCACACTCTCACTTTTCTCTCACTCCACTCTTCATGCTTGAGCCCCACATCCTTGATTGCAATTACGATTCATGTTTTTCATTTTATTTCCTCTAATCAGCAGTTGTAGGAATTGAGTTGATGTCACTTACTCACTCAATGCCAGGTGGATGGTCATGTGCTTTCATGCTTTTTGTTGGTTGTCTGGTTGCGGACTTGCATGGGAGTTTCTTTTGCCCAGTATGGTGGTAGCTTGTGTTATTTTTTTGTACTGTGGATTTAAAAATCAAACTCAGTTGACCTTTTGGCTCAACAGCAGACCAGAAGTGAAAGAAATAGGCCATTTCTAAAATGCTGATTGTCCTTGAGGTGGTTTTGAGCAATCAGAATCAAGCATCTTACACACCCAGATGATCAGTAAAAAAACCAGGTAACAAACATTTATAATAGCCTCAGGACTATTTTCCTTGTTTACATAAAACATGATCACAACTTTATCCAGATGACTTCATAAAGTAAAAAAAAAATCTAGTGGTGGTCCATAATTTCAGGGGAATTCTCCACTACTTTTTAACTTACGACCACCCTTGTGAGGAGAAATTCACATCAGCGGCACTGAAGTACAGAAAGTGATTTCTGCCCCTGTCGCTCCCCGAACCTGGTAGCTCTCTCTCTTGACATCATCATTTATTACCTTCCTCATTGTTATGGTAATTAACTGGCATTATTGATAATGATGATTATCCGAGATGATTGAATTCCTCACAGGGCCCATTATGCTTTGTGAGCACTGATATTTTATTCAAATGAACAACGTAATCTGCGTAGTCAAAGGACAGAGGACTAAATGTGATGTCTGTCAGCACCCTGCTATCACATTTAATAGGACTGAAGGAGGGGGAAGGTTGGGTGTCAGGGATGATGTATCCATGCAGACACAGATTCATGCAAGTGCTCATGCAGTTACACTAGAGTACCTTTACTTGCACAGACTCTGTCAAACACTGAAAATAAATGAGTGCCCTACAACTGGGTTGAATTTAATAGTACAGCCTGCACTCATGTATGATTCTGATATTCTGACACTGCTCTAAAACCTCCTCAGCAGTTTGAGGTGCTATAAACCCAGATTTTTTGTGCTAGTCAGCCCATTTAATAGTCATTGTAAGTATATAACAGAATTGCGAGGCAAACATAATGTATAAAACATTTTGAAATTTAAAGACAAAGTAGTGGAGACACTCTTAGCGTCTATATTAATCAAATACAGATACTCTTTGGATATTTTAGTACTTCTGTCCTCCATTCCCCGTGTAAAGAGCTTGCTGCATTAGTCAAAAGTGAGCTTAATCAAAAAATGAAATCTGCAGTTGCCCTTCAAAAAAGCACTGCAAGGCACATCCTAGTTTTTGTGTAGATGAATGTAACAAAAATATCACTTTTTTTAAATACTGATGTGTACCAACCTCTAAGGATTGTCCCCTCCCCTTTCTTGCTTTTACTTTATTCCTTTTATATAATGAGGTGTCATTCCTCAATTTTACTCCAACACACTATTAAAGAATAACACACCTATTCAACTGATAATAGACCTTGACAGCGGTGTGCAAAACATGCTTGATGACCCTAATGGAGGCCCAAGGAGCTTCCAATTTTTAAGGTATTTTGGCCACATGAATGAAAATACTTGGAGTTCCACACATAACTTCAGTGTGCTTGATGTGTCTGTTGAAGGACGGTAGTCTCTACGAGAAGAATAGTGAAAATTTTGAGTAAAAGTCTCAACTATTTTGATAATTGAATTAAACTGACACCTTTCAATCCCAGGTTTATAGTGACGGGAGTCTCCGTCAAATGATGTCCAAATAAATACTACGAGTCATGTTTTGATAGAAACTTCAGTGCACACAAAACCAATGGAATTTGATAAAGAAATAAATGTCTTTTTTGAGACATAGTTGATTTATTCTGAAGGAGTAAATATTATTTTTCAGCAATGAGATGGGAGCAGCCCACTTCAAAGTTTGTGCAAATGTTTAAAAATGTGCCTTGTTTTGAGACTCTGATCTGTAGTATCTAGTTTTTTTTAAATTGAATAAGCCATATACCACTGAGTTAAAACAAAAAAAGCTAACTATTCATCAATTTTTTTTATAACAGTGTCAATCTTGACAGCAGGTTAAGGCTTTACCCTTTTGAACACAGATGCATGGTTTTATTTTTGTTTTTTCGCACCTCTAAACTGTATTAATTTTCTCGTAGGGCTAAATGTTGAGGGAGCTGCTTGTGGTGGCTGATGGGCATGCAGTGTGTTATTAAATGAGAATTTGTTGGATTGGAGATGTAAATGTTGATTTATTTAGGGGGATGGATTTCTAACATGTTGGGGTTTCTTTACTTCCATGGTGCCTTCAGTATCAATACAACATTTTCCTATGGCAAATATTTTTGCTGGGACTGCAGTTTTGGGGCTTTCCACAGGCATCACACATATATATTTCATTTCATATCCATGGATGGTGGTATATGGATTATATGGAACATTTTTCATTATATTTCATTTTTGATGTTAGCCTTGGAAGACTGTTTTTAATCATGTATCCAATTTAACCTGTGGCTCATGCATGGTATGCAGGCACTTAGCTGAGTGTCTGAATCACAACATACTAATAGAGTGACAAACTTACCTCAGTTTGACTTGACCTTCAAATAACCTCATTTGGACAATAAAACATTTTTTTTTCTGTTCAACATATAGGAATCAAACCACCTTGACATACTGAAGTTTCAAGTCCTTGATTGTTTTATTTCTGCACATTGAGATACCCCAGAGGGTTTTTCTACATTTCTACCTGTCTTTAAAGAACCCTGAGAGCAGAGAAAAGCTAATAATTAATTTGTTTACTCTTAAGAAACATGTCTGTCAAGGAAGGTCAAAGCTCTCTTTTCATTGGAGAATAGTGCATTGGCAATGTTCATTTGAATATGAACTATTTCAATGGACTCAGGCTTTGCTTTTGCAAGAGTGTGTCTGTGGACGTCCTTGACCATCAGCTTTGCATGAACATGTGCCTTTCTCTCTGTCACCTCATTCCTTGCACGCTCTTTTTCTTTTCAATATGTGCCAACATCATAAAATAATTTCCAAACTTCTTTTAACACAACACAATGACCTTTTTCATGTACCAGAGGTAGACTCTGCCTACTGAAGTGTTTTTTTATTTTTGTCTGTGCTTTGTCTCATATGTTTGGTGGATGTGTTGGCAGGATCTTGCAAGGGGGATTGATCAATGTTAGTTTTAATAAATCATAAATGTTTCTTTTTGGCATGGTCAACAATGTGACACCTATTTGTCTTTTAATATAAACATTCATTTACTTGTCCTATAAATGCTTGTTCTTATTAATTTGTTAATGTGAGTTAATACAAAACTATTGTCTTTATAGGAAAAGCTTATAATTAAAAGGTTCTTTACCAACACCAGTATCTATACAGGCTTGATTTGTTTTGCAGCTCCTGTGTAGATCCATTATTGTGTATCAGAGGGTATGCAAGTCAATGCTCCAGCCTGATACGATATTCAACAAATGACCAAATCATCTGATTCCAGCCAGAATACAAAAACAGTATTCTGTTAGCTGTGAGTTCAAATCTTACAAAATATCAGCTATATTGCATAGACACTTGGTATCTGTTGGTATTACAGACCCTAAGTGACGTCACCCTTTTGTTTCTGCAGAGACAAATGCAACCCACGTACAGTGTTTGCCATATTGGACATGGTTAATCAGACAAACTACTGTCTAACCTAGAAGTCTTCAGAGGTAGAACTGAGATCATAGTCTAGAACATTACCTGTCAGTCAAACTAGCTGCGCCCCTAACTCTCCTTAATTATGCACAACTAGCACCCATAATTTAATCAAAACAGACAAGCAATGAAAAATTCATCCACTGAAACCAGAAAAGTTTTTGCGACCAGACTGTGAAACATGTTTGGTCTAGGATTTAAAAAACCAAACAAAACATGGGTTCCAGCGGTGTTTCATTTGCTTTTATTGCAAGTTTCATGGAGTTTTAATGTGACTATTCTCCTATTGAAATAGAAATTATAAGTGCACCTAACTGACTTGACTTGAGGTGAGAAAACGCTGAGAAACGGTTCATACTGAGCATTGTTTTAAACCAAATATGATCAAATACAGGAACTCAGGCTGCCGATAAACAACGTCAAATCGGTTTGTGTGTTGATGTCCACATGCCTGTGCGGTCTACACATTGCTCAGGTCAAGTGGTTAAAATCTCAAATACAGCTTTATCTCCATGTTGGAATCAGATATTATCAAAGCAGACTGCATTATGAGATGTCATCTCTCTTCTAATCTGGTGTACATATTTCTGTATTTTGGCAGTTACAATTAACAGGAGATACAGCCCTGACTAGTGACTTCTTCAAAAACATGCCATATTGCCAACAACCCTGTAAGACCCAGTGTTGTCAATGTTACAACATCAGGTACAACATCTTTAGGTATCTGTAAAGTAAAAGCCTGACCATATTGACATGATGGGTAGATCCTATGTTTAAGCCTGCAGTTCTGTTGGATGGTGAACGTGATTTACATTCAGCCATCAGGCCAAATTTTTAAATGTGCTCTATAAATAAAGTTTGAGTTGAGTTGAGTTGAGAACAGTCTCGGGCCCTATAGCTATTAGTGTAGAGACCCAAGCCCATCTTATTTCCAATATGGCCACGCCAGCTGTTTTGATTTTAAACTCTGTTTTAGAAACAGATGGGTGACGTCATAGAGACTACTGCCTTTTGTGAGACAGCCTATGTACTAAACATATGTAACTTGTCACAAATGGATCTTGGGAAAACTGCAGTTCTTTTTGCAGGATGGTAGTTAATACTTAATTACTACTCCAGCTTGTAAGGATTTAAACTTTAAGAAGTAAGTACGTGTTAAAAAAAGGTGTTACATTGTTGGTTAAACCAAACTTGCCCCCCTCAAGCTCCTCCCAGACTGTTGTCACTGCACACTCAGGATGGTGTCTGTTACTTTGGTCAAGCTCCTCAAAAACCAGTTTCAAAAGCAGAAATCATGTTGTAAGCATCAACATCTGTGGAAAATGCCTAAGCTTCAAGTTAAGTCATTGTGACTCATTTCAAGGTGTCTGGCCTGAAGTTTTCAGATGAAATATTCCTCTAGTGTTTGAGGATGACACGCTGCATTCACTGGAGTGCAAAGAGAAATGCGAATACACCGTAAGATTAGAAGTAGTATGTGTGTGATCAGGTGGCGGCACACGTAAAACAGACTTTATGGCTGTCATAAACTCTTGGTGGAGGGATGGAGAGAGGAAATCAAGCATCAAATGGCCACAGACTTGGAGAGTTTGAAAGTGACAATAAAAGAAATGGAAAGGGAGATTAGAGGAGTAGAAAGGAGAGGGTGGGGGCAGGAGTTAGAGAGAACAGCGGGGAAACAAAGAGGTACGAGACATGAAGCATAGTGAGTCCTGTAAGTTTGCGCAATCAAAATGCATTTCCCCGAAAACATGTTGCAGAGAAACAAGAGCTCAGCCACAGTATAGAATTCATTTACTCTGCTGACAGACACCCTCCTACTGTGAAACAAGCCCCACAGTTGCAGTAATAAAAACACTTCTGCTGCCTGCCACTATTGACAGATAACAAGGTTAAACTCCAAGAACGGTGCTGACTGCATGAGCTCAAGGTAGCTCCGCCACACAAAGTTGACACCTGAAGCCCAACGATAATGGCAGCTGATTGATATCTTCCCTGGCGAGGGAGACCTTCTACAGCCTGTTTGTCCACACAGCCACTGCTCCTTTTTCTGTGGCAGTCAGTCACCTACAAAGAATATCATATTTCCCCTGCGAGTCATTTAAGAAACCCCCACCTGGGATACACCATGTTTGCAGTTGTTGGTTGCTTCCACAGTTGTTGTTGTGAATAATTTCTGTGTATACGCTATAACTACAAATGGCAAATTATAGCTGGCTAACAGACACTATCCTCTGTATGTGCCCTTAATTTAAGGTCTCTTGTTAGTGTTTGAAGTATTGGTCATAAAGTGTGTGCTGTAATTGTGTATAGGATGTTTGTTTTTCCACCCAAGTTACGCTAATGCCACAACTTGTAATAGAGAGGATTCTTTGGCCTACTAATGATTGTGCTGTTTGTGTCTTTTTGCACATTAACCTTCTCCGCTGATCGCTGCATGCAGATAACTGGGAGCAAAGTTGCGGTAAGTATACCCATTACTTATTTGGCTTCTGTATTTTGTTCCTCCTGTGTATCTGTCTTCATTCACCCCCTGAACACACTCTCTCACACACACACACTTACGGACACTTTGAAACACACACAGATCCAGACACAAATTTGTCTTTTTACTTGGAAGGATGACTAGAAGCACACGCCAAACTGTGCGAGTGAGGCCGTTTTTATAGCTTGGATTTTTATTTTCAGCCTTTACATTTCTAATGGCCTGTAATTTGGAAAGACTATAAATTGCTAACACAATCCCTGCATGTAAATGCTAGCACTTTCAAATGAGGGATTTTTACATTATGCAGCCTGAAAATGAACTGGGAGGCCTTTTTGTTGGTTTATTCTGTTCCTCTCTCAAGACAGATTGCAGTATAACGCCTATTAGCATTTAAATATAATAGCAACCACGAGCGACAGCTTTTACAAAAAGTACTTATCATCTGCAATGTGAACTGTTTATCAGAACATGTTGCATCTAAATGGTTTTAACTGTGTTTATTCAGCCTCTCAGCAACAACACATACTGAGAATATCACTTAATAAGGTTATTAGCAAACACATTTATGCACTCATTCAAAAACATGCTGTAAATACAAACAATGGAGCTGCTGAACCGGGGACAGGATATCAAGACTTTTCCTTCTCTCTGAGGATACATGTTGGACCATAATTAAGGGGGAACATTCAGAGATAATGTTTGAATTTGCCTGTTTTATATGACTGATCTCTACATGTGCCCATTTTTGCTGTTGTTAATGATGTTTGATTCATTGTATTCATTCTTCTTTGCGAAAGGCAAAAGAAATTCAGATATGCAGTGTAGGTTGTTTTCTTATATTAGGCCAGTCACTTTTTTTTTCTCTCACAGATCCCATAAGATCCAGCCTGTTTCCTTTTCTTAGGATGAAGTATTTCTTAGAAAAAGAAGCCCTACTCTGTTATTGGTTTAGCAGGTGCTGAATTGCCACTCTAAATGGTGTTCTGTTGCCTTTTGAGAGCTGTGTAAGGATTAAGAGAACTGTAAAGCTTAACAGGAGCGCAGGCAAGGTAAAGCATCACAGTGTGACACGGCCTCTGCTCTGCCTGTGCTCTCAGACAAACCTCGCTCTTTGAGGCATTTTTCACAGACATTTTGTATCGATTGAGTTTCTCTCCTTCTTTGTCAAACTGTTCTTTTGTGCCTGGTTATTTCTGTTGGAAGAGTGGGCTTTTTTCGTCTTGGCCTGCGCAGACGTGGATGGAGTAGCTCTCGATCGGGAGCACTGGCCACATTGTGCTCAGTAAATGGAATATGACAGAATTACCCCAGCTTGTATTAGGACCACTCATGCGAGATGTGGAGGCCTACTTTCTGAAGTTCTGCAAACCGCATGAAAAGATGCCCCAGACCTTGGTTATCAGGAAGTTTCTTCAAGCTCAAGAGCATACTAAAACATTTGACCCGACCTTTGTAACTTCCTCAGCTCCAGCCGACAGTTATCGTAAACATAGTACAAGCAAACACCACTAAAAGAGGAAAAACAGAGAATTAGCCTGGTTAGCCAGTCATAGGCAGCAGTTAGCTCTCTGCTTTGCTGGCAGATTCCCATTTTCACGCTGTCAGAGGGATGGAGCGCTCTCAGATGTGTTGGAAGCAGAGTGTTGGTTAGGATTGTCTATAGGGAACACACTGCTGTAACTCCTCTGTCTCGGGCATGAAATCGCTTTGGCATTTCCCACTCTCACAGTATAGGATGAGGTGGGAATAGAAGACTGTGTGAATTGGCTCTAATCCAGTCTGACCAGCGTGTAAGTGTGCAACACAGCTAAGTCCTATATGCTTTTCCTTCCTGCTTAAGTAAGATTGAGGGGAAAATGAGCAGAACACACACCTGGGTAACGGCGTACCTACACGAAGACAGGAAAAGTCCAGTTTGGATCAGATACCTCTGACCACTACTCTGGGGTAATATCATCAGTTTCTGTGAAGATTGGCCCGATTTATGTCACAAGTCAGCAGCCAGGTTGTTACAATCCATCACTGAGTACTGCAGTGTTACTGGGAAAGTAGACTGTCTTCTCTTGTGCACTGCCATTGACAGGCTGTGCAGCCCAAAGGAAAACACAGCTGAGACTTCCGGAGCAAGGGCACACATGAGTGAGAAAGAAAGATGTACGCCAATGAACTGCAATCTCCAGACCCCAGGAACGTGATCAATATCTGTATGACCAGACAGATTACTGCGTATTTCCATGGTAACATGCTGGTCAGCTCCAAGGTGTCAGACCAGGATGGTTAGGGCGTTTGTATAAACAAGTTTATCTCTGTGCATGTTTGTCAGTAAGTGGATCTCACCAAACAAATCGAACAAGGCTGCTTTTGCTGAACTTCAGAGAAACGAGCTTCATAAAAGATGAGTTTTTAGTTTCCAGAATAATGAAGCCTTTTAATTCCAAAGTTTCTAAAGGTGTAAGGTTTTGTGGGGGATGGTGCATCCAGATTTAAATTCACACTGATCATTTCAGGGTTCAACTTTGAAATGCAATCATAAGAAAAAAAACATTAATGAGATATCTCCTGAAATCTAGCATCTGTGTACCTTTGAATGTAGCTTACATCAGTTACAAGGCCGTTCGTTTTCACAGCCGAATCAAAGTGAAAGGGCTCTGTGTGGTTCTATATTTTACATTTCAAATTAAAAGATGCTTTTGAGTGGTTTACAAGCAAAGCATTTGGACAAACCTTGAACATTGAATGTTTTTCTCATTATCAAGTTAAGATGAAAAGATTTATTTACCTGCTATCAGTTCAAGGTATTTGTGTTTTTTTTTCATTCTGCTATTCAGTTTTACTCTTCTTTATAATTTTAAGAAGTTTTGCCTCAGACACGTTTTTACTCTGAAATTAACAATTGTATAAACAATAATGATGGATCCTCATCCAAAGCATTCGATCAACTAAAGACCTCTACAAACTGCATATCTTGACCAACACAGCTTTTAGATTTTGTGCAAACATTTGAGAAATTACTGTTTGAATTTTAAAATAACCCCAAACGAATTAATGGCCTTCGAACAAACACACTTTTGGTTTCTTTTGTTTGATTGGTTGATTTTGTTTCAAGCCAACTCAGATTGCTTGCTCTCCCATTCTTTTGTACTTGCAACAGAATAATTTACAGAATGAAGGATAGTAACAGTAAACTTGTTGTTCAGGATAAGGCCAGCGTAGGAAACCAAGAGTGACATGAAGAGGCACTTCCATGGGTATGAGGACATGCAGACATCTGGCTCCCTTTTAACTCCAATTAAATATTTGTTCACCATGCCAGGAGTGCTTACAAAGACCTTTTTTTTTAAGAAAAAAAAAGTGAGAAAATTCTGTGTCTGAAAGGAAATCCAGGCGCTATTGCTCCTCAATTCCCCTCTTTACCTTTTAAAACCACATGCCTCAAAAGACTGTTTTGTTTCAAGCAATCTATTGAGCTGGGTGCTGAGGGTTGAGCAGATTTGACGTGGCACATGTCCTTGGTGTTTTAAAAGAACGGCAATGAAAAATTCATCAACAGCGTGTGCCTCCCATGCCCTGTGCCAGTGTTCACCATGTATTCAATCTTAAATTAAGATCAAGGAAACATGCTCTGAAGGGGTTTGTTTGAAGAAGATGTTTCTCTGATTTGTAGAAAATGGCTTTTAGGGTTCATCTGATAGATGTGAAAAGTTGTGGGGGGCAGTTTGAGAGAGGTTTGTTTTGACAAACAGTTGGTGAAACTGAGAGTGATAAAGTGTCTTTGACCATCCAATCTTTTGATTTGTTTGCATTTTTCAAACTTTTTGTGGTATTATTACTCCGGTGTTTCAACTTTTTGAATTACGGTCATGAATATATGAACTTTATCATTTTGCTGAGCCACATCACAGTTGTATTTGGTCTTGCAAAACTATTAGAAATCTGTAAATACTTGGAATAGTACATTTTTTACACGTTTGTTGATCGTCTAATAGTCTAGGTCACTTCTTTGATATTGAACTTTATAGCAGACATTTATTCAACCAATAGCTGCAGCTAGTTTCATCCAGATGGTGAGTATTAGGGTGTTTATGTTTGGATTGACCTTTGAGGATGGTAAAAGAAGCAAAGGTTCACCTGTGACAGAGGGTGGGCTCGAAAGGATTAAGTCAGTACCAGCTCACTCCCACAAAGAGGTTACATTTCCATCAGTGTTTGTCGTCTTTTACAGGTCATTTTGCCCCTCAGTTTCAGATTTTTCTGCCCTTCTTCGCTACCTTGAACCCTTACTTTGCTCCTTCTTCCCTCACACATCCCCTCTCAATCCAACATATGTCTTTTCAAAGGCAGAAACAATCATTCCTCTTTAATCGGAAGGGGAGAACTGGATCTCATTATTTTGAAGGGAACATGAAAGGCTGAAGTGGTCACAGTATGCTGATATCGGATTGAGCAGTAAATGTGGTGGTGCCTGCGTTTGTGTTGGTGAGTGCACATGTTTGTACATGTGTGCGTGTGATAAGTAGCACTGTTTTGAGCGTGCTGGTACAATGTAACTGCTTGGATTTAGACGTTGCACAGAAGAGAAAGTACGACTGAGTATTTTAGAAAGGGGGAGGAAAAACAAAATTGGATTCTTAGTTCTGCTGATTGCATTTCCACAAATTTTATGTACTGTATGCACATCCCTGCGCCAGTGATGGAGCTTGTGAATACTGGCTATGCTCTCAGTTGTACATCTCTCCCCCACAGCTCTGTCACACACTCAATGGCGCTGTCGGCATGCTCAGCTCGGCAGGAGGCCCCTGCAGGGCCACATTAGGCTCCATAAACTTTATAGCATATTTTTACAACCCGCCTCTCTGTATGCATCCACCATCACATCCAACCGCATCTGCTTTAACTGTTCACACAGCTGTGAAATTCCGTGTATCCCCATGTTTTATGACTGCTTGCTCCTCCAGTCACTACCGATTTCTTTATTTGCTTCTTTTGCCTTTTGATATCCTTCTCTACATCTGTGTATATTTAGCATGTTTGCGTTTTGCTCTGGCTGATTGAGTCTTGTGCTTTTTCTCGATGTGATCATGGAGGATGTTTGCAGTCTGTGATAATGCCCTTCTGCTCATAACCTTGACAGGCTCCTCTCCTCTTGTGCTTTCCTCATCATTTCAAATGCAGATTTCAGGGTGATAATAAGTGGACTTGCATTCTGATGTGGGCAGTGTCCTCTAGGGTTGTTTGATGCAGATATTACTTTCGGTATCAGCTTACATTATGGCCAATAGATAGTATTGGCAGGCTGCAAGTTATGCACAGATCTATTATCATAACCAATTACTCCACCCTCCTAGAAAAGCAAAAGATTTCAACAACGTGCACCAGTGTAGTGCTGGTAGAAACCTTCATAAGTCAAACTAGAATCTTTATGTTATCTCTATTTTTAAATCCTATTGAGGGATTTAAGGCTCACCAACCCAAGTTCAAGTTTTGGAGTCAGTGTCTGGCAACTGTGGCTTTAGTGGTAGATTTCATCATTTTTCTGAGTGGTCAAAAGTCAAGACAAAGCACTGTTTGAGTTTACTTAACAGCAAGTAAAAATTTGCTCAATAACACCTCTAGTATTTCGTGTCTTCGAAGCAAAGGCCCATCATATCTGTTTTCCAACCCATAAAATTCAAGATTTAAGTACAATTTGGATGAAGAAGTTCCACCTGTGCTTAACCAAAGTTGTTGTAGCTGTTGGGCTTGAACAAAGTCACATTGATGGCCTGTTTATAATCCCCCCAACTCCTGCAGTAAGCCCACTGAGCCCTGCGGGAGCGCCTTACTGCTCAGCCAACGAGTCTACTCAGCACAACAGAGTGCTAACAAGGTATCGTCTCTGCCCATCAGCTACTGTGCTCTCATAGCACTGTCATACTTGGACGCACCGGAGAAAAGCCACATAATCGCCTCATCAACAGCCAGGTTCCACCCCGATTCCCCGGACAGCTCTCCGCTGTAATGATTGGTGACATGATCAAGGCCAGATCACTCGCTGTGTTATTGTCTGGCTTGCAGTTTCTTTACTAAGGGTGCTCAGGAGACATGGGCAACAGTTTTTAAATTCCTGCCCTCAAGCTGTGTCACTCTTTTGCTCCTTACTAGCTGTGGGCTCCTGATTGGTCGCCCCCCTCCCAGCTGATTGAATTGATTGGGAAAAAAATGAATGAATGTATTAAAATAAACAAGCTATGCCCTAGATTTAACATGACTACTGTGACTTAAGCCTGCTTGCTAAAGCATAGGTTAGCCCTGCCAAGGAATGAAGGTTTTATCCTGACAGAGTTGGCACCACCTCTTTTTCATGCACGCTGGCTAGCTTGGGCTTACACTGCCAAACTGGACGCAGCTTTTCGCAAATTACATGCTCTTCCCTTCCCACCCTGTCCTTGCTCTCTAGTGTGCTCTGCCAATCTTTGAAGCTGTGTATTAAAAAGGAAAAGAATAGTATTGAGTAGGTCTTTAGGGATGTTTCACTACAGTGCTGATGGCATTGGATCCTAGCTCTGTTTGGCTTGCTGAAAGAGTATCACTCTTAGCGCCATGGTCACAGAATCTGGTCATGCATTGTCATCGTTGGCCTCTATTCAGACAGAGGCGACAGCAGCTGCAGCTCACTGGCATGAGCTGTAGTACCAAAGGCCATCACTTGGGGGCAGTGGGTGCCCATGTAATTGTCCAACACACAGAGGTTGAAAAGCCACACTGTTGCAAAAGAACTGACCTAATGGGTTTTCTTTCAGCCCACATAACACACAGCTATGTGTGCCACTAATGCCATTTTTCAGACGTCTGGTCTTTAGAAGGGGAGAAAACGTGTAAAGAAGCTGAATGGCATTCAGATTGTTCTGTCCTCTCTGATCAATACTTTCACCCTCAGACTGTAGAGTGGGCTGAGGGAAAAGAAGGATAAAGAACAGATTCATCATTATTATCTTTCCTGTGTGTAGACACAGAAGTAGGACTACTTCTCAGCCAACCATTACTCGGTCCCTCCTTTTTCACTTCACTTGCGCTACCAGGGCCTGTGCTGTACTTGCTATCGACAAGACCTGTTGTATTGACTGCTCTGCTATTCAATTATATTTGAATTATTTATAACACTGGCTCCATACTGTTGAACAGGTGTAACCCCCTACCAACAGCGCATCAGATATTCTTACAGATCCACAGCATTGATACCTGTCTTTTCCTGTGGTTCTTCCTCTATACTCGTCTGATGTAGCATGCTGGCAGGCTGACACCTCATCACTGTCTTGCACTTTTTTGTATATTCCATCATTCCTCAGAGATCTAAACATCAAACCTCTATTTCCTTCCTGACCTCACTCCTACGCATGTGCTACATTTGCTTATTGACACTCTGAGCTCTTGACATGACACAGATTTGTGTCCACACGTTCTCTGAGCCTCTACAGCCTCCTCTTGATTGGGTATGGCTTTCATTTATGTCCCATGTTGTTTTCCGGTGACAGATAGTGAGGGGAAAATGCTCCATAGCACATGCTGTGCTCACTCTCTCCACCTTGTCATTCGGCTCAGGTGCCCTCACTAACATACCATATCAATTTTTAATGCACAGCCATATGGTGGTCTTGTTTTTTTCCAGGTACTCTGCCAGATAAATATGAGTAAAATAAAGCAGGGAAAATGTCGGTGCCTGCCAGTGTTTTCTCAAGTGTTGTCAACGCTGAATCCAAACTGTGGTCAGAATGCGTCAAGCACCACCTTAGAAAAGGGCCAATTACCTGTTATTGACCCAAGGCTGATTTGATGGCAGATGTATAGTGTTCTAAATGGTGATGGCCTTGATGTTGACGATAGACCCAGCATGTGAGGTGACATCCAATCATGTTGAGATGGCTGACCTGTCTCTTTATGTCCTGAGTGGTCTTGAGAGATGATCTTTTTTAATGCTGATTGGTTGGATGTCTTCTTCACACCTGAGATCCCAGCCTTGGATCAAACACACCCTGCCTGCAAAAGTGATAGAAAACACAGGACCTTCAACTGCAGATGCCTAATGTTTATAATTACTCAGACATTTAATAAGACAAGCAACAAATTCAATGTCATGAGTGAGGCGTTTTTGCTCTTCCCTGTCAACATCTCCCATGTTAGCTTTCACTTGGCTGTCTCTGCGCCGCCAACGGGTGTTGTTTGCTAGATTGTTTGTGTGTCACCTCGCATGTCTCTGTGTGAGCAGGAGGAATTTGCTACCACAAAAGAATGAAATTGAGAGGGAAAAAGTTCCCTTCTGAGCCCTGTAAGTAGAACAAAAGAACAGAAAAAAAATTGATGTTATTATGCCGGCAACATCTTCTGAGCTTCTGATATAAATGAACTAAGGCTTCTAAAATTGTCATTTGAATTATGCCTTTCATCTCCCCATGGTTTTTAGTGAAGCAGTTCAGCCTAAGTCTCAAGTGAATGTTTTTTCTTCCCCTGTTTGCATTTCTGAACAAGCGCCATAACTGTAATGAATTCTATTATTTTAAAACCAATTACTGTTAGTTGGGAGCTTTTTTTCACTGCGGTTGTCATACTCTCTGAGGAATTTGCTGCCGCAGTGTTGACTTCACTAAGAACCTGATGGTATTCCTTTCTATTTCCCTAACCACCCATACTAATGTAGATTTCTGGAGTGGCTATATGGCAGCTCCTTCATACAACGCTCATATGAACTAGAGAGGTAACACTCAGAACAATAACATTGTAATATTACAATTTCTGTAGCCACTTAAATGCGTAAAAATAATTTGCAGTCTTTTGCATGGTCAAATAAACAACCAAATGCTGTCAAACCTTTGCTAAATGGTACAAAAGTACTTGTTGGTTTAACATGGTATTGATTTTTTTTATTCAAGAAGGGGAGTCATATACTGTATCTAAGCTATAATCCAGCCACAACTCACTTGTTGGAGTTATGTCTCCATTTATGTGGATGGAAACAGACAGAGATGATGGATGCTGTCTTGTAGTGTGGCACTCTTTGGCAGGTTTTTGATGCCACAAGGAGGACCAAAGGCTGGTGGTGTTAGTTTTGTTAATGCTAGCCAATCTTGATGGGTATGGAGAACCAGGTCCAACTTGTGTAAGATGTTGACATTGCTTGAGGTAATGGATGATGGTTCTCCTGTCAATGCCTACCACCTAGTTGTGCCTTGTCTTAGGAACACTCCCGTAAAAGCAACACAGCCGCTTTGGTGTTCAAAAAAAGTAGTGTAACTGACAGATTTTAGGCAAACAACAACATGCACTCTATCTGTTTATTTTGTTGGATCGAAATGTTTGGAGCCTGTTTGGCACAGTTGCGGTCACTTCCCAAAGGGCATTACTGACTTGTGTCATAGCTCTCTTCAGATTTTACAGTAAGAGAGGAGCTTGGCACATCAAAGTTTTAGATTTTGTTAGCACAGTTTGATGTCGGCGAGTAAGAGCACTGCCGGAATTTACATCTTCTGCACAACAGGTTCCACTGACTTAAAAGTCTGTTTTAGCTAGTAAAAGAAGTAGACCATGGCTGTGACTTCTAGCCACAGTAGCAACATCCACTAAAGCTCTGTTAAGATACATTTTATAAAAACACATGATTTGACATTAAATGTTGCTGTATAACTTAAACATCTTTGTTCTAAAAAAAGCAATGGGTGTAAATGGCCTGTGTTCAGAAGTAGTGACTGAGCAGTCAAATTAAGTAGAAGTCCAATACTTTTTTTTGCAGAGGAACTGAAGAGAGACTAATGATCAGGTCAGATCAATGCTCAAACAGGTCAATCAGATTCAACATACTGAGAACTGAAAGCAATAACTTACGAAACAAACAGCAACAACAGGGATTCAAACTCATCCCCAATCCATATAAGGCTACTTTTTCTATACTGAAAATCCTCAGGAATTTATGAGGGAAATGGGAATGAATTGGATAGACAAGCAGATTTGATAACAGAATTAGTATCAATGGAATCTGAAGTCTTTCCTTTCTCTTTTCTGGGTAAACTCCATTCATTATCCTGTGTTTAGCATCATTATAAATAATCAATGCTCACTGTTGACTTTTTCTTTGAACTGATGAGTTTATTGGAAGTCCTGTTTGGGAATGATTTACTAGAAAGCATTCCTAGTTTTAATATGATATTCACGATAGTATGCTCTCAGCTATATTTTAAAATCTTACCTCTACAGCCCTTTACACCTTAGAACAAAAGCCTGAGGAGGAAGCAATCCCAGAATCTGATTTGAATAACGTCCCCAGATTCAAGTACATCATAAAAAAGGAGTATACCGAAGAAATGAATGGTCGTACTCACAGGATACGGAGCTTATGCTGATTAGAATATCTGAAAAGATTTCTGTTCCTTCCTCTCCCTTATTATATGTAATTAATGTCTCTCTGTCTAACAATAGAGTGCTGTTTAAATCATGTTAGACCACACGGTGTTCTTTGTTCCCGGTCACTATATTTATTCCTGATCACATAGGACTTATACAGGCCCTTTTATATACTTTGATTCAAAGTTTCTCAGTGACACTGCCCTCCATTATTTTCTTTTTTGGGTGCAGGACTAATTGGATCCTGCTTCTTTTGCGAGCCAGCGTCTGGAGGTGGACTGTTATGTCCCCTTCTTTCAAATTTATGTCCTCTAATATAGCCACTCACATCACTTGTATCACCAGTGTGCAGCTTCAGGTTGTGTACTTGTAAGTTGTGCCGAACTCTGTTAAATGTGACTTTATAACTTAACCTTAATAAACGCATGCTTCTCATTCCCTTACACACACACACACACACACACACACACACACACACACACACACACACACACACACACACACACTGAAGAGAGAGGAAAGAGTAAAAGAGAAAGATTAAACACGTTCACTCATTAAAAGCCAGCCAGTCACTCTGCCCTAAAGATTGATTTATAGCTTATTTAATAAGCTGAAAGGTTACCTCAAAACAGATTTTCTCCATAATTGACCAATTTAGTGCAGCTCGATAAGCATTCATGTCAAGCTGAGATGTTGTGGTATTTCTGTATCCCACCCTCTTTTTTCTCATGTGTTACCGCTGATGTAACAGTGTCATGATTTATCAGAGGGTGTATGAAATATTCAACATGTTGTATTTTGGATGTTAACCGGGTGGGGTCCTAAAACCTGCGGCCCACTGGCTGCGGCATTAGTTAGCATCACTGAATGTTCTCCTAATTAGCTCACTTTGCCCAGCAGCTGTCTGCTATTAGGGCCCTTTGTTCCAGATGTTATCTCATTAGAATGGCATTGATCATCCTAATGACTGCGGGAGAGATTATTGGTCCACATTAGTGTGACCCGTTTGCTCCCTGCTTCCCTGAGGTCAAACCACAATAGCTTTTCTCATCCATATGTTCTGTTGACACTTTAAGTGTGGCCACTATTCCCCGCAGTCCAGATCTGCTTTGTGAAGACATCAAGCTAAGGGGATGGAGGAAGTTTGTCACTTTATGGGTATGAAGACAAAATCCAAAGTTTAATATTTGCCTGCATAGTTTTCTGTCTTTAAATTTGTCCTTGTGTCAGAGTAAAATGATGGGCAGGGTTTAACTTCATACTTTTCTATGCTTTGTATTTCAGAGAGCTCCAGTTTATTTACTAGTTGCTTTGTGTGTGAAAGCCACAGGAATTTCTGTTATTGTTGCTTTTATATCCAGAACCTTTAATAAAATGTTTCAGTATGCTGAGTTTCTGGTGGTATTGAGTGGTCTTATTTGTATGATTATACACGTTAAGCCTTCATTTTCCGCACATGCATCTGTTTTGGAGTGGTACTCAGGAATGTGTGTGCATGTCCCTGTGCTCACATGAGTGGGTTTGTCTTTTTTTTTTCTTTGAATATCGTGCTGTGATAGGAAGAGAAGAGGGTGGGTTGGGTGACTTTGGTCTTGGTGGCTTTGTAGCTTTGCGGGCAGACATGGCTTTGCCAGGGCGATGCTGACAGCTAAGAAGCAAGCAGTTCCCTCCCCTGCCACAGCAAGCACAGAAGTACACAGAAATCCGCACGTCTCATCCCTTTGTTTCCCCCCTCGAAGCAGACCATCTCAGAATTGTGCGAAGCCATCGAGGCATTTCAGAGAAAGAGAGCGAGAGGGCGTAAAGATTGTGTGAAGAAAGAGAGAGAGAAAAAGATGGAAAGAGAGGTGGAAGGTTGAGAGGAGGATTGGGCAGAGAGAAAGAAACTGTGTTCAGGCAAAGTGATGGGGGAATAGAGTTCAAGACAGGGAGAGGCAAAATGTCTTATTACTCTCTCCAGCCTGTCCCTCCCTCTCACTAGTGAGCAGTGTAACTAATCCTGACTTGACCAATTCCCTCTGACTGCAGTGTAAACCTGTCTTCTGCAGCACAGAGTGCCTCAGGGGTCAGCTCCCTACAAGACTTTTAGATCTGTTTTTTCCTTACTGCACACATACCTTTTGTATTAACTTGGTGCCTCTGTTTTATACTTGAGACTCAAATGTGCAATAAAACAATCACGCTTAATTGCATCCATCTTAGTGGTTCCGTTTCCAGGTTTTCAGGCTCCACGGTCTAATGAAAACAGAGAGGCATCAGTTTAATTATAATGTACCTTGCCTCTTATCGAGGAGAGATTGTTTTTATTTGGAGCCCTAATGAATTTCTCATCAGTTTGTTATTAACATTGTGCTATCAGGGGCTCAAGTGGGGAAGCAGCCAATTACATGGCTTTGTTCTCCCTGATGGACAAGTATTTGCGCCTCTGCTGAGGGAGAAATAACTCGTGAAAATGCTGCGGGAAGAAAAACACAGCAACATCTTCCTGCCATCTACCGCCAGACAATTTTCTGCTTCAGGTAAAGTGTAATGTGTGTGTGCGATTTCTTGTAAGGCCTTTTTCTACTTACGCCAGTTAGGCGGGCT
Source organism: Thalassoma bifasciatum (assembly GCA_008086565.1). NCBI lineage: Eukaryota > Metazoa > Chordata > Actinopteri > Labriformes > Labridae > Thalassoma > Thalassoma bifasciatum. The sequence goes on from RPOG01000057.1 coordinate 328,174, forward strand.
TTTCTTGTAACAACTGGCTCATCAATCGCTCAAGCCTTTTTTTTTTCTCAAGGAGGCGATGGTTGGCAGGTGTAATAACAGCTCAATCAGAAAGAGCATCAAAGCAGAAGTTAGGGGTACAAGCTGCTTATTCAGGCATAAGTAAGATGACACTTGCAAATTTGACCATTGTATCTTTTGCCTGTCCATTTCATATTGGGTGCATTGACTCTGTTTGGACATGCTAGTTTCCGAGTGTTCAAACAGCAGAATGAGGACATGTAATGCTAATCTGACATTTTCCCCTCTCTGTATGTGGCATAGCTTCTTTAACCTAAAACCCATTTGGAACTCATCTAATGGGATATGAAGGGCGCATAATGATGTGTGGGGCCTTGTTATTTGCCTTTGTTCACAAAACACTTCCCTAGTTTATTGCATTTTACGGTTGAAGGGCTTGATCACTAGTATTATGGCTTTGTAAATGGGAGTCAATAAATTACCCTCTGATTAAAGACGATGCCCTCACTTTAGGTGTGAGAGCCATTTGCTATGCATGGTTAGCACCAGTCTTTTTGTGTATACTAGTTTAATCACTTTAATTTCTCTTTCATTTTAGCTCCCTTCACCCCCATAACTCTCAGATATCCCTGACAGTTCAACCTGGCACAAAAGGGTAGAGCTTCTAAAATACTTCCTCGAAGTATTTTACGTTTCAAGGCTCTTACAGTCCAAGATTTTTTTAACCAAAAACAAACCATTTTGTCTCAACAATATGCAACTTCAACAAGCAAACAAACAAACTGTTATGTTTTTTTGATTTTTTTTTTTTTTTGTCTGTGGCCGGTTGGTAAAAAGGGGGGTAAATTCCAGGTACAGTTCCAAAAGATTTCTATACATGTTTCCAATGGGAAGTTAAGCTTGGGAAATTAATAAACTCTGGTTTTTAAAATTAAAACTTACTTACCATTGATGATCAGTGCATGTGGGGAGTGTGGCCTCAATATCCCTGCTGTCTGCAAAGTCCTGCGAAAGTGCTGGTTAAGTGAAAGCATAGATATTCAAGTGAACTTGCATTAGATCTAGTTGTTTTAACCAAAGTTATGCGAGGATACAATCTAACTTTATTTAAGTTCATCATTATAAATTCACAGTTCAAACCCATAAATCCCTGTTATCCTCATAAATTCCTGTGGAAAGTTTCCAACTTTGGAATTCAACAAGTATTAAAACAAATGTTAAAAATGCTTTTTTTTTTGATCATTCAGATTATGATTTTGTCAGAAAAAAGTTAGAATTTCTATACAATTCAAGTCGAATGTTAGATTATTCGCATTCAGTTATCAGTCAGTGATTGGTTTTTAAAACAATGACGCTCTGACTACTTGGTTCAGTTTGATTTGTGATCAAACATTCAAGTTAACCTATTTTCAACAGAGGGCATAGAAAAAAATCAGCTTAAGCTAGGGATAACTGTATTTCACCAGGTTTGAATAGAAAAAAAGCTGCCTGGTAGTGCCAAAAGTGCATCAGTGGAGACATCACCTCAGTTGGCTAAAAGCACCATGTTCCCAGTGTCCCATACTGCATGTGTTTTCTTCTTTGACATGCTGCTACTCCTCCTGGTTGCGCAAATTAACTTCCCCCTAATCACCTGTTTTTCCATCTTTTATAACCTTTGTAGTAGAGAGATTTGCTTCTGCCAAAAAATGCAAATGTAGTAAGGTCCAGAAAGCTGCACAAAGTTTTCTTCTCCTGCATGGTGATTCAAACTGTGCCTCTTAATTACTTGAGGTCTCTTTATTTTATTCATAAATTCAGCTCTTCACTAAAAACATGAAATGAGCTTTGGGCTATGGGAGAAAAAACCCAAAAAGAATGTGGTAAATAACCAGACAGATGGTCCAGGTCTGTTGACAGAAGCTTCATGCATGGCAAAAAGGGAAGAGAATTGTGCTGCATTTCTGCTGACCGGTTTACTCAGAGAGAGAAAGGGAAAAAAAAAAACAGCTTACCCACCTCTCTACCAGCTCCCCATCCCACTGGTATGTTTCATGCATCTTCAAACCTCAGTCACACTGATTGATACTCTGTGGAACAGCCTCTAGCCTCATTTTCACATGAAAAAAACCCCACAACTTTCCAAATGCACAAAGGAGATTCAGGCCATTATGGGAGTGGGAAAACCACAAGCCATGCAAAATAATCATCTGTTGCTCCCCCTACCCATTTCCCCCAGCCCCCTGCTTTATTTCCTATGTTCCATTAATAAATGAAAAAATTTATATCGAAGCAAAAGCAAATTCAGTGTCATATAGAAAGCATCATTTACTGATTTTATCTGGGTTTGGTTAAGGAAATGTCTCAATGCAGTAATGGTGGATGAAATGGTTTGATGCTGCTTAATGCATCATTTTTTAAAAGAAATAATGCACTTGAAGACAGAAATAGAAAGATTTCCTGTGCCCTACTGTGCATTTACCAAAGATAATTAATAGCCTGTGTTTTTTAGCAGCTGCGGTGTTACAGAAGACTGGCTCTGACACTTTTCAGATTGTTTACTGCTCTGTTGTCCCAGCTGCTGCAGCGCTACGTGTCTGTGTGCGATGCAGGTGCGTATCCTCAGTCAAGACGCCTCTGCCAGGTCCTACCCCACTCGTCTGGATTAGTCCCACCACTGGAGGAGGATGAGTTGGGGGAGTCAGGAGGATAATGAGGGCATAGGGTGGACCCAGGGGCAGCCAGCAGGGCCCAGCTAGGTGGATCTGCCTGTGGTGCTAAGCCTCTTAACTCTCCATCCTCACTGGCATGCAACAACTCGTATAACACAACACACCACCTGCGTTAGAATGAGTGCAAAGCAACACAGGTCCTACACCAGACATACCTGTAATTCTAGTCTACACATTGTAATCAAGAGTCGAGTCTGAGTGGATTAAAGCTTAAGGGAGCCGTGTGATGATGCAGCATATTTCATTTAGTTTCATTAAGTTACATTAGCATGTTACCTAAAACACTTGTGGAAGTCCTGAGTCTACAGAAAAATGAGAAACGGCTTAATTTGAATTTCATATAAGCCAAAAGATACCTTTAAAAATTGTCTCTTCAGAGGCAGACTTCTTCAGCACCATGGAGAGCGATAAAAACAGAGTATCGTCTGCCTCTGCTTCTTTTTCCACACACACTCTTCTGTGTGCCAAGTTCTGCCTTGTTTTGCTGTAATAGATGCTTATGTCTTGTTGTATGGGCCACATTTTACACTTAGTCAATTAAGAAGCACACAATCGCTTTTTGGTTTTTGACTACCTTGAGTTAAACATCTTTTCCCACAGTGCAGCACAAAGACTGCTCATTAATGAATGAATATGCCGCTCATTCAGGAAAATAATTTGTGGTTTGGGGGGAGTCTTTGGCCTGTGATTCAGCATGAATAAAAGATGTCATTTTTGCAGAGTCAAGATTGTTGGCAAAGAGAGACTTGTACATTAATAAAGAATTGATGCATAATAATGAGCATGCAGGGTAGAGCCAGCCAGCCATGGAAAGCAAGTGTCTATAACACCAAAACTAAAGTGTCAGAAGTCATGAAGTGACACTGTACTTCATCATGGCTCCACATTACACCTTAATGACCAAAGGCGGCCGTCCATTCCTTGGCTCTGGGCCACAAGTAGACCAGTGCTAAATTAGGCTGGGAGACTTCTTCATTAAAGCACCTGCGGCTAAAAAATAGCACCTCTGACTCGTATCAAACAGTTGTCAGGCATAATTGCCACCTCAGATGGCTGAGTGTGCAGTCTCAAACTTCTACTTAATAAGTGGCCCAAGTTGTGCAGGCGCTATGACTTCACTTTCAACTTGTTGGGGAGGCACCGTCGAATTCATTAAGCGGGAGGCAGAGGTACAAGCTGCAGAGTCGTCTCCGCATTGCGTTTCAGCAGCTTGTGATGCTGTGATGGATGTCACAGGACAGACTGATGCTCCATATAAATGCTTTTATAAGTTACAGCAGCGGCACAGAGATGTTAGTTGTCATTCGCTGCTGTGCTTCCCCGCAGAAAAAGTATACACCTAATGTTGTTTATTTGCTGTCAACAGTTTCCGCCTCGTACTCGACTTTTTGTTAACAGATATAGATTGAGCTTGTTCGTTCTCCTCCCAACAGACAACCACACCTTTCTGTCGCCTTTATCTTTCTCTCTCTCTCTCTCTCTCTCTCTCTCTCTCTCTCTCTCTTGCTGCCTCCTGGTCTTGGTACACTTTGAGAAATGTAACTTTGCTTGGGGGGATTTTTTGACCATATTTTTGAAGTGTACAAGGCAAGAAAGGAAGAAAGAAAATTGCATTTCAGAAAAGCAATTGGGAAATTGGTTCCAAATGTGTATCGATATGCATGTGTCTTGGATATGTTTGTTTGTGTAACTGTTAGTGCAGTGTTGCTCCAGGTACAGGGTAGATGCCTGTCATTCTTCTGCTCTTGTCCCGCCTCTATAAATAGAAGTCTCCCTGTGCTGCAACTCCTTAGGGGCTTTGTACTCCTCTCCCTCTTTTTTCTTTCCTCTTCATCCTTATCTCCCACTTTTCTCCTCCATCCCCTCCTGTGACTCTGTTAGACTGTCTTTACATCCATCAAACAGCTGAATTAGGATACAGCATCATTACTTAAGATAAGTTCACTTTGATGTTAATCAGCTGATGTACAGAACACAAAAATGGCATCTCATTTGTCATCCCACTCCTCTGTTAAAATGTGGTGGTTCATGCTGTTTTATGGTACACCCTTCACTGCATCATTTCCTTTTTTATATTTTGTTTTGTATCATATAGACCGATTTTAGATTAGTCAGTAGCATTTGCAGTCACTTACAAGACTGTGACCGATTTTTACAATGAAACACACCTGATTTAATGACTTCATAAAGGTTATGTTTGCACAGAAGTGTCCTGTCTAATAATTTATCTTTATTTGGGCTTTTATTTGCTTTTATTCATTTTTGAAGCAGGAGGCAGTCTCTAGTATCACACACTGTCAACCATCTATGGCAGCTGATTGTAGGGAAGTGTGGAGAAGATGTGAATGCTATGTTGATTGCTACACCTGTGGAGTAACACCTTCTGGGGGAGGTAGTATGATGGTTTAAGGTGGCATCTCCCTCAGTCATCATTGGAGATGTTCTGAATCATCTTGCAGTAAGATATAATGAGATTAGATTCTGCAATCCTGTTGCAATCCAGTATTTCCACAGTCTGGGACTGAATCCCAGGTTCCCACAAGGTCCCAGACTGTTGTGGCTTTGTATGGTTCCTCCTCACTTGTGTCATGTCTTATTCCTTCAGACTTTAGTCATAAAATCCACCGAACAATACCAAACTGAAGGCAAGAGCAGAAAAAGGTGTTTGGCATTGTCAGAGAAGCCCTCAGCTCTGATGCTTATTCCACAAATGCATGTTTTTTCTTTTCAAATGCAGCACCATTTTGAAAGAAATTAACAGACATAATTTTATAAGGTTCACTGCCATGAAGCTTTGTTACAACACAGAAATACTCTACGAAACACAAATTGCCTTAATCTGAAACACGTTGCTGTTTTGAACATCATGGATGTCAAAATGATCCTCTTGATCAGCACTTACAGTTTTGGTAATGTTTTAGACACATGGATTTAACAGCAAACATTTGATATGCCAGAGTAAGAGGATTTTTCGTTCTACAGACTGCCTAGCTTATTTATAAGCTGTACGGGCATGAGTGAGAGGAAAGAGTGGCAGCTTTTACTTGTAAGTGTCACTCAGTCAGACAGCATCTGGTATTAAGCTTCCAGAGCACATCACTGCACAGGGTGACAGTTTGAGGGTACATGATGGCTTTTTACATTCTGAATTATGTAGAAACAAAGGAAATCAGATGGAGAAACTGAGGTCTTTATTGTAAGTGCTGCACGAGGTGTCTGCCACCTTCAACAAGCTCTGCTGTGACAGCTTGACATGCCATATGGTGAGCAGTTGTATAGGTTAACATTATTAAGAGTGTGAGCCTAATGTCTTTACAGTGATGGCTTTGTTGTGAAACACATGTTTAAGTGAAATGCTTTTTCTGGAGCTTTATTAGGAATGCACTCAAGTTTTGAACAAGCACAAGGGCTGAAAGATGTATGTTTGGCTCATGCAGTATTTGTAGTAGAACTCTTCAACCCACCTTAGGGCCCTGACCCACAGGTTGGGAATCACTGAACTGGAGGGAGTTGAGGCGTAGAGGGTGGGGGATAATGACCATGAGAGTAGGACCTGTATCCCTACAAAAAAAGTGGTTCCTGTACATGGGGTGCACACTTTAAACTGCACATTAAAATGCCCAAATTAATTATTAATTTAATCACAGGCTTCTTGCCCCATTTCAGTTTCCAATATGTCTCACTGAGGTCTGTTATTCCTCTGATTTTTTAAAGTCAACACTGGGTCTCGATATTCATATGACTGAACTGAAGCAATTTTTTTAAGTCCCTAACACCTTATCACCAGGACTTAATTAGCAAAAATGTATATGTATATGTATATGTATATGTCCGTTTTACATATTTACACACACAAAAGTTTGTAGCCATGCTTATTTACAACCTTGGTATTAAATAACCGGCTAAATTGAAGACATGTGGCGACGCAGAATTTTGCGACCATGATGGTAATTTGCGGCAGGCTCAGTAAATCAACCCCAAATCTAAATAATGACATTAGCAGAGTGCTTGCCTTCCGAATAATTACCGTCAAGTGGGACGTGACGGCAGGGGGCTGCAATGGGAGCTCATCAGGGAGGCCAGCCGTTTACTCCAATCGACACAACGACAGTCTGCTCTCCCTCAGGTCCTCCTTACACACCCTGAGATGCTGACTGTGGGGTGTTGCTAATTAACTCAAATGAAGATGAGGTTTATGCCACTGTTGTCTTAAGCAGTGCTCAGGTGTGCCTGCAGTCTAATCTGGCTTGATGCCAGTTTGGCTTTTTTCTTCGCCGCCATTTTTTCTTGGAGTCTGAAACACTCCTTTGCTGCACAAATGCATTTGCTTTTTTATCACTTAAGGGAAAAAAATAAAATAAGAAAAAGACCCACTACTTACAAAAAAATATTCACTTGGAGTGAAGCACTTCATTGCAAAGACCTTCATCTACCTTCATCTCAGTGATACATATTCCCCACTTCAGTACTGCTTACTCCACAGAAACTTGTTGTGATGTTGTTTTTTGAGCTAATTGTATTTGTGAGGACCAAAAGTAGCTGTGACTTGACCATGAAAGAGAGCGCCACAAAAGGTAATTACTGAACAGGGTGTTTTTTTTTTTTCCCAATGAGAAAAAGACAATGGAGACGCCATCAATAAGGACAAACTTCCCCTCACCCTCCCACCACATACTCTGTAATGAAGACCTTTGCTATTGGCTTAGATGGATGAGGGCAGCTCTGTGAAGGCGAGTGAGCAAGAGGCAGGTAGATGTTTGTTTAGGGCCAGCTTCATAGAGGATATATTGGAATGGGAGTGGGTCTGTCGGGGAGAAAGACGCATTAAGACTGGGGTGATTAAGGAACAGAGTTGATGGAAAACGAAGCACTATTGACAAGGCTTTGTCTTCCCCGGCTCTCCCTTGTGCCCACATTGATGCCCCTGTCTAGTCTCCTCTAGGCTAAGCTACCCGACTGGATTCACAAAACTTAAGAGGGATTGATTGTTCTGCAGCAATTTTCTATGCAAGCCCAGGCCAAGCTGATCGATTTTTGCAGGTTTTCAGGAGTGGTGGTCTTATGTTTATATTACTGTTCATCATTACTCCCTTGGCGTTTTATATCAGGCACTGATGAGTCGGACCATAGTGTGAAATCACTACTCTGGGTGAAACCAGCAAATGTTTAATTTCTTTTCATGTTTGAGAACCACTGTGTCACATCTAACTGCACACATTTTCATTACTAGCTGAAATCATTTAACACACATAATTTTTTTTCTTTTTTAGCATACACAACTGTTACTCCTTTATGCCTATACTCATAATGTGCTTTATCAAACACACACACTCACACGCACTTACATGCACAAACCTTAAAATTCACCCACTGAGGCTCCTGTGTGGAATACAGAGCCAATGCTCCTGACTTGAAAGCCTCTCCACCGCCTCAGATGTGACATCAGCTCGTTCTGTCTCTTGCTCTCCCCTCCTCCTCCTGCCCCCCACTACTCCCTTCCTCTTTCTTATCCTCTTTCATCAGCTGAGCCCATCTTTTGACACTTCAGAAGGTGTTCCTCACATGCCTGTCACCTCTCCCCTCCTCCACCGGCACTTTCTTCCCAGCTCTCTATCGAGAGCACGCGTCTCTGTCTGAAACTTATGTACTTTGTAGAGTTAACGCTTTGGCGTTTGCATCACCTTGAAGTTAGTAAGTGGTACTGAGCGGTGAGACCGATCTTTAGTGTTTAAAGAGAGAAGAGCTCAGAAACGTGTGTGTTAGTGTGGCATGGCGAGCCGGCAAACATCACACTAGAGAGAAGGGGAAGGGAGGAGCGCTTTCACCTTGTACCTGTACTTCCTTCCAACTTTGAACAACAGACTGTGAAGAAGCTAGAAGGTTAGGGACTTCAATTTTTCCTTTTGTGAAAAAAAAAACACTCTTTACTATTCTCTGCAAGTCTCAGCATAGCCCTTCTGCAGCCACATTTATACATTTATGTATGAAGCCACCTCCAAATGTTTCCAATGTTTTATTATCATTTGTCCTTTTACAGATTGCGAGAAAACAGTATTAAGAGCAAAGAAATCTCATCCAAAGATCTATGCCAAGTCAGGTTATGTTGGCTACACTTAAGTACATTGATTAATAATGGATATTTATGTGCTTCATGTGTATTTCTTTCCCTGCTGAGACCAAGCGTAGCACTGTGCAAACACTTTGTGTGGGCTGAGCTGTGTCGACTCCCACATGCCTGCTTAGGAGCAGCTTGGCGCCGGCTCAGAGGGGGGCATGTTACCTACGTATGGCTGGAGGTGGTCTCTGGCACTGGGAAAAGTCTTTAGTTTCTTGGTGCTGTGCAGTGCATGTGAAGCACTTGGATGTGTGTGGGCTTTTCTGACATGATATATGGCAATATAAGACTGACGTGATCATAGGGTCCTATTGTACATGTGTGTGCTGTGTGTGTGTGTGTATTTTGATAAATGTTCTCTTGTGTTTGTCTTGTGTGTAGATATTACACTTGAAGTAGTTGTGTGAATAGTTCCCTCAGGTTGAGACTTAGCAGAGCTCCATGTGAACTTGCTGTATGACTTTTAGCTTGAAGGATGAACACTTCTGTCCTATCTGCTGGTTTGCAGCATTTATTAGCTGCTACTTGCTTTGAATACTGCTCAGCATTCCCTGCTGTGTTCCCCATGTCAATTGGCACTTGGAGAAATAACATGTATATTTTTCACACCCACGTTTTGACATATGATACAGATACTCAAGCATCAACTCTCTTGCACACTTTGTCTCCAGCTCATTATTATGATAAATTGTGCTAGAAAAGGTGCATATTTTCACAGCCACATTTCACTTTTGGTTACAAATTTCTTTTTCTGTGTAAACACTTAAAAGTCTGTGAAAAACTGAAGTCCTTTTCACACATACACTCCTGAGGGCTCAGCACCCAATGCCAACCAATTATCAAATATCAGTCAATGTATATGCTATAGTGGGCAGAAGGGAGGGTTTATTGAAAATTCAGATACCTTAAACTGTCTAGAAAGGATTCAGATTCAAATCTTCGCCATCAGATTAGAGATGGTTAATTTTTTTAATGATCAGGAATCTGCATTTGAATTGGTCATCATTTGCACAGTTGGCTGCAGTATCAAGCATTCTGGGTCCAGCTTACTATTGTAAAATGAGGATAGAGTGTTCCTCTGCTTTCTTGGTAAATAGAAGTTTCTTGATCGGGGATTGTGTGTCAGCATGTTGTTGTTGGTAACACCACCTTGGTGCTTGGAAATCTTTTTAAACTTTAGAGCTCATTGAAATTTTGCATGTGGTTTGGAAGGTGATTCTGGATGAAGAAGGGGTGATTGTTTTTTTTGCAACCCCACATTCGGTCCACCAAGGGGAGATTTTCAGGAGTTAATGCAGCTTCTGTTATCAGCTTATTGTTGACATAGAGGAGAGCAGGAGAAATAAAGCTAACAAAAGTCCCTCAGAGCTGCTTTCCTCTGAGTGTTAGTGTGTATCCCGGTCCTGAAGACACATCTGTGGCTGCAGTAGCCTTTCAGCACTGTTTCCTCCATAGTCAGTGTCCATGTAGCAGAAGCAGGGTTCCATTTCCATGGTATTATCCTCTCCCCATGTAAAACCACAGCTCCTATCGAGGTCTAATCCCCAGCATGGAGAGAGAATGGCAGGCGTTCTAGATTTATTTGTGTTTTTTCTCCCACAAAGCTAAAGAAAGCCCTAGGAATGCAGTTCATGCCATGCTGAGATCAGTATGTGCGCAGTGCACACAGACAAAATGGGATTTCAGTTGGTCCAGTAAGAGAGCAAGGATAGAGAAGAGAAAGTAACACTGGGACTCAAAAAGCATTCCATTCTGGAAAGCTTTACTTCATTATCAAGTGAATTTATTATTCCCTGGAGTAATACTAGCATTAAATGAGGCTTTTTTAATATGCCGGTCAGACACGCTGCTCCTGGCCATTTGAGCTTTGGAGGAAATAGACACAGAGGAGTAAGCAAAGCAGCTCAAAATTTAGCTTGGGATTTTCTGCCCCTCTGGATTTAGTTATTTGTCAAAGAAGGAGGGAGCAGTGTTTGCTGTTACTCTGTTTTATGATTATTGTCTGTTAGTTTTTTTGTTTTGTGCTGTGACCAATGGCCCAGTGCCATCTCTCTCCGAGTTCAATAAACACTTCCATGAATGATATTATTCTTAGGCATCAAGCCAGAGCCGAGCTGGGGAATCAGGCTTTTATTAGAAAACATGAATCTTGTCACTGGGATGCCTAAGGAATATTGATGGTCGGAGCAGTCTGGATGGCATTTGCAGATAAAGTGGAGCTTAATATTCAAAATTATCATAAGGGTATCTGTGTCATTCTTCAAGTAGCGCCTAGTTTCTATCGATCGGGCACTGCTTTCAGAAAACGAAAGAATTAATTAAAGCTACAGATCGATTTTAAAGATAACACATTTTGTGCCGCCTCTCTGATGCCACTTCTGCTTGGATATGATGGATGTAAAAAGGATTATTGTAAGAATATTTGGGGCCTCACAGATCGGCAGGCTAGGACAAAAGTTTGCCTCTGAAAGTTGTCTGGGGACATTTTTTTGTTTTCTTTTCTTTGCTTGGCGCTGGGCTATACTCTCTTTGAAATAAATTCAGCAGCTCTTTTCACAAATTAGATTCAGAGTACTTTGAATAATGAATGGTTCCCCCTAAACTGAAGCCATATTGAGTGTCATTATTTTGAATATATCAGGCAGGAGAGAGTGCTCCTGTCGCTCATTGTCATTTCCTTGATTTTCACCCCTGCAGTTGAACTTGTTATTAAACTATCCTCTTCTTGAAACATCTTCTTTTTTTCTTTTTAATCTGTCATTGATGGGCTTCGGTTTTGTCCTTTCATGTGCTCTAACTGACAAACCGCTCTTTTGAACACCCCTTAATCTCTCTTTGATGAATTAGTTTGTCTTCTCCTTCTGCCCTAATAGACACATCAAGTTCTTGAACAGAAAGCATTTTTTCCTGCTTCCATTTTCCACTGTGGAATCAGTTAAATAGTCATCATTTCCCTCTGACAAGTTAATGCTTTGTTTTCCTGTTTATGGGGCGTCATGTGGGCACAACGAGTAAATTACTGTCACTGCTGTCAGAGGTATTAAATTTCCAAAAGTTATCTGTTAGCAGCATTTGCCTAATTTGGTTGCTAGCTTGGCCTGTCTGTAGGGTCTGATATTGCCAGCTCTTGTTTATGGCACCTCTCTCCAGAATTAGAACAAATTAAGATCCTCATTATTTTATTTGCTGGATGCGGGGTTTTTAATGGTCTTTCAACAAATTAAATAACCTCCGGTCATGAGCAGGATTAATTAGATAATAAGAATCACATCTCTTTTCATCTTTTTTAAAATAGATTATGTCTTGATGGTTCCAGGGATGGGATGGCCCTTTTGTTTTGACTGTGGATCTGAGTGCGAGTCAGTGCTGCAGAAAATCTACTAATTATTTACAGAGAACAAGGAGAGCAAAGTTTAAATGATTTAAATGATTAGGTAGCAGCCACCTGGTTGTATCCTTCAATGAGCTTCTGAAAAAGACAAGATGTAGCTTTTTGAACAAAGGTCAGAAATATTTCAAATCTTAAAGCCATTGTATTTGTTACACTTAATGGAAGTGCACAATTGAATCTATACGCTGAGTAAAGTAATGTAGCATCAAGTCTAAGGTCTTTTTTTTCCCTGACTGTCTGAGGTACCGATACGACATGACAATACAAAACAAACACTTTTTTTCAGAGGATAACAGATGTTTTAAAAGCTTGCATTTCTTTTGTTTCCTGTGTGATTGTCTCTATGCTGCTAGTGTGGCTAGATATCTAGTTTGACAATAAGTGTTGGCATTTGTATTTACAATTTTATGTGTTTATTTACACCTGCTGAATGGTCTGATAAAGTTCCCAATGGCAGATTGGGACTAATTTAGATTTATAGTTACACAATTCCAAACACAGTTAAGAAAAAATTAAGAAATCAGAGTAATCAATGACTAGAAACACAAATTTAGAGAGGCTTCTCAGTCCATATACATTACTTATACAAGTTAATATCTACATCCTTGGCGGTTTTTATTGTGTGCTTTAACCATGTCATGTTGCTCATACTTGTAAATTTATATTTATAATTATCACATGACAAAACAGGATACGTAAACTTCTGCTGACTGGATGGTAGTGCAAGTCAGAACCCAGATAGGGTAAGCAGCACCCAAATTGCATTACTTTTTGTGATAAGTTTAATTACTGAGCTAGAAAATATATTAATCTTCCGTTAGTGCAGGACAATTCAAAATATAAAAAAATGCCAGGTCTGTATGTTTAAGAATCTTCCAAATAAGCCATGAGTCAATCACGAGCTATAACTGGACACAAACAGACAGTCATAAGCTAGAGGAGACTGATCACTACAGATGTATCACACATGCAGTGTTGTGTTCATGTCAATTACACAAATATAATGTTTTGCAACTGCAGCAGAAACCTTTGTCTCCATACTCCTGTCATTTTCTTTTCCTCTGCAACATTTCTGCTCCTCTATATTTGTCCCTGCCCTTTCACTCCAAGCTCAATCTGTTTCATCTCAATTTTCTCCTCTCATATCTCTTTTCTCTTTTGCTTCCTTTATCTTACTCATCCCGTTCCTTGTCCTGTGTCGCTCCACTCATTTCCTGTCATTGCTTTTCTGTCTTGCTCCAAGCAACCTAGTACCAAAGGGCCTGTTCATCAACATTTATCTCCCTTTCTTGATTGTGAGATAATCAGGGGGGTGTTGGAGAGGCCGCGGGGGCTTCACTGTTGGCTTTCCCAGACTCTGTAAATGTGGCTGAGAATCAGTTTGGCTGGGCGGCTTCTACAGTGTCCTTACATAAAATAGAGCATTTATGTTTAACGCTGAGGTCTGACCCAAAAAATAGACCCTTACAAAGGCTTCTAGCTCCTTTTTTTGGTTCCTATCATGCACTTGAACCAAAGATTAGAGTAACCCTATCTTCTTCAGAGGCCTGAGCAACCTGGGCCCTCACTACTCAGACATCTACTTCACCATCTTAAGAAAAGGCGTCAACTTTTGGACGATGCAAACTTTAGATGCAATTGATTTTACACTAAGAAACATTTTCTTTCATGGAGCTACTCCTTGGTTATTGTGTGACCTAATTTGGGTCGAAAAAGCCTGCAGAGAAAGTGGCGAAACATTGAAAGTCTTTTTCCTTTCTACTCTTCAGTCCTTTTACCACCTCGGAAAATGAAACAACTTTGCACACATACTGCTCCACACCGTGTCTGGAGGCACTCTTTAAGGCTGTCTTTGATTCAAAGACATTGTATGGAAGAAATTAAGGCGCCTTTATTTCTTCTTTATATGCTAGTATATTCCCTTTGACTGCCTAATGGAGTGAAGGCATATCAAAAGCCTCATCAAAGCCCGGAGAGTGAGCGCTGCATTTATGGGGTGTTAAAGCGCTTCAAGAGGCGTGATTTAGCATGATCTAATGACTGGAATGATGCTCACTCAAAGTCATCGTATGGCCTCTCAAGTTTGCCAAACACTTCACATCAGGATGAAGATGGGTGATTCATGCGGAAGAGTGCACTGAACGGGTATGAGAGGAGTTCATGTATGCATGCGTGTGCCAGATTGTGCCAGGCCAAGGTAAGGTTGAGTCGTTGTGCTGGAGTTGTGAATACAAACTCTTCCTGTGAGGTGCCTGTAACTCTGGCAGATGAGAAAAGAAAGCAGCCTTGCAACTCTTGCTAATGGCCTCTCCACCGAGAGGACTTTGTTATTAATTGCCTTACGGTAAAATGCACCCTTTTCATCTAGTCTCTCTTTTATGTGGTTGAGGGTGCAAGGGGTACAACTCTGTCAGAGTTGTGTGATGAACAGAGATTAGGTTAGATTGCCTCGGACAGTGAGGAAAACATACAGATTGTGCAGAAATTTATATGCTTTCATTGTGCAAAAATGTTCTGTAGGCTACACATACATGTCCCTATTTTTTGTGTAAACTCATTGGGCCTCAAAGCCACATTGTGCATGTTTATTAGCTGCTATTGATCATTAATTTAAGATGATTAATATCCTCTCAAAGCTACATCTGTTCTACATCTTAATGTCTCAGCTGGGAAAGTGAAATGATTGCAAAAAGTGTTTTGTTCCATCTCCTCTAAAGAGCACTGAAACACACAGAAAGCTTTGCCTTTCTGCAGACAGCGTTAGCACCGGTGGCTACGCATTGACATGCAGTTCATTTCAGCTTGGAGGAACGCTGCAGGCAACAGTTAATTTCTTAAAATTAAACTAAGCATATTGGTACAGAGGTTTATGCTAATCTGACCGGTATGTCTCAGAGGCATTACAGAAATTTCTCAGCGCTTGTGGGGGAATATTAAATAGCTGGTTGTTTGTTATTAACTGGATTACTTTGCCGTATGATGGAGGAACAGTGGGTGGATTCGGCGAGGGTTAGGGGGGCTGCTCTGCTAAAGTTGCTTTAAGTTTTTATCTATCAACCTCACGGAGAGCGTAATGACTATATCAAAGAGCTTTGAGCCGAGCTCTGCACCGACATGTCACAATCTTGACAAATCACCTAGGATACATTTTGCGTACATGTTTTTTTCTCACTTTGTGGTGCTCCTGCTTAATTAGATACAGTTCAAAAGTGACAAATGTAGGAGGGAAGAGAGGATGACATTAGATAGAGGTTGCGAACTGCTCGCACACCCTCAGAGGGGATCATGTAATTCCCGCACTGATTCACAGATCCTTTGCAGCTTTACTCTGATCATCTTTTCCTCTTATATATTATCTATAGACACTAAGGTGGGGACTACAAATGGTGTTCTTCTTCATTGCCACGAGTGTTTCAAATGTTCATCCTCCGATGTGCTTATCCAGCACATAAAGTTGGCATATTAAGTTCTAACTATGTGGAATGGCCTTTCTCCAAGTTAAAGAGTCCAGTTGTAACCAAGAAGTCTTTAAAAGTAAGGCTTCCAAGGTTCCTGATGCGGCACCTTGGAAGGCAACTCATGGCACGTGGCCTAATGACACGGCCCAAGTGTGAGGAGGAGAAGGGGGGCAGCTGAAGATGAGAATTAATGGTGGAGCTCAAATGACGACCTTTTATTCCTCCATTATAATTTCTCCCCTGGCAGCACTGAATGAAAGGTGGCTCAGCACAAGGTGAGACACCTCTTAAAAGGTGAGACAATTTTTATAGAGCAAAGCAGAGTCACGCCCACACTTGTTCCTCTTCTCTGCATTTAGTCAGATCCATGTTTCATTCACCGGACTGATCCCCAAATACAGGAGTAGATCAGTGCATCCCCATTATCAACCTCTTCTATGCTCGCTGGTTCCACTTTCCTCATTGAAGAGGTTCATGGCCACAAAAGAGGACCACTGCTGCTATATTCCTATATTTAGCTCTATTCAAAATAGCAAACAAATGATTTCTATAATAGCTACATCTGTAAATAGAGTACCACGAAGAAACCATCCTAGGCATTCCTCCATACTGACCATGCTGAGTGGTCTACTGAGTATTAAAATATTCATCATCTCTACTCCACAGATCCCTTGCTTTTTTAATGTTAAAAGACCTGGAAATAGCACATCCGTCTCTCCCTCTCGCACATCTCTCTACCTCTCGCCTGTAAAAGTGAACTGAGGCAGAAGCACAACAAGCCACAAAGTGTTTGTCGATAAGAGCGCAATATTTGTTGACACAAACATGTTGCCGAGCATGTTAGCCAAGAGAAGGCCTGATTCATTTGTCTGTCCGTCCGCATGTGTGTTTCATTTTTGCAGGACAAATTGCAAGATTTCAAAGAGCTCCATTTTTGTGTTTACACTCACCGGGCTTCACCACTCATCGGAATTACGGCTTTATGTGACCTGCCCGACACAGATTGAGGGAAAGGAGCGGAAAGGAATAAATAATAGATAAAGAAACAAAGTTGTTTTTCCCCTTCTACCCTTGTTCGGGAAGTCATGAGTTGTACAAATACATTTTTCTTGTCAGCGTTGTATCAGAGAAGGAGACGGGGCGGGGAGATTCAACCTTCATGTGTAACTGATGCACTGTTTTATCAACAAGCAAGTTTACAGGCGCACCTTGTTATCAGGCGGAAAGCGCGGCAGCCATGTTGAGTCTTATGTCTCCCTGTTCTCCCTCCTACCTGAGGCTATACAAGTACGAAGGCCTTAATTGATTTAATGATCGTTTACTCCCACATGTAAAAGCTGGAGAAACAACAATCTATGCGAGAGGTGTGCAGGTTGAGGATGAAGGAGGGTGGAGTAAGAGGAAAGGAAAGAGTCACGGGAGAAGCACCAATTTAGAAGGATCCCAAGTGATACCTCGGCCACCAAGGAGTGAAAACAGTGTGGGTGTGTGTAGAAGAGTGGGATCGAGGGGTGGGGGGTTGATTTGATCTTGTACGCCATGAAAGGTTGCTGGGAGAAAGCAGTACGGGGCCATGTAGCCAGGTTGAGATTTATTCCCATTCAGAGGACCATTATTGTTGACCTTGCCTTGCCTGGGAAAGCCAGAGTAAACAGAGGCCTAATAAATCAACTTTAACAAGCCCGGTAGTTCCTGGCTGCTGGAGCAGCCATGCAGCTCCGACACGCAGGGCTGGATTAATCCACACTACCTGCTCTCCACAGAGGATACCTGTAGAGTCTGATTTGGCTGATAGTCTGTATGCAGACGCTCAGGGACGCTTAATTGCTCCACTGAATGCATCTCCCCAGCCAGTATGTTTGTATTCACACTCTGGGCTGTGTTTGCGCGAGAGATACAGAGCAGTCAAAAGAGAGCATGCATAATCACACTCTTGTGCAGGATTTTGAGACTGCACTAGAAATTTCATTACATGCTTACCTGGTGTTCCAGTGCAGGCAATATTTGTCGAGCAGATTGACTTGGCTGACTATTTGATTCCTCATCAATTTCATATCCCCTACACGTCAAGGGAGATCATCAATGATTCATACTTTATACTGCAGTTCCCTGCAATGTAAATGCACTCATAAAAAGCTCTAATATCCTCACGTTATGGCAAAGTAATAAAAACTGTTTACCAGTCACTGTTGTGCTTTTGTCTGGATCTTCTGATGATTGTTTTATTGCAGCACTGCTTCTTTTTCTTTTGCAAATGACGGATAAAAATTACAGTAATTAAATTGCAACATGGTGTTTATGTACAGCTTCCCCACACACATACATTTATATATATATCTATAAATACATACATATATACACACAGACATTCATGCACCCTCTTTCTTCCACTCTCCCTCACCCTGGTGCTCCTGCTCCTTGCCTCAGGGGCAAAAATGTGAGTGGGTGCTGAATAGTAATTTTTTTGAGTGTAGCTTTCAGGATGGGTTTAGAGGGGATATGTGCCGAATTGGCACCGTCAGTCTGTCAATAAATCAGTCTGTCATAGGGGGTGACAGGTGGTGGAGGGAGGAGCCCTGATGCCACACACAGGGCTTCTCTTTTTAAGGCATGCGCACCAAATCCCCCCCAAAATTGTAAAACTAGAGGGGCCATAAATGAATTTTTTGGAAACAAGCAGCAGACACACTCACCTCATTGCTCATGTGTTGTTCGTCGCCTGCTCTTTTCATACATTAGGTTGAAATGGCATGCGTACACACATCATGTATGTGACAGCCAGATTGAGAGAACGTGAGTGTGTGCCTGTGTGTTTGTGTAGGCAAGTAAATGCAGAAGCTATTCTTCCAGTGTCATATTTTTGGCATGGTTGTGTTGTGTCCCAGGCTGCTGCACAGTTGGTGAATATCAATGCAGTGTGGCGTAGTGACGGGGACTGGAGCTGACATGTTGTCACACTGTGATGAAAAGCACTCTGAGATGATGTGGCGGGAGTGTTCCTCCTGTCCGCAGAGAGATGGCAAGCTGGCTGTGGCATTTGTGTATTCGTTTGTGCTTCCATGCCTGTGCGAAAGCACTCATGTGTGCGTGTGTGTGTCGTTGGTTTTTCTCTGGCTGCACTCATGATTGTGTGGGCCTTCTGCTCTGCATTCAAACCTTTACAGCTTAACGTGAAGTGTGCAGTTTTGATGTGATGATAAAACATTCACGATTGGTCATGTTTCGTGAACACCTGGGCAGTAAACCAACCAAGGCTGAGACGGAATCGGTTGTCGAGTCCGTGTCACCAAGCACAGTCATGTGTTTAAGAGAAACTTGCTTTATCTTTCGAGTTGAAGTTTCAAAGCGTTATTGAGGTTACAAAGAAGGCAATGTGATATTCTTTTTTCCTCACGCTACTTGAGAATCCCAGTGGAATTTTAACTTCACCTTTAAGGTATTGATGTAAAATAAATTTCCCATGTCTTGGCCTTTCTGTTTTCAAAACTCTGGACATCATGTGCATTTTTATAGGTTGAGATTCTACATACTCATTTAAATTCTTTCTTTTGAGAGCATGACATTTACAGCAGAAGCAGAGGTACATGCTTTGTGCATCACATGGCGTATTTCTCTTCTCCTTCACTGTCCCTCGCCATCACTCCTGGATTTCACAAGCACTCCAACACATCTCTGTGAACCCAGCACATTCTCTGGTTCCTCCACCCTCAGGGAGCTGACATGTGAAGGGAAAAGGGGTCACTCTTCCCTGGCTGCAGAGGTGTGTGCAAACTCTAAAGGGGCCCGTTCTGGCCTCTTGTTTCCTGTTTTGGGCAAAGGTTCAATTCTCACTTGGGTTTTGGCCTTGTTAAAAGCTTTGTTAATGCATACGGCTTCGTCTCAATGGACTTCCATAGTTAGATAAATAAAAGACAGGCCCAACCTGGTCACTGCCCAGACTGTCAGTTTAATTATTGAGCAGAAGTTCACAGAGAACACGGGTGCAGGAGGGCCAGCGTGGCACAAAACTGTCAAAGTCAGTGCTTTTTTGTTCTCCTAACTATAAACATAGACCACGAACCTGTGCAGAGAGAAATATATCACATGCAGTGCCACAATTTCCAGAAGGAGGCTTTGCTTTTATGTAAATAGAACTGGAACAGCAGAAGCATCAAATATAATGGACAAAAGTGACACCTAAAATCTATCACATCGCACATAAATCCATGTGCTCAGAAGTCAAGTTCAGACAAGTGTTGGACTTTTTATTTTATTACATGGAATCCTGAGGTTTGGATATTAAAAGAGAAGATAGAGGAGCAGCTCGCTACGATCCACTTTATTCAGTACCCTATTAAGAAGTGAATCTTTGTTCTGTGTAGTAATTGGTTCAGTAAAGTTGTGGAAGTGACTCAGATTGAGTTTTCTGGTGATGCACATCTGTGTTTGAGTGTATTTGCTTGTATTTTCATGTGCTGCCTGGCCCTCCACGGCGTCCTGTCCACCCGTGTTAGCTCTGTGTTGCTGAATATGCATCACCATCAATCAGGGACTCGTCTGCTGTCTCCTCTGTCCTAATTGCACCCCTAACCCTGCCTCTCCTCTCCTACAGCCTTTGGGTTGCAACGCAGCATTTCATTTCCACCGAGGAGTCCCTTTTTGATACAATAGTCTCATTGAAGTACTCCACTCCAGATGTTCTCTCCATAGATAAATCTGCTATTCAGATCTCTATAATTGATTGTAATATGCAGAATTAATGCCTAGGGTTATAAAGAGAATACTTGGAAACGTTTTTTTTCACTTTCCTTTTGAAATTCAAAACAAGAAAGCACCACAATGCACTTTTTTCTTCTGCCCAGGCTTCAGCACACAACTGCGGCACAGCGGTGCCTATTTGCATATTCTCTTGCTGATTCTGTGCAAAACAACTTGGGTATTGTTACAGACGTAATTAGGAAGATGATCAAACAGGCTTTTTCGCGACGTTCACTCCCTCAGCCTCTTCTCCCGTCGCTCAGAGGAACAGATACCTCTGCCGGGTTTTCCCTTTTGGAGTTAAAATTTTTATCCCGAAGAGTGTCTGCTAATGATGATTTTCCTGCACAGTCTTAATAGATGCATGTGATGTATTAAGGAGAGTGCGTCGTCAAGTTCAGACAGAGAAAGATTCCCAGAGACAGACGTTGAGAGTGATAGAGACAGACTGATAGAGTGACAGAGAGCGAGGGTGAGCAGCGAACTCATTTGGAATTCCAGTGTGTTGGTAATAATAAGGGAACCTCAGCAGCCCTTGTTGAATTATAGATCACACCAGCATGATTGGATGAAGTTAGGCCATTGTAACACTGACTAAATAATTTACAGATTGTATTACTACAGTAATAATTGCACCAGGCAGTGAGGATTTCTTCCAATCTTCCTGCATATATGACAAAACTATGGCATTTGTATGACTGTATGTGGGCAAGACAAAACCTGAAGAATCATCTCTGCTGTCTGCTTCAAGTTGCAGCTTTTTACTGTGATGTGATTTCATATGAAGGCCACAGCATTCTGGGGTTGATGTGGTTCAGCTGATGATTTGAGTTTTGTTCACTTGCTTGATTTGGACTGAAATGACAGGCACAGTATGTTTTTAGAGTGCACCTTCTGCCCCAAAATGTCACACTTACCAATGTCCCCATCTCACCCTTGTGATAGCATCATTATGGGGTCACTCAGTGTGGGAGTCAGCCTCAATGATTCAGCCTCCTTGGCTCAACCAGCGTTGGCAGATTAATTTTCACAGACTTCTGCTTGTATGCACATATTCGCCATCATTAACTCACATCTGCTACTTGTTCTTAATATTCCTACATTTGTGTGCCACTTGTCTTTGTTCCTGATTGGATTTACGATTCAATGACATGTCGCCCATCCATGTGCGCCATGTCGCTGCGACTTCACACAACCATGCTTCAACCCATTCTGTCTTCTCTGGCTGTTTTTATGAACACAAGATGCCCCAGCTTTCAGGCGTAGGCTTGATTGTCTTTTTTGGGGAAAAAAAGGAAAAAAAAAAAACGTGGCAAGGAAGAGGCTTCAAGATGACGGCGCCGGAAATGAGAATATATAGAGAGTTAGAGGACACAGGGGTTGGAAGTGATGGGACCACGGAACAACCTCATTAACTTCACCCCCTGTTGTTGGCAGTAGGTGAAAATCAAGTCAGGCAGGCACACATATCTCCTCGTCGGCCACTTTTTTCTCCCCCCCTCGACACACTGCTTTTTCCTTTCACCCTAATACAAGCTGACAGACAGTTAAGTACCCTCGTGGCACATCTGTGTGCGTGCATGCACGCCTGCGTCCATATGCCGGTTTGGTTTGCCTGGAGATTGCAGAGGCAGGACTTCCTCAGGAGATGGTGAAGTTACAGATAAAGCGGGATGATTGTGGCTGTGTTGCATCAGTTGGAAAGCAATGGTTTAACAGCACACATTTACCACCTCTGTGCTGATATTGAGTTCATGCGGTGTCAGAGAACAGATGGTCCGTCTGACTTTTAAGTCATTTATTGTACATCAAGTGTTCTTATTAAAGACTCATAGTGACTTTGTCGGATTTAAAGGATTTTTGTCATACAATGAACATGTTGGCTCTTATGACTTTTACGACTAACAAAAATTAGATTTTTTTTTACAGTTTCAGGTTTTGTCTTTAAATTTGAGACCTGTGAGATGTTTCTCTATACTGTTAAGAGATGAGTCATAGTATTCCCAATATTTGGATAATCATTTGGTAGTGAAAAGTCAAGTAGTCCATGTGATGATTACTTCATCCAACAATTGTAATTTTTTCTTTTTCTTTTTCAGCTCTGTTTGATCCTTGTAACAATAACCTGAAATGCAACAACAGCCTGAAATGTAATAAATAATAACAATGATAATAACAATAATAATAATAATAATATAACCCAAAATATTATAACTGGTCGATAGTGTAACAGACACTGAGCCCAAAAATGAACATTTTTACCCCAAAATTCAACGACTTGTTACATTTCTTTCTGTTTATAAGATGTTTTTTTCGCTCAGAACATCCAGTGTTATTGTTGTTAAAACAGATGGCTCCTCCTACATTTGACAATGGCTGTTACTCCGTGTTACAATGCTAAAAAGATGACAAAGTTGCTCAAACATAGGACACGTTGAAATAAAAATGTAGGAAGATTTTTGATGCTTTGCTAAGTAAAAGTTATCAGTGCAGCAAAACATAAGGATGCGATTAAGTAGCAACAAAACTTCAGATAATGGTGAGCCTGAAAAGTAATTTCAAAATTAAATAGAAGTGTGTTTCTGAAACACTAATTGAAGATATACCCATCACCACAACAGTCATCTACCCCAGTGTATTTCTTTTTTTAAATCTTAACACTAGAAGTGCTTCATTTACACATGTGCTCACACTTTATTACATTCTGTTTTGAGAATTTTGTTTTTTAGAGACATTCAGTGTGAATTCTTCCATCAATAGTGCCAGATTTATTGATACCTCATGAAAGAAGCCTGTTTCTAAGATTGAGCTTTAAATATAGGTGGTTGCCTATTTAGGATCATCATATGTTTATTTTTTAACCATGATGAAAAATTAGTAGAATAATGTAAATGTAGGCAAAGGCTGATATGCGGGAAACAGTTCTTAGAGTTATTGAAATCTAAATTTTTAACAACTGTCTTGTCTTTGTGAAATAATAAAAAAAAATGAAAGTGCTGATGAAAAATTAGAAAAAAAAGCATGCACTTGTGGCTAAAATCTTTTGTTTCTTATGTCTTCTAATCATAAAAAAAGCGTTTTTTGATTTTCTTTTTTTTAAATTTGTTTCATGTTGTAAAAAGCAATTTACATTTTCCTGATGTGACCCTTTGTCAGCAGAATCTCCTGCTCCTCTTTGTTTGTAAAGTCTGCAGCCAGATAGAGAAACACCACTCCAGGCTACAGTTTTTAATGTCTCCATTTATGCTCATCAGTGGCGGCAGAATGAAAACAATAGGCTTTTTAAAGCATCGTCTTTCCCAGGCCCAGTGGTTATACAGCCTATTTGTGACTGTCTGTTTCATTAGTTTTTAAGGACGGAAAAGCCAGTAACGAAGAAATGAGTGCTTCTTTTGCAGATGACTACAAATAAGAGAAGGAAGAAAAAAAAATCAAAACAGTGTAATTGCTATGAAGGGACGCTGTAATTGGCCAGTCAGGTTTGGAGGAAGTAATGGAGGCGAAGCTAAATAGATTCTGTTCTTTTTTTGTCTCATCCTTTGTGGAACGAGGGGAATTATCAGTGAGTGTACTTTGTGACTGTGAACACACGCAGGAAGAAAAAAAAATGTGGATGCAGAGAAAGAAAGGATGTATCCATTTAACTTTCTATGCTTTTATATGGCAAGTTTTTTTATCAGTTAGGTTTTTTATTGTGCTTTAGAAAAAAATGCCATATTTCACCATTGTTAGAGTCAAATGTCGCTGCCAAACTTAAACACATACATTGTTGTTTTTTGTTACAATGAAGAAAATGTTTTCCTGATCATTGGGAATTATTTGAATCAGGTGTAAGCCACGCTTTTATCGATGGGAGTTAACTGGCAGTGATGCTTTTTCTTTCTTGGCTCTGAAAATCATTTAAATCTGAGCAATCTACCACCTCATCCCTGTCAGATGGAGGTCTGTGAGCCACTTTTTCTTTCAGCCTCACAGAGAAACCTCTTCTGCCCGGCAACTCTTTTAATTGGGACGCTACGGTACAGAAATTGGAGTGGCTGGGACCCACAGGGACTCCTATTTCTATCTCACGCCGCACACTTTCAACTTGCGAGTTAACGAACACACCACACTGCTCTGTTTAGACGCTCAGTGTGACTCAAACACCAAATATCTTCAGTAAAACACTCTCACCTCACTTTTCTTAAAATAACCCGCACATTTTAACTGGTACTGCTTTAAAAAATGTCTTTATTTGTTGAAATGTAGAGTGCAGCAGGTTTGAGTTATGGTGCTTCTATTAAATGGCACTTGTGCTGCTGCGGTGCTATTATCACATTTGTGAACTCCTAAATACACCGCTCTAGCTCTCATTCTCTGTGCTGTCTCAAAGGAATATTGAGTCAACTGAAAAGTTCAAAATAGAAAATTAGAGGAAAGCTTCAGGTTCGTTTTTGCAAAATCTGTTGGCATGCAAACCAAAAGTAAAACCCCTACTTTTGAGAAGTGATTTTCATACATTGTACAACTTGTTTCTTTTGTTTGAACCCTGCAGCCTGCTCTCTAATAGCACATAAAACAAAGCTTGAGTCATCAGGAAATGAACCCTTTTCTTCCTTCATGCCCACTCATTTTTGCCCTGTCCGGCTTTTGTAGCAATTATTCCCTTTTGCACTGTCTCCTCCTGTTTTTGTAACTTCAGCACACACAATCTCACACACACATACACACACACACACATGGAATGATAATTACACAGCCTCATTTTACATTTGCCAGTTTCTCCTCCCCTCACTCTTTTCGGTTTCGCTCCACCTTTTTAATCACGGCACTGCAGAGGATCTCGTAGCTCTAACTTTCCCTCTCTGCAGGACAGAATATCATTTCTCCTCAGATGTGTGTGGGGGAGGCGGTTCTGTGCTACCGGTCTCAGCATCTCGGCAGCACCTTTAAAGCTCTGTCGTTTCCCGTGAGTGCTCAGAAAAGAGGAGATGTTGGCAAGCTCAGGCATCCTGCCAGCTTGTCTATCTTTCTCTACATGAGCTGCTGCTGCTCGGGGTCAGCGTTCGGGTCAGGTTTAGAATCTGTCAGCGGGACGAGTTTTCCTTTCACTGTCGGGCGCGCACACACATACGCACATTGTGGAAAATATAACAAACACCAGACAGCATAAGAATATCTATAGCTCAAGCTGTGGGTCTACATTATACTTCTTGTAGACCTGTCATTAAGCTCCTGAGCTGTTTGTGGATGAGAATCAAGGCAATCTGGGAAAAAAACAGATTTATTTGACAAGATTTTCAAGAATGATTGGTTATAGTTATCTGTAATCCATAAATCAAAAGATATTAAAACTGCTTGAAATTACAGATCTCACTTGAGTTTGAGATAAAGAATCGTGAAATGAGCAATGTTTCTGCTTGAGCCTCATCGTGATGGGATTTAAGTTTCATAACCACCTGTTCCCTATACATTAGTGGTGTACAATACTGCAAAACTTGGTATCGACCAAGTAAATATAGCGCCAGTATTGTTAATATCAATACAGGTATTAATACTTTACACATAGAAAGCTTGTCAAAATTAATCAAGACTGACAGAAAAACACTAAAACCAATGTTTGTGTTCATGAATGAAAGTTGATAACTCATTTTCAAGTAAAAAAAATAAGGTAAAGTAATAAAATTATGATGTGCTTTGGTTTTTTCCTGCTCTGTTGTAATTCAGTTTATTTTTGAACATTAATGGGTAACAACAATTATCATATTCCAACATTGGATTTGTAATTTCATCAGACAGCTTGAGCATACTGGTAGATTAACTATCACAAAATCATAATAATATTTGGTGAATCAGTATTTACTGATTAAGTATCGATCTCATAACTGAAGTATTGATCGATATTGATACCAACGTTGATATCAATACATTATAGTTTTGGATCAATCGGCCCACCACCACTATACATCCACCTACTTTCCCATCTGGGCACTGACAAACAACAAAAATATTGATAAGGAAAAGATTGTATTGATTTAAAATGCAGCTGAGAAAAGTCTTCCACACTACCAATGAGAGATTTTTTATCAACTATCTCGTTTGACAATGAACAGAAGATATTTAAGGTGCAGCAAGACAAGGTGTCTTCTGAAGGACATTTTTTCTTCAACCAGTTCTCCTTCACAGCACTTTGCAGGATTTTCAACGATTTCTGTCACCACCACTTGTGGCTTCAGTTGCCTTGCACCTCAGAATACTCCCACGTTTGTGTCTGGCAACTGTCATTAATGCCCCAACTGTCACACCAGCCTGTAAGCGAAACTAACGTTTCTGTCACAATGTCAGGGCAGAGGTGAGATGTGCCAGACTCCTTTCTGTAGGTTAACTTGATATGGAGAGTGTGATCAGGCTGTCTTCAAGGTTTTCTGGCTTTTGGAAGTTAATCATATTTGTTGCAGGGTTTCGGCCAACCAAGTCAAGTATTTGACTTAGTTTCTTTCAACACATTTAGTTGACTGAACTTAACTGGAAACCAACTTGAAGTAGGGCTGGACAGTTGATTGCAAATGAGATTAAATGTTTTATGCTCTACACCAGTCTAACTCAACCCTGCTCAACTAAAGAGCCAAATTGTTGAAGCAATGGAAAGAGGCAAAGTGGCAAGAAGTAGCAATAAAAATGAGTTCAAGGTGGCAAAAATGGTCAGAAAGAAGCCAAAATGGATGGAAATGGGCAAAAGTTGGAGAGAACTTGGAAAATAGTCAGAAATTAGCAAAAATGGTCCAAAGCAGCACGACATGTGAATAAAAATTGACTCAACAGGCAAAAAGATGTCACAAGTAGCAAAGATAGTACTGAGTGCATAAAAATGAGCTTTGCTTGTTTCTGTTGAACAACATATAATGAGGGATCCCAAAAGTAATCGCACAATAAATGGCAGTTGCAATATAGGGAAAAAATACTCACAATTAGATTATTTTTGCAAATCGTTCAGCCCTAACTTGAAGTATTTTTCAGTTATATCCACTGCGTGAAAAAGACTTCAAGTTGACCAGATTTTAGTCTTGTTTTCATTTCCCTCATACACCCAATGTTCGAAGAATTGCAATTAGTGGGAGGAACTGTACAACAGAGTCGATGAATGCTGAGGTTGCTCTGCTGCTCACAGTTTCTTAGTTTCAAAAATATACTGCAACAACTTTCAGGGCAGATTTTCTGACCTGCTTTAGGGTCCACGTCCTGTGTGTTTGTGTGAGTGATGGATTTGTGGGAGCCTGTTCTCTAGTAAATGACTTTTTTTACCTTTATGTAGAAAAACTTAACGTATTGCACTTGTTATTATCAGACCTATTTGTCACTGATTGCTGCACTCATTCTTTAGATGCTGTTTAATTTGTCTTACTACAAAGAAACACACCTCTGCACAATCGTGAACATATAAAGCCCATTGACACATGCACACTATCATGGTAATAGTCGTGTATTGCTCTTCTGCTCCCTTTAAATTCGTCTGCTCTGGGAGTCTCTCTCACTGCTACCCTTCCACTCACTCTGCTCCCTCTCTCCTACTTCTCCTTTACCTCAGAGGCAAGTTTCTGACATGAGATGGAGCTGCGGTTTCTCTCCCTTCCTTCCTGCGTTTGATAGAGGTGTGGGGTCTAATGAAAGTAAAGCGACGGGGACTGGGAAGAAGCGGGGGGACCGTGTAGACCGCGGGGGTCTGGGCCTGGAATTGGATAGTTAGAAGGTTGCCACAGCGCATTAGCACGAAGGACTCGGAGTGGGAATGTCAGGAATGGCTTTTTTTTTCACCAGTTGAATCCCCTGTCACAAAGCTTGCTGGTTTAAATGATACCTGATTAATTGAATGATCCACACTTCACACTGATTCCTCCAAGTTTTTTCAACAATTCCAGCAAACATTTGTGAAAGATTTTCCAGTGGACCAATTTATCCACAGTGCAATAGTTCTTACACATAAAAGTTCTCAATTCATTCTCTGTAATTGGCTTGGAAATAGTAAAAAAAACCCATCCACATCTGCTTGTGCCTTCCAGAGATCCCTGCTTGTGTCGCTCAGCAGGTCAATCAAGAGCTCTTACTGTGCTTTATATGCTTGACATATCAGTATGATGAAACAGGATGTCAACACAGTAGGCAAGCCTCCAGCACTACAGTACACTGTGGTACATCTGAGAGATTAACCAGGTATTCAGATGTATTAGAAACTATTTCAAGGATTAAAATGTTCCAGCCTCACCTGAAGTGTGACATCAAATACAGTCTCTTCACTCAGGGTGGGTAAGCCGATTTGGGCTCTCTGCTTTCATTATGTCTTGGAATGCTGTTGAAACGGCCCGGGACAAACGGGCGTCAAGACGTGCAGAAAGGAATCGATTCCTCCTCTTTAGAAGCCGGCAAACACTGGGGCCCCCTCGCCTTTATGCCGATGCATTAGGAGATTAAAAGTAATGTCTGGATGTGGCAGTAGCTTCCTAATTGATCCTCACACACATCGAAACACACACACACACACACATCCCCACTTCCCTCTCAGCTGTCAGATGAGGTGCTGCACTGTATCGATCCCCAACGCCAATTTCTTGATTGCAAATTTTGATGTGAAGAATCCGGCCTAATGCCATAATCATACACTTGTGATTATGAGGGAGTCTCTACTAATCAAAGCTCTCGGGCTTGCTGTGCCAGAAGGCGGCGTGGGGAAGCAATCAGTAAGCGATCATTTAAGGAGACACACTGAAAATGTTCAGCAACCTCCCAGTTCCATTTTCTCACTTCTTTGGTTGTAGCAAAGGCAACATCTTCAAGTGATTGTAGCAAACCGGAGTGATGAAAAGCGAGAGCTGTTTAATGTCAGTCAATGTGAATCTACAGTAATTGCTCTTCGCATGTCAAATAATTGTACTCATCAGTATGAGGTGGGATCTTTGGTGACAGGATTGAGGCATTTTGACTCCATGAAGTACACTCCAGCAGTGGGAGAGCTCATCGCTGCACCTAAGAAAACAACTTTTAACAGAGACATAATGATACAAGCAAAACAGCTCACCTTATTTTGAAAAGACCTAAACACTAATTGATGACACTGGATGGTACTTATTTATAAAGACGGGCTGATTTTGCTGGGCAGCGTTGACATCTCCAGGCCTCGACTTTAATAGTGTATCAAAAGTTCAGCTGAGGTCACTGGCAAAAGCTGACAGGGTGAAATATGTTGTTTCCCCATTGACTTCAGCTTCTGGCCCAACGAGCTAATTAGCTTAGTAAAGAGGTTGTGTGCAAAGGGAGGTGGAGCATGGACGCTTCCTCTCGCACTCACTTTTTAATAAGCTGATTCTTCTTCAATTTTTTTTCCTTTTTTGAAAAGAGAGACCTCTAACATCCCGCTGACCCTGGTTCTTAACATGTGTTAAAAGCCAGGTCACTGGACTGGAAAGCCAGCATTTGTAAAAGCAAGGGAAAGAGAGAGTGTGATTGTGAAAGAAAGGGTGAAGAAATTACAAGATGCCCCACAGGATACACACCAACCTCTTAAATGATCATGTTTTCCTCCCCTCCCCCAAGAAAACAATTTTCTTTCGACACTTTGCACCAAGTGAGAACATCAAGATGCAGCTCCACGCTAAGCAAGGCAATATATTTTCACCTTTTAAATGCAATCTTCAAGTACTTATTGTTTCTCTGCACTCCTCTCTGCAGAGTGTCAGCGCAGTAAATAATGCTAATAATTTCAGGATGTTCACCTTGGCAAGAAAATGTCTGTTTTCTTTCAACAGCTCATTCAAAGACTCATGCGGTGCATTGTTTTTTTGATGTGCAGCAATGAGGCACTTCAACAGCTATTGCTTAACCTATGGGGAATAGAGCTTGATGTACCTCCCATCTTCACAGAGATGGAAATGAAATCGGTGTAGATGTGCACATACTTTTCGTTGGTATTGATAGGTTGGTGCTCTCCTTGTTGTTTTTCATGTAGTTGTATCACAAAATTGAATTATTCCTTTAATAGTTCGAGTTGAAAGAAAGAAAATGTTCTGAAATGTTTGTTCTGAGCGGAGGGTGGCTTAGTTTTGTTACCTCACTTGTTTTGGTCCCTGACATTTTGGTCATTATCACCACCACTGAACCTCTGACAATTTCCATCCAGTCGGTTAGAATTGACTTGAATAAAGAATATCATCATTTTCAGCGATTTATATCATGTTCTGAAGGCGCTAGCATTTACATCAGAAAGTGCTGAAAGTGAAAAATGCCCTAAATGAGCTCTACTTGAGACACAGATTGCCACAGGAAAGCAATTTTCCTTTTAACAACATAAATGTGTACACAAGAGCAACAATGAAAATATATTCGCTTTTTGATAATGTGCTTGTCATCTACAATGGCTCATTTTAAATAATGGTTTTGGGTAAGTAGTCTAAAAGCAGTCAGAAGATCATCAATTTAGGCAGATGTCTCTAAAAATGTGTCCTTTTGAAAATGAAGCAAGCAGCTATGCACCATGGCTGTAAGCACTCTTGATAAATGACTGTTAATAATCAAAACTAAACCGCAAACAATCATACACCAAATGTTTATTTTTCTTATTTGGTTTATGAGCACACATTAAGATTTAAATCAGTGCTGCACTATCCCAGCCTCATAAATTCTGTCCTCCCTCTCTCTCTCTCTCTCTCTCTCTCTCTCTCTCTCTCTCTCTCTCTCTCTCTCTCTCTCTGTCTCCTTCAGCCTGATGTTCAGTCGACCCGCCTGCAGAGGGTAGTCACTGACTGCATTAACAGCCACACGCCAACATCCTCATTTCATGTAATAGCCGAGCCTAGGCTCACATATTGAACACATCTATGCAGGTGCACAACCAAGCCTGCACAAACCCGGCAACACAGGAACAAAACCGCCTCTGTCATTACACCATATTTTGGACTAAATCTAAGCACTACATCTGTATCTGATTAGGCATTAGGTGAGTGGGGGAGGAATGGAAATCAACAGATGTGGACTTTGTAGATTTTTTTTTTTTTTTTTTTCTGTAAACCAGATAAACCCCAGTCCCAGACAGGTGGAGCTGGTGCAGCTCGGTGCCAGGTTGTAACAAACCCGTACACTTTCTATGGTGTGCCGAGATGAAACGAAAGGGATTTTATGTAAACTGCTTGTCAGCTGAGATACACACTGATCCTTTTTTCCACGGGGCTGGGGGGGTTTGAGAGTTGCCACACTATGGTGTGTTGTTTCCGTGTGTCTTTTTTATGCCTGTGTCTGTGCATTTATGTCTATTTATTTAGTTTCTACGACTCGATTTAGGGGAAGACAGGCATAAATTGAAGCCTACACATGCTTGTCATTGGAACACTCTGGTTCTCTTTTGAATATGATGTGGAAGCTTTAATAATGGATGTGAGCAGCAGCTGGAAAGGTGGAAAGGCATTGATTTATACCCACAGGTTTCCTGGGATTTTTATAGGATTGGCTAAATGTCATTACACTGCAGGTGGGGAGGTGATGAACTGTAATAAACTTTGATGTGGATGGGTGTGTGTTTCCTGTCATTGGCTCATAAACCGGAACACTGTGACAAGTCTCAAAAGATCTACTACGCTCCCACCACCTGTCATCTTTTCAAATGCATACAGTTGAAAATAAACACGGTTGTGAACAGAAATCTGAATGTGCTGTGAGTACAAACACATCCACACATGTGCGAACACTCAAAGACACAGCTGTAGTGTTCTCTTCATGTGAACTATAAAGTAAACAGCAGTGAGTAAAAACCTGAATCTTCAACATCCTTTCACACGTCAGGGAGTATTGATTTTCTTCCCACTGTCCATGTGTGTGTGTTCAAACATACAGTATTGCTGAGCACAGGAGATGCAACAGATTGATCTCTCTTATTAATGTGCAGACTGTTGAAGGTTTCATATACCAGCAGAAAAATCAATGACTCACAAAAAAAGAGATTTCAGTACCTTTCAAGGTTAATCAGGATTTGTTAAAATGTTGTTTTGGGGAAAAATTACTTCTTTGATGTCTCTATTCCACAAAGAAATCATGTCTCTACCAGTGTAGGACACATTGAATGAGAGTGTATGTATGAATTCTTTTAAACTTTTTCATGACAGACTTCAAAATCTAGTAATACATTTTCCTCCAAATGCTTTATGTAATGTTAAATTTTCTGGCAGCTTTTATTTAGGAACAAAGTGAATTGTTTTTGTCAAACATGTACTCATGAATCAGGCATCATACTGGCAAACTTACCAACCATTATGGTGAATCAAGATTTGGTCTCAAAGATATCTGCATCAGGGATGATCCAAGGCAAGTCCTGGTCATTGAAATATGAATTAAAATTCTATCCAACTCAAAAAAAAAAAAGAAACTGAAAATTGAAGATTACAGCATCTGTTGATCAGTTCTCTTTTTTATGTCAACTGCAGTTAAAGTTAGCAGAGCTAGCATCACATAATCTATTTAACTGACTACTTATTCTGGTGCACACTAGCAAGGGTAACAATCACACTTGTTATGATTCACGAAGCCTGAAAAACCCTTTGAGGCATTTTGGTATCTTAAAACACCAAATAATGCATTTTGATTATTTTAATAATCTTTGGGTATTAATTGGGTACTAGTTATCTGCCTTCTCATTTTTAACGAGCATTCAAAAAATGTGCCCTCACGTCGTCCAATATTTAAGAGCCATTAGCACCCCCCACCACCCCATCCCTTCCACCCCTTTAATCTCAAACAAGCAAATCCCTCCTTGTTCCCTCTCAACAACAGCTGTAGTGGATGCACCTTGAAGGTCAAGTCCCAATCTCTCATTAATTGGTCTGAATGTTTCCTGTAGTGTTACCAGGGCAGAGCTCTGACTCTGAGCAACATTAACATTCACAAACTTGTTTATCTGCCATTGTAATGCTGTTTTTATTCCCTTCTCTTGATGCTATTGTCATCAGATTCACAGAGAGCTCAAGCTGAAAAGCTCTGTAGAATAGTTGTCATTACCTCATTATTACAGTGTGGGTGTCTACATTTAGAAGTCCAGGTGCATTCTCAGGGTGTCACTTGGGAAGCAGTATTCACTTCAGTCATGCTGCCGCTGATCCTGTGCCATGGGAGATAGGGTAAAGCTCCCTCAGATCATGTTATTCAAGGAAATCTTTCTTTCAAATGCCAAATGTTGTTGATACCAAGCACAAAGAGCACAGAACGAGAGAGTTGGCTGGCTTCTTGACTTTTGATTGAGGTTTTCACTCGATGATAAATCACCCAAGCTTTTTAAATCATCTTGCATCTTGGATAATGCTGGCGTTTTAGTGAAAGCACGCATCAACATCACAGCTCCCACAGTTCTTAGAGGAGCTTTAAGAGGTTCACACCCCAGTGCCCTTGTGCATTAGTCGTATTTTACCAAACAGGGCCAATTGTGTGCATTTACAATGCGATAAACCTCATTATGTCGGCCCACTAACCAGTTGCGCATTATCTGAAATGGTTTATGGGGCTTATACAGGCCAATTTACCACAGCACTTGGTTCCATTGTTGGTCCATGAATGTGATGCTTGTCTTAGCCTGACTGAGCTAATGTTACTCCTGCTCAGAATGAGGATGCACTCTTGCTTCGAAGTCTTTGTATTGAGGTGATTAAACCCCAGGGATTTCGCGTCCACGGTGGGACATTATTGCTGCCACTGGTGCATAGCAAGTTGAATGCCTCCTTTTGCATGTTAATCATGCAAGCCTTACGCTTGTGTTCCAAGGAGAAATACTTGAGTGAAGGAGTAGGAAAATCAAAAGCAATTCTAATGTAAAAAATGTACAAAATGTATATGTCTTATAATTACAAAATTATTAAAGAATCAATATGAAATGTTATAAAAATTGAAATCAAATATGGATAAGGCCTCAAAAAAGACAGCTCAGAGGTTAGAGTAGCTGCATCCACTCTTCAGTTCTCCAGTGCACATTGAGTGGTGACTAATTTATTCTGGTAGTAGATTTGTGGCAATTGCATTAAGAGTGGGTTCAAACAGAAATGTATTCTTTGAAGTTCAGCCAGATAAAACCTGTAAAATTTAGGCTCTATAATCACCTCCTGATCATGACACCACCACAAATTGTTGTGCTGATGTTTTTCTGCTGATTTAAAACTAGATTTGATAATGTGGACTCCTATTTCACATCTGCTCTGACAACTGAGCCCTTATTCTTGTTTATCTCTGAGCTCTGTTCCTCCTTCTCCCTCTATCCCTCCAAACAAAATTCCATTATTGTGACAACTCTCTGAGGTGTTTGTAGATGCAGTGACAGGCAAGTCATACTCACTCACCGCATTTCACTTGAAACCTAATCTCCAGCATGGCCTTGCTCACCCACTGATAAGCAGATAGTGGTGGGAAAGGCTGCTGATACACTCCCTGTCACCAGCTCAACTCGGAATATGTCTCCTCTCATTAGTATTGACTCTGTGACTTGGTTTTATAGTATCTCACCAGTGACCTGTGAAAAATATAGTAAAGGCAGGTCCATGATGCTCAGTAGCGCTTGATTGCATCAGGAACACGTCTGTCATCCCCAGACTTGCTAATGCTAGCTCTAAGTGGTGTTTCACCATTTTAAGTCATGTGTTCAGGCAGAAGGACTCAGAGGCTATTTAATATTTGTGGTTATTGATCGCGGCCCCTGTAATATAATTTCACCATCCTTTTTCCTCTTAGCAAATATTGGGGTTAAAAGGAGACCGCCACCCATCGTAAATCCTCTTCCTTTTCCCATCTGTTTCCTCTTCATAGCTCCCTCTCCTTCTCTCTCTTTCTCTTTCTCACTCGCTCTCTTTCTACCGTTGCCCATTGGGCAAGGGCCCGCAGCAGTAAAGTCCTCTGGCTGATGGAATTTTATGGTTGGCATCTTGGCAGACTCCTTCATTCCACTTTTTCCTTGTCAGTCTTCAGGCGGCCTCAGAAACTGTCTGTATGGAAAAAGAAAATCATAAAATTCTTTTGCTGTCAACAGGCAAATTTAGATAACTAATTTTCAGATCAAATTATAAATCTTTAAACTTGGCTGGCTGAGCGGCTGGCTGCCTGACGGCCTGGCAGAGTGCAGCCTACTGGGGAGAAGTTTGCCTACTCATCATCAGTCTCTTGGAAGAGGCATTTCAGTCTGTAGTGGCTGGCAGAGGCAGTGGAACCAGACAGGGTTACGGTCAGCTAAACCAAATGGAATAAGATGAAACGCTGAGTGATTCTGGGGCAAGTAATGTGTTCATGTTCTATTACAGTCTGGTATGATTGTCAGGCAGATACCCCGAGCTTGTGCTGCTCATCTGGATTTTTTTTTTTTATTTGAAGAGATGGAGTACTTGGTTCAAGGGACACTTGTTGAAAAATATGTTTCTGCTTTTGCACATATACAACCAAATCACACACCTAGTGGATCGTGTTGGACTCTAGTATTTTCAAAAATAATCAATGAGCGCTATCAAGGGTAGCAAATATCATGTAAGATAGACTAGAATTAATATTATGACATTTTTATCCATCATTGCCGATGATTGAGTTTATATTAGGAAATCAGTTTTTGTTTGTGCACAAGAAGCAAAATGTGTGTTTAAACTTGTGTTGATGGTAAAACAAAATCCTGAACCTGTATGAGCCACACTAAAAAGACAGGGGTGTACTCTGTTGATACCCAAAGAAACATATTTTGTCATCTGCTTCCACCAAAAGTTAGATATTTCATTTCTTCTTGTGTCTTTCTTACGCTAGTGATAAGCTGTCATGCATTTTAATACAGACTAAATCTAAATTGGAAAGAATACCTGCTCATGAAAACTGGAGATGAGCTTTCAATCACTCACCCTAAAGGTTCCTGACCTAGCCATAGCACCCAGATTCACCCTCATTGCCCTCAGACTCCCGCTCCGCTGTCTGGTTTCCTTATCTGACATACATTTTGTAATATTAGAAATCATCCAAGCATGTTTTTTCCTCTCCCGATGCTGTGTGCTGTAGAAACCACCATGGGAAGCTCTTGAAATGAACTTCTCTCTAAGCGGCAGTGGGTTTATCCATGAGAGAACACACAACGCACATGTGCACACAATCCTGTGAACACACACGTACAGATGGAATTTCCGCCTGCCTCCGCTTTGAAGCAGCCATGCCAGGGCTGCCTGTGTGTTACTAAATCCCATTCTCAAAGAGCGTTTTACCCCCCACGTCTGAGAGGCCTTTGGCATTGGCAGAGAATGCACACACAAAGGCACATACGCAAACACAATCTACATGCCTGATGCAATGTTCAGTCACTTGCACAAACAAACACACATTGGTACACGACACAGTAATGCAGTGTGTCTGCTCTTATTAGTGCAGCCGTACTTTGACACTTATACAGTTCTCCTTCATTGGTTGTTTGCCCTACAACAATAGCAAGGATAGCTTTACTTTTGGATTGTGCGCCTCTGAACTATTGTTAGAGGATTGCCTCATTTTTTGCTCTTCCAAGAACTGTGTATGACAGCAGGAGCTCTCACACTGAAGGCCCAACTAAACCCAAAGGTTCTGAGAGAGGAGGCAAGGATCAGAGAGACAGGGGTATGGGTGATGGAATGGAGGGATGAAGGGAGGCAGGGGCCCCATGAGGCACCTGGAGCTGTGGTGTTACTAAAAAATATGGTGAGTGTGCATCTGAAATCTTGCCGGCTAGCCTTTGGCACAGTCTACTGTGTTTGTTATGTACGGGCTCTGTGTGAAAAATCTTCTCCACACACTGAAAGAAGCATAATCTTTTGGGCCAGTGCTTGTCGACATAGCTTTTTGAACCCTGTAATTTCAGCCCATGAGAAGGCTTCAAATGAAGTTTCAGATTTCTAAGGCAATCTGAAGTTTTTACTGGTACATGTGTGAAAGTATAATGCACAAATTGCATGAGTTTTGGAGCTGACAGAATAATTTTCCTTTTTCAGTGTGTGAATCATATTTTGCTCCAGAAGTTCTCTATAACATCTTCCAAGCGAAGGTACGAATCCCATGGTACAGAACCTTTAGGCTTTGGTATTTTCAATAGTTGCCCCCTGCCTGTATCCTGCTAACCCCTTGTTGGTAGAGTGGAATTTGAATAAACTAAAGGAAAGTAGTCTGTCCCAGTGGTCTGTTATAGTTTGCCATAGATGCACACTGGGCTGCATCTTCCACCATAGCATCCCTTTGTGACCCATCTGGATCAACAGCAGGGAATGCAGAGATAGAGCCCAGGCGTGGAGGAAGAGATGTCATTACCAAGCTGTACTCCAGGGTTTAGCAGTTCACTGCAGAGGTTAACTGGTCTGGCTGCTCGGCGCCAGTTGGCATGGCTACCATTTCCCAGGGTATTTTCTGGCCCCTGCCTTGTATCCTCGGTAGTCTTCATGCAATTGTCATTCAAAAGGTGGCCATAGATGCACCCCACTGTGCTGAATCGAGTGGCGAAGAAGCTCCATGTGCATTCATGTGTAGATGCTTTATCTCATGAGACTGTGATATCCTTATTTCCTTCTAAACATGAGAGATCACTTCTCACATTAGAATGGTTGTAAAAAAGCAAGGGACTCTTTTAGGGGGAAAGGGTCTAGAAATAATATTACTTTCTTACAGCAATAATAATAAAAGTGCCCATCTCTCTTTTATGACTCTCCAAT
Source organism: Thalassoma bifasciatum (assembly GCA_008086565.1). NCBI lineage: Eukaryota > Metazoa > Chordata > Actinopteri > Labriformes > Labridae > Thalassoma > Thalassoma bifasciatum. Next base: position 366,273 of record RPOG01000057.1, read on the forward strand.
AAGTGAGTTGTTTCTGCATCTCAGTACTGAATGGAGAATAAGGAGGGGAGGCAGCACACAAAGCAAGCAGGCAGGGGCTCTGGTCTTTGATGAATGTCTCTATCTCCAGGCATTAGGTGTTCTATTTTTCATAGCGGGCCCTTTGGCCATGCTGGAGAGAGTTTGGGCCTCACATGCGCATTGGTGCAAGGCACCACAATGCTCAGAGATGGTGACTAATCCAGGCCTACTATCTGGGGGGCAAGAGTGGCCGCTACCAGCACTGCCGAAAGGTCACACCTGTCAGAGGTTGGGAAGAAAGAAAATATCCAGATAAAGAAGCTGGTTTTGTAGTGGTTTGTGCTGGAAATGATCAATCTTATTGAAGAAATTACTTAGATGTAGCTCACAGACACAATACAACACAATATGGCACAAAACAATATGATAAGATGCTGTTCGGTATGATAAATAACCATAACAAACAGTATGTTTTGGCATAATACATTAAATCATATCACACTACAGGTTTCTGATAGTATAAATTTGTTTATAGGAAGATGAAGTATTGGTATATTAAAATGAATTTCTCTAAATCACAGAGCTACTTATTACTTTGCCGAAAAGCGCTGCTGCTGGTCAGAATAAGGGATTTTCTTTTTTTTAAATCTCACTGAGGTTTTCCTGGTTTAATACATTTAAATTAAATAGAATATAATAACCACACACAGATGTATTCAAAAGAACATGCTTTATTTGGAGATGAGAATGAAAAAAAAACAACTCGTATTTCACTCTCTTTTTGTATGACTGAATGGCTACATCCTCAATTCATATTTTGCCCAGGCTGCCGTTCCTAATGAAGCCACCCAAGGTCACATATTGTGTTCTTTTATTCCCTAATTTTTGTGTGTTGAATTGGAAAACCATTTTATTGGTTATGTTAATATTGATATAGTTCAGGGATATTATATTTGCAATATCTCTTTAATTAATCTTTTGGTAATGGACATTTCCATAGTCCACTTAATAATAATCATGTTTTACTGGGTGCAGTTGGAATTGTCCCCTGTGCTCCGGCACCTTAACAGAGCTATGATTAGGTTCGTTTTTATTAATTTTAATAATCCTGCATACTGTTTGCATTCTATTCCTGCATTATTTTACATGTCTCTGGCTGCATGTCTCCATTGTCATCCCTCTCAGTGATTGTGCATTCTTCTCTGGGGTCTGTCTATGAAAAGGAGTCCTCTTCTCATTCAAAGCAGTGGAGACCAATCTCTGCAGCACTGTTGACACTACACTTGTGTTCCTGGTGCAGGGACAGCACCGCTGCAGCCCAGTATCAGCCAGGCAGCATGCCTCGGCTGGGGCATCGGCCTCAATTCAACAGGCAAATTAATCTTGCTTTGTTGGAGTAGTCAAGCCCAACCTGGGAGGGAGTTCGTTTAGCTGTTGCTCTGCTGATGCAAGTGCTTTCTCTCAAGTTTGGAGCCTTCATTTATGGGCTGTTAAAGATCTCTCCATCTGCTATTAAGCAGGGCCCGGACACAGACGCTTTGATGAATAGCTATTTCTACTGCTATTGAGTGGACGGCAGCCTCCTGATGGAGACAAAGTAATAGTGTGGATATTAGGAGAAACAGTTTTTGTTTCCTGAGACCTCGATGTGAATACATCCAATAGTGTTTGATTAGACAGATAACCCCCGTTGGATTGAGACAAAAGGCACTACGGCTGGAATCACAGTGGTACTGCATCTCTCTGACTTTCTCTCTGAATCTGTTTTGCAATTTCTCTCTCTGTGAACAAACACCTGAAAGAGACACAACTATGCAGATACGCTCACTTTTTTGATCCTCCTTCACACATATGAGATATGCCTCTCTTTCAGTACACATCACCTCTCTCACCCTTATCTGTTAGCTGTGCTGTCTGTGTGATGAGAAGATAATCTCCCAGTATGGCTTTTTCATGGGAAGATATTTCATAGATCATGTTTTTCTTCTGATGGGGTTGCACCAGACAATTTGAAATCCTATTTATCCAGCTAACAGGGAAGAGGAGAGGAAATATATCTGTGGTTATTAGAGATGAGACGACCCCAATACAGACATGAGAAGGAGATCAAAGCTGACCGCCCTGGAAATAATAACTAAATCCAATGTACCCAACCCCACTGCTTTGAGGTTCAAGAAATGCAGAGCTTTTTCTTTGCAATTTTGTGCATGTGCATGTGTTTATGTGTGAGGGATTCATGTGCACACCAGTGTGTGTAAATCTGGTTTGAGCTCAGTCTACTCCCATTTACAATTCTGTCCAAGCTCAGGGTCTGTACAGCAAACACAAACATGAACACGGATACAAACACACTCACATACCAGCCATTCGGCTTCTGGCAGAGCCCATCACTATTCTCCCAGGCCTGCCATTGTCGTAAATCATGCTTGTCCCCTCCATCAGAATCTGCCCACAGAACCTGTGTAGGGATTGGACATCATTAATGTCCCTGCCAAAGCATGTTTACCTGAGCCCAGTTTTCGTCCTGCAGATTTTTTCCTCCTTTGTTATTTATTGCACATTGTTAGCAGTTTGTTTCTGGGGTTGGAGAGGATTACCGAGGAATGATGGGTGGTGTGTTTTGTGTGTTGTACTGATAAGGGTGCGCACCATTTCAAGAGCAGAGGTCAAGTAGGGAGGGTAACAAATTGTGCCGTTTCACCTCTGAGCACAGGCTTCTCTCTACATCTCGCTACATAGACTGGCTTTAAGCTGTGAGGTAGTGTGTCGAAAATCGCATGCTCGTGTGAAGTGAATCTGGATAGAATCATTAGCTTTTTCCTGTTACACGCTTGACAAACAGCCAGAAGGTTCTAATTCTGCATTCATGAAGTCAAGAAGCTTTAGAAGGGCTCAGAGGGCTTAGCTGCACATAGAGAAACAGGGTTATTGTGTCTAACCTTCTTTAGGTCTCTTTTTCTTCCAAGATGTACCTTTGCAGTCAGATGCTTCCTCTGTGACACCAACACAATAACAAACCTGTGACCTTTGGTCATGCAAGGTTTTAGGTTAACACTTCAGCACTCTTCCAGAACAGGGCATAGGGTCAAGGTCAGGCCTGAGCAACCTTTCAGTTCCACAAGCAGCTCAACAACAACAGGAATGGAAAGCTACGCTTGATCTAGTTATGGACAAGGCTGCTATTGGCAGCATTTTATCCAGGAAGAGTAAATGAACAAAAGTTAAGTCACAAACTACATCCTTATTTCACTGTACGCTAGCCATTTTCAATTCGGGGCGTTATTACTTATGAAGTACTATAAAGGATAAAATATTCTTGAGGTGAAAACTTTAGTTATTTATTGAAAAACAACTTGTTTAGCTCTTTAAGCTTTTAGGTTCAGTCATACATTCTCAAAATGCCTAAACAAACATTAACGCACTTCTTCTCTTGGTTGAGTATTCTACTGTTGCTTTACGTTACACACTTTCTCTCTCTTTCTGGCAACTTTTTAAGTCAACAGAAAGTAATTGAAGTGTTATTTATTCTAGGTTTCAGGATTGTTATTCAGTCAAATCACATGGGAGAAGGAGCAGAGAAGAAGACTGACCTGGACCTTTAGCCTCCATAGTGTATTCACCATATGTATGATTTATCAGGGTTAGTCCCTTATGTAAAAGGAAGACAAGGAAGGATAGAGAAGCAGAAAGCAGGAGAGGACCTTGTGGTGGTAGCCTACCTCGTTTATTTATTTTCAGTGTTGTATCACTATTAAAATCCTCTTTGTGACTTTGAGGCAGTTGTTGCAGCTCAGAGATTCATGCTACCAAAGCTGGGAACAAGATTGCAGAGCATAGAGTTCATTAGGCCTTTGCACCGCAATCAATGTAGCTGAAACCACTGTGAGAACCTAAATTAGATCCTTGGTGACTTTACCTGCTCAACAGCTCACCTCGGCTGTAATACTGCAGTACAAGAGGTGGGAACAAGTGTCAACAGGGACTGACAGATTTCTTTTTGTGTTACTGTCTTCTAACTGTCAAACTCTGACTGTCAGCTGTTTTTCGTCATCTGCACCTAAAAAGCATGTCTTTGATCTTTTCTGGAACTATTGGGGACAATAACCTGGTACCTGCTGACCTTGAATTGATTGGTGGGAGGCTGAAGTGGAGAACATTTCCTTAAAAGCAGTGCTGTTGAGTCATTGCGAAGGCTTATTTTTAGTTTGAGTTATTGGAGGACAAAAAAGTCTATAAGTCTCTGTAATGATCTTATTGTCAGAACTTTGTCCTTCGAGATCCTGTCGATCAGCTTACTCTTTGTCTGTGGCTTAGATTTTTTGCTTTATACATCAAAAGACGTCTTCTTTTATGTTACGTCTTTGCGGTACAAGTTCGCCGTTTCTCCCATTACACATCTGCAAATAGATACATAACTCAAGACTTCTCTGTGCATCTAGTGCACACTCAATTTTACTTTCTCTACTTTTTTCCACTCTCTTCTACCTGACTTTCAGCAAGCAGGCTGACATCTGCTCCTATCTTTATAGAGGTGTCATTGAAATTCAGAGCAGACATGAGTCCTGCGAAGCACAGGGAGAAGTGCTTAGAGGAATATTCTGCACCACACACAAACATAGCCCCAAAACAACACATGTAGAAACACAGGCACACGAACATGCACATACACGTTTGTGATCCATAACAGTATTGATACACAAAGACATATTCTCTCAAAATTTCCAAGCCTTTCAGGTATCAATAATTTGTTGCACCTAAGTCCTCAAGCTCAAAAAATGTAAAATGCATCAAATTATAAAAAAAAAGTATTATGAGCACTGCCAGAAAGATTCAGAAACACATTTAACACCCACAGAGTGTGTGGCTGTGTTTATGCACGCTTTGTGTGCTACTTGTACTGGGATACAAAAAATGCTCTGTGTTATTTCCAAGTTGCTACAGCTCTCTAAGAATCAATAGGCCATGGCTGAAGCACTGACCTACAAACATTAAGGTTCCAGGGCCCAAATTCTCCTTTTTTTAAACAGCAGATCATGGAGGAGCTCAAAACTTGGGCACATAAGTCTCTATACTCATGAAATGCTGTCTTTAACCTGCTATTTCCCTCACCATGATCACTTCTGTTTCAGCTCTCTTCTGCCTAATCACACTTCAAGTCACAGACAGATTGAGACAATGGTAGCCTGATTCAACACTTAACTCTAATGCAAGACAATTTTCACCTACATCACATTTCGAAGCATGTGTACGAAGCCACCCAAATGAAGTTGTTTCTAACACCTCTTATCCCTGTTTTTCACTTCAAGAATGTGCACACTTTCAAGCGTAAACCGCTCAGAGGTTTACAATCCATCTAAATTGAGACACATCAAACATTGCCCTTAACAGATGCTTTATTCAGTGAAAGAAGCATCACAACCAAAGTTCAACTTCTTGCCAGATGACACTGAAAAAACTTGCTTAATACAAATTCAGCCTGCAAGTAAACCATTTAAATAACTCCTTTGAATAGAGAAGACCGCATGATGGATTTTGATTCATTGATATTATTTTCTTTTTGACACACTGGCATTTAAAAATCCATCATAGTCTCCTCAGTTGAAAAGGTGGACAAAGGTCCAGCTACTTGGCTCCATTTATGAAGACTTTGAGTGAGTGGCTTTTGGAGTTTTACTTTCACTTAGCCAAGAAGCAGACTATGCTTTTGATTTTATCCTCTCATCACTGACAGTGACTGCTGTACCCCTGAGGTCAAGCGATGATAAGGAATCCAGCTCATCCTCTCTGAATTTCTCTATCCGTGTAGACACCTTTCAGCTACCATTTGAAACACTGATGATGGTATTCTGCAGGTCGACTTTCAGTGGGATTAAAGCCAAGGGACTTTGCTGACGGTGCCTGTTGGCCTGCCCTCCCCTTGTCCACATCTGGGGCAAAGCCAGGAGGACACACATGCTCAGTCTGTGTGTGTGTGTGTGTGTGAGTTATTTTCCAGAGCTTGAACTGTCTGGCTGGGTCAGGTAAGAGTTAAAAGTGTGAAAGAGAAATGTGGGACGTTTCAATGAGGTGAAAACAGTAACCCTTTACTGAAAGGGGAGCAAGAGTCAAGGTTGAAATTTCATAAACATGTTAACATTGAACTGACTTCCACCTTGACATTGGCAGAATTTAATTTGTTTAGGGTTAGAGCGAGTGGGAAAACAGGGAATATTTCACATCATTTTTATTTCTATAGTTCTTTTCATATCACAAGTTCAAGGTGAGATTTTCACACTGCTGTAATATCTCGCCTTCAGTGTAAATGTCACAGGGGTGTTAAGGTTGGGCAGAGTCATTCTGTTGCTGAACTTAAAGGAGATGGTAACTGAGATGTAACAGGGGTGAGGCAGAATGAACGTAAAATAGCAGATCTGGCTGGATAGAAGAGATTGTGTTAAGTTGAATGATACTATCATCGTCAGTGGGTGTTGCTTGGGGTGGTGTATGTCTGTTCGCCTTTCCGGCTCCTTGTACGAGCATAGCAACCAATTCTGGACCCACATTCAGGACTAAAGGCCACATTTGTAAACAAATCCATGTATGTTTACAATAACTCTGAGGCCTTTTCTACAGCAGTTGACTCTGCAGATGAGTGATGAGTCATAATTTTCCAATATTTGAAGAGTTGTTCATTTGAAAAGAATCAAATAGCTAGTTACAATTGGCATATGGTGGTTGTTGCTGTTTTGAGCTGCCAAGCTGCCAATGAAAAAATGAAAGGAGAAGAAAGCATTTACTGCTGATACTAGTAAAATTTTAGTGGTTCTGTGAGATTTGGAAAACCACATTGCTGGTTGTCCAAATAGCTTTTTTGATGTGAAAAACAAAACTAAGGTCAGGTGCAAACTTTGCTGGGCCACACTAAATTTACTTATGTCTACAAGAGCTATGCACAGAGCGAAGCACTTAGCAGAAAGGGCAGTGGGAATAATTCCTGGTAACAATTGAATATTTTGAATATTTAAAATGCCCATCCTTACTACTGACTACAGCATTGCCCATAGGTTCACTGGAACATGATAGCTATAAAAGTTTTTCATCTCTATGTGGCGGACTCCAAGGAGAAAGTCCAATGAGGAAATACTTGTGAGTTTTACAACCAACAATTGCTCAAGTTGTCCATTGTTTGTGCTATCCAAAAGACTACAGCAATGTTTGAGTCTGCAAAATCTAAAAACAAGATGAAGTAATGAGCAGGTCATGTGCCATTATTAGATAGAAGCTCCTCATGAATGCTTGTTGTGTCATTGACTGCAGATGATAACGCTGCCGCAGCTACCTCCCATTGGTTACCATAAAACTGGAACTCATGAAAAGTGATACTATAGAGCACAAATCCTGATGATGAAACTGATGTAAAAGCACAATTATACTATATTATTGCACTACACGAGGAGAGTACGACGAACAAGTTGCATTATAAAACAGTCAGGACTGAATGTTGAATTAATGAATGTAATAATGGAAATACTTTTGTGCAAAAATTACATTTATTTCTTGTATTTTCTACTGAGCTCTCCTTATGGGGCTGAGAGACTGCATTCTGCATCTTTTATTGTTATCGCAAATGCCCATCAGAAGTCATGTTAAGACTTTTTCTGTAAACACAGAGGCATCCTTTAGTCATTGTTGCATGAATTATTCTAGAAAAACAGGGAGGCGGGGCTGTTTCTTTCTTTTTTGTTTAAAAGTTTAAAGCCCATTTATGGGAACATGGCCTTTCTTTAATAAAAAAAGATCCTTTATGAATTCTGGCGCTGAATAGATAAATCTCATCTATTCAAACCCATGGTTGAGCTGCCCCATATCTTTTTACATGCACTCTTTAATATATTTTTGTTTACACACAAACACACACGCACACAGTGCAGATGAATACAGAGGCTGTATACCCTTGTTGTAATTGATTTACTTTTACAAACTATTGTGGGTATTTTTTGTGGAATAAAGAGAAAAGGAATGAAAGAATATAATCTTCAGGTTTTGTGGTTGCTGTTGTCATTGGGTTTGCTTCCCCAGACCTTGGGGATCAACATACAGACACGTACACCCACACACACCCCCACTTACACACATACAATAAACACCATGATGCCTTGGCCAGTGCCCAGTGTTTCTTACAAAGTGAACCCTGCAGAGTTATTTTCATGCTGCTTCCAGCCTAATGCCTCATTGTTTCTGTTTCGTGTTTTCTTCTCAGTCTGCCTTGCTGTTGCGGGAGCTTGTTTAGACTGGACACACGATATAATGCCACCAGCCTGATTATTGAGGGAACGTTGTAGGCCTAATTGTGTCTCTGTTATCAGCAAGTTGTTGTTGCACGCCGCCTGTGATTTCTTTCTGACCAAAACTTGTAGAAGATAGGAGAAAATAAATACGCCAGAAAAAAGGAAGAAGACAAGCCCTGAGTGTGTGCAGCTATGCACACTTTTTGTGGCTGTCATCACGAGTTCAAAAACACCTCAGAGTGAGAGACAGTGACAGACAGATAGGAAGAAGGAAAAAAAAGAATGAGGAAGAGAAAAGGGTGAAATGCTTGGCCACATGGTCTGGTGGGAAATCCCCCACTGAGCTGGGAGCCCTGCGCCCTGGTGGTGAGATGAAATGTCTTATCAGCCGGCGGCAGGACTCTGTCCTTTAAGTAGGGCTGGGGAAAACTCATTGTCCAGCCAGGCAGCATCTCAACTGATCCGTGTTCCCTTTGACCTTTTCCACTGCTGCCACCAACACATGCCAAACTTTAGATTGTGTTAAATGCAACATTCCTCATTTATATAACACCTCTCAGTTTGTCATTGTTGCGTGCAATCCCCATTTCCTTGCAGAGTTTTGTTGACTGGGTTACTCATAGGTCATGTGTGTATAATATGGGAAATGGTGAGACGCGTGACATTTGCAGCTACCTGTCTGCAGACTGTCTTTTACCCATTCTTGTGGCATCTTTCCCCTTTGACTAATGTAGCAGCCTCTAATGAGCAGGAAATTAAGCTGTAACGTGGCTATCATACAGCATGATATGCACTAATTGCACAGATTGTATCTGTTTTATTTTTACAGAGAGCAGTGGGGTGCTCTAGTAATTTTCATTAATTACCCACAAAGAAGGAGTAATTAGATTTTTCATTATTCCATAACTTTTTGTCGGCAGACTTTTTGTCAGTGTATGTAGGCGACTGGGGTTTGTGTCTGGCGTGTTTTTTTCTCTACCTCCGAGGAACATATTGTATCGAGACATTATTTGAAATGTTGTATTTTTACTTTGGTATTCCCTCTTGTTCTGCCCTGCAAGGCCGCTGTTCTGTCAACAACACCACAATCTCAACATCAGAATGTTTTCCTTCATACAACTCTTCCTCCACACAAAGTTATTTCTGTTAGTCCAACCGACAGGGCGATGGTCACATGTTCACTCTGTCACGATGAGTTTCAGGGCAATAATAAAGAGTTATGGTGAACTCAGAGGCACCTTTTACAGTGCTTGTTCTAAACAGTACTGATATGTCACTGATGCGGCTCTGATGTGATGAAATACACACTGAATGGATGTGGCGAGGTTGTTCTTCTACAAATCCAGCACCAGAGTTAGTTTGTTGTATGGCCATGTGCAGTTGGACAAATTTCAACTTCTATCACTGCACAAGCGAATTTCCTTATTCCACAAGGTCCATTTCAACATTTCATTTTTATTTAATTATTAAGAGACTTAAACTTAACAAAACAAAAAACGTAGCCCTCTTGGTGCTACTTTTCACCACTGTAGAGCATAAAACATTGACTACAAAAACATTTATCTCATATTCTGACACATTTAAAGTCAAATAATTAATGCACTGTCTGCGATTAGAATATTGCAGCAAGTCGTTTCTTCATTTTATATGTTACAATTACTTTCCAAGCCCCAGAAGTATGAAATAGTAGACCTAGGGATCTTTAATGTGACTTTGACTGGAGACAAACTAGTTCGAGTAAGTGCATTAAAAGAGGCAGGCTCCTTCAAAATCACACCAAAGTATGTTGACATGATTGAGCAACCAAAAGATTGAGTTTTGCAATTCCGTTCTAGTTGTTTTTTTTTTAAGTCTTAAAAAATAGGGTTCCAAAATTAGCTGATAGCAACATTTGGGCCCTTGCTCAAATGTCATGCAGAATTGTAATGAGCCACATCATTTCGAGATGGGTCAGGATTTTGGTTCTCAGTCAGGTTAGAGAACATCCAGACAAAGCTGGGATAACTTTCTTAGTAATCATCCAAAGAAAAATAAATCATCCAAATTCAAGCTGTGATGAAATGAAAGACACGAGTGCATTACTGTTCTTCTCTTCCTCAGACACCTGCTAATTGCTCCTCTTTATCACTCTACCCAATGAGAGGTAGGAGACTCAGGGATATTTGTTTAGTTGATGGCACATGTGCACCATTTGTCTGCAGGACTGAGTGAGTGAGGGAGAGTGAGAGAAGGAGAAAACAGAGAGAGAGAGAGAGGTTGTTGGGCAGACTGAACAGAAGAAACTGGTGACAATCAGCTTTCTCACCGCTCTAGCTTCCAGGCCAGACACGCTGCAGCCATGCGCTTTTCCAGTAAGCTGACAAAGAAGCTGAATAATGTATCTATCAGTCTGCCTGAGTGCGCCGAGCACCGGGCACTGAGACTGCTGCCAGCTTGTTATAGGCTCATTACAGGTGAAGATGACATGTGGAGGTGCTGCCGCCTTGGCATTGTCTCCCTGCCCTGCCCTCGATAGAAAGGCACGGCTCTCTGTCACTCCCCCTCTCGGCACAGAGAAGACAGACAGAGGTGATGGAGAGAGAGAAGGGAATGAGCCTCAATGCTCCCCTAACCCCCCAAAATGAAATTGACAGGCTCGCTGAAGTAATTGCTCCCAGCACTATTTTCTTTGGCAGGAAATACTGTTATCGACAAATAGGGGATTCAATAAGCGGCAGGAGATGAGGCTGGAGGCAGTGGTCAAAAGGCGGTGTCTGTCCTCTATGGCTGAGGTTACAGTGTCTCCTGATGTTCATTCTTTGTGCCTTCTTTTTCGCTCATATTCTTTCTCTCTTTTTGGATCCAAACCCTACTTCTTCTATCTGCCATATATTTCCTCTTTTTACATCTACCTACCCACCCAATACCTCTCTCTCAACCTTCAACTTTCTTTTCTCGAGGGTCTTTTCTTCTGTTGACCATTTTTTTGCAAGCCTGAAGGGGAAAACTCTATCACCCAGTACCCGAAAGATATAACCCTCCCTTCCCCACCCATCCCCTAATCTTCAGATTGTTTCTCTGCTGCCAGTGTGGTGCTGTAATGTTGATATGATCCCAAAGGATTTCATTGATTTAGGGCAGGGTCATGAAAAAGCAGTTTATGGTCAGTGTCTTTGGTTTCCAGAGGTCAGAGCATGCGGTGAAACCAGAGCTCTCGGTTTTCTGGACATAGTGGTGTGCCTGCTGGGAACTACTGAGAGGGAAGAAGATAAATAAAAAGTGGCTGATGTGTTTTCCTCTCACTGCTTTTTTGTATTATAGAGGAAGTAATGTTCTGAAAATGTAGATGCCGAATGATCCGTTTCTAAAAATGGAAACACATTGAACAGCTTGTTCTGGTAGGGTCTGTGAATGTTTTATTTATGCTCCCTGTATACTTGGGTCATCATTTATGTTCTATCATTTAGAAAAAAAAAAGACTTAGCTTTTTTTTTTTTTGTTGAATCTGCAACACGCTAGATTTAAGTTTTGATTAAGTATTGATTAAAACCAAGTTCGAAGACTTAAATTTTGCCAGCTTGGATGATTTACTCTATCTTAGAGTCACACTATTGTCACCTGTTACTGTTAAATGGAAATATACCTAATAGTAGTTGATATTTTAAGTTCCAGAGTTAACTGTATCTGCTTTTTATTTATTCATTTGCTTATACACAATACCCATATCTGATAACCTGGACCCCATACCTGATGAGCCATATTCCATGCTTAATACCTGATACCACATACTCAATACCTAACACCTAGTACCCTATAACCTTTAAGCTTTATCTTATATCCCCCAATACCTGTTATGCCATACCTAATACCCCATACCTAATATCTGACATCCCATAACTGATACCCAACACCCAGTATCATACCTGATACCTTGACCCTATACCAGTTACCCCATTCTCATACTTGATGCTCTATACTACATACCTCCTAAGTGATTTAATTTAATTTGAACATTTATCTACTCATGCTAGCAGGGTGCCCGTGGAAAAAAAATAAAAAATAAAACTGACTACATTTCATTAGCCTCCAAACCCCTAAAGTTGAGCCCCCGCCAGATGGCAGGTGATGTGTCTTATGAATTGTATGAAACCCACCACTGTGGCTTCAATGCATCTCATCTGCCATTATTTTTCAACCCTTTTTTTTCCAACTCAGTGCTGACAGATCCCCACTCCACTGTGTACCCAGCTTGGTTGTTTTAGCATTTGCTATTCATCTATACCGATCCATCGCGGACAGCACTGTGTTTTCAAAACCCTCAGCAGTCTCTTCAGCTCGAGTTTGACTGCTGTGATGAGTGCAACAATCAAGAATGATATTTTCAGGGGAGAAACAGCATATTACACTGCCCTCCCATCAATCCTCAGCCTTTGAATGCATACTATAAGAAATGATTTCCTTCTGTCTTTTGTGCAGAAAGAAAACTTCTTTCTTTATTATTATTACAGTGTATACGTGTTTCTCAGTCCTTGTATGGTTGGATGGTTCAATTGTACCAATATGACACAGTTAAATTGATTACGCTCCTAAGCAGTCATTATAGGCCCATGTCCAGGTAATATTGGCCTTATTGGATAATGAAGATTCTAGTTTCAGACTTCTATACGTGGGAGGAACTCCCTTGGGGATCAGTGAGCTCTTTCTCCTTCAAGTGTTTTAACTAATGAGCAAAGTAAGGTAGACCTGAGCAGCTGCTTAATAATACAGATACAGTGTAATTGTAGTTCAGATCCAACCAGAGACTTTAATGAACTGTCTTTAAAACATGCACTATTTTCACTTTGGCACTTTGAGAAAACACACTTAACATCACTCTTTACCTCTTTTTACTGTAAAGAGGGGTTTGTTGGATAAGATAACCTTGACCTCTTTTGGCCTGTCTCTTGGTAGCAGGGAAGAGCTTGTCCAGGCATAATGTAAAATATTGTGTTTCATACGACAGAATTAATCTTTGCACTAAAAACGTTTGCTACCTAGATGGACATAATTCATTTGTTTAAACTTTTGTCATGAATTAATTTTCACACCCACATTTTCATTTGAGGCTATATGATCATAATCATAATTCATACTATTTCACACATATTTTCCAAAGCAGTTACCTTGTAAATCTTTTTAGCATACCTTTGTCTTGGTAGATTATCTGCTGTGATGCTGATGCTCATTATTTGACCTCAGTACTTGAAATAGTTTTTGAAGCAGGCTCTGGTCTCACAGTTGACAGTTGAAAGTATAAAGGAAATAATAAGGTTTTGTCAGAATCAGGGACACAAAGTCAAAGTGCATTGAATACAAATAATTTAATTCCTCAGTTCATTTTTCAAAAGTGATTCTGAACAAATAGTCTAATATTTTTTTAAAGCACTCAAAAAAAAAGCAAAACCGCCCGGGGATTAAGTGCACAATAATATTTTTCAGGATCTTGTACAAAAATAATTGTAATAGTTGAAGCAAAAATGAAAGTTCTACATCATTGTCTTAGTTGAAACCTGCATATTTTGAGTCCCACTGTTCACCTTTGGTTTTTGAAGTGTCTGGAGTATTTCTCTTTGCTTTCACTTTCTCTTCTCTGTCTATTTGTGCTTTACTCAAATGGTATAATCTGTTTTATTTCATGTTTGCGGTTCATAGTCAATACCAAAGAGAGACGGTAAAATTGTGTTTGGGAGACATCTGCGACAAAGACTCTTGTGGTAGCTAATAGTTGAAAAAACATAGATGGTAATGAGGCGGATTCTTTTTTCTCCCAAAGGCTTAATAACTACCTTCAGTCAGATAAAAGCTAAGACAGTCACTCCCACTCATTCACCCAATGGTACTTGGGGAAAAAAAAAAAAAAAAGAGATGAATGGCCTGAGTGTTTGTGTAGATCAAGAAAAGAAAGAGGGATAAAAGCACCGAAAATTGATTTCTCACAGAATCAAACTGCAGTTTTGAGAACTAGACAATTATCTGAAAGTACACTCCCAGGTTTCAGATTTGCTTTGAGATTTTACTATTTTCTTTGCCAGTGTCAGCACTGGTATCACAAAAGCAGGAGAGATAAAAAAAATGTCTAAAGCCATGCCAGAAATGAACTAAAAAAAATAGAAGTATTGTTTGGTCTCAGCAAAAGCAAGAGAATGGTGAAATTCAATCTCACTTTGGGAACAATAGATCCTTGTTTACACGTCTTTTGGTGTTGCTTGAGAGGTAGGCTTTGTGTGCTTACATTTCCACTCTGAATAATTAAAGTCATCTCAACACTGACTGTGGGAGGATGGTTTCTACCTGTGTTTGGCAGAAATAACCTCTGCCAGTCAAAAAAAACATGATGTAACATCAGCTTTTATCAAACAGATACTTTTTATCATTATGGTAACCAGTCACACAAGGCGCTTTGTTTACACCTACGGCGCAACATTATTGGCAGCTTGCTGTTGTCACACTGCCTCGGCTTTTTCTAACAGACAAAAAGCAGGTTCTTTCATGTTAACTGTACATTGCATGGGAGCAGCAGGCCTCTCTTTTCTCCAGATAAATGAGCTGGCTTATTACTTTCCAAACTGCCTATTAGCGCAGCTCACTTTGTGGGGAACCAAACAGTCTGGGATGAACACAGTGACGATGATTTGGCCCAGCAGTCTGGTTCAGGCATATGCGATGCTGCGTCTGTGTTATGTTTTTACATTTCGTTTTGTATCTGTTACCTAACCCCCAACTGAAATATATCTCATTTACACAACAAAACCTGAAAATGACTCATTTAAGGAGGATTTGTTGTTGGATGCAGGTAACACAGTGAACTGTATCAATTTTCAATCAAAGCCTCTGTGTTTCAACAACATTGTACATATACTGTATAGCTGTGTGGAAACAATGTGAGGCCTGCAATAGATCAATCTTTCTGCAGTCCTTGAATCAGGCTGCAGCTCAATGTAACGCGCAACTTCACTGTGCGCTTGCAGAGCCAGTGTGTAAATGTGTGTTTCCCCCGCTGTGGTGTGAGTGTGTGTATTGATGCCAATAGGTAGTCTCATTGTGTAAGCATCAGTGTAGCAACACGTCCCAAGGGCCCTCTGTGGAGATTATACACAAGAATCCATTTACTTCAAGCGGGAGCAGCCGCAGATAGCGCACAGAGCCAGTGTTTGGCTCTCTGCGAGTACAGTCCATCATTAGAGTATTGGCAGATTGAGCGAAGCAGAAATTGGCCAACACATTTCTAGACCCTCACTCATCTTTTATGTAAAACAGAAGATTTGGGGAGCTTTTATCACAAGCAGCTTTGTGAGAATCAAGTCTTAACAGAGTACACAGGCTACTTAACAAACTCAACTTCCCTTCATAGTGTTTTATAAGTGATTTGGTCTGTAGTTTTTCATTACATTGAGGTTATTTCAGGTGATGCTTGTCCTGTAAATTAGACACGAGTATTTTATAGGGGTATTCACAGCACCTTTCTTTGTACTGATTACAACATTGATGTTGCAAAGTATGAAAATAATCTAATAAATATCCTCTTGGTATTTTGCTCACAGGGAGGACTGAGAAACAGCAAGCATGAGTGTACGCTGTCATCCCAGGAATATGTCCACGAGCTCCGATCTGGCATCACAGAAGAGAAGCTGCTCAACTGTCTGGAGTCTCTCAGAGTTTCTCTCACAAGTAATCCTGTCAGGTGAGTAAATCCAGCTTCTACTACGCTTAAAAAACTGTGTTTTTTTTGCTCAAGAAATGATAAAAAACAAAGAAAACAAACCCACAACTGTCACTACGACCACAGCTAACAACAGGGATGTCTCATATGAATGGCACAACTGGCGTTTCATCAAAATTAGTCCCAATTATTTTGAATTGTTCATGTTTTTATCTGCTTACTGATACTTACCTGTTACTAACTATTAGTTTAACTTTTGATTGCATGAAGTTTATTTCACAATTTTTCAGAACAAAACTTCTTAAAAGTGTTTGTTTGGTTGAACTTTGGGCCCTAAGCTTGAAGACTTCTCATTATACAGTTCAAATGGTGACTTAACATTAGAAAACTCTTCAATTTAAGAATTAGAAACAAGCAAATGCTGAAAATGGCTAAAAATATATTGTTTAAACAAATACAAGTTTTATTTCAATACTGAGTTAATGTTTCTCAAAATAAAGAAAAGTGAAATTTTATCTTTCAACTGTTAATTGGACAACAATCATTAGATGGTCTTGAAATAGTCTCATGATTTTTCCTTTACCCAATCCACTATTTAAATTTAATTCATTAGTCTCTCAATATGTATGGTTGGGTCGGACTTTTCTGACATGAGAAAACGAGTCCATTTACGGCACGTAGACCAAAAGTCTCTTTGACAACTGCACACTGGCTTGCAAGTTTAGCAATAAAAGCGAGCTGACTAAATGAAAAGCAAGATATGTCCTTTTCTTACAAGTTAAAAGTATGCTAGTGACAAGTAGTGAGCCATGAAAACCCTGGTGCATTTGTCTGGAACATTGGGGTGTCTGCTAAAGTCCGTACTTTTTAATTAGTGTGTAAAGAGGCACCATTGCTCCTGTCCTATGAAGGCTGATCAGCTACGTTTGGGAAAAAAAAAAAAAAAAAAAATCTCACAGCATTTACTCTCTCACAAGCTTGGAGAATGACCAAACGAGCTGCAGTCACTGGGAGTCATTCCAGACCCCTCCGTCCATTAAGCTCTAATAGGAAGTTTCGTTTTCCACATCAGAGAAACAGCCATTCTCGGGCCTTAATAAGCACAGGGCTTTGTGTCATGTGAATGTGAACAACATGCTTCCAGTCTCCCAAATAAAACTTACCAGCCTGTACTATCGCCTCTTGAATTATAATGATTAAGGCTGAATGCAGCTTTATGTCTCATCAATATTATTTTGTGGTTCTCAGCTCCGTCCTCATGAGCATTGATTTGCTTTTGAGCCATTCACTTCGTGGCCTTTGTGATTTTGTAGCCTTGTCTCTTCTCGTTACCAAAAACCTCTGCCTGCTCTTTTGTAAATGGGATCTTAGGTTTTAATTTGGTCCCTGCAGTGCAACAGAACCCTTAGTGACAGTGGATCCTTTAAATTATTTACCAGCCAACTATTGAGGGGATGTTTCTTAATGTGAATCAATGAATGCTGCATTTTAAATGGTCATTGGATAAGTGGAATGCTTTTTTTATGTTCACTTGAATTCAGAAAAAGGACCCGCCTGCATGGCCTCAGAGGAGCTTTTATTTAATCTGTTTGCTACTACAAGCTTTACCACTACATTCTGTACTAACAAGTTGTAGGCAAAGGAACAAAACTTGGTTCTTGTTATAACCCCTATGACTCTCTTTCACTCCTCTTCCTTGTAAATATTAGGAGAGGAGGTGATCTCATCAATCACAGAAATATGTTCTGTAATCTAAGACAACAGTAGCTTTTTATACTCAAGCTAGGAAATCATTTATGGAGTGATAGCATTCTTTCCTTTACCCAACTGCACATGTACTCTTATGTAAGCATGTTACACTGCATGCTATATAGCTGAGCAGTTAAATAATCATCCCTTGAGTGATTGCAGAGCTGTAAAGTCTGTCTCTGTGGTCTGAAGAAAGCCGTGGGGAGGCAAGTCAGCCTCGGCACTCAGAAAGGCCAACTGGTGCCGAGGGGGTGTAAGCAAGGCCAGTCTTGCCTTCTGGCTGTTTTCAAATAGTTGAACCTTTGACCGGCATGTAAGGGACCGGAGCTTTAAAGAGTCACTCCGACAGAGGGACACGTCCATCCAGGGAAAAAAACCACCTGTGGGTGTGAGCTGAGGAGGAGTGTGTGAGTGCTACATGCAGCTATCCACCTGCCCCTTGCTCTTCTCCCTATATCTCCCCTGAGGGAGACAGACTGATGTTTTCTTGGAGCATGGATAAGGTTACTCCTGATTAATATGAATGCCCGTAATTGTCATGGATCACGACACACAGAACATGCACACTTGGTTTGTTACTTTTTTTGACTCATATATGTAAATGTAACCTTTGTTCGCTATGTTATATACTGAAAATAACCGTGAAGCCGGTGACAGCAGTGCGGTCTTGCTTGTTTGATTTTCATCAAAGTTTTTCAAAGATAGGTCGGTTTGTTTTTTGGCTAACTTTTTCAGACTTTACTAATGGAAAATGCCGATCGTCCTTAAGCTTGTATTCACTTTACCTGTGATTAATGGAATATATATATTATTCTCACTATACTGTAGTTGTACCTCATGGTTTGTAACACTGAAAAACATATCTCATTAGAGGGCAAATCTCTTATTCCAAAAAGCAGCATCTCGCAAACAGCTGATTATTTCCTAGCTTCCCTTGTTAAAAGGCCAAACAAACTTTGTCAGAGATTGTCTTCCTCTCTGTTTTGGAAGAACAAAAAAATCAGAAAATAAAAGAATTTCAAAGCACGGGTCTGAATATTTATCAACCATTAAAATGTTGACATAAATGGCCTCACACACAGCACAGCTAAGCTCTGTCATCTCTTTTGACATCGTGGATGATCCTGTACAAATCTGTTAAAATGTATAGCAGTAATTTAGAATTAAATCCTGATTTAAATCATGTCATTAACATTATTAACTATAACTTGGATACACTAAATAAACAGAAATGGCATCATTTCATGTTGAACCATTAGGAAACACATCTATGTGTGAACCCATGCAGGTGAAGTGAAATTGTTCATGTAAAGTTTATTATTCAGGCTCTTTCATTATTTGATTGGATAGCTCTGGAAAGACAGGAAATGTGAATTTATTTACTTCTTCATCCAAACCATGGCAATTTATCTCTAGAACAATGTGTGTTTTGAGCGTCTGAATTAAGGTCTTCAATCAGTTTTTGGGGGATACATTTATGTCGTCTTACTGCCCTCTAACTGTCCGGTGTTGTTGTGCATTTATCTTTATTTTTTTTCCTTCCATACGTCACTGGTCCTGATTTACATAATGTACTTGGGTCTTCTGCCTGTGGTGGAGACTCAGACACACATTATACTACAGAAACCACGTAATTCCTGGGGATTATTCATCAGGAAATATAGGTTCCTGGTCCTTCTGGTCCACAGGACTATAGCACAGTGACATCCATACCAACTGGTCTAATGTGGCACCTACAAGTTTGACTCCTTTTGACCTACTCTTTGTGTCAAAACCTGCCTTGTTTGACTTTTTTTCCCCTAAATATCTTTATTGATGATATTGTGCCAATATTTTTAAACTACCCACTGCCCAAGCCTGAGCCAGCCTAACCAAAAAAACTCTATGAGAAATGAAAGATACATGTGTAATTTTCAAATTAAAAAAAGTGTGTACCTCCTGGAAACTGACTACTAGATGATATCAAAGGATAGGCGACTGATAATTTAAGGCTATACTTCTCATACTAATGAGACTTTAGGGAATCACAAGCAGCAAAAATCTGGAAGTGTAATGATCCAGAGGGGTAACAGGGACCTTAATGTGTATTTGTATGTCATGTTTGAGGTGTTGATGAAATGTGTAAGCCAAATATAGCTCTAAGACCTCATACGTGGTGATTAAATTAATATTCTCTTGTATAATGTAAATGAGAGACCCTTCATTTTTTTTTATCAGTATCAATAGAGCATTCATGTCATAATAAAATCAAAGTCAATACTTTGTTTGTTGAAAGACTGAAACTTTATCTAACACAGAAAAATAAAAGTCTCACCATCAAAGAGCCGTTGTTCTTCACAGTGAGTGCTTACCACTGCTTTTTGTTTTTCCCTCTGATGTTTGGGCAGCCGGCTAATTTGCTCCCAAAGGCCTGTGTTTGTCTAATAGTTTAATTGGCTAGGCTGTGCACCTGTTTGGCAGCACAGGTGGCCACGGGGCCATTGTGCTGAGGGCCTTATCTCCCAGGCAGTTCCACACAGGTGTGTGGCATGCAGCCTTTGCAGATCCACCCACAGATGGCATCGCCCGGAGCGTCCACTACTCACTCTGTTTCCACTCTCCTCTCCTCAGCTGACATGCTTTCCACTTCTCTCTCTGTCAAAAATTCCCCCAGCCAATTATTTATCCTCTTCTTCATCCTCCCCCTTTTAATTTTGTCATTTGGATACTCTCCTCTTAATTTAGAAGTGTCACAGTGACTAGCCACTTTTCATTAATTCTTAATCCACTGACAAGAAGTGAGATGCCAACTTACAGAAAATTACAGCCCTCTTATTTTTGCCTTTTAGTGGAAGAGAAATCCTGCTGTCTCCATCCAGCCTTCCATGTCATCTCATCCAACAATTTCTCTATTTTCTGCCTCAGACATTTTGAAAACTGGGATGAAACTAATTTAAAAACTATTAAGGAATTTCATATCTGGACAGAAAAGTATATCATTACAGTCACTAAAGCAAAATACTTCTTTTTTCATCGTTATGTCTTAAAAATTAGGCAACCTGTTAAATATGTCATCTCATCTAACTCAGCTGCTGCTCCAGCCATAGACTTCTTGGTTTGAGTGGTTTTGGGCAGCAGAGCTCACATACGTACATGGCTCCAGCTTCTACATCCTCCATGTTTAGCCCTCAGCATTACACTATGACTCTGTCAAATCCCAACAGTGACTTCCATATTACATCTGCCCGCTCTCAGATCCCTGAGACGTATTTAAGCAAAATTGAACCGGGGCTCCTAACTTTTCATTATGTGAAATCTTCACGGTACAAGTCAGACATTTTCTCGGGGGCATTTTCTTGTGGGGTCTTTTTTTTTGTGTGGAGGCGGGAGGCATTTGCTGACGCCAGAGTTTCTCACTCTGGGCTTGGATACTGGAGGTGTGGGTTGTTGTGATGATCTTGCTGCTCTGCCACGCAGGGTGTCTGTGAGTCGGAATCAGTCTCACCAGCTTTTTCTCAGCTGAATGCTTGTATCCCGGCACTGAGGGCTGCATGGAACACCAGTAATAGGCTTTTTACGAGCTTTGAAGTTACTATGCCTGCTAACATAAAGCTGCTCATCCTATTGACTGTCAGTCCTGATGCCCAGCTTGATAAAGCATTGAGCAGGGTGCAGAGAAACCCTGCTATCGCTGCAGAGAACAGTGCTGGAGCTCTTGTGTAACGCTTGAGCAAAGAACTCATATCCCTTTATTGTATTATCTCTGAGTATTACATGACTCTAACTATTAAATATCTGCTTAGACCAGATGGTTGAACTACAGCATTATCATACAAAGGCCAAAAAGTTGAATCCCTCGTGGGAAGATGAGGTGCACTTGGTAGTCAAAGCATCCTATGTCTCTGCTACCTACACATAGGATTAAAACTAAGATAATCAAAAGGTGTCAAAAAAGCCTCTCCTGTGGCACATTTTTTTTATTTTTTATTTTTTATTGTGAGCATTTACTGGTACTCATACATCCCAGTCTCGTCCACCCTCTGCTTCTCCCACTCACTGTGTGAACAACAGCCAATCAACACCATCTCAAAGCAGCATACCCATCTGTCCATCTGCTATTGTGACTGTTTGAACAATTATCATATGCACGTCTCACAGGCTGGATCAAACCCACTCACAGCTCTGACCGGACATCTCAAGGGGCACAAAGTGCGAACAGCGATCGTTGATTTGACTGCACATTACACATCAATCGTCAGGCTCCAAGATCCTTTGCAGAGATGAATAAATTTTTCACTTCCATCAATGTTCATGTGGAAATATCTCCCTATCTCAGTAAGTTGTCCCAAATTAATTAATCCTCGGTTTTCGCTCTGTTCTCATGGACGGTGCTTACTGACGATCAGATTTAATGTCAGTTTGAAATTTCTAAATCAAGCAGTAGAAATCTTGGTGTCCTTGGTTGGCTTCTGAGAGGACAGGCTACCTCAGGACGCTTTGATGCCTGCTTGATGCCTTTGAAATTTCAAGATCAAGCGACATTTTTTCCTTCCTATCACCTTGTAGAGTAATGGAAAAATAGAAATTTGATTTCCAACCATGACGATCAAGATTTAACATCCTCCAGGAGGGGATGAAGAGAGATGCCACATATCCAGAAATCTAACTGTCAGGGCCACAAAAAATATGCCCTGGCTGTTGCGGCAGTAGAGAAGGAAAGTGGGAGTGGAAGCTTTCCAGTGAGGTTATTTTCTTTTAACTGTGCTGGTGGACTCCCCTCTCTCTCTGGATTTGTGTAATTACAGACAAGTGTTGCCATCAAGGCCTTAGATAAGATGGGTCGGCCACTTTTCAAAGACAAACAAGACAGAAAGTATTTGAAATGATAACATATAAATCAAAAGTCAAAGTCAAATAATTCTCAGATCTTTTTTTTTAACAGAATCATTTCACTCATTTGGGAATCCATACTTATTTTGAGTTTCCGCTTGGTGTAATTATTCACTTTTTATAGCTTCCAAGGAGTTTTATTGCCTGTAAAATTTGGCACAAATGTTATGACACTGTCTTGAAGAGACGTGATGAGCAGTCAGAAATGAGCGAGTTAACTAGTTTTTACCCTTGCGGCAGACTTCAGAGTTCGCCCCTCTTCCTCAGAGGCAGTGAAAATGATTTTGGAGACATAAATGTCCCCGGTGTCTGGATATATTTTAAGAGTGATGCCTATTTCATTTTATGACACCATCTGTTAACCTCCAAGATACTCATATCTGCTACAGCCCCAATGTGATATATACAAAGTGAGACATGCATAATTCAGAAATGTTGGTTTTTAACCTGGTTTGACCTCTGAGGGTGTAGTTCATAAGAGTAACACAACAACATATGAAATACTGATATAGTTCTTGAAATGTTGACACTAAGTCATACCCTACAACTACACTGTCTCCCAAAATCCATTCAAACTAGAGCAAAAAACACAATCTCATGTGACCTGAGTTAATATTAAAGTTCCTTTGGGGGCTATTTTGACCTGCACTTGTGAAATTAGTGTTTCCTAACACAAAAATTCACCCAGCTGTCTTTTTTAGTGCAACGTTTATTACATGTTAACAGTCTCAGCACTGGAAAAAATGAAAACAAGGTGCACTAATCCCCGTGCCTGAGCCCCCCCGTATGACATTTCTTCTCTCTGGTCCAAATTCTTGTAATATAGATCTTTTTTCTTTCTGGTCTGTAGGTTCAAAAGTATATAAACTTAAAAGGCATCTTGTGTTTGGGGGGTCTAGAGAGCTGCAGAGCTACCACAGCCTTTTTAGTCATCCCCAGAAGAAGGAATATTGTGGACTTACACACACACGGTGTGGGAGGTGCACAGTGACACTTTGCAAAGAGTTTTATACGCCAACTATATAAGATGACAGCAACATAAGGTAGAACAAAACAGCAGCTTCATGGCTGAAAAATTGGGGGCTGTTCTTTCAAAGGAGTGTTTGCAACTGCAGTTTTTTCCTCTCCTGGAAAGATGACATTATCTGTGCTGAAGTCCAAAGACAGCATAGCTACATCACATACAACCTTACCTTCATCCTCCACAGTCTGTATGGAATTACAGTTTACCTGACAATTACATTAATTGTTCTCACCAGCCTGCAATCTGCAAAGTGTTACACTTGGTTTCTGCTTACCTTCACCTAGCGGTGAGAGCTGCTGTATAGAAATCCTTGGTTGTGTTCAAGTGATAATTAGAAATTTCAGGAGTGTTTTGCACTCTGCAGGGAGTCATTTCAGAGTAACTAGGGAACATGTTGTGCTGCGAGCCTTTCCGTGCTTAGCTGTTTGCACTTGATTCAATTCAGATAGAAACTCGCGCGCCTCCATCCTCCACAGTTCTTTTGTGCAGCTTTGGTTGCACACTGTTGCTGCTTTCATTGAGGTTTTTATTTTGTATCCTTGGACACACAAAACAAAACACACGTATTCGACCGCAATTTCAGTCCCAATA
This sequence comes from Thalassoma bifasciatum, assembly GCA_008086565.1. Taxonomy (NCBI): domain Eukaryota; kingdom Metazoa; phylum Chordata; class Actinopteri; order Labriformes; family Labridae; genus Thalassoma; species Thalassoma bifasciatum. Next base: position 390,451 of record RPOG01000057.1, read on the forward strand.
AAATAAACCAGAACATTTTAAATGAAAAATGTCTTACTCTTGAGGTAGATTTGTATTAAAGTTACACATTTTAACAAAGCTTAAAGAAGAACACTAATAAAACACCAAAGTGAGCTTCTGCCCTGTGACAACAATCAGTTTTTGAGAAAGAACATCACCCTAAAACTGAACAACAAGCTTTAGATGCTTTATTATCAATTTTTTTTCTTGTTTACCTTGAGTTTCTTCCTTGAAAAATGCAGTCTTCTATTACGAAAAAGAATATCAGCTGTTTTACCATACATATACGCTACCTGTGGCTGGGAATGACATATTCTTTCTTGCATTGCAATATATAACTTCTACACTGTGCCAGCTGGAGATATATACTTTACTTGATACCAAGACAGTTAAGTGGAGTGGTATAGCACCTGCCACTTAGATGGAGTGAGTGAATGTTACCTGGAGTTAGATGTGAAGGACCGCAGCTGCTATTTGTTCCATTTCAAGGACAGTACAGGTCAATGATTTTGGCTGTAGGCATGTGTAGATGCAGGGTACAGAGAGCATCTGTTAAACTCAGTGTGGGAAGGAGCCAAAAGAAGCTAAATAAGCTCTTTATTTTTAGTCTTTTCAGACTGTCTTTTAGATTTATAGCCTTTTGGGGCATATAACTTGCACATTTTTTGGTAAAATTACCACCAAACAAGATAAAGCTCAAATCCACCACCTGTGAGTGTTATCTATTTATCTTTGGCTATATTTTGGGTGGCAGCGTTTTGACCAGATAAGTTCAGATAAATAATTCTAGGATCTTCAGTGAGTTATTCCTGAGCTGGATTAGATGTGTTACTTGTCATTCCCATTCATGGTTAGCTTGTATATCTCATACTAGTCCTTTAAGGAAGTTAGCCGTATAGGCATCCTGATGGGTGCAAATGGGTGAAAAGATTTGAGTACCTCACATTGTTTTCATATTTCAAGATCTTAGGCCTTCAATATTGGTGAAAGTCCACCAAAAAGTACTGTGAAACTCCCAACCTAATTTATCCTTACTGAAAGAAATCATTCCTTAAAACAAGTTTACTCTGCTATTAAGAAGGACTGTAACAATTTCAAAATTGCACCTCACAGTTATTGTTGTTAGACCCTCTCAGAAGTCAAGTGAAATTGTTGTGACTTTGTATAGAAGTTTACTCTCCCTTCCTGAAACAAACATGTAATGCTGCTTTGGGCTGGTCAACCAAACAACTCCAAGTCAGGAGACAGACAAGTTACAACATCACAAGACTCCTCTGAAAACAACTGCAAGAAGTTTGTAGTGGAAACATGTCAATGTAAAATAAATCACACAGGCCATGTTATAAGAACTGTTCTTCAACTTTGGATAGGTTTTTATGACTGAAAGCATCTCCATCTGCTGTTTTCCAAAAGACCACTTTTGGGTGACAAGCAGTCTTTGATGAAGTGGGTGAGTAAGTTTTAATGTCCACACTTGTAACCCTGCAAGGGCAAAGAGTTGGTCCAATGCTACACCATCGGGGAAGAATCTGAATTTTTCTTCCGAGCACAGCCCCAACCAGATCCACCTTTCAACACCCTTGAATAAACCCACCCTGGGAGAGGTAGCAGTGTGGTGACCTGATAATTGGAAGAAACCCTCAGGTCCCATTTTTTACAAATGGAAACTATTTCTGTCCACCAACCTAAAGGTACAGCCCCAGATCTCCAAAAGTTCCTGTAAAGGCTCGTCAGCTGAGACAGCCCGACAATATCCAATGTCATGTATAATTTTTGACATGATGGATTCATCTACAACTATTATTGCTTTCTATTTCTGACCCATCTACTCAAGTCAGCTTAGTATTGCTGTTACTTTTGAAAATCAAAGTTTTTGTGGAAGTAGGTTGGCAAAAAAAATCTTACATTTTTATCAAATAATGTAGACATTTTAGGTGGTCAGTTTGCAGAATCTGTTCAATTAGTAAAGGTTTTATGCAGCATTATTGGAGTAGAAAAGGAAACAAGAGTTTTTTCAGTAAAGAGAAGAGTAAAGTTAATATTTTATATCCAGTATCTGTCATCTGATCTGCACTGTGCATTATCGTTGTTACAGCTGACTATCAGATTGATCAGAGTATAGAGTAGCTCCATGTTTGGCACTAAGCAGACACTCCTGGTGCTTGGTTTCATGCTTTAATGTCCAGAGTCTCTGTATTTGTTGCACAAAGCTTTGAGCCTCTATCAGAATAGTACAGCACTGAATAGGTCAGTTGCCCCACACAGGGACATTTATGCTGTGTCGCCTGTAATACAAGCTGAAAGTTATTGCACTTTCTCAGAGGCTTTCAATAACAATGCTCTCCACCTAGCAGTGATAGAATAATAAAACTGGTCCACAGACTGGAATCAATGCACATACATGCCATCGAAACACGAGAACAGTGATCACTCAGAGTGAGCGAGTGTCTGCTTCTCACTGTTACTGTCGTTGTTGAGTCGCTTACCCTGGCTTTTGATGTACAACAATCTCTCCATCATGTATCAACAATTCCCTAGACAAGTATTTGCAGAACTCTTTACTCACTCCACACTTTATTTTCCACACTCTTTGCTTTCGTATACAGGCTGCACTTGCAGGAACTTTACGTGCTAGCTCTGCACTGTAACTTCTTGTATTCCTCCAAGCATTTATTGTGACAGCCTTGAGAATAACAAGCTGCACAAGGCAAGTACTACTTCATCCTGGCAAAACATATGTGTATGGGGGGAAGTCGGAGCAACGAGACTGCATGAAAGGTGACCAGTGCACTAATGGAGCTTTTTTTTTCTTGCAAATATCTGATAAACCACAAGGTTAGAAGCTGAGTGAATGTTTTTTGTTTGCTTTGGTGAGATGAATCTGAGCTGCTATTTAGAACTGTTGGTTTGTGTCAGCTTATGTAGCTCAAGTTGTTTTCAGTTTCTTTTGCCATCACAAATGCCCACACATACAGACAGATGTCCTCTAGAAAAACACTTATCTTGCTTTCTTTTGACTGCAAAATATTTAGCACCAAAAAGAAGAACAACTTGTGTTTGATAGCTTATTTCAGTGCTTCAGGGAAATAGTTTTTCTCCGCTGAAAATGATTTCTTGGATTTATTTTACCACATAATGGTGAATATAAATACACCGTTATGTAGAAGAAAGCTAAATGGTAGAATGATTGGACATGGCTCAAGGCTCAAACAAGAGCAAACAGCTAAACACAGGCTTGCATCTGTAAAATAAGCAGCAGAGCTAAGGTTGCTTAGCAAATGAAAAAAAATCCTGACTCTTCTCTGCCAATGCTGAACAGCTTATTCTGATCTTGCAATCAGCTCATGTTTCAAACTTTTGAAACATCCTCCTCTGCACATGACTGTCCAAAAAGATTCCATGAAACTTTTTTTTTTTTTCTTTTTTTCTGACAGTCTGTTTGCTGGAGCCGGAAGCATAGATGCATCTTTATCAGTTTTAGTCTGTTTCATAACTAGTTTAAAACTCTTACCAGCAGCTGTAAGGCATCGACAAAAGCTCCTGCATATACAACCTGATTGATATAGACACTGTGATATTCTTCCATAGTGGATTATTTATTTATTTATTTATTTAAAGTAACTTCAATCTAGATGACTTTTTTTAATCTTTTAGCCATCTGTGGGGTCTCTGCTGTAGGTTCCCTCTTTATATTTCTATCTGTACGTTTGCTCCATGCTGGACTGTTGACCTATCCAGGGAGCGTGCTCACGTCTTTCAAGTAATGTAAAATGAGATAGACTCCTGTCCCCACTGTGACCCTGAGCATGAGAAGCTGTAAAGAAATTGGATGTATGCATGAATATTTGCTCATGCATAACTACATCTGCTGTGGCTGCATAAGTTGGAAAGTTAGAAAAGTCTTTCAGGGACTGAATGTCATTCGACTGGAGGACAGATGGTCATTTCACTGCAAGACATTTTGACTTTGTTGCATTAAGTTTTCTAGTTTTCATATTATTGCAGACTTTAAAATACATCTCATTAATATAAAATATTTGTGTTGGCCTAAATTTAGCTGTGAAATGCAAATATTTAAGTACAGTGGTGGTAATTATGACATACTTCCATTTAGTCAGTCGTTATAACACACAATATAACATTACAACCTCTTCCCTCAGACTGACCATGAATTTTTCATTTTGCCTGCAGGATTTACATGATTGTGGAAAGTAACACAATTTGGTGGTACTTAACCACCAAAAAGAATAGAGGAATATAGCCATCAATATTAGATGAACAAGTTCTCCCCCTAAGTTAATGAAATCTGCCCACATTAGGAGGATAGGCTGATCGGGAATAAATCTGATCTCTTTACATCGGCCTGAAGAAGCAAGTAGGTCTTGTTTGAAGGAAAAGTTGAGGTTAACAGTGCTGCTAGATTTCAAGTTCTATATCCATGCACATAATAATATATGGTATGGAACTAGCCAGCAGCCTTGTACAGCCCTTGCATGTTAGTATTACTTCAAATAGGAGTCCTGGCAGTAGTGATGTTAATATACACATTGTTCTAAGTGTTTGTAGTTGAAAAAGCATGTTGTCCACCGAGGCAGTTTCTTTGATGAACAGAGATAGGGTTCTTTATTGCCTCAGGACAAGCACTCTAGAAGTACCATATCTCATTTTCTTTGTGGTAACTTTGGGGACTTTTAGAAGGCAAGCTGCAGAGGGCCTGAGGGTGTACGTGAGGGGACAGGAAATGATAGACGGTCTGGGATGCAGGGAGGAGTCAAAACATTTAGTGCCTGAAAAACCTTGAAGGAGGACCGCATTATGTTGCAACCTGCAGCAACACATACATTTTTGATGAAAAATTTTCTGCACCGACAATTCCCTCCCCTCCTTTTCGTTTATGCCTATTCATTTTTCCTTCCAACGCTATTAGAGAGAGGGTAAACACGGAGCAGACAGCAGACATGTTCCACAAACAGCTGTTGCAGAGTTTCTCATTTGCATTCTGTTGAAATGAGTGCACCTTCTCTATTGAAGTTATTCATTATTAAAGACTCCTGCCTTGTTTTGTGAATTGTCAGTTTTTTCATACTCTATGTGCGTTTGCTCTGGATACACCAAGCATTTTTACTCTCACTAAAAAACGATACATTAAAGTTAAGCTCAGTGTTTAACATTGAGATACAATAGCACCTGCGGGTGCCTTATAGCACCAGTAATAATGCAATAAAGCTGTTTCATTTTAAAAGATAGTCAACCGTTACTTTAAGATATATTTTCTTTTGTATACCTTTTTTTAGAGAGGACATGACAGTGGACAGAGCAAGAAACAGGGTGAGAGTAGGGAATGACATGCAGGGAACAGGCTTGATTCAAACCTGGGCCACCCAAGCAAGGATGAACCTCATGGAGAGCGACCTGCACCTAAAAACAAGAAAATCTTAATTAACTTGCAATTTTTAAACATGTTGATTGGACTTTGTTTGGCTTTCTTCTGGAGGGAGAGCCATGATGACAGAAAAATTGCAGCATTTGTTAACTTTTTGGCTCTCTAAACATTGGAGTGGTGTCCAGTCTTTCATTCTTAAAATCAGTCCATAAACAAGTTGCATGACAAGTTGCTTCTTTACATCCCTTTATGCGTGTTGTAAAACAGATAAGGCTGTCAGTGGTTCAGATGAGTAGCTTCATCACGTCTGAAAAAGGAAGAAGAAGCAAGGAGACACTGGGGTGGCTCAACTATGGTGAACTGGAAGGGACAAAATAGCACATGGTTATTAGAATTCTTAATTACACTGAACTTGTACTTAAAGCAATAATGCTAACAGCCCTCATTAAAGAATAATTCTTATTGGTTTTTTGCTTCCTTGCAGAGTTTCCCTTCTGCTCTGTTTTTGTCATCATGAAAATGACTGAATTGATTACAGTGAGGCATACAGGCCAAAGATTTAGCAGTACATTGTGTGAGGAAAATTATCATTAACCTATGTCTTAATTGTGTATGTAATATTTTATTTATTTCAGTCAAACCTTATGGACTTTTGTTCTTTCTCCTTAAACACATTAGTGTTCTATACTTGAAATACAGCAGGAAGAAACTTAGCTTTTAAGAACTCTTTCAAAAATTAAACTATTTCTTTTTTTTCGTCGTGTTGCGCCCACCAAAAAGGTCAAACTTCAGTTTTATCTGGCAGTGAACACAAACTGCTCAGTGTACATTGCTATAAATTAGTATTTAATCTCAATAAATATGATGATGCTTGTATTTTTAATCCATTTCACCCTAGTTTAAAGCAATAAAACTGAAGTTAATTGAACTTTTAAAAATGTAATGAAGTATAACTATGCACTCATATTTGCTATAAAACCAGTGGGTACACCTTTATTTACACCTTCTTTACAGCCTGACATGTTAATTATCAGGCACCTCACCTTCTCTCTGCAGAGAACAGAGCAGGGCTTTTTTTTTTGCAGAGCATTCCTCACACACCTTATTGAGGTCTCACAACATTCCCAGGATCTCATATTGCAGTTATGCCATTTAATCAAGTGAATTTCTCCTCACAAATATTGGTTCCATTTCCAGCTCTCTGAAGGCTGGCATTACCATCATAACCAGGGAGAATAAACAAAGACTTTGGATTTACTCAATTGTGCTCCCTCAGCCATGTCGCCTCCTTTTCCTCTTTGTTGTTCTAGTCTCTCATTTACTCCTACCTCCTCTGTTTCATACGTGCATACAGACAACTGCTTTGTTATTCTGAGGAAAAACCAGCCACTTTGTTCTTTCTCTTTTAATGGCCTTAAATAAGGGCAATGCACTTACTACAAGGGAACAATAAAACTGATGTTTATAAATACAAAACATTAAAATGTGTGGTTTTTCAATAAGAAAACAGATCATCTACACCAAGAAACAATAAATTATAAATGAATTTGGTGGGTTTGTTAATGAAGTTTGAGGAATTGTCAGTCGGGTATTGCATCGTGTTCTCATTTAGTCACAGATCACAGAAATACCTCACCTCAACTTTACCAGGTGCCTTAGGCTAATGCGTCTCATCCCTAATCGAGGGTCTCTTCCGACTCACTTCGTCAATACGGATGACTTTAATACTCAAACCATTATTATTTCAAATCATTGTCAAAGGAGAAGGATAGATCATTGACTTATGCCTCGCTAATGTTAGAAAATTGCCCCATGCATTCTATGTTATTGACAGCCAGGAGCCTGAAAACAAGTAATGCTAATGACATAATCCAGCCGTGACCACACCACCCCTCGAGCTCTCCCCCATGTGCCTCCCTGTCTTCCTCCAGCTCAGACAAACGGGCTCATCTGTACTGGATCATTTGCCGTCTCCTGATACGCTGCGGTTTATAGCCAATTATCTCCTGCGATCCATTATCGATTACGGCGTTATCTTTCTTGCATTGCTTAATCTTTTGGCACAGGAACACAGCAGCTCACTGAGGGGGGGCTGGATACGAAGCGCTTAGCAGTCAGAACAGTAGTGAAGATGGATGAGTGTTCATTTTCTCCAAGATGTGTACAGTTAAATTCAAACTCATCCAGACTGTATTCGGTACCAGGGAGGGGAACTTGTTTTTTATATGCCGCACTCTCTGTTTGGAATTAAAAACTACAACAGTCAATTTATCCAAGTGAGCGTTAAACCTCTGATATTAGTCTGAGTGACTGATCTCCTTTCAGCCTAATGTGATACTGTTTGTGTTAACTCCCCTCTGTGAATCAACATGGCTCACAATAAAAAAGAAGCAGAGCAATAAGTGTTTGAGTAACTGATTTCTTTGTATCTCTTTTTTACAGCTGGGTCAACAACTTCGGTCATGAGGGTCTTGGGCTTCTTTTGGATGCTCTGGAGAAACTTCTGGACAAGAAACAGTGAGTGACCCATTAAAAATCCTTTTCCTCCCTCTTTTTTTCAAAACCACAGACCCTGTTCTTCACAATAATTGCCTCATCTTTCACTTCTTTTACAGGCAAGAAATCATCGATAAAAGGAACCAACATAAACTTATCCAATGTTTGAAAGCCTTCATGAACAATAAGGTCTGTATGACAATAGAATTATCAGCTGAAAATAATGACGGTTAAGATATTTTAACCAAGTGTGTATTCATGTGTGCAAGGTTAAGGTAATGTCTGGAGTTTCTCTCAATGGCTCAGGTGACCAAGCTTCCAAACCTTATTTGAATCCAGACCTTGACAAACCTGCACTAATGGGACAGTCAAATGAAGCTAATTTTACCATTTCAAGCCCACGTTCTCAGGTCTTTTAATTATCCTTTTTGGGAATGGCTGCCTCATTTCTCAAAAGTGGCACAAGGATTTCAAGGATAGATGAACTATTGATATTGCTTCTCTGAGTAATCCCCTCACGTGGTCATCTCTGCCCATTTCTTAAGACAAAAAGGTACACGAGCAGACTATATGCATTTGTCCCTGTAGTCCTGTCCTGAATTGAATTAATTCATCATCCTCTCCATTTACTCCCATGGCCTCGTTGTCCCTACTTAAAAGCAAATTAAGCCTAACTATAACTCACATAGCACCATTGTATAATTCTTCTCTCTTTTTTTTTCTTAAAGTGAATGTTCTCCATGAATGCAAATGCTCTCATTATTTACACCCAACGGACCTTTTCCCCATCCTACACCCTCCCTTTCATGTCTTACAGTATGGACTGCAAAGGATCCTGGGAGACGAGAGGAGCCTGTTGCTGCTGGCTCGAGCAATCGACCCCAAGCAGACCGGCATGATGACGGAGATTGTCAAAATCCTTTCTGCTTTTTGCATTATTGGGGAAGAAAATATGTAAGTTTACACTTCTCACTGTGGTTTATGCAGCATTCAAAGAGATGCCTTGACAGATAACCTGTAAAGAGTTGCAACACACCACGACCACTGTCAAAAATATAAGGCATCAGTTAATTTTTAGGTGCTACAAGTGCTCAGAAAATGTATCGAAAAAGGATAAATTCAGAAACAATTTCCCGTCACAATCCTTTGGTGTTTTGGGTAATTTGAACATTTCTAATAAAGCTGTTACCTTAACACACATTAAAGCCAAACTATAATTATGTACACAGTTTTTTGTTTACCTTTGTGTTTAATAGACAATATAATGAATATGATACAGGCCTTACATTACGAGGCAGTATGGTACCTGCAGTACAACAAGTAACATCTAAAATACACAGTACAATATAGTGTGATACATTATAAAACCAAGCTTGTTATGGAATTTTATGATAGAAAATATAGTGCCATACAGTTCAATAGCATATCATACGACATGGTACCACAGTGCAATACTACTCTTACAGTGTTGTATCGTGCTGTTCGTGATGTGCCCCTTTTGTAGTCTAAATGATAATAATAATAACAAAGAAACATGTTAACAGAGTAACAGACACAAATAGTGACTGTAAGCAAAATGCATTGCACATTAACTGTATTGAAAGTATGTAGATGGAACAGACCTCTATACTTTCGTGTCACTCCCTATTCAAAGTTGTAAATATGATTCCAGCGTTCAGAGTTGAAAGAGGGAAGCATTGCCTTATTTTTCACACTAAATCACAGCTGATATTGAAACAGCACAGCACAATTTGGAAAGTTCTGACAACAAAAATGCACTGATCATCCAGATATGGTCCATCTCCACTGTTTACACACTCTATAATGTTTCTGAAACAGCAAGAGGGAAGGGGACGGCTGCTTCTCGTAAACACTGAAATATCACTATTGCTCCAATCTTTTCCCACTGGGTGGCTTGTATTCAGACAGAGATCGGAGCGCATGCATACATGCTCACCTACCGAGAGCATAAAATACATTTACTGTTGACTGCAGACAGTACGGTTCACATGGTCAGATGATAAAGTTTAGTCCCCTTTATGTGTTGTACTAGTCAGTGCAGTTTGCCATGGACACACAACCCGGCTGACAGTTTATAAATTGGATTTAGGAGAGTGTTTTTTATTGTTTCCCACAGGGTCGGACCAGAATAACAATGGCACTTCAAAGTCAGTCTGTATGCAGGGGTGGAGATAAACAAACCCACAAATTCTGTGTGAGAAGCTGAAGTCAGCAGTGTGTCTTACATCTCTGACCATCCAGATAGACTTTTATCTCTTTTAATTTGACTGAGCGGGAGTTTGGGAATGATTTTTGGTTACACAACATTTTAAAAATAGCACTGTGAGGCTTTAGATGGACATTTGGTTCTGGAAAGTCTACTCTGACTTTCTTTTTACAGTGACCAACTTCAGACTATATGTTGAATATGTTCAGATAATCCTTTTATTCAATAATGACAACTTCAAATGCATATTTATTGAGTAGGTTTCACTCCCGAGGGGACTCTTAAGCATGCGTTTTGGATCACAAGAGGATGTTTTAGCACATTTTGGGTCCCACGAAGACACTTAAGCATGTGTTTTGGTTACCAACATAGTATTTTAACAAGTTTTAGCTCCCAGAAGGAGACTTAATCTGTGTTTTGGCTTTCAAGTAGGCACTTGAGGTCAATTTGAGTCAAAAGAGGACACTTTACCATGTGTTTTAGATCACAAAATAACACTGTGGCATGTGTTTTTTGATCCCGAGAGGGTATTTAAGCAAGTTTTGTTTCCCAAGAGGACACTTTGGCATGTGTTTTGGTTTCCAAGAGAACACTTGGTTAAATATTGTGCACTTATTCTGTGTTTTGCAACACTTAATTCAGTTAATTTATCTGAAACATGTCAGTAGTAGCAAAACCATTGCAGCCTTTACGTCTTTTGAAAGCTGATTTCCTCCTTATCTTTTTGAGGAGTACACACATGTATTTATCAAAACTTTTCTCAAGACAGAGTACAATCAAATGCCTTTTATCAAGATTTGATGAAGTAAGATTTTAGCACTTGAATCCATATTTATCATTGCAGAAAGACTAATTAGAGTGATGCTCACACACAGTCTGTTACAGTCTCTAATTTAACTTTCACAAACAGATTAGATGCACAAATGTAAACACACCCTTCCCCATTTTCAAAGTGTTCAAGAATAGGATGCAGTAAACATGGAAATCTATTCCATGATCAGAGCCCTGCATTAAAATGTACGCATCCTGTAGAGATGACAGCCAAAGGAGCTGAGGCGTCACTTTTCTCGCTCAGAAAAAAAAAAAAAAAAAAAATCTGCTGCCAAACCGATGTTGTGACGCTGGCTCGTGTTCAACACCCCCTTCAGCTGACAGCATCAAAAGAGAAACACGACAAGTTAAGCAGATCTATCTTGCCTGTTTTGAAGTGTCGTCTGAACTGGCTTTAAAGCTCCTCTGTATGCAGCTCCCCGTGCCTGTCTGTGACTTTCTAACCCCTATCACAGAGCATGGCCATTCCATTTATCTCTGTGTCAGGCTTATTCCACGCATACAGTGCTTTTGGTCAGGCACATGATCTCCCCCCCAGCTCACAAAAGAACCCTGGTCCTACTTTGTCATCCTGGATTTTCTGTTTGAGGTGATATAAGGTAATAAAAACAGCCACAGTGAGCCTTTGGGTGAGCACACATGTTCGTACATGCATAAATTGGCTGATCCCTGACGTTTTAACATTTAGCCTTGTATGACTTTTATTTATAACCGAGCAAATTTATTGGAACGGCGAAGAGAACTTGTATATCAGGCTGAGAGCACTTTTATACTCATAGGAGTAATAAGGTTGAGCACAGGGAATTAAGCTGCTCAGTTTCTCAACTGATGAAGGCAAAATAGTAAAGTGGCCTCGCAATGACAGGAGGACCACCTGTTGCCTATTATTATGTACGCATGTAGTAAATCACTGTTTGCATAAGTGCTCGTGAGACATCAATTTACCTCTTTTGCAATCCTCTTAGTGTGTTTGTGTTTGCAGCACAGAATTTGTCTTTCATTCACGATCTGAAGACTGAAATTGTTCAATGCACTATTAAGCTGAGCTGCCTTTAGCCCTTGTAAGTACTCTAATTTGCTTACCTTCTCAATAGGTGTTTTTGCACATTAGTCTTCCAGGCTCCACAATAAATTGCACCCTTCTCACGCAGCCAAATACACACACCCTCCCAATTGCAGAGAACTGAAAACATTCGCAGTAAAAAGCTGCTTTTTGTCCATCATCAGCTTGGTAACAAGCTAAATAGAGTCAAATTAGAAACTGCAGTAATAATGGACCCGATTGCACACAAAGAAAAAGAAATGGACAGCAGCAGCTTTTGTCAGGGTCACCAAAGACTGACTGAGCTAATGTCCACACCATCACAGGAGGAGAGATAAGATACATGGTGTTTGAGCTGAAAATTGTGTGTAAATGTCCTGTCAGTGAGGTGATAAAAGTGTTTGTTGACTTTTGTGTTGTGCCTGCTCCCTGTTTCCCTGTTTTTCTTCCAGCCTGGATAAGATTCTAGCCGCCATGACGATTGCTGCAGAGAGGAATAATAAAGAAAGGTTCGCTCCAATCGTGGAAGGACTGGAGAATCACGAAGCCCAGCAGCTCCAGGTTTGGACTCACACACTGAAAAATAATTAGCAACGTTTCTTTCACACTTTTGCACATTCTCATGTTTGTCTCCAATTGATAACCATGGCTTTTATACTTCAGGGGCAAACACAATAAAAAACTCCAGATAACTGACACTAAATGATTTACTAAAGCATCAATCACACTTCACTGAATCTACACTAAAAGGTAGAAACATAGGCTGGGGTCTAAAAGTAATAGGTATGAGAAGTTTCCTTGTTTCCTTTCATTGTATGTTCAAAATTAAAATTGCACTGACCTATCACACATCAGCAATAGTTATCAGTGCGAAGACAAACACAATCCCATAACATAACAACATCCCAGCTTCCATCTGCAGTAATCTGTTGACTATTTTGTTATCTCTATAAACAGAGACAACCAGTTCAGCCCAGGTCAAAAATATTACTGCTACAGTACATGTGAAAGGGATGCCTCTGAGCCTCTCTGTAACTTACTGTTTTACTTGGGGTGTCCTGGTCTGATATTTAATATTTGTCTGATATCCACAATAAATAAATAAATAAATAAATAAATAAATAAAGGATGATAATGGATTTTATTGGCATGCATCTAATATATCTGATATTAGTGCACTGATACAAAAATTCCTTTCAAAAACTTTGCTCCAGCAGCAGCTAAATCCAGCATGCAGAGCCCATGTGATCACAACAACATTGTATGACCAGGTGCCAACAAAGTAGCAAGTATTAGGAGTGATGTCAGCCGCCTGGCAGATTTGGGAAAGTTTAATGCAATTCAATTTTAAACATTCTCCCAAGGTTTATTCAAGCTCCAAAGACCTACGAATAGAGCTGAATATCACACCATTCTCGCTTTTATCGTCTGATATTGGTATTGGCTGATACTCAAGGCTGCATTATCGGTATCACACTGGAAGTGAAAAGGTTGGATTGGGACACCGCTAATATTTACAGTGAAGCTGAAACCCAGCAGAAACAGATGAACAAGCGCTTTAAGACACAATAATGTCTCCACTGGAGGTTTAATGCTTCTTGCCGGCTGCAGGGTAAATATACTAAGAAATGCTTGGAAGTTAGCTTCACTCTCAAACCCCATGTCAGTCAGTTAATAGGATTTTACATTAAATAGAAAAGGCAGCAACTTACTAATGAAAAAGACACATTTTTGCTCTGTCAAATCAACAGAAAATGTTCTATTTGATCATAAAGTGTGATTGAGGTTGGACTGATTTGTGCCATTCTTGGCTGAGGACACTCAGCTTTTTCCATACATGTGATCTTCCTCTCATCTTGTTCTTAAACCATTCCTCAAACCTACTGCTCCTCCCAAACACAATAGGAAGAGATTGCAGGCCATTAAAATGCACCTGAAGCTCTATCACTGCTGCTTCAATCAAAAGTGCCTGCTTTAGTCATCGCCTCAACTGAACCAGCCCCCGTTTTTATTTTGCAAACAGCAGAAAAAAATATGATAAAAAAAAGTAGCGATGGGTTCCTCTGAGGTTTTAACCTTCTTACTCTTCTCCTCACATCTTCTCTCTCCTCGTGCTACCTTGCACAAATTTTTTCCTCACATCTTACTAGTGCCCCCCCCTTTGCTTTTTTTTTATCCTTGCTGCTGTCAAATTTGGTCTCAGGAGAGTTGGTGTGAAAGGGCAACAAAAGCACCTTACCTGTCTTAATTTTCACTTGTTCTCAGTAGCAGGAAAAACTATACAAGAGCTGCAAGAACTCTCCTTAAAACATGCTCTCGTGAAAACGATAGAGGGGGGAATTACTTAAGGAATTACTTTTTTAACTGCAGGGATTTGGAAGTCATGAAGAAAAAGTCATGAGGGAAACTGATGAGGCGGGCGGTGGAAGCGAGAGTAGATATTCTTTTATTAGGAGGCTGTTGTTTTTCCTTTAAATTTTGCCATTAATGGAATGAAGCCCCACTAATTGTGAAGTAAATTAAAATGCTTTGCTGATGCAGGGGGTTCCAGGAAATTAATAGACTTTTTATCCAAAACCTGTGATGGGCTCTTGAAGTAGACTTTGCTAATGTGATTAAAATGTGTTTTGCTGTTGTTTAGGCTATACTTGTCTGCTGAGCACGAGAGAAACTCCGCATTTGAACTTCCAAACCGTCCCAGCGGTAGCACTTTTAATTATGATGTTTGGAACCCCCCTATGGCACCACCACAGAACACTAAACCTAACAGAGATAATACCCCTTCCCCTGATCTCAGTCCCCTACTCATGTGTTCCCACTCCTCAAAGTATAGCCATGAGGTACTTGGTGTGAGTATCAATCTGTATGCATGAGAAGAAACAGAATATTTCACGTTGTCCATGGCCTTCCTCACTCACATGGATCCTGTGGAGATTTGGGGGCATTTCTTTCATGTGTCTGGCCTCTGGTGTGTACAGTAAAATGTAAGGTTTATACATACAGATCTTTCTTTGAAAGCCTAAAGCTTCAAGGGGGAATGTGGAGAAGTCCTGTATGTTTACAAGCTTGTGATCCTGCAAGGGTATATACAGTTTCTTGCATCTTCGTTACACACAAACATGCATTTTTCATTTTACAAATCCTGTCCCTGCACAGATAAAACACTTCAGTTTGTATCTTTCATGTGACGAAAGTTAGAATTAAAACGTGTGATGTAAAGTTAGTTTTGAGATGGAAAATAACTGTTTATCCAGCCATAAATGGAGGTATATCACTTGGAAGGAATTGACTTCCAGAATAAAAATCCAAAAGTAAATCAAGCACCAGCACAGAATCACTGTTGTGACTCCTATTAATAACACATACGAGCCAACAGCTCTGGGTCAAGGTTTCAGAAGACAATGTTTCACATCGTCCATGGGAATCCTTCAGCCTGCTATCGATTGTCTGTCCAAGGGAAGCTGTCTTATCCATTGCTCGCTCCCTTGAAACACCTTACAGCTCATTATAATTCATCAGCGATTTCCTCTTAACCCCTCTACTCCACCAGACACACACGCACACACTCCTGCGCAGACACACACACACACTAAACCGATACATCCATTAATAATGCACGCCCAGTCAATACACCTTTACTTCTCTTGGCTGTCTCGTCTTTTCTGCAGTTTTGATTTTTGGAGAGAATTGGCAAGAGCAAAAATTATCCCAAAACACACTTTTATATCCAATGCACTTCAACTGCACCATCTAACACTCGTATAAATACCCTTTTTCTGACTTTGTATTATGTGTCTTGTCCTTTTACTGTTGTTAATTTTGTTTTTCTTCTCCACAGGTTGCTTGCATGCAGCTAATCAACGCTCTGGTCACCTCCCCTGATGATCTGGACTTTAGGATACATTTGCGCAACGAGTTCTTAAGATGTGGCCTGAAGAAAATCCTGCCTGTGAGTTTGAAAGAAACAACCTTAACTAAAAATCCTGAATTAGGATTACACAATTAATCAAACTTTAACTGGTTTTGGCCTTCACATGATTAATTGAACATAGTTGATGGTGATTTTTGATGTGTGAACACCCCATCTATTGAAAGTTTTACAGGTATGGGACAGTTTGTTGGAGAAAGCATTTTAGGAAATGCATTTAATGGTATTAAGTTTAAAATAATATACATTTTGATACAAAAGACCTCAGTCTGCTCAACTTGTACCCCCCCTCATCACCTGTATGTCTGCTCTCTTCAACCTATTCACCGGGTGCTACCTTTGTGAAGTCATCCAAACAACTCAACCTACATTTTAAAAAGTTTCACTTGAAGTTCTGTTTTTAACAACAGGTGATCCCCTAGTTGAAGATGAAGACTCTCAGATTTAAAAACTGAGAATGGAAAATAACAACTGCAGTAAAGCAGACTAAGAGCCGGAGGTTCAGATTTGTGTGTGTCAATGACGAGGATGAGTTCAAAAGTAGTTGCAGAGCCAACAGTTTCATAATTGTACAGCTATAAATAAACAAGCTGTAGGTATCATTATAAAACACAAACACAATGATCATAAACATAAAAGTCTTATGTTTCAAGATGAGGATTTTAAGACTTTATGATTTGATACATCTGCAAATGTACATTAATAACATTCACAGAGTTCTGATTATAAAAACAACTCTGTAGATCCATGCTTTTATAAGACAAAGTCATTTATTCAACTGCAATATACTATTTTTTTTTTGTTTCTGATGTTGGCCAAAAATGCCAGGAAAGAGTTTCTTTTTTTTCCTCTCTAGTCCAATGCTAGTAACAGGTAAGAAAAAGGAAAACAAAAACCACCAATTGTTTTGCTTCAATTTTTGATTGATCATGTGACCATAAGCCTGCAACTCCAATATGGCTTCCTTTATCGCCAGAATAAATCACCCATTGGCAGTGTCAGTTGTGGGCAAATGCAAAAATAGACTCTTTCAATAGCAGTTTAATGGCTTCTTAGACAACTTCTCTAGTTATTTTAGACACTAAAGACATTTCTTATATCAGTCTTGAAATATATATTTGCGAAATTAACACTTAAATGACCGTGTTCGTGTCACTGCTTGCACTGTGCAGATTGATTGTTTCACAGAAATAAATAAATGAATGCTACTTAAAAGTATAATCCTGATTAAATTCAAAACAACAGACTCTCAAGAACCCCCCAAAAATAAATAAATCAATAAATGGTTTGTTATTTAGTTGTGAAACAGACCTGTCAGACATTTCTAACAAGTGAAAGTGCCGTATCAACCCCCATCTCAGGATCTAAGGAGTGTTTCAGGTACTTGGTGATTTGAATAACAGCTTCAGCATCAACAGTATCATTAGCTGTAGTTGTAGGGCAGCTAGTCATGGTTGTAACACAATGTGTCGAGTGTGACGCCATGCCAGCACCTCATCACAAGGGTCGTCCTGGCATCATTATCGGCAAACCTCCACATCCTCACACAGGGAAAAGGCAAACAAGCTCCAACTCATCACTCATGGCCTCGTTTGTCGAGAGCGGGGTGAACGTGTCACAGAGCCAGTTGTTAATAAGTCATCCCAGCTGCTCCTGTTGATTATTACTGTCATTACTTTAATTATCTCCAATTCTGCCCCCTGATATGAAAGAGCCTCGGTGTACAGTCATTTATGAACGCCACGTTCACAGCTTTTTAATGCCGACATTCAAACTGACAGTCTTTCATCTAATTATGAGTTATGCTCAGGAGTCGACATAGCTGCTGGGAAAGAAAAAGTGAACTCCGCTAACAAAGAAAGCCCAATTTGTTTTGTTCTTACAGTCCTTGACACTTGGATTTGGCTCTCCTTCTCCTCCTCCTCCTTTCCCCCTCCACCCATTTTTTGTGGCACTGTGCACCTCCCTCCGAACCAGCGCTGCTAAAGACAGATGGTGCACCTGAAAAACAGCACAGGTTGATTGATACCTGCAGAAATTGGGTTACATTTGGCCCTGTCTCCGTGTGTAAACTCCACTGCCAGTGATTCATAGAGAAGTGGTAAAGAGCACTGCTGTAGCCTCTCGTGGCTGGAACAGGTGTGCAGGAATAAGTACTGTCTGGGATATGTAGTGAGAGGGTTCAGGGCAATCAGTTTGCTGTACAGCTGGTGCCCTGGAAATAATTTAGTGGGTTTAGAGTTTAAATTTACAATTTTTTACAATTTTCCTAAGTACATTTTCGAATTTAGCTATTGAAAACGGCTGAAGACTAGTGTGATGGGGTGTGAGAACATTGAAATGAATACTCTTGACAGGAATATATTAGACTGTGAGGACAAATAACAACTGTTTTCTGTTTCCTGTGCTGTTATTTTAAATGTCAGTCGCTGCTATCACCAGGTCAGTGTTATATTGGACAAATAGATGCAGATAATGTCACATTTTCTTACAGTAACTTAGAGAAAGGTGTCACAAGTCCACTATTTGCCAGTATGGTAGCCTTGCCCTACACATTCTAAAGAAATATGCTGTTGGGAATATTATCTGAATTATCCCTCGCAGGTGCTGCAGTGGTTTATCCTAATCCATGCTGCACAATGACCTTTTTGTATATCTCCATCTTTTCATCCATCTGCTGTATGTCTTACTTAATCTAGGAGCTGAAAGAGACAGAGGAGCTCGACATTCAGCTGAAGGTATTCAATGAGAACAAGGAGGAAGACTCCATCGAACTCTCCCACCGCCTGGATGACATCCGGGCTGAGATGGAATATCCTTTTTTGTCCTCCCACTGTGTGAAAATACTGATGAATAGATCCATGGAAGTAGCATGTGAAGAGGGAAGTACATACCATAGGTGTGTGTGCTTGTTGATTCATTAGAGGAGGAGAGCATATCTTGCTTTGTGTCTGACTTGGTATGCTCAGTAAATAACCCTGTCACCCTCGCCTCCAACCTTTTCACTCTTCTTTTAATTACCTTCCTCCTCTTCTATGCTCGTTACTTTTTTTTCTGGGTTAAGTAGAAGTGGTGTAAGACTCAAGAGGAAGATTTCAAAAGGACAGATGCTCTGCTCTTCTTCACATTTACAATGCACAGAAGACACTTAAACAGTTTTATGCGGCATCATATCATATTATATGATCAAGGTTTCTTCTCTTCAACTTTAATCGCCCCTTGTCTTTCCACACCGTTACAGAAATGTGAACTCTCCCCTTCAGCTCTCACTCCACCAATGTCCATTTAACTCCAGACGTGTGGAGTGGAAGTTAATAAGAAAGGCAGTAATTTAGTCTCCAGCCAGAAACTTCTTCAAGCATCCAGAAGAAGAAGCCTTTAATAATTCACCAATCTTCTCTGAGGCTATGTATGAATGGCTGACATTGTTGAACCAGACGCTGACATTGTTATGCAGATGTTCATTCCAGCAACCTTTTTCTTCCACTGAGTCCCACAGTTTCATACTGACATGAAGTGCTGCTGTGACTGACAGTTTCTGTTGACACATGGAGGTGAGGGGAGGAGGTTGTGTGTGTGTGTATATGAGTGTGAATGTGTGTGTGGAGGAGGAAAAAAAGTGCACCTGGATTAATGATGTGCTTGAGCAGGTTCACAAATGAGAAGGCCCAATGTTTGTTTCCAAGGACAATGTGGTATTGATCCGTGAGCTTGGAGCATGATTTGAATGCCTAGGCTACCCTTTGTCCCTTCACCTGCATGTAACACACACACACAGACACACAAACATAGACAAACGTGTGCGTGCTATGGCACAGTCAGTACTTCTGCTACCTGAGCATTGCACATGTGTCTTGTTTCTCCCTGCAGTTTCATGAATATTAACCTGAAGAGGCTCATCTCCTCTGTGTCCGGCCCAGGTCCATGTGCCGAGGAGGTGACTCCAGGCCACTAATAAATATTAATGAGCTGTGGAATGGTGATTGATTGACCCCACCACTGACTGGCCTACGTCACACTTGACTGCCGCTCATGTTTATTCATTATTTGGAGAGGGAGTGTAAAGAAAGACAGAGAGAGAAGGAGGGAGACGGTAAAGGATCGCAGAGGAGGGGGGGTTGTCATCGAACGGATTGGCATTCTACATTAGGTTTATGTCTGCAGCTTAGTGATAGATGAAGCTAGTTGGATACTTTCCCAGTCTGAGCTCCTTCTCATGTCCTCTCAAACGCTGCTGTGGCGAGACTATAATTGAATCTCACAGGATTGGTTATTCTCCCAGGCTTCATACTCGGCTAATATAAGGGAGGGAAATGATCCTGTAAAGGAGAGCCTTATTCCCATCCCTCTGCCTCTAAAAAATGATATGGGATAGGAGTTTAATTACAGACATTGTTGAAATTAATAGGAAAAGTGTCACACAGTATTTAAAAGAATTGATCTGTCCCTGTTGCTGCAACAGATTGTTTCTTTGGACGAGAGCATGGGGACACTGAGGGTAGAGTGACATGCTGTTATTTTTTATGGAGAACTTAAATTTTCTGAGTTATTGATGAACTATCAAAAAGTTATCCCTCTCCAAAAGCTGATTAAAAATGACAAATGATATCAAGAAGCAAACAAATGCAGAGCAAATCCTAAAATTAACCTCTGACCTCTTAATTCGACCCTTTAATCTCTCTAGAAGTTTGGGTCCATAGCCATGGTATATCCACAAATTCAGCTTTTACAACAAGCTGGTGGTTTCAGACATGTTACTGTGATGCACTTTTGGTATTAATTTCACTTTAATTCTGTCTGAGTCCCTTCAGCTTAGTTACCTAAAATTCATGTATTAAACTAATATTTTCTGTTCCCAAAGCAGAAGGGAAGGGATTCACAACACATGCTGCCACAGTGCTGAAGAATGTTATTGCTTAGCAGCCGGTACGTCACACTATGTAAATATTTTAGCAGACTTCATGTTATGATAGCAATCAGGTTTTCATCTCTGCAAGCTTAACAGGGCACTATCTTTTTCACTTTTTTTCTGCATGTGTGCACATATCTGAGAGGCTTATTTCACTTTCCCAAACAAGTTGTCTCCGTAGGGAAATCCTCCTTTCTCAAGCAAACAAATTAAATCGGCTCCAAATCACTCATTTTCCTGGCTTCTTTACTTCTTAGAGCTGCACTTTTAGGAAGCTATTAGAAGTTTGAGAAACACAGATTTAATTAGTTCTTAATGAACCTTTTACTGCCAATCAGCCGTTAAAAGATGGGAGTTAGATTTTGTAATATGAATCAGTCAGGGGTGTGTCCAGAAAGATGATGGGGGGCCTCCTTGAAATCTCAGTGGCCACCATAAAATCTCTCAGAATTATTAGCTCTTGCCTCGTCAGATGTTTGTAAAAATCAACGATCAGCAGATTTCTTAAAAAAGTTCCTTAAAGACAGAAAAAGTGCATTCAATATCTATCTTTTAAGACAGGTCTGGAAAGGCATCAGCACATAACTCATTTCCCAGGATACAAGAGTTGGACATTTCTGGAGTGAGGCTGATACAATACCCATCTCATTACACTGGTAATGACCAGATTCATCAAAGATATACAGTTAATGCAGCAACTATGAATGCATTATGATACAATTAACATCCTTATTTTTTATTAGTATCTATTCATCTCATTTACAGGGACATTGCATGTTACTATGCTCATGAAAGACTAGTTTCCATCTGTAGTCCCAGGCTACTTAAAGGTAGGGTCTGCTGAAATATTCATTCTTGTTTGTAAACACAACATCCAAACTGAGCTCCTCCTCCATGGCTCAGTGCCAACGGCTGTGCATGCCCACAGCCTCCAACCATAGCTACGTAAATACATTTACCATCCCAGTGAGCACCTGCAGCATCATGTTTCTCCATGGAAGAGACTCAAGAGCCGTACACCTAACTCCTGTTTTGAAAGCCTCAACAAATCTGCTTTTCTCCTCAGTGTAATGCAATAATGGCACCTGTTAATGTAAAGCAGGTCAAAATGTAAAGAAAAGAAAACAAAAAATTGTAAAAGAGGCTTTAAGTTATTTGCTTGGTCCCATGTTTAAATAAATGCATAAGTATTTCATCTTGATTGGTTCACATTTTACCAATACATTCATTTCATCAACCAAGTTTTCAAACCACTACATGTGGATTTCATCACAGAACTGTATTCAAACACAACATCTGTGATGATTCTTTCACATCTTGCCTGATGGTTGTTGCACTGTTTTCAATCCATTTATCTTGCCATCCCTTTACGATGCTGCTCCCTGTCTAACTAACAAACATGCTGTATGTTTTGTTTTTTGGTTTTTTTTGGCAATTTTGAATTCACTGAATGCTGCTGGCAGTTGTTTTAGTTTTGTTGACTTGGACATCTCAATCCCTCAAGATTTCAGCTTTAAAGATTCCTAACTTGTTTCACTGTTGTGTTATTTTTGAAGATACAAAAAAAACCCCAAAACATTTATCAGAATACGACATCTCCCTGTCTAAAGATTCTGTGCTCTTAGAATATTTGGAAAATGATATTCAAAATAGCTTCACTGTTGTCCATGTCATTTTCATTGTGACAGGAAGGGGTAAAGTTATAAATAGTGCACTAGATGTGCCATGACCCATCATTTCCATGGATTGATATGATTTGTGACCCGTAATCAGGTTGCTGCCAGTGTCCCTTGTACTATTTCTAATTAATAGCTGTTGTTAAGGGGTCTTGACCAAATGGAGTCAGGTATTCCATGTAGCTGGACAATTAGAAAGTAAGCCAGGTGATAAACTAGTATAGTGTTTGATCTATGAATTTGAGATATTTAAAAAAAAAAACAACGCTCAGGAACAACATCTGCTTTCAATGTCAGAACCATCACATCTTCCTCCTGGGGAAAGCAAAGAGAAGACACATAATCAATACCTTTTGCAAATTTAATAACATGAATTTTCGCTCCTGAGTGCGCGTCAGCTTTAATCTGAGAGCTGAATCTCAGCCAGACTCCTGCCCCGTGAATAATCGTCCCACCATCATTCCTGCCTTGAACATTGAAACCAGTGAGTTTTTTATGTAATTAATTTCCCTCTCTTTTGAAAGGTTCAGAGTGACAGGTAAACCAGGGGGAGCATTCTTTATTGCCAATCCCCTTCCCCTTATTCACTGTTTTAGTTCCCCCGAGAAAAAATGGATAAGAGGAATCACGTCTCCTTTTGCTTTTGCTTCTTGATGCCTGTCAGAAAAGCTGAGGTGAGGAACTGGGGAAAATAAACAAGTTGTTTTGAAGAAAAGGAAAAACTAATACACTTTTTAGATGTTTACAAGGAGTTGAAGGCACCGGAGTATGAACCCGTATTTGTAGTTTTCTGAAGAAGTTAGCCAAAACTTTGACTGAATTTACAAAATGTAACCGCTGTTGTCCTTAACCATGCTGCTGCACTGATATGAATGAGGTGTACCATCTCCTGTCCAACATGGTGAAAGACACTGGCTCTGAGGCCTACTTCCTGTCAATCCTTCAACACCTATTGCTCATCAGGAACGACTATTACATCAGGTAAGTTCCCTTTGATTTTTACGATAACCCCAGGATGAACCGCAGAACTTTGTAATCTTTTTTTTGTGTGTGTGTTTTGTACTGTAGCCATGAGACACTAAATAACTAAAACTGTTTCTGCATGGTGAGTCGATTTCCCTGTGTGAAGCCGAACCTTTATTCTTTTCAACAGATTCAGTAAATTTCACTAGTATGCCAACATATTTTTGGTTATCTTATTGAAATTATAATTCAAAGTTTATAGACTGGACGATGAGCCTTATGATACTGGACAAACTAAGAAGAAAACATATATCACATTAAAATGAGAATACATTTAATTCATAAAAAAATGTCGACTTAAACCAAGAAGCAAACTTCTGTGCTGTGTCTCAGTATTTGTACTTCATGATTGCACATACCGTTTTGAGTGTATAGTTACTTTCACATTGACAATGTGGAAGAACAAAGTGCACTTTGCATTCTCAGGTAGCCTCTCAAAATGGTCAAAAAGTTGAGTTTTGAAGGTCCGACACTTCAAACCCTCACCTATTGGCTACATATCAGAAGGGGTGGGAATGGACCAAATAATGGAAGGTGATCACAATTAATGAATATGAAAATGAAGAACACCTGTAAGCAGTTGTGAAATCTATTATTTCTTGTACTGGTTGCAGTTACTGGTGAATTTACTTGCCAATTTTACCTCAGTCCATCAGGTCACAATTGGGCTTATTGCTCACCAAAGCATGGTGGTCAGTTCAGTATGTAAACTCCAGTAATTTACTGACGCTTCAAGTTCTTTACATTGGCTTGATTCAAGGTTTAACACTGCATTAATTTTATCTGTGTGTATCAAGATTAGGTTAAACTTAGCATAACAAGGAATTCAAAACCCGCATGCAGCAGTTAATCCCTTTAAGTTAGCATTTCACATGGTGATCGCTGTTTATCGGCTGCAAGATTCTGCTTTAGAATTAAATTGGTAACTTCGCCTCTGCCTGCATCAGTTTTTGATACAGGCTATGATTTAAACTCCTTTGTGGAAAAATTGTGTTTTTACCACAAATTACAGCACATTTTCACAAAGGAAATAAAAATATTCTGTCTCCAAAGCTCTTTTTCGATTCATGACAACTTCATAAGAGTTTCTTTTGGAAGTCATTCATTATCATTTTACTGAGGCTTTTGGTTATGCATTAAAGGGTTGTGTTAAATCAAACTGGTGAAGTTGTAGACAAGCTAGGCTGTGACCTTAGTTTCACATCTCTTCTTGTGTCATTAGGGGTTTGAAGTGAGTTGGAGTGAGCAATTTATTGAGGCTTCTATCATCTTTAGGCTTTATGATGCCACAGTCTGTGGCTTAAACGAACAACCTGGACAATGTAGATCGACAAAACACAAAACCTGAAGTATATGAAACCTGGAGCATAGAATATTAAGGTAGTTTCCCCCAAAACCACTGAGTGGGGTCCCAGTGGGATGAAATTGAATTTATGGAGATGAAACTGAACCAAAAGCCCTCATCGGTTTGAAACACACAAGTTATTACAGTCAGTGTAATATTCAGTACTTTGAAATGCTTTATTAGTTTTAAACTGTTGGGTTAGCTTTCTGCTTTGCCACGGGGAGCAAATATGTCAGCCACTGGGCAGGAAACCCACTGCTCTTCTGTACGAAGTGACATTGATGAATTCACTGCTGTGTCAGACTTTTTTTGCAGATATAAGACGAAAAAAAAGAAGATGAAGAGAAGATGAGGAGAGGAAGATGAATTTACCATAGACAAGTTGCTATTCCCTTGGCGTTATGAATAATGTATTCCTCATCTATTTGTGGGAAGTGAGAAATAGAATTTGCATTAACCAGCTACAGCCATGTCCATCTTTGCTCCAGTGTCCGTGTGCTGGGCTGTTCGCCAGCAGTATGGAGGGATCTGTGACAGTGCTCATAAAGAAATCTGATGTTTAAAAGATAAATTTCATACCAGTTACAGGGACAAACTGAGACATGTGCAAACATACCATAAACTTGTTCCAAATTTGGCATTTTTCTCCCAATGCATCACGGTAGATGCTGTTCTTTTCTTCAATATTGGCTTTTGGAGTGAAAATCTTTTGATGTCCCTGACAAAATGAAGTGAAAGGAAAAAGTATGCAGAGGGTTTTTTCATCTTGATACAGAAATAAAGCTGTCAATTCAGAGACTGGTGTTAGAAAAGCATGGATTAAGTTGAGTCACCAATTGTTGGCAGGAGTAATGTATCAAAGTGTGACAGTTGTTGGCTATATGATCAAAGATGTACCTGTGTACCCAAAATATTCCATCCAAAGTAAGGATTAAGCTGCATGGTTTGGAAATAATTGCACACTTGGCACTCTGATTAGTGTATTAAGTAATAATTTGATTATAAATAATCAATTAATAAAATAATTATTATTCTAATAAGTCTGAGATGGTCTACGGTGTGGGTAAACTGTTGCAGTGCTCTGCCTGCCATCATTCCTCCTAACACAACATTAGTTGTTGCTCTGCCCTCCGGGGCTGGGTTTATTTTTGATAATTAATCTCTCGCTGCAGCCCTAATAAATAGGAGCACATCAAACCCACCCAGTAAATATAGAGCAGATCGGCTCTTTTGGAGCCGGGTGATATGGGGATTACTCTGGCTATGTGGAGCAGAGCTGGATCAAGTGGCTGTGGCTGCGCTGAACTGCAAGCTATCATTGGAAGAAATGAAGGTGCCAGAGTAAAAGAAGAGGTGGAGAAATGATGCAGGGGACATATGCTGGCTTTTGGAGCCTGGCCCTGCCCACTGTGGAGGGCCCTGACAGTTCTGGGTCACTCTTTGCGTCTAGTTATCTCCACCCAGCCCCTATCTGCCTGGTGGTGGCGGAGGATGGAGGACGGAGGGAAAATAGGGCGGCTTATTGAGATAATAATGTGGCATACACTGGTGACAGTTGTAAGCCGAGTGCCACAGTTCTTAAGCCATGCAGGGCGATGTGTGAGCTTTCACTAGCTTGTTCCAATCACGAGTGGGCGCATCCGCCAGCTCCAGCTTCATGCTTTCAAAACAGTGCACCTAAACACTGATTTATTCCTATTTGCTTTGGCTCAGAATTTTGTGTTCTTTCATATTTCTGTTCAGAGCCTGATACAGCCTGTCCACCCACAAGTTACCAAACACAACCTTTGAAATCATGGGCAACAGAGTCCAAACTGTGAAAATAACCCGGCTACATGTCTTTGTGATATCTTAATAGAAATTCAAACAGTACACTTATTTATTTATTTGTTTTATTTAAATATAGCTTGTATTTCTGCATGATTTTTTTTTATTGAGAATGTTTTTGTTGGTATCACCGCAAATTAAGCAGCCCAGTTATACACATTTTGTTCACAACTCTGCTCAAAAAAATCATTAATTTTGAGTTTCATTAGCACCTCTGTCCCTTAATACTCTCATGTAGAGCAAAGGGTCTAAAAATACCCTTTGTTCTGTATTTACATCAAAGATGTTAAAACCTCTCCTGTGGAGTTTTTGAGTTTCGATAATTATCAAATATCTAATTATCTGACAACATCATTTAAAGGGAAAGTTTTAGGACTGTTGCTTTTAAGAGGTGTAAGTATTATCCGGTGCTGGCTGAAACATAAGGACATAACTTCATAAATGTGCCTCATACAAAGTAGGGTGTCGGGGTGTATCTGTGCTCAAGTACACAGCACCGACTCTGTGTCCACGATTACACTGTCACATGTATGAAACAAGATGAAAGACTTTGCGTTATTACAGAATCAGAGGGCTGTCCCTGCCAGAGATGATCAAACTGTTTTCATCCTGATTAGAATATTTCATCTTGCTTGGCCCTCGGCTGGATTTGAAATGCTGGGACTTTCTTTCTTTCTTTGCTTTTTGTACACTCGAAAAAAATGTTATGAACATAAACAAAAAGACAACTTACTTTACTACATTATAAAAAAACAAAAAAACAAGCTGCACATGAAGTGATGTTAATAACTTGTGAATAGGGCGGCCTGCTCAGTGGTTTAATCATGTGCCCCTTGTAAAGAGGTAGAGTCCTTGAAGTGGACAGCATGGGACCGATTCTAACCTACCCTTCTCTGAATATCAGTCTTCATCCTTTTCATCCCTGGTTTCTTCACCTATAGCTCTATAAAGGCATTAAATCCCCCAAAACTTCGAAAAAAACAAAGAAACCAAAGAATAGAGACAAGTCTGTGGGCTATTGTTCCTTTAATTCTTTATTCAGAGCCGCCCTCATGGATCAACCACTCATTCTTGACTGCTCAAAAAACTAAGCATTCTGAGTTTTCTTGTCCCTAAAAGAATCAAAGTCATTATGCTGCTACTCATTGTTTCATTGTGTTTTGTTTCCTCAGGGAAGTAAACTTCAACTATTACTCAGTGATGATTTTTCTAGCAGTTCTTGACTAGAGGAGTTATTTTAGAACAACTTTAAGGTATTGTTGATTGGAATCACTATAGATCAATTTTTCAACGTCTTGTGACTCAGCCCAAATCCTATTTTCCATTTGAAAATAAGTGTAGCTTAAGTCTTTGGGGGGAGTAAAAACTCAGGTGTTTCTGTTGCAAATTTAAACATCAACTTCTGTTCAATGTCATGTCTCGAAAATCATTATTTCTCAGTCTGGGGCTCCGCTTAAGCTGGCATTGTATTTGCTAAATGTCACTTGCAATTAAAGTTGATAATGTTACCGGGAAAAGGTCACATACCAACCTGTGTGGCGAAACGGGACTCTGGAGCCAATTCAACACACCCTGTTCCTGATAACGCCGGGCGCTTAGTCACACTCCTAACTGGCTGACATGTTTCTCTGGTCATTGTGCTTTTCAATTACACACATTATGCTGATTAGATTTACATTTCACTTTTTATGGTTGCTCTAATTGGCTAAGATGATTGCAAATTAGGGATGAGGGCAAGCGTAGCCCAGGCCACCGTCTGTCACCTTGAAATGGACAGACTTATTCAGACTTTGCGTTTTGTGTGCCCATTAATCTGCTAATTTCATGATCGGGGCGAAGCAAGTTATCAAATTTAATAGGGTGCCTATTTTCTCCAGCAGCACCCCTTTTGACATGGCATTTTGTGACCTCTAGCGTGGATAGGGGAATCATTTGTGGTTAATTAGCCTTGTAGAGTTTGCTTCACTCTTATCTTTTTGTGGTGTGTCTAATTGTTCTGCTTTATGTTTTGTGACCCCTCAGGCCTCAGTATTACAAGGTGATAGAAGAATGTGTGTCTCAGGTGGTTCTGCATCGCAATGGCATGGACCCAGACTTTGGCTACAGCAAACGACTGGATGTGGACTTCACTCATCTAATCGGTACCTTTTATTTATATTTATTCATGTCCTCAAGTCTTTTCATTTGAGTTAAATGAAATCCTTGTTATCATCACCTGTTATTTTCCTTTGAAGCTCTTAAGCAGGAGGTCTATTGTTGCTCAAACTGTTTCGAAACTTTATAGTCACTCTCATTATCCTCCAAGATCGCCCTGAGATTCCTCTGCCAAACACAACACCTGCAGTGCCCTGACATATAAGATTGGGTCATCTAATTGTTTATGAATAATACATACTGTCTGGCAAAATGGAAGCTGTTACTTCAGAATTGCTCTAAATGTCATTTTTCTGCAGTCAGAAAAGTATTTATCTACCCCAGCATCACAGAAAGAACATCTATTTACAATGCATTACTAATGGACAAATATATTTTTCCAAACAGGCAAAAGAGAGAGAGAAAAAAACACAACAAAACTGACGAAACAGAAAGAGAAAGAGAAAGCACAGTAATTATCAAGACAATGAACGGTTGTTTCCTAGTAATTTTCAAAGACTTGGAAAGGTTTCTTCTGACTACGTTGGAGATTCTTCAAAAGAGTGACTGAAATGTCATCAAACAGACACTTTTTCTTTTTCAAGGTTCCTACTCAAAACAATATAAGTGTCTCTTCTACTGTCCCTTGATGCCAAATTCAATTTGTATCTGACAGACGCCATTTTCTACCGTCACTGTATTTTTTTTTTCATTTTGCCACGTTCACATCAGGGTGTCTGTTTGGAGCTGCTATTGTGTTTCTTAGTTAAATGTGTTATTTGAGTGTGATCTAACAATTAACACATTACATTCATATCGAGTGAATAATTCATGAACAGGGTGGCTGAAGACTATAGGTTTGTAAGAACACACGAACGAAACAAACGCTTGAAAGTCTGAAAATATTTTTTTCGCATGTAAATAACACACACCTAAAGTGACAGATTGCAGCGCTGTAATGTTTTAGTGATAACTGTCAATATTCAAGAAATCACCAGCTCATGCGCTACTGCATGAGCCAATGATTGCAAGCTATGACTGATTTCACCGTACGTGTAGAAGTCATTGAACACATCACTAAATTTTTTTTTTCTGAACTTGTCCCCTCTTCCCAAGGTTAACACAGCAGTTGCGTCAGCTGCTACCGATGCCCATTTCTGTACTTTGTCTGCTTCTCTCCAAGGGAGGACTTAACTTTTATTTCACATTTATTTAACTCTTCCCTTGGTTTTGCTTTTCATCATAATCAAATTGTTACTACTTTTATTGGGAGGCACATGGAGGTTCACTGAAACATTAAGCTTGGGATCCATTATTTTTTTATTTTATTTTATTTTTTTATTTCTTTTTAGCTGAACTCTGTGGTGTTGTGGGCTGCTTATGGTAATTTGGGACATTTTTTTATTAACTCAGGATCTAATTTCAAGATCCTTCGAGGATTTTGTAAGTGACATTGCAAGTTAAAATTATAAAGGTACTTTTACATATTTGCCTATCCATAATTAGTGATTTAAAATAAGATTATCAGAACCATTATTTGTTACTTCTAAATGCTATCTCTCAGTATCTTTGGTCAAGTTGACTTTCCCAGGAGAACGTGAATCCATTTGCTGCAAGTAGACAGAAAGTTCTTGTGACAATCCTAGCCAGCAAAGTTTGACAATAAAAAGCAGGATATGTGCTTTTTCTGAAGAAATTGATTAACTTTGTCACACTGGCTGACACTGGAGCTGGACTGTTAAAAAGAAAAAGGAGGTCAGAGCAGAAGAAAGCTAATCAGGAGAGTGCTAAAGCACGGGCTAAAACATAGACTTATCTGTTTGTAATAATGTTCAGTCCAACCCACATGCAGCAGCTATTCTGTAGTGGTCTGTTCAAACTTGACAGTCTATCAATAAAATGAAGAGCCAGGTTATGTTTGCTCTGCTTGGTGAGGTTGGAGTTGGTAGATAAACACTGGTAGGACATAACCAGGATTTACTAATGTGACATGCTACGGAAATCTCAGAGCAGCGGGCTGTGATAACAAACTGAGTTACAAGGTTTGACGGTTTTCATGTTTCAAACAACAAAGGAATAAAACACCTTGTCACTTTGCATCTTGGGTAAAGTTGTCTTAAACAAAGAAAAGTCGTATAAAAGAAGACCTGCTCTCCATTCATTTGTCCCAGCATTCATGCAATAGTCACGAGCTCTTGCATGAATGCTGGGAAATGGATTATTAGTGCGAGAAAACACTACAGATTTAATATAGTCCTGATAGTGCCTTTATGAAAGCATATACTCCCGGGGTCCAACCATGGAAGCTTGACATTTGAAAACTCAAATCTGTATTTTTAAATGTATATATATATATATATATATATATATATATATATATATATATATACATATCTGTCTAATCACCAAATATTGTGCTCAATTTCTGTTAAAATATTGTGCTCAATTTCTGTTAAAATGTTTAAAATCACAGCATTAAACATTTCACCCACCTAAAACAGTTTTAAAGTAAGATTTCACACATATGGGATCTGTTTTGCTTTCAAATTGATCTATTTGCAAATCTCACTCACATCCCCCCCAGACATGCTTCTGGACTATCTCATCACTGCTGTTGTCTTGTCTTTCAGATCAGTGTGTGGACAAAGCCAAAGTAGAGGAGAGTGAGCAGAAGGCTGCAGAGTACTCCAAAAAGGTGAGACATTAATCACTCCAAACAGCCCCTCCTTTGGTTGGCCGACTCCCATCAGGAAAGTTTTTTCTTCCTCAGAGCTCCCAGACAAGCTATTGATTTTCCATGCCCTGATCAATACCTGGCTGTGACGCTACATGATCCGTATCAGCATTACAAGAATCGATGCCGATGTTCTGATGTATACTTATTTGTGCACAGTGCCAGGGCAGAGTTAAGTTATGTGGAGGAGCTTTTTGTACACTTCTGCAATTAAAGCTGCCTTCTTAAGGATTTCTCTTTTTATCTGACACGTCCTTTGCATACTGTAGAATTAGTATCTTAAATATTTATTTATTTTCTTGGCAAATAAAATAGCTGCCCCCATACAGTTAAACCTTGCCTTGAGCACATATGTATGATATTCAAATGTATCTTCTCGCGTCACTGCACTGTCTGGCAACATCGAGGGGGTCCAGGATAAGCATTTTCCTTAAGAGTCTTGTCCCACCAGCCTACCAAGCACCCTGCTGCGCTGTTGAAGTCATTGTAGTGACAGGGCTTGGTTTCTCCAAAGGTTATATCCATCAACATACATGAAAGCCAGGCCTGAAACAAAGACAAAGGACAACAGGCCTCTAGGGCTGTATCGGCTAAGAATAGAAATCGGCCAGAGAGTGTAAGACGCCGTATTTTGGTGTCTGTTGATGTGCCCCGTGGCTGTGTTCCCGAGACACCGAGCAGTTCACCAGCCCTGTGTGCGTGTGTGTGTTTACATCTTTGTACACATATTTGTTATGTGCACACAGACATGCTTGTGCCTCTTTTCTTTCAGTTTGATGAGGAGTTCAGTGCGCGGCAGGAGGCCCAGGCTGAATCTCAAAAGAAGGAAGAGAAAATCAAAGAGCTGGAGGGGAAGATCCAGGCCCTGGAGTCCCAGGTAAAATCCGTAAAGAGAAATCCCACCACTCTGCAAAACAGTGTTACATTTCCCCAGAAGAGCTTTCACATTGTTCGCTTTCCAAAAAAAAAGGCAGCCGACCAAACATGTCAAGAAGGTCTTTTAATCAGTTTTTGAAGTGAAAAGTATCTCATACAATCTTAAACAGAAAAAGTTTGCCTAAAGCTCAAAGTAACAAGAAGTAATAGCAGCACTTGAAAAGGGCTGATTTGGTCAGAAGGATACCTTTCAAACCCACTTACAGATGTGCTGCGGCTGTAAGTGGAAGTTATCATCCATGCAGGAACATTTGATTTAATAAAGGGTCAATCTCCTTCCTAAGTTGTAGCTCTTTTTATGCGCCAATTGCTCTATTGAAGCTTTTCCTATGTAATTCTATCATCACAGAGATGGATTGTGTTTCCTCTCTTGGCCTTCACATCATTTCTTCACAGGCAAAACCTTCCATTTTAAGCTCAGAAAACGAGTACTATTTCCCCCTTAACCCAATTTTCAACACTTCAGTACTGTCTTGAGACAAAAGGGCAGTTTGCCTCTCTGCTTAGGGAATTTAATATAAACCGGCAATGGAAGATGGTGTAGCTACATTTGCTACATTTCTATGGGAGATTGCTCTTTCCTTCAAACATCCCTCTGTTGCTGCATTTATTGGCGCTCCCTGCACCTGCATCTTTGCTAGTTACCTCAGTTGTAACATACTTCTGCTTCAATGCTTTCGCTATGGTTCTTAGACCCACAACAAATGCTGTGTTGTGGCTGTTGTTTTGGCCAGTTGCACACAGTTTTTCTCCATAAAACTGAATGTGTGCACATGTCTCACTCCTGCACTTTTTATACTTGAGTGCTGCGTCACCGTTTTTCTTTACCCCGCATTTATACCCAACCTCATCATCCCTCATCTCCCCCCTTTTTTAAAGACACTTTAACGCTTTCTACCCCTTCTCTCTAACTGCTGTGCTTCCTCACCCCATTTCCTCCCCTTGCTCTCTCCTTCATCCACCTTCTGTCAGAACCGTATGCATCAGGCTGTGTTACCTTAGCGTGCCCTCCTTCCCTTGTTGGAGCTTTTTATGTTGTGTTTCCAAGTGTTTTCTTCCCCATAACACACCTCCCCCTCCTCCTCGCCCTTCCCCTGACAGGCCTTCTGTCTTTTGAAGACTGACTGACTGCAGTGCATTAACAGGTAGTGCAGAGCAGAGGAGCCCAGGAGAGTCAAGCCCTCTCCTCCTCTGTTTGTCTGAATGCTCCTTCAAAGAGCAGTGACGGCTTTAGAGCAGAACATCAGCAGATATTAACCACTGTAGGGAAATATATAATTTGTTTGGCACAAACCTGCTTGAATATAGCCATAAGCTTCATGTTATGTCCCTTATGTATCTTGGCAGAACAAAGCACAGTAGGGCTTATCTTTCAAGGAGCATTTGGATACTTTTGTTGTATGAATGCATTTTATACCAATGGTGATGGACATGTATTTATTTTATTTTCTCTCTCCTGCAAAGCAACAAGTGATCTTCAGTTGTTTTCTTAGTGGATTTATGTCATTACTACAAGATGCTGATACCAGTTTTCCCATGAAAACATGCTCATTTCAGTAGTTTTCTAGAAATCTCAACTTTTTTGCTCACTTTGCGAAGATGACTAAAATGTTTTCCAATTGTAATGGATTGATTGATCTCATTTTGAGATAACATTTGTTTGGTTTTCTGGCATTCTGGAAAACAAAACTAAAGCCTGGTCAAGAGATAGACCAGGCAGATAAAACATGCTGTGATTGACCAACCAAGCTAAGGTGAGATAAACTTCACTATAGGTATAGATATGAGGAAGTGGAAACTGAAATGTATAATTTTGTTAGTTTGAATAGGTGTCTTGCAAAACTACATCTAAGCCCTAAATTTAAAATTAGATGAAATATTTTGTATGCTAATTTAAATTATTTTAATCTCCACCTATTTTAAATTCAACTGTCTGTATTCCTAAAATTGGGAAATGTACAATATTTTCTTTCAGTTCTCGCCACTAGCTGTCACATGTAAGAGGTAACCTTTCACCAGCTCATTCAGCTGCAGTTTTGGGCTAAATCCAAGCATATCAACAGATATGTACAATGTTCTATTATGAATGACTCATTTTTAAATAACTGGCCCTTTTTTCTTCCCTCAAATTATGATTTTTCCAAAATATTTTCACAAAGGCTTAGTTTTAATGTTGTACAACTGGCATAACTAAAAACACTTTGCTAACTACCAAATGCAATTAAAAAAAAAGAAGACGAAAGCAGTAATGTTGAGTTCCAGCAAAACTTGTTTAGTTTTGTGCAATCAGAAACAAGGGAAAGTTGCAGTGACTATCAGTTGTCTCAAAGTTGAAGTAACAAACTGCTTTGAAATAGTGAATAAAGCTAATCGTCAGTGTAAACTTTGCAAGGCCAAAGTACCCTGACTTATGTCCACAAAAACTCTGTCCATGGAGATCAAGACATTGAGCAGAAAGGGCAGTGACTATTTGATTAATTGTAAAATAGTTACAAATGACTGTCAGATAATTTAAATGCTTGATATGTCCACACAGCCAGTGAACTGAAAGTTGGCAGTTTCTCTCTCCTGATCACACAACTGCCACTAAGTGGAAATCGGTAAACCAGTGGTAATGGAATATGCAACTAGGTGAAAGGGATAGGTTTCTGCCCATTAAAAGAAAGTTTTCCCTTGAAATTGTTACTTTCTAGATGCTATGAAGTACTGTGCAGATGGTGAGGTAAGATGAGATAAGACTCCTTATCTTGTCTTGATGATGGGTCTCAGTTAATAAAATAAAATTTTATGAACGATAACAGGTCTAGACCTGATAATGTTTTTGAAAGTTGAGATAACGTTTGTCACCATTGGTCTCTGTATAAATCAAGATTGATTGATTGATAGTTGTGGTATAACACAGAATGTCTCAGGTTCAGATTAGGTCACAAGAAAACAAGCTGAAATGAAATGTCATGGGAAAACAGAGCAAGTGAAATGAAATGTCAGCTTAGGGCTTCTGTTAGTGATAAAGATGCTGCTAATTTTAACCAGCATCACACATTTCTTTGCTTTTTTCAAATCTGATTCCTGGGCTGTTTGGGTTTAAGTTTATGAAGTATAGAAATTCAGTTGGAGTCATTTTTTGTTTCAGACGTAAGTTCACAAACACAATTTGTCTGCTACCTCAAACGACCCAACGGTGTCATCCCCTTAGACAGTTGTGAGTTTGTTTTTCCAGGAACTTGGCGCTGAAAAAGTGTCTTTCCCAACCTAATCCGTATTTGACACAGTGCTGCAGAAAGCCATTAACTGTAAGAGCAAGGACCCTTTAAATCGTTGTGTGGACACGCATTCGGTTTGTCCATCAAAGCTGCTGCACTCTCCCAGCCGTTTAGCTGAATATGAATGAAGTGGGGGTTGACCCTCACCTTTCATCTCCGGGACAGAATTCCTGTCAGATATGAAAACACACGCATGCTGGAGTTGCTCCCCTTCACCTTGTTTGTGAAGCGACACATTTAATGAGACTCTTTCTGGAGGAACTTTGCCATTGTAACAAGCTGCCTGTTTGATGTGCCTGTTTGATTATCCCTCAATTGAGTTGAGTGGAGCTTGTAAACATCAGCACTGGGCACAAATCAGAACAAGAGGAAATCACCCACCCTTCCCCAAAACTTTGCTTCAAACCACTCAAGGTGAAAAAAAGGATCTTTTCATTGAATTGGCTGTAGATGTGATGAATAATGTAGCACACTGCAGTGGTACACTGGAGTACTCTGCGCCATCCCATTAATAGGTTTTAACAACCTGGCGGTGTAGTAGCTGACCCAGCTGTGCCCCAAGAGAGGCTGGAGGTGTATTAGACCATTTCTCTCTCTTTTACTGCCAGGATAGCTTCAGCCGTGGATGATTACAGAATTTGACTCAACTGAGAATGACAGCAGCGATCACAATGGATAGATGGAGCCAGAAATGTACTGTTTCAATCACTGACACACATTCAAAATTCATAAACGTGTCCTTACATTATTATTTTTTTAATTGGCAGTCAAAAGCAGAGCACACTGCACTGCACCTGCAGAGAAAATGTCTGTCTTTCTTTTTTAAAACTAAAAGCCTTTAACTTTGAATCCCTAAGGGTGAAGGATAAACTAAACCTCATCTTTGCTTTAAATATTGCACTGCACTTCCATTTTCTGGAATTCTTGCAAAAGGAAAGTTCTTTTTAACCCACTCCTGCAAAAGTATCCATCTTCTTTTCCATTACACACATTAAATATTTACTTCTCTACAGTCTATAGAAAGACTTCCACTGTAGGAACTACTTCCTAAAAATTGAACATTTCTGTTTCTGTGGAATATTT
Source organism: Thalassoma bifasciatum (assembly GCA_008086565.1). Taxonomy (NCBI): domain Eukaryota; kingdom Metazoa; phylum Chordata; class Actinopteri; order Labriformes; family Labridae; genus Thalassoma; species Thalassoma bifasciatum. Next base: position 427,287 of record RPOG01000057.1, read on the forward strand.
TCCCATCCTTTCTTTTTTTGGCAAGGTCGCAGAGAGAAAAATATCAAAGCAAAATTGGTACATTTCTGAAACAAAGACTGCAGCTTGAAATCAATGCCCATCACACATCTAAGAGTGTTAAGTTGAAATGTATTTTGCAATGCCAAAAAGGAATAAAAAGGGGAAAAAAGAAGAAAGGTTTTGAAGGTGCGCTGACTGTCAGTGATGCTGTGCCTTGTTCCTTTCGTGCTGCAGTCAGTGCTCTACACTGATGCTCTTTTGAAGGTAGATTACATCTTGTTTTAGGTGCAAAAGTACAGCACACTCTGCCTTTTGCACATCAAATAGCTCATTCAGACAAAATGGGAATATAACATTGTGCTTCTATTGTCATTAACTGTGTAAGGGACATCCTCTTTCCCCTGCTCGCCTTTTTTCTCTGCCGTCTTTGTGTTTTCTGTAAGTACCGTACCTATTCTGGTGTACTAGTGTTCTTCTTCTTCTTCTCTTCTACTTCTCTGTCTATCTAACCCACCTCCCATTTGTGCCTCTTTGTTGCCTTCTTTTGTGTTTTGTGTGTTCCCATGGTGTGTGCGTGTATCTGTGGTGTGTGAATGTGTGTGTGTTTGTGTTGTATCTGCACAGTTAACTATTGAAAAAGACAAGCTCAAAGAGGCTCAGACACTCAACAGGGAATATGAAGCCAAGGTGGGTGTCCTCTTTGCATGTGTGGCCCTTGACATAATCTCACAGTTAATTAACATCAAATCAGACTATTGTGATAAATGATTGAGATTGTTGTGCCTAAGATCTTCTGTTTAAAGGATCCAAAAACTGATTCTTGCACGGATTTTGTTCTTCTTTTTGTGTGTGGCCCACTCTGTGCTGTACCTCTCAAGTGATCTTAAACGGCCACATTGAATCAGATTTAGAGGTATTTGTGCCTGTTCGCTTGATGAAATTAGTAATCTACAAAAAGATAACCTCTTCATTTCAAAGACTTTTTCCTGTTGTTAGCTGCTGAAATATTCGTAAACCCAGCAGGTTTTTACCACACACATTTCCTGCGCTTAAATGTAATTTTCATAGGTAAACACATTGTGATTGAATTCCTCTATCATAGATGAGATTGGGGCATAGATTTAATCACATTGCATTCAGAGTTAATTACCTGCCATGCTGACCTCCCTATTGACTTCAGGAGACTATGAATTCAAATTAGATGGGTTGCTTTTCATATTAAATCTGACTTCTGCTTAAAACTGAGTTCCAGATAGGTGTCTTAGAACCTATGGACCCATGAGCACCACTAAAAATGTCCAACTCAAATTTATCTTATGAAAAATTGGTGAAGTTTGAACCTGGGATTATGCAAAATTTCACAGCGTGCCAATTTTGGCAGCTTAGTTCTTTCAAATTGAACAACTTCACAAAACACTTGTGTTTATCCCTCTTTGTCCATTTAAAATAATAATTATAATAATATGAACGCAGATATTGTTAAACTTAGTGTGTCTTCTTCTATACTGCAAAATAGAGAGCGTTAATTGGCATCACAGGAAATATTTGCCCTTACTGTTAAGGTCTGTGAATAGACAGCACTCCTGCAACAAATCCCCTTCAGAATAAAAGCACATGTTGAGAATCACCATTTCAGGCTAATGCTAAAATCAGACATACTATTTGGGATCATGAAACTTCATGATTAATCCAAACATGTAAAACAAACAACATGCAAATAGATAGGTCTAGGTATTTTGTCTCACATACTGCGTGAAACTTAATTATTTATGATTATACAACAATCAAAAGTAGAAAAAAAGCACTTTATATCCAAATACTGGTTATTTAATTACAACATGACATAAAATCTGATGGGAATCCAGTATAGAATTGCCGATCTGATTCTAGTCACTGTTTCCAATTGTTTTATGAACTACATTTTACAATTGTTACACACATTATGGATATATTTTTTTTAAATTTCATTAACAGAGAGGAAAGAAGCCAGTGGCAGTGGTGAAAGCTGTTGGTGAAACACCAGGCCTATTACTATTTGGTAAATCAATGAGTGAGAAAGAGGGAGAGGGGGTAAAGATGAAGACGAGGAGGGCCCTTGCATATGGGATCAACCATGCTCTAATTTAGCAGCTAATTTACTTCCTTTCTCTCATATTAATCTTAAAAGAGGGAATGGGCCGCAGAGAGCTCTAGATTGACAGACATGTAATCATTGCATGTAGATTCTCACTAAAAGGTTCTGGGCCATGTGTGTCTGAGGCCCCTTGCAGAACACCTTTTTAATCTCAGCCCCGATAAACAATTCACCAATGCCATTATGTAATGAAACACAACTTAATTTCTTTAAATATGAAGCCAATCAAATTTTCCACACACAATTAAGTGACTGGGGAGAACCCCATGATGTGAAATTGGTTTTGGAAATGAGAAGTGGAAATGCTTTTTGGTAAGAGCCGCCATCTAATCAGCCTTACAGATCTATACCTGTCTAATCTCGCATGTCTGTGATTTCTAAATTTGCATAACTTTCCTCCCTTCACATTTTTCAATTGGCGTTATCGCGGACTACCTGTGTATGTGGTATGTGTGATAGAGCAGACATGTCGCAGGACTAAAAGACTTTTTCTTATCAGTCTCAGGTCTCATTACTTCCCTGTCTACTGTTTAATAGCCTGCCATTGTGAGGAATCATGACAATGGCTTAATGGGAAAGCAATGTTCTTATCTGTTACACATTACAACAATGGTAGATCATAGGTTTGACAACATTTTGCTTAGTGTTTACAATAAAATTTACAAGAGTAAGCTATCATGTAAGTTAACCTTTTAGCCAATTATCTACAAATTACATGTTTATTATATGTTAAACAGAGTGGATTATAATTTCTAATGTCAAACTATACTCAACACAAGTATTTAGGTATTTTATTATCCTTTAAAATTTTCAACATTTTCATTTTAGAGGATTAACGCAAAAAATGAAGCAATGCTGTTACCCCAAAGTTCTAGAAAGACTGGGCTGAAATACTTCTTCAAAGTAAAACCAAAAAACTACATCAAAGACACTATTTGGTTCAGAAAATAAAAAAGATGGATACAGTTTTCTCTTCAAAACATGGTCATTCTTGCTTCCCCTGCCTAAATGAGTTCCAGCCAAGTTAACTGGGCAAACAGAACCAGAATACTGCAAACATCACATCGTGTTGTTTTTGGCTGCCAAGCCACACAAACAGCAAAAGGAGAGGACTGCTGCCGCATGAGTACAGGACCCTTTAATCATATCCAAAACAGTGCCGCGAGCTGGTTCACTGGATTTTTGACACATATTTTTTTAACATGGCCAAAACTCATGGGAAGTAACTAACACACCAAAATCCTGCAGACTGAAAGTTTTAGAAGCACAAAAATTACTGGTTCAACAAAAAATGACTTAGTGATTATGATGATGCAAGATTGAAGTTTGCTTACATTAACATCTGTCACTTTTTCTTCCAGATTGCAGCCGGTCCAACTGCACCTGCTGGAGTGCCCGTACCGACAGGTGCAGCTGCCCCACCCCCTCCTCCACCACCTCCTCCCCCACCTCCACCTGGAGGCGTTCCTCCTCCTCCGGCTCCACCACCTCCTCCGCTTCCTGGCCATGCTGGTATTCCACCACCACCGCCACCTCCTCCACCCCCCGGTGGGGGTCCTCCAGCTCCACCACCTCCTCCTGGTTGTGGGCCTCCCCCACCGCCACCTTTCTTTGGGGGTCCAGGTGGGCCACCACCACCTCCTTCACTGCCTGTTATTAAGTTGCCTTATGGATTGGAGCCTAAGAAGATGTATAAGCCTGAAACAGTGATGAAGAGGGTCAACTGGACCAAGGTATGCCGACCTAAGTTGTTCACATTTATTACATGTATATATAATGTCAAGTGAACGGGTTTCATGACAGATTGGTAACAAGGGCCAAGATGAGGAATGAAGGGGACTTGAGCCCAAAAGGGTTGTTTGTCCGAGAAAACATAGTGAATGGATGGTTGTTTGGGTGAGCAAGACCTGGTGCATCGCTTAGGGGCAAAATCTCATCTTTGAGTTTAAACCAAAGCTTGAGACAAAACCTGGCTGATACAACCTGAGATAGAAGTTCATCACTACCATTAAGGGGAGTTTGACCAATATAAGTCAAGTGCTTTTCACCCTTTTTTTCTCAGTTAGAGAAACATTATCAAAAAAAGAAGAAAAAATATAGATTTTCCATTTGTATGCCATCTCCTTGCAGTTTAGTTAGAGTTTAGTTGTTTTTCTTAAGAGGATTCTTGAAGTATCTCCTTGCTGAATGTAGACACAAAGTTGAAGATTGAAATGTGCTTCATTCAAACTCCCACTAAATAATGTCAAATAGTTATTTAGGCATGATTGCTTTCAGCACCCATCTCAGAGTATTCAACAGTGAACTTTTTCTTTGCTTCTATGCCCTTGGATTTGTGAATTCTGAACATAACTGAGGACTGGGTTGTGCATCATACTGTCACATTTGAATACAGCTTCAATAAGACATTCTTCTCTGTGTGGACTCTGTTTTACCATGGATTATTTATCCATCACCTCAAGATTTTTTTGAAAATAATTTGATCACTCTCTCTTTGAAGTAGCTTGAGTGACCTTGCGTTAAAGCCCTTGATTACAAAACAACCAACACAAAATACCAGTGGGTTTTGACATCATCTTAGAATTGTATATTATACTAAATGGCGTCAATAGAATGAAGTGTTCAGGCATTCTTGAACTTGGTTTTGTAAGGAGGTTGACATTATTTTTTCACATTTTGTGACTTTCTTCAAAACAGACAGTACATAAATAAAGGAATGTTGTGTATTCTGCAGGAAATTATGTGTTCGCCAACATACTCTTAAATTACCCATATAGAAGATAAAGATATGTCTCAGTATGCAAGTTTGTGTTGACTGTTGCGTTATAGGCACCATATCACAGGTCGAATCTCTGTCACCTCTGGGCTCTTTAAAATGCCGATATGCAAATGCATGACTCTGTGTGGGAGTTTCTTGAGCACTAAGGAAGGGTATTAATAGCATCATGTGGAAGTATGGAGTATCAATCTTGGGTTTCATATCAGATTGTGTGACAAAACATATGCCATGATGCTCCATAACATAATTTGTCATATTTCTGTGAAATATGCATGTGCGTCTGCATGGATAATCTGTGAGCATGCACTTACTTGCATATAGCTGTGTATTGAAAGCATACAGAAACAAGTTTATGAGCAGGAGAATTAACCTTGCCTCCACAGGAGTTGTAGTTTGGTGATGCAAATGAAATTCATAACCACCTGAGGAAAAACAATCTGCGTCTCTTGTGCCGATTAAGTGGGACAAGAGTCGTCTGTCTTCTCTCTGTGCAGCAGATGGAAGTAGGGGACATCCAGGAGCAGCGATGAATTGGTTGCATAAAGGAGTTGTTATGTAGAGAGGCTTCGTATTTTTTTATAACAACATTCCTCTGTTCAAAATCCTGTACACATCTGACAAGGGAATGAGTCAAATATATATCATAGAGAGAAAAATGACTTAGATGTTGTTGTGGAGAAACAAGGTATGCAGTTAAACCAAGAAAACTGAGTTTCAAATGAAGCCAACCGAAAATTCTTGCACCTCTGTGTGCAAACATTTGATTATCGCTTTGATACTAACAAACATGCGATCACTCATGTTCAGTGTGGAAACTGACATCTTCAGTGGTGGGAAATAGGGATATTTGTGGGATGTGATGGTAGAGCATTCTCAGTCAGAAGCAGTAATACAAGGCACTCACAGGGGAGAAGATCAGCTCAGACACACACTGGGAAAAGTCAGCTTTGTTTAAGTGCTAAATGCATTTTAAATCAGCTTGAGTTATTTCTTCCCTGAGTGTACTTCCACATTTGTGTCAGCGATTCCCCACTGAAAATTATTAGTGAAGATTAAGCATGGGACTGTCCAAATGCCAAAATAAACAATAGGCACACATTTTCCTCCATTTTATATGCATTACCCATGAAAAATCAGATTCATATAGTCTTTCTGTGCTAATTAAGGAAATCTGTAAACATGCGGGAATGGCAGAACAAAGCTGGGATGCAGTGGGATTAAGAAAATAACTTCTGCAGCATTAAAAAGGCTCATTATTAAGCTAAGGATTAGCTCATTATGTACAGTTGTTACAAGTTCCTGTGTTGAAATATAGAAATGACTTTCTTTTTTTTTTTTCAGTTTTTGAAAGGAGCTCAAAATCTGTTTATTGGTGGTGTGTGTCACTCTCAGACCAGTTTTACAATCTGTAAGAAGAAATATGTTGTTTTATTGTGTTATATAGTTTTGTTCCATAACTTATCAAGATATTGAAGAGTACAGTGGTGCATGTCTTCTCATTCTTTTTTGTCTGTTCAGATAGAGATTGTTTTACAATAATTACTACCGGGGATATTCAACACTTTAGACTGACATCTGCAGCATTTCATGCAATCATTGCAATTTTTGAGTCTTGATTTCTGGTTTCATTTCCATACAACCCTAATTCGCAAAAAATATTTTTTCTTAAGACCCTTTCCAAACCACATTAGCAGCTCTAAATCTGCTAATGAGTGTTGCCATATGCTGGGGTTGTGTCTGCCAGTAAAGTATTTTGAAAAAAGAAATCCTGCAAACAAGTGACGATACTTGTAAACTCTGAAAACTATACTCAGATTCTGAATGCACTGTGGGAATTCAGAAAAAATTACCACCCTTTGACCTGTTTCAAATCTATAATCTGAGGTCAGCTCACTAAGTGATTTCTATGCCAAAAGCCAAATCGAATAACCAATGAACTGTTGTTTCTTTTTAGGAAGTGGTGAGATTTTGGTTCAATCTTAAAATAATATCTGAATCGTGTCTCACTTTTGATATTTTCAATCTGCAACTACTCTCCATGTGTGCAGCTGAAAACCTAAATATTTTAACCAAAGTTATGGAAAACGGTTGTTAAAATCAGCTACATCAACATCACAGCAAGATTTTAGAGTGAAGATAAAGTTTGTGGCACTAAACAGAAAAGGTGTTGAATATTTCAGCGTCGTTGTCACTAAAGTGCTGTTTTCCAGTAGCTGAACCTAAAATGGTACTTCTTGTGTTGCATAATAAAAATCTAAAGAAGCAAGAAAAGAGGAACAGTCAGTGTGATGTCAAGTACCACGGAGATTGATGACACTCAGATGTTGATACATGTTGAATCAGTCCCGAAAAATACAGTAGGTAAATGATGTCAATTAAGACAATTATTTCTGAATGGGCTGAAAGAAGATAAATTTCACCATTAGGAGTCCAAAAAAACTTGAAGCTGAGCGTTGTTTTCTAGAACAATTTTTTTTTTTATTGCTTTTCAGACAGAAATTTTCCTTCTGTTCTTTATCTTTTCTTCATTTATCTTCTCCCTCTCCCTCCCCTTTTACTTTACTCCCTTTCTTTTCTTTTCTTGACCTATTTCTCCAACTTCAATTTCTTCTTTATCATTCTTCTGTACCCTTTTCTTCTTCTCCTTTTACTTTCATGATTTCATTTTCTTCCTTACTGTTCCTCCTATTTTCCCCTCCTCCTTTCCCTTTCCTCCTTTTTTCCTCTTATCCATTACTTTTTCATAATTTGTACTGTTCATTAAGTCCTAATTTTTCTCCCTTTCTTTACCTTTTCAACCCCTTTCTTTCTTCCCTTTTCTTTCTTTCATAAGTAGCTTTACACTCCCTTCATTTTCTTCTCATCCTCCTTTACCTCTTCCTTTGCGTTTATCTCCTACTCATTTCTCCCTTTTCTTCTCCTTCACATTTTCTTGTCCATTTTTTTTCCTTTTCTATGCTTTTTGTCTTTTTCCTTTTCAGTTCCTTTTTGTTGAATATCCTATTTTATTTTATTTATATATATTTTGATTTATATCTTCTTTTCTTCCTTTCCTTCTCTTTTTATCTCATTCCTCTTATCTTTACCCATCTTTGCTCATTTCTTTCTCCATTTGTTCTTCTTAATCATCTTATTTTCTTGTATTGTCCTCAGTTTCTTTCCTTCTTCATTTCAATGATCTGTTTCAGAGGTAGTGTTGGTATGTTTTTTATCTTTTAGAAATTTTACTCGCAGGATATGTTGAAATGTATAATTGGAGTTTTGCTGTATCATACTTTTGCCACTGTTTTGCTTAAGGCCATCACACACGATGCAGACAGCTTTTTTTGGTCTCTGAGTGGGTTTCATGAGAGCAAATAAGAGCACGTCGGCACTTTGTTATCTGCACTCAACACCAACACCTCTTATGTTGAAAGTTTAATAAACCTTCCATTAAGGCACCTATTACTGCCATTAAAGGACCCTGCAACACTGTCACGCTTATTGCCGTCACTATACAGCCTTGGGAGTGATTATCCAGGTTCAGCTGGAACTCTCTCGTCTGTATTGCATAAGTGTTGCACTTAAACCTCTCTGTGTATGTGATTACTGTGTGTTTCAAGGAGTTTAACGGTGTTGGTGTGATAGGCCAAGTACGAGTCCAGGTCTTGATAAAACCCTACAACAGTGTCACACTAAGAGCTCTCACAATAGCTCTTTAGCCAGAAGGTAGAGTGTCGTGTCACATACAGTATTAGCTTGTAATAACAAAAGCATAATAGATGTTGACGTGTAAGTTGATTACTGTGAGTGGTAGTAATAGAAGAATGTTGAAGGAGAAAACTTCCTCATGACTTGTGTTCATTCATCTTAGAAGAGATCAACGCTAGTTTCTATATTTGGGGTTAGGTGAGGATCTATCTGCACGTTGTCGTCATCTGTGCTATCACATGCATGTTTTTGTTGTTATATTTGCTACTCTGATGCCAAGGATGCACACAAGGGCATCAGTGTGTCCAAACAGGAAAATAAAAAAAAGGGAAAACACACAAAAAACACACACACACACACATACACACCCCATCTCCAGTGAGAAGAACTTTTTGAGTGGCAGCTTGGTGGAATGGCGCTCTCTGATTGTGGTGATAATGGAATCCTTGTGTCATTGCAGATAGTGCCTCAGGAAATGGCAGAGAATTGCTTCTGGATCAAAGTCAAAGAAGAGAAGTTTGAGAATCCTGACCTATTTGCTCAGCTCTCCCTCTGCTTCTCATCACAGAGCAAAGGTAAGAAGGCGTCATCTCTACTCAACCCCCCCTCCCTTAATTAATCTCCACATCGAGCTTCATTTAGCCTCTCGGCAGCAGACACCGTGCCTCTTTCATCTCGTGACACTTTAAGGAACAATTTCTCCCACTGAAATGTTAATTATCCCAAAAAACCAAGAACTTTATTTTCCACTGCATTTGAGCACCATCTATGTAAGCTCTCAAGTCAAATCTTTGTGCCAATTAGGGGAACCAATGCGCTCACTGCAGTGTTTGTTTGTGTCTTTGAGAGAGCTTGAAACACACTGTGGCTGCTTCTTGTTTTTGCTCTTTGTACCCATTGAGTAGTTTCAAATCAGTGATTTTGCGAGGCACGTGGGTGTGCACAAACTTGAACTTGCACATATATGTGTGAACTCAGCGCAGTTATGCTTGGTTTGCTTCTTTCCTTTTCCAGTCCAATAGACCAGTCCTCCATTTGGGAGGCAGGGAGGATTTCGTGATGGAAGCTTGGGGAGTTTTCTTGTCCCGGCCAGTTTGTTTCTCAGATACACATCCAGGCTACCTAACTTGCTGATGAATAACACAAGCAATAGAGAGCAAGTTTGTTTGTTTTGTTTTCATAGATGGAGGAGGTTGTGTGAAGGCACTTGATGTATTCCTCCCCATGACAATTTGAGTGTTTTTCCACTTCTTTGACAGTGTGCGTGAGTGTGGTACAGTCCTCTTATTCTAGCAGCAGTGGGAGGGGAGAAGTCAGAGGCCTGTCAAGCGCTGAACAGTCAAATCTGAGCTCTGGCAGCGTGTGTGGACATAACTATACAGAGTCCTCTAACTTTTCCCCATATACCCCCCTCTGTTTGGATACCATCAGCCTGCCTGCAGCTTCTTACTCTGTCTTTCTCACAGCCTCCAGGTCTGCAAACTCTGCTCATCTCCTTTTTTGTTCTGTGAAATAAATAGCAATTTTGCCTCTGCTGCCGCAAGGTGATTTTCCAGCATAATGCAGATGGGAGAATGTGGGAGAAAAAAAATAACAGTATTAGGGAGGTTTAATGAAGTGGCAGGGAGAGGCCCCTCTTCTTTTTCTGGGAGATTTCTGCCACTGGAGATTTTTGTAGCATGTCCTAATGGCAATAACAATAGCAATTATATTTATAAAGCACATTTCCTTACAGGTGAACCCTCTGTGCTTTTTGCTAGGGGAATAGAAGAATTGACAATCACATGCACAAAAGCATGCACTTAACATCGACCCCACACATATTTGCATGTGGGTTTTGGAACTACATTCTCAGTATTATCACGGCTGCTTATGGTCTAGTTACTTTTGACTTAATAGACTGAATTTGCAAGACTGGATGTCGCCCCATTTTGGCCTGAGCAGTGATGATTGGGGTCCAGTAGCTAATTAATTATGGCGCTGAGATTAATCATGTTCTGCACAAACAAACTTAACTATATCTCAGCGCATCTCACAATACTGCATTTAGACTGTGCATATATAGGCTACTTACATAAAGCTAAAGCTTTGTACATTCTGCAGAAACTCAAGAATTCTTGCAGCTGGCATCTTTAAATGAATGTATTCATCATGATATATGAATGCAAGAGTTCACAACATAGATTAAAGGCCACAAGACAAGATTAAAATAAGAAATTGGTGCAGAGCAGGGAAATTAATTAGTGCATTGAAATCGTTCAAGATGTAAGATAAGAAATATGTGGTGCTGAAAATGTTTTTAAATAGTATGTGATTGTTTTCATGTCAAAACATTCTTGTAAACATCAACAAATCCAATCCTGTTACTGTCATAAAAATCTGACATATATCCCACATATCTCCCCCAAATGAAGAGCACTTTCCTTAGTCAGATGCAGAGTATTCTGATGTTTACAAAGCACATAACACTACCGAATACTGACCACATATTGACTAGTATCAAAAGACAATTAAGGAGCAGGTAAGGTTTGAGTTTAATAGTCTGTAACATGGATTTTTGGGACACACAGACTGAGTTTTGAGAAATAGTTAATGAATAGAGCATCCATATGTTACTTTCATGGTTAAAACATATTTTAGTAAGAGAAGCTGGCCTTTGGTCCTTCCATTCGTTAATCATTTTACAACATTTAATATCTGTGCTGTCCTCATTCACATCTTGTTGTGTTTTCTCTATGACTTTGTTCACACATTTCCACAGGCCTGGATGAATGTAACATTGAGTGAACATTAAATCATTGGTACGTTAGCTGCCTGCTACTGTAAAGCCCATTTTCACATGGATTCTTATCATGAAATACAACTTAGCATTTAGAGTTCCACAGACTGGTTTTAATCCAGCTTTAAATGTCCTTTTAAATCATTTATTAAATTCACTTTCTCACCCACCGGGGACTTTGAAAAAGCTCTATAGATAGTCCATGTTCCCGCTGGCTGGATAAGAATTCATGATCCAGCATTTCCCCCGGGAGTTACCTTTGCTGGATCCCTATCAATTACCCCTGCAGCGACTGCACTGAATCAGCTCTTTTCTCTCTATTGTTGAAACAGAACATGATTTGCTCATGAATGAAAAATGCTGTTTAATGTTTGATACCCCCCCCCACTCACACACATACACACACACACACACACACACACACACACACACACACACACAAACTCACACACATACACACTCCCACCTCCTGTCATTGAAGTTGAAAGTCAATGAGAGGCGCTTTGATGTCGATGGGTTTGCAAAAAAAAGAAGTGCTAGATTGAAGCCTCCTAAGATAAGATCATTGTACATTTGTTTTTCCTTTGTTTCATCGTTCATGCACAAATCTTTCAAGCACATTTAGTACAAATATATACCATTATAAATGTGCATGTACAATAAACACTTGTCAAAGAGAAGCTTTTCTTTTTTCTCTTTATGGATCGACCTGTTTTGGAGGGAGGTCTCCATTCTTCAGGTCAGCTTGATTTGTTGGTGTTGGGGATTTAAACCAGTTTAAGAGGTTCACTTGGAAGGACAAGACTTCTAAGATTAATTCCTCAGGTTCTGTACTCTCAGTGTAACCTCCCGGTGTAACCACGGACCATAAATCTTTTGTGCTGATTTGACAAACCAGTCACTGGTGAACACCGACTTCATTTGTCTGTGATATTGCCACCATAGTTTGTATCACACATACACTGCGCACACAAACACACTTGTTGGGATTGTCCTCTGCTTCATTGTGGTACCTCTATCTTTACAGCTTGTGAGACGTGGATGTTTATAAGTGGAGCACACTTTGGGGGGACTAGTGTATCGTGAAAGATGAGGCAAGCAGGTGTAAATGCCTTCCCTGCAGAGCTGCCCTCAGAAAATGGTGCGAAAAGGCTTCTGTTAACTCGCAGTTCCCTGGGATTCTTTCTTGTTACTTGTATTGTTGAGGAACAACACTTAGGCAGTAAAAAAAAAAAAAGAAGTAAAAAAAAAAAAATCACTTTAACAGCCCCCAATTTTCAGATGCTTATTGCGCTCAGAGGCCTCTAAAACAACTGAGAATGCAGGGCTGTCATCTCCCCCGCTGCTTTTATGAGTCTCACTGTTTAATGAGTTTCTCCAAGAAAAGGAAATGATAATCAAGAGGGACTTCAAGCTCAGCTTCAATCCTCTAAAAGTGGCTTTTTTTCCGTCTGTCATTTATTATAAAAAGGCTCTTTGGCTTGATTGCAAATTCAACATGTGTCAGCGAGTACATATTCTGAAGCTCATGGATGTGTCACTTAAGTAATATTGGGAACATCGCGAGTCTCACTCAAGTTAAGCTCAAGCCTCTACTTACCTTAACAAAAAGATATCAGTTAGTTTAAATCATATAAATCCAGAATAGAAACCAATAAACCATAGAATGAAATAAGCAATATTTGCTACATTAAATTTAAATGACTTTTCAAAGTGACTCCCACTTATGACAGTTAAGATGAAAAATTACACAACATAAATAGCTTTGTTTTTGTAGAGGAGTTGTGTGGAAGACATTTATTTGAAAGTATGCATTAATAATTAGAGATTTACAAGAATGACTCATGGCCATATCTCTGAAAATACAGCTAACACCGTAATGTAAAAAAACCTGTCTTTATTTGTTAATTTTCCCTTCGTAAAAAGTCTGTAATGAGTCTCAGCTCAATAAGCAAAGGCAATAACTTTTTATGACCTACACAAGTAAGCAAGAGCAACAGAGGCGACAATTGTATAATTTGTCTTTTAATACAATAACTGGAGAAAGAGAGGGAACAACAGACTTGGTGAGTGACTGTATTAATTTGGATAACATCTTTTTCTTCTCTTTTATATTTGTCAGAGGATGATGTACAAGACAAGAATAGCTAAAACAAAAGTAACAATATCACTTTGACCAGAGGGGGCACCAGACTCAAAACAAGCAAAAATTTCCTTGCAGTAGCTTTAATTTGAAGTATCATGAGTAAAAAATGTTTTGACTTTTGAGCTGGCTGTCATACGATTTTGCTCTGATTCAGCTTTTATTAATAACATATCTTTTGTTTTTTCACTATTTCTATGTGTTGCTTTTACATTTGACTTCATGTTCATGTTGGGGAAATAGTGAACCTTATAATACTGTTGGTATAATTTATGCTGCTCTCTCAGCTGCACTTCCGTCACTGATGTCAAAGCAGGTGTTTCACCTTGGAGGCCTTCAAGTGCTTTGATTGGAAAATTGTTACCACCCACACAAAAATCCAAGCCACACACATCTCTGTTTGATCTCGCTCACCACCCCAGTTTATTCACCCCTTTTGAAGCTGTGTACAAAACGTTAAATGAACAACCCTGCCACGTCATGGAGCTCTTTTTGCTCCCCTCTAAATCAGTTTTCTCCCCTCATGCTCTTTCTCTCTGTTGTCCTCCCTCTTCTTTTCTATCTCCACTTGCGTGTATCAACTTCCCCCTCTCTCTCTTTACCGTCTTCTTCATTGACTCGGTGCTCCCTTCGTCTCTCTTTTCTGTTTTGGTTCTTTTACCCTCATCTCCCCTCAGTTCGCTTTATCAATCAGCGGGTTGCGCCTTTGTACGGCTCTTTGGGATCAAATCAGATTCACTTCGGGATTGAATGTGTGTAGCCATGGCCTGCTGCATTTGAAAGGCAATTCATTCAGCTGGAACTTTGCTGTTCAATTTGAAACAAGATTGATGTTGGCAAACTTTTTACCCCCTTTCTTCGAAAATGTTTCCTCCATTGCACACACCAATTGCTGATGGACAAAGGGCATATGCCACTTTGTAATGGTGATGTGTGGGCTTCTCAGCAGGAACAACACAACAAGAGGAAGGCTGGCTCTGAGCCTCTCAAAACCTTGGATGTGCTGTATATATTTCAAAACATGGTGTTTTTGTTCCAAGTAGTAGATACGAACACATTCAAACTTTCTTAAGGTCATCTCAATGGGCATGTTTGTTTTTGTGTAATCTCAAAGTACGCATTAAAGCTTTAAAGATAATGGTACTCATACGTCTGCATGGAGACACAGAGGCCTAATGAAGATATGTGTGGATCCTGAAGGGGCTCTGGTCTGCTCCTCTGAGTAGGGTCAATTGGGACTCTCCTTCCCAGCATACCTCTGTGTTAATGATGCCCACAAAGCTAGTGAACATACCTACCAGAGAGTTTGTCTTGAATAAGGCCGAAGGGGATGAAGTAAAGGCCTATCAAACCAGAATAGAACCTTGAACATTAAAAACTGTGGAGAAAAACATTAAGAGAAATCTCTTGCAGAAACTTTTAAGCAGATTTCAATTTCTTACATTTTTTTTCCACAGATGTCCAAAAATAGGTACTGTAGAGGGATTTTCAAAGTAAATCCTGTTCACCACAGAGTTTTTCTATTATCAATCAGAACTCAAACATTTATTCTTCATTTCAAAAATCCCTCGAATGGTGAGTGTAAGTTTATACTGGTTTGGGAATCAGCTGAGAAGTAAAGCCAAAGAAAGTAAAATGGTATTCACAGACGTGAATTGGAGTGCTGTGAGTCTGGTCCATACTTTTCCTCATGGACCAAAAACTGTCACACTGTATGGAAATTAAATATTGACATTTTTGATTTTCAGACTATGGAGAGTTGAATGATCAAGGGGTTTGAAATGCAATTTCTAACCACTAAATCTAGTTTAGAATCACGCTAATCAAATTCAGTTTTCTTTTTTCAGTTTTTCGTGGCACATTTCTCGGACATTAATCAACATTTTCTCTGTGATTTCTTCTGGTGGTGGACCAGTTTTTCAGGGATGCTGTTCCTGATGATTAGAGAGCAGGTCAACCAATGGCAGACATGCTGTCATTGGTGGAGAGATAACATGTTATCGTACAGGGGAAGGATAATATTGTTTGTCAGCAGCCACACTGATGAGGCCTCCTTGTGCTGTCTACAACCTTGTATAAGCATCAGCAGAAGCCAATAATATCAAAATGTCATGATTCAGCCGTATTATATGGTTAGCTGATTAATTGATACATCTCTAATCATTTGGTTGTCATTATTATTTTAGCTTGATAACACACTAAATATCAAATTTTGCACATTCATATGGGACATTTATTATTATTTACATTTTTAACAATGTTTTATGGGCTTAAAACAAGTTATTGACATCGTGCTGTGTTTTAAAAGAAAATGACAAGTGTAACTTCTGTTGTTGGTGCTTGTAGGTGAGCCCTTGAAAGGTAACTAGGTGAGACCCTCCCGCCATCACAAGAGATTTGATCAAATCCTTTGAATCCCCCTGACTCTGACACCCATTTTCCTTACCTTTGTTCTTCCAATTCTACCCCCAGCACACATCAACACTCATTTGCCCCACTGTCATGTGCACACCAGTGAATTCTGAGTCCTAGCTACAAAGCCCCGGCAGCAGGGCAGTAATGACCCTGCCACAACGGCAGTAATGATGGAATCAGTGGGGGGTTTAGCTGCCTCTCTGACTCTCTCTAATAAGTCCCCTAATAACTCTGTTAACATCAGGGCTGACCCGTCCACCAGATCAAACACAATCACGCATGGCCAGCCACCTCACACACTCGGTCAGTTCTCACTCAGGAAAGAAAACTGTTGCTGACTAACTTGTTGTGTGTCTGCTCTCTGCCTCACAACTGCATTTCCAGCCTGTTGACACAAGTTTTGGCTTAGAGAACACAACACTCGCAACGATGAATGCCACTCACATTATTTTAATCCTGTTAAGCTGAATTCATTCAATAACAATGTGCCTTGTTGATTGGAACCTCTGAAAAGCTTGTTGCTCTTGAAAAACAAATATCCCGGGACTGTTTTTGGAGCTCTGCCTCCTCAGATAGTCACAACGTAATAAAGGCTTTTGTCTAATGAGTTTACACTCAACTCAAGACCCTCAGCCCTCTGCGGAATAGCCTGCCTCGTATTAAAAGCTTGTATACAACGATAAGCTTCTGATATGTTGTATGTGAGACTGTTGAAGAAGTCAGTCTTGATGGTTTGCTATGGTCCCCTGGAGAACGAGCCTGTTTATTACTGATTCTGTTAATTGAGAGGAGGGAGCATCATCCGCCAAGACAGCTTCCTCTGCATCTTTACCCTCGGCTTTTCTTCTCCTGACATCGCTCCCTTTCTCTCCTCTTATCTCGGCTTTCTCCGCTTGCTTCAGAAATCATCTCTTTGGACAGAGCAGCGTCCATCTGGTGCCTTTTAAATTTAAAAACATAACAAAACACCCACTCTTGCTTTCTATCAGGCTCATTGTTTAGCAGCTGCAGTCTCCCACAAACAAGATCACAATTGGCCTTTCACCACATACTCATTTTGTAAATTGTCATCAGTGCCTGTGAGTGGAGACATGCCACCCCGTTTGGTGAATTGTTTTGACGACCCAAGGACCTATCGTCCAACCAGTAAATCACGCATTCTGGATTAAATGTCCATTATTACTCCAACCAAAACCAAAGAGGATATTATCCTATTTTGGAAAATAAAGGCCTCAAATGGTACCATTTTCCTCATTTTAGAATAGGGAGGCCATTAATTCCTGGCACGGGCAGGACACATTTGTCTCAATAAAACACAAAACACCCTAATGTTTATTTTCCTCTGTTTGGGACAGCCAGCCTGCTGTGAATATCACAGGTCAGCCCTTTTTGTACGCTCATTCCCGCACGTTTTTTAATATATCACATATGAATGGAAATTAGGGCCTTAAATATTAATGACAAGTAATTGGTTTATTGTAGGAGACTATATTATGTGCGCATGCATCTGTGTCTCTGAGAGTCAGAGGGAGCGAGTGAGCAAGTGAGAGAGAGATAACCACTTTTTCCTACCTCATATTGCCTTGCTGTGATGTCCCACTGATTTTAATCTTCTCTTCTCAGATGAGAGCCATTCTGACTATCGTGGTACACTTTAACTTTAGCCCTATGAATATTAGCTTTCTTTGATACCTGCCGCTTGCTGCCTCCCAGGTCTGCACTCTGCTAACTTTTATGTGCCTTCCGGTATGCCATTATGTATCTGTAAATCTGCCTCTTCAAAAATAAATAACCCCTGTGCATTTGAATTTGCTTTAATTCTTTTACCTCTTGCTCACCCCTGCTGAAACATTTTTTGGGATGTGTTAATCCCTTTTTGTTCTTCCCACCTAGTCTAGTTCTCCAGTCATACATGATAAATGAAAATAAAACGATGAAATACTATAAGATTTGGTGTATATAATGCACTTTTAGAAAAAATTGTGCCGATTTAATTGCAAGTAACCCATGTCAGGTTACTACTGAAGGCAAGGCTCAGTACTGAACCCGTACCCAGTGGGATGGCAAATACAGATGGTACTAGAAAGACTTAGCAGCTGCATAGCAACAACATGTTGGACTTTTCTAAGCACATCAAAATCTAGATGCAAAGAGACAAGTTAACCCAGGGATGACTGACATTTTTTAATGACATATTTGACACATTTAGTAACTGTGAAAGTGATGTACAAAAGCTCTTTCTGAGAATTATTTTCTTTTAGTAGATTATGGAAAGAACAATCAATCACTAAGTGTGATCAAACTTACTTCAGATCTCTCTTGATATCAGATGATAAGTAGTCGGTTTTCTGCAGTGTTAAGTGCTGTGTAAACATCATCAAACTCTATTTCTGACAATGTTTTCCATTTGGGGGCCATAAGTCAGGTTTTTCAAAGGGGTCAGGATGATAGGATCAGGATCTGGACTGTTTGATAATGATTATTTTCCATATTCCGACTATTTTGACATTCAAAAAACATGTTTAGCCCCAAATATTTATGTTCTTGCATTCTTAACATTTTTTTTTGCACCAGCTTTTGTCTTATCTGCAACATTTCATTACTTTAATCCAGTCTTGTTACTTGTAATATGTTTTTTGAACTCTTACTTTTTCACATCATGATAAATACATGGTTCCTTTGATACCTTTAAAGTTCAAAGCATATTAATTTTGTCATCCTCAATGGATAAACTGGTACCTGTTGGATGTGCATATACTTTTTTCTTTTCTTTTCTTTTTCACCCTGTCAAAATATGACTCATGGTGAGTCTTTGCTGTGAAAAATATACAAAAGGCT
This sequence comes from Thalassoma bifasciatum, assembly GCA_008086565.1. Lineage (NCBI taxonomy): Eukaryota > Metazoa > Chordata > Actinopteri > Labriformes > Labridae > Thalassoma > Thalassoma bifasciatum. Next base: position 446,065 of record RPOG01000057.1, read on the forward strand.
GATTTCTGCAGTTAATCACCACAGCTGGCACATACCTCCTGCCAGCATGTTTAGACTTTGAATTTTAGAGTTAAAAAAAGAAAAGAAAAAGAAAAAGAAAATCACTCTTCATGCTGATAGTCTTGCTGGCTATTGTAGGTCATATAAAAGCAGGCTTTTGTTTGAAATCCGTGCTCATGAACGGTTAAGAACACCTCACAGGTGCTTTAACCTTTTTTATTCAAAATATTTACTTTCGTAGAAGTAGTTTCTACAACTTCCTACTTTAAGTTTGCTCAGTCTAGAACTGTGCTGTCAACAATACTTAGACACTCCATATACCTCAGTACAACTGTTCACACACACTGAATACTGATCAGCTTGGAACACAAAGACAGAACAATCTGTGAAGTTACTTTGCTCAAACAAAAACACACAGAGTGCCCTGGATAAGCTGACGTTCCTGAACTTTTTCTGGATGTTTCCTTTAACAATAGTATTCTTTTCGACAGCCGAATCTTACACCTCTGTTTATTTTTGGGGGCTTGTGTATTGCATTTGTAGAGACTCTGATGCACTCACATTTACATTACATGGCATTTAGCAGAATGACGGATTTTTTTACATCATGCATAACAACAACCAAACCTCCCCTGCAAGTCCAGGAAATATAAACCTGTATTATATAGTGTGTAATTAGTCTGATGTATTCAGTAGTGATATTTAAAACAAAAGGAAAGATGTGCTCAGTATTTGTGTGTATTCTTCAGAAGTAAGAGTTCAGTGCCGGCCTAATTGAGTGATCGCAAGCTTATTAACAATGGGACTGCGTGTAAAAAGAGGACAATGTCAGTACTGTCACTGGAACTTGTCACATGGAACAGCCCTGGTGGAGCTTCATTAACTTGCCCCCATGATCCCAGACTGCAGAATATGGAGTGCATATCTAATCCAGCTCAGAAGTGTGAATACAGAGCGGTGGATTTTATTGGGCATATTTGATGTGTGGTGGTGCACTGCTCACATATACAGCTGCACTGGATTTGACGTTTGTGCGTGGCATGTGTGGAAAGTTGCTTTTTACTTCCTGCAGAAAATATTCAAAATTTACAAACTTGCAAGAAATTAAATCATCTTCCCTCTTGTTTAGATTCCTGAATACATTTCCAATGCATGCAAATCAATTTACATTAATTCAGTTACATAATCCATTTATAACTTTGTTTCACTCTTCTTGGCAGTTATTAATTTCAGGGGTGGATAGTTTTCACTCTGCTTAAGCTATAGTAGGCGTACTTTTCCTTTGGTAGGCCTGAAGAAAGAGTTAGTTTTTCAAGCTGTTACAATCCAACCACCTGCTGTATTTCATAATCTCCTCCTAAATGAGATCAGATGCAAACTCTGTCGGCCTAGTAGTTAACAGAATTCATCGGTTGTAATTGCAAACGTTTTATTGCCATCTTAATTTTCCTCTTGTTGTCTAACTCCGACCTCTCCAAATGTGCTTTTTGATCTGGCTCCATGTTGACTCATGATACCCAAACACAAAGTCTCGTTTCTCCACAATGCCTGGCAGTGCACAGAGGCACGCTGAGTTTGTTACATGGCATTAAGTTTAATTTGTCTTCCAACATCTTTGCTGGAATTGCTTTGTGACTGCAAGTGGGCCAGGGGGGTGACACTCCACAGACAATCTGGCTGGAAAAGGGACGGAGAGGAGACAGAGGAGCACAGGGGAGGGGTATAGACAGCGCAGTGATGTCACAAGCAGGATGAGTAAACAATCAGACTCCTTCGTGTTCAAGATGGTGCCTCCTTGAATATAAACAATCATGACTTCTCACGACACAGCCAGGTAGATTACTGCGCAGACACAAAAGGTTGAGATGAGGGAGAGGTAGAGTAAAAGAGACAAGGTAGACGGAGCAGATTATAGATTGTGATACAAAGTCAAGGAAAAGAGAGAAACCAAAAGAAGAGTGAAACTATGAGTAGGAGCCCACCTTGACTTGTGCTCTTTCTGGCCTTTTTCTTTAGATGTTGAAACTTGATTTGCTGCTTTTTTTGAGTTTAACTACTAACTTTAATGAAGCTATCATTTTCCAAAATGATAGAAATGATTATGAAAATTTACAAAGTTATCCAAAATTAGAATCTGCAAACAAAAACCGGAGACAGTCTTTTTCTTTTAGTCTATCAAAATTAACATTTCACTTGTGACACTCTAATCAATTGTGGATGAGTTATGAAACAAAATACAGGGTTCCTACACATCCTTAAAAAGTCTTAAATTCATTAAAATACTATACTCTGGTCTTAAATGAATTACTCAAAGGTCTTAATTTTGTTAGGGCAGGATTTGTTAACGTTTGATTGATTCATTTTTTTTAACGTGTGTTTTCTGGAAGGAGATGTAGAGTGAAAACTGTTATTTACAAGCTGCTGATATGAATTATCTGGATCCTAGCTAGGCAGTCTATGACTATGGGCAACAGTTTGCACTTTAACATACAGATATTGACCAATGAGCAACTTTATGTCCAATAAACAGTCAAAAAGTCAACTTGAATGAGTCTCATTAAGTGACACACATGCTATGATTTGGTTGTAATACAGCAGGATCCCCCAAATCATCGACTATTTTTTTGTGATTTTGGTCTTAAATTTCATTCAAAGTGGCATTAAAACTGTCTTAAAAAGTCTTAAATTTGGCTTAACGAAACCTGCAGGTACCCGGAAATAGAAGTAACAATTTTTGGAAGTAAAAGTGATGCACATCACTGCCCGAAAATGCTACGAGAAAGGAAGTGTGAGGTCGACACATGTAGGAGAAAATGAACACTGAGTTAAGACATGGATATCCAATATGACAGAGAGCTTTTCAAAGCCATTTTCTGTCCCTGTAGAGGAGTGAGCACCACCTCTCCAGGCACTGACACATCAACTGTCCTCCGCACTGTTCTCAGTTTCCCTCTAGGACACACATATTGGAACAGCTAGCCTGTGCTTTCTTAACTTTTATTCATTTCCTCTTTCTTCTGCCTACTTTCTCATCATCCCACCCTGTGCCTTTCTGTACTTTTCGCCCAGTCCTTTTCATGTCACTTGAACTTAAATTCAGGTTCCTCTCCTTTTTTTCTTATCAAAGCCTTGCTACAGTATCCACAGCATTCATATTTAACATTGCACTGTATTTCAATGTCTGTATAGTGAAAGAGGATTTCTCTTTTTTTACTTTTCTGTCTGAGTCCTTGAATCATTTCTTCCCCCTAAGCGTAAATGGAATCACTGTTTTTCTTTTCTTCTTGCTCCTTTGTCTAGCATTCTGTTCCTACAGAGAAATAAAGTGCAGCGTAATAAAACAAAAACAGATTTTTGAACAGCTTTGTTTTTATTTTCCTTACACAAACTTGCCTTTTGTCTGACATCTCCAGGCCTCCCCTAACAAAGATGAAAAGTGACAGGCTGATTTAAAATCTGATGTTTTAAATCTAGAGAACAAAGCTCAAAGGTATTGTTATGGGCAAGTAAAATTATAGGTAAATCAAGTGGATGTGTTTTATTTTTATGGTGCAAACACTTTGAGTTGGATCACTGAATTTCAGATTTTTTAGTCTCTTTTCAACCAGACTTGCCTTCCACAGTTTATTGTTGAAACAAGCAGAACAATCTGAGGAAGGACTCTGGCATACATATGGAGTGGTACTTGAATATTTTTTTACCCTATATCAAACAGAAAATTTAAGGTTTTGTGGCCCACGATATCTGCACCAACACTTAGTCTCGTTAAGCTCGAGGTCTTTTCGATGGTGTTGCACAGTTATTGCACTTTGCTCCACCCACACAAGCAAGTAAAAGGAAACTACATTAGTAACACTTTGGAGTCATGGGAATTTAGCTTTTGCTTCTACTGTATGCAAAAGTACACATAAAGCCAGTAGTATGACTTCCCCAAATCATGCATAGTTCCTGAGAAAACTAGAGTCAGTGGAGATTAAAATCCGATGTGGGCAGGAAGAACAGAGCGAATTCCTTCAGGTTTTTCATCATCTCCACATACTGCCCTGACCTTTGGCCCCTGTTGCTCATCACAGATTGTGGGAAGACAGATGTCAAGTCCAAATATAAATGTTTCTGTGCATGGACCGTACAGGCCCAGCCAAGGTTGGAGACTGCTAAGTAGGCGAGTGTATGGTTTTAACGACTCCGCAGATTACTTTAACCGTGAGGATTTGCATTTAGGTGTTTCTGCTCAACTGGCCTTTTCTCTTCACCTTTCCAACTCCATTCCAATCCATCTCTCGCTGAGGTAAAAAAGCTTATTAACCTTTCTGAGGCCACAGGCATCCCCAGGATGGAAACAACCCACAGATGTACTGTGTAAGACAAATTAACCTCAGAGGATTGATACGCCTTGATTTTAATTTTAATCACAGTCAGCACTGGAACACACTTGATATTTTAGGTGTGATGTAAATGAGAAGAATGTATTACATGTTTTATTAAAGTTCAGCTGCATTGAAATGGAGAATCCAGCAGGTAGAATGAAATGTGACTGTTTCTTACCTTGAAGATGTCGTGTTAGTTCAAACTTCTCGTGTGCAGGTTTCACTCAAATATAGGCCTCCTTGCAAAAACAGATATGTACTTCACACTGGGTGATCCGTACCACTTTTGCACTAGTTATCAACTACATGCCCTGGTAGATCACCTGCAACCTGCCTTCTAGCATCATGTGCACTTTTTTAGTTTGCACACACAATTTTTTGCCTGTAATTTGGGATGGTAGTAGATCAGGCCCATTTTCTGTTATTAACATGACCTGATTCCAAAAATACTTCCTGAAAGCTGTAACTTTTCATCTCTAAATTTGAATACTTAGTCTACAAGCAGCTGAAAGCCGGCTTCATTGTACTGTGACAGCACTAAGGTAAGTTGAAATCACAGATATTTTTTCCGTGGTAAAATGTTTATAGCAAGTAAGAAAGAAAAACTGAAGAAAAAAGAAGTAAAGATAAAAACATAAAGAGTAGTTCAAATTCAAAAAGTTTGTCCTGTTGAGAGAAGAGTTTTTCCCAACTGTTTAGCACTTCTCCTTCATTTCCATACTGATTGCTGCGTGTGACCTGGTATTTAATTTGGAAGATAGTCCTCTCTCTTATTGATTTTCTGTCCCCATGATCGGGGCAATTTCTCCCAAGGAAATGCTATACATCTTTTACAAACCTTCTACAGCTGTATCTATAATTGACTATCTATAATTGGTTGTATGAGCGCCCCTCTCCCTGCGATGCAATTAGAAATCCCGCAGTGAGGTGAAAATGAGGGTAAGGCAGGTGCAGGGGGGTCACCTTGTAGCCCATTACTCTGAGCCTGACAGTCGTGGTTCATCCTTTAGGAGGGTTCCCCACTGAAAAGGTAACAGCCTCATAAACTATCTTTTTAGTCTCTAGAGTTGTTTGAAATAAGTGAGACAAACACATTGCAACACAATTTATTTTTACTTTTGTTCCATGCTCTTTTAGCTTACAGAGTTTTAATGGATGCAGTGAGCAGCAGACTGTAATGAGCACCGATAGCAGGCAGACAAGAGGGCCGGTGAAAATACTCAGGGGTTAATTGTCTGTGTGTCACACTTGGTGTTTGCTTTACTCCGCTGGCATTAGCAAAGCTAGCACTAGCGGCAGGAGCAAAGGCGTGTGCCAGGATGTGATGAGCAAGCGGTGAAGTGGATGACTAAGCAGGGCATGGCAGCCACTCCGGCCCATGAATTCCTCCCTACATCTGTGGCTGGGTTTGTTCATTAAAGGTGTGGGAGACTGTTTGACCCCGGGCGAGTCTCAAATGACCCCCCGCTCTGTAAATGCTTCATTAGCTCTGTTTTGCCCGCACTGGACTGCCTGACTTCATCTTCGCTTCCACTCTCACCACCTAAGTTGTGTACATTTTGTGTTTGCATGTGTGCTGGTGCGTGCACGTATTTATATGTGTGTTAATGAGGGCTCCTGGTGGTGTGTAATTAACACAACAGCAAATGTCCCCAAAGGGTAAGATTAACGTTGAACACATTAGACACAATGGAGCCCGGGAGAGACTTTTTTTTTTGGCAATTAAATGTTTTGTGTGTGTGTGTCTGTGTCTGTGTAAGTCAGACCATAACTCATGTTGGCGTAACTGTTTTGCTGCCACTTCTTCTGTCTCTCCAACTCAGAAACGCGCACTCTCATGCGCACACATGAACGTACGCTCACACAAAGCCAGCAGTCCCTCTGGATTTGTGGTCTCCTCACACGCAGGCTGGCAGGATTCTGTCTGCCTTCCTCTCCTGTCCGCCTCCTCCACACAACCTGGTCCAACAAAGATAAACACATGCTGGGTAGATTATTAGAGAAGTACCAAGGGCCCCGCAGCAGAGCAGCCAGCGCACCATTGTGCTGCGAACGTGGCGGTGCCTTGTAGAATCCAATGCAGTCACCCCCAGGGTGTTCTGATACATACTTAGACACAGGTGGGCGCTGATACCAGCATGGGAGCTACAACAGATTCCAATGACATTTCATTGTCAAAAGAAATTCCCAGCATAATGTTTTCACTAATGGTGTGGCTGGTGGTTCAGATGCCCAAGCAGCTTAAAAAATTGACGGTTGTTTACAGATACACTTCACAAATGAGACTCACTCATTAGTTTTTGATGCTGTGCAGACATAATGACAACAACATTTGCTGCTCTGATAATTCTGTGGTGTTGGGTAAGCCAGTTTAAGATTCATATCGTAGGTATTAACCACCAATTTTCCATGTAATCCTGGGTATTAGATAGCTTCAACCTACTCTATGCATAATAGAATCCTTCCTTTTTGCACCTCTGAATGTTTTCTTCACCCCACACTGACCCTGTTAGGGCAAACAGCTTCTACAAGTTGGAAAACGTGCTGCACATTTTCTATTTTCAACAGCAGGTATTTGAACAGATTTCGTTCAGACGTTCATTTCATGAATGCTGTGTGCATCTCTGCATGCTTTGGAGTGCAAGTGTTAAAGTAATAGCATGAGATAACCGTGTTAGATTTATTCTCTGCTGTGTGACACAGTGTGCTACTGTTCTGAGTGACATAATGCCTCTCACAGGTAGAAAGGATTTAGTTGAAGGGATGAGGATGAGCTCTCATGCACTTTTTTGCTCTTGTAATTTAATGTAGTGCATCCTTCTATTTATAATGTACTCATGAAATAATTCGTAATGCATTCTCTTTGTAAAGCTTTTGTTTTGCATACATGCTAAACTGTGAAGACTACTTACCTTCAAACAGAAAGGGAGTATGTGAGAGCGAGGGAGGAGTGAGAGTGAAAAAAAAAGAAAAAAGAAAAAGGATACGGGGTGTGAAGACAGTCAGATGAGAGCATGCAGGAAAGAGATGTTTTAAGAAGTAGTATTATTCGAGATGAAGGGAGTGATAGAGGGAGAGGGATGTGATAAGTACACCGGTGGAGGCTGTTATTGCTGCTAAGGAAAATGATAACATTTCTCAGCAGAGGATTTGTGCATACAGCACCACACTTCCATCCACTTTATTGGATCAGGAGTAAGCTGTGAGATTTCTAAATTATCTTCCTTTGCTTGCAAGAGCAAGTTACAACCTTATTACTTTGTTTTCTTTTCTCTCTTTCTCTTCTTCTTTGAGAGATGGGAAACAGCTCTGTTTTTTTTTTTTTTTCCAAAGTAGCTTAAAGGTTAAGAGACAGTGTGAGTAAATGACGAGACGTTCGGGGATGTACACACCCTGGACAGATTTTTTTTTTTATTGTGACACGTGGTACATACACACTCTGAGATACACACACTGGCCTTGACAGCCGGCCTGCACTATTATTATTGTTCTGTCTGTTGTAATTAAGAAAAACAAGGCGTCAAACCAACAGTCAACGCTGGTTCTGTGGTGTCTGAATTTCTCCTCTGAATATGGCTTGATGTCAGTGTCCTCCAGCACAGAGAAATATAAGCCCCAATTAATTTGTGACACATTCTCCCTAGAAAATATGAACAGCTCTTTTGCTTACGGTACCCCAATTCAAGGTCTCTAAAGCGGGTAATCACTAATCCAAGCTGGCAGGTCAAGGGTACATTGTTACCTTCCAACAATCATCACTGAACAAGCTGCCAAACCTGGAGGAGAGCTATTCCTGCTCTCTGGTGCTAGACAACGTCAGCACAGGCAATCTGTCACCTGCAACGTGCTCTTTGGGAAAAGAGCACAGAAAACATGCGAAGAGATGTGTTGATGTTTATTTAGCACAGCAGGAAACGTGTTACAGTGTTAGCTATTTTCATCAAAATGATTAAAAATAAAGGGACGATACCTGTCACAGGTATCACAGATTTATCTCTGTCTTTCACAAATATTTTGGAAACCAGCAGAGGAATTCAAAATATCTTTGGCATTGAATTAGGAAGACATTGAAATGGAAAGCAGAGGCAGGTTTTTGAGGCTAACTTTAATTTCGTTTCAAAGATATCAACTTTTTTTTTGTGTTTTCAAAAAAAGTTAAGGGAAGAATTTTTCGAAGACTGTTTCATTCTTTTGGATATCAATCAAAACAGTTATCAACGCAAAAAGTGAAATATTGGCAAAAGTGTGATAATACAGATATTTTCAACTTTTAACATGACTTGCAGAAAATCCGATTGTTTTGATTTTCTTTTTAGAAAAGTTTTTAGAGATGATTTGGATAAAAAATGTAGATAACTGTGGTTTAAATTCAGTGATTGTGCATATAGAGAAAATTCACATTGAAATAGAAACAAGCATCTTCTCAGCCTCTGTTGCTTCCTCACCAGTCTTAAGTCTATAACTTTCACTTTCTAGTTTTTAAAAAAGAAATAAAAAATAAAAAAATCCCACTAATATGAAGTAATATATTGCAAAATATGAACTACATTGACTCAAATTATGACAAGTTGTTTCAAAAACTAAATCTCAACCAGAATTATAGGCTGTAATGCATGGTCTTTGGATGTTGTGCTAAATATTATATCACACACTCCTCCCAGGTTTATTTTAAAAAGAGACTGTCAGTTGTTTTCTTCTTTTTTTTAATTCTATGGCTCTTGTTTTGTGACTGAGGATAATTTATTCACATTTTCTACCTGACATCTTTCACATCAGTTGCCTCTCTCAGGTGTTTTCACTGCCATTAGGGGGCACTGTGATACAAGCCAACAACCACAGCTTCCCTGAGGTTTGACTCTGTGGCTTGTGGAGGGAAGAAAACATCCCCTCACTGCCTCATTGGGGGTTTTGAAAATCATAGACATACCTAATACAAGTCAACACAACATATCCAGCGTCAGAATTTCATCAGATCACACAGCGAGGTCTTTCTATAGTCTGTGACGCGGAGCTATCTGAATGCTTGAACTGTGCCGACCTACAATCGACGTGAACTCGTTTTCTGAGGAATGAATGAAAGTATTAACTTTACTGTGTTTCATTTCCCAGAAGGAAAGAGTGTATTTCAATGCCACGCCATTTTTTTTTTTAAATCAGGTAATGGTTTGTGTCAAAACCAGTTGAACCTTTTCTCTCAGGAGCTCGCGTCCTCAGGAGCGTGAGTGTAGTGTTGGATGTCAGCAAGAAGATTAAATGTGTTTGGCAAAGGAATGTTCTCTGCTTTTCTTTATGTGAGGAGACAGCTCAGAAAAACAGTTAGCTGACGGAAAGGCCAAACTGTTCCTTAAAACTGTGCTGTGTGGATGTGGAAATGTTGAAAGGTTATTTGATACACAAAGCTGTGCAGAGAAAAGTATGTTATCAGGGACATGGGGAGGATTGGACCTGGGGCAAGCGATATAATTTTAAACACTTTTTGTGCGACTGGATATTTTTTCCACTCTAATGCATGGTTAACTCATCCATAATGCCAGCTCTGAGGTAGCCATATTGAACACTTTGAGTACTGGACTTGTTATTGATTCCCACTTAGAATCAGTGGAGCCCATGTGCAACTGAACCCCAAAGGACCAACTGTCTCTGAATATTTTATAACAAGTGAAAATATGGTCAGAGGAGTTCTGAAAATAGAAATTAAAAAGCACATGCTAATTTTTTCCTCCATGTCTTCTTTTTTTCTTCAATGATCAACACATGATTTTTCCACTCTTTTTGGTGTGAAATGCAACATCCTGACTTTTTATTCCCCTCACCTCACTTTTTTTTCATGTAATCTCACCTCTAACCTCACCTGATTGCTCACTCACGTCCTTACTTTCAGTCCACATTCTCACGTATAAAAATCCTCATTTACTACTACTAAGATTAAATGATTGATCATTTAAAGGAGCTGTAATTGATTACTTTTAGTAGCTGATTTAGCGATCAAATAGCATGAATGTCTCGTGAGACATGGAGGCAGTATTTGCAGCACACTGGTAATGATTGCAATAAAGGTAACAAAAGACAAGCTCATTCAGATTTTCATTGTAAAACACATGGAACATTTTTTTTTTTTTTTTAATTTGGAATCAAATCTGACCTCAAATATTAATAAATAAATATCATAATGAATTAAATACCGATCAAATGTCTTTATATATTGAAGACATTCTTCTAGGTTGGTGCTTGAAACCTAATGACCATGATTAGGATGTTGCTGTTCCATGTTTCCCCCTCAGCAGATTGAAAGATTTCATGCTGCATAAATTATGATGTGTTTCATATCAGTATCAACCCAATGATTCCTGGTGTGGGGTGGTTGAGCAAGTGTGTTTTTTTTCTCCTTTCTCAAAGACATCCTAAAATAATCAATTTCTCACTTAGTACTGTTACATTCATGCCTGTCACCTGCATTTCCACCCTCAGGTAGAGCAGTAGTTTAGTGATGTAAGGAGCTGATGGTTCCTCCTCCTTTCATCATCTGTTTACAATCCTGTTGTTCACATAATATAAAACTTTATTCCTCCCTCTGTCATCATTGTCTCTCTTTCTCATCTGTATCTCCCTCCAAAAAATCCTGAAGGTAACATAAGGCGGGGGGCCAAACAAAAATTTTTTGGATCCTTCTTTTGCCTCAGTGAACACTTTTGGAGCATCAGATGTGCAGTAAAGCATCGGTTACATGCGGCCCAGAGCACACCTTGTTGATAAAAGAATGCCTTGGCTCCATTTGCACCTGTATGTGAAAACACAGGTGACTTGTTTAAGTTTTTTGAGAGTGAGAACATTTTTTTCTTTGTTGAAAAGGCACTGGTGTAGTTTCTACTTTGTAGTATTTTCAACAATATGGACACACTGAATCAATAAAAGGAAAAATAAATGACTGCAGTGCATCACAAGACGAAGATGAAGAGGAAAAGACAGTGATGAAGAAGTTGGACTGGAACCAAGTGAACGCAGACTGGAGTCGAGCAAATATTTTTTCTCAGGGTGAGAGTTGGACATTCATTTCAGACCTTTTCTTGTATTTAGATATCATTAATTACAAATAAGGATCCTGAAATATGAAGGAAGATTGTAAAATTAAAAGATTTACATATAAATATTTTAATCTTGTTAATGCAAATGAATAAATAAAAACAATGCTTTTAGATGATCAAGGCAATCACAGCTGATAAAACAGAGCGCGGATCAAATTATGGTTTGCCTGTTAATTTTTCATCTGGTATGTATTGCTTGAGTGGATAAAATTTGGAATCTTTTTTACTCGAATAAAACTTCTGAATCAAATTACATTAAACACAAACAACAAGTCTTGGGTGTATTCTTCGTAAAAACTTCAAAGCTGAAACTTAAACACAAACTCGGCCTTTCACATTTAATAAGTTGTCACTGCACCTCGCCTCTGCAGTCTTATGAACAGAGAGAAATTGATTTGTTTGAGTTTGGCTGCTGTTACCTTGGGATATCATTGCAATCTTCATCTGCCACCTGTTCTGCCAACATTCCTCAAATTAAGATCTTAGTGGAATTTCATATGGCGCATAGATGCTCAGATATTTTTTGAGCAGATGGGTATGAATTGCAGTTGTTGTGTGCAGTGGGTGTTTCACAAATATCTTCAGTCTTAAGCTTTTGTTTGGAGAGAAGGCTCGATTCTTAAACTCTGCAAAATACTTTTAACTTCAGCATTTCAGGGTACTGGCCTATTGACTCTAATTTGAATGTAAGTTCAGCAAAAAAATGCAAAGAAATGAGTGTTTGGGAGATCATATCGTTGTTGTAACAGTGTTTTTTGGCAACAAAGTCTGAGACTAAGGGAAAGCCTGAGTGAAGCTGAGTATGTGATGTGCATCCATCAAAACTTTACCGAACCCTCTACATCAATACTGAACAGTTTATGCAGTTGTTGTTTTTGACCCTTGTTTTCAGCTACTGGTACAAATACATTGTTTATTGTTAGTAAACTTTCGTTTCAGACTTCACTCATTCAATTCACCAAACAACGACAAACAAGAGTCAATGGTAAGATGAGCTGTTTGGCATTGGCAGAAAAGATTTGGCAATTTTTCAGAGAATCATTGTAACAACAATGACATAATGAACAAGGCAAAAATTCCCCTATTTTTGTGATGTTTTTATTTTTTAAAGCAGTTTAAAATTATTGTTAATCACTTTTTGTATCTCCACAGCTTCAAAGAACCTCGTGCAACATATTGCAATTTAAAAACACAATATTTCTTGCTCAAAAAAAAAAAAGTTAATTATTAGAAGTACATGCTCATTCAAGATCTCCCCAAGGCAAGTGGTATCTGTGTCCTCCTCATAGGACCCTGTGTCCCATATCCTGTAACCAAGGCCCTGGGAAAAGACAAACTCCAAAGGTGTGGATCATGTTACAATATGGTAACCAAGGCTTCTGGTGGGATTTTCAATTAAGATGCAATCTGTTATCTGTTCAGACGACTAATAAGCACAACAAAGCCATGGAGGGGACCCCCTGGAATTCATATCAGACCACTCGAAATAACCATCAAGCTCTTCCTATCAGATGCACTGCCAATACCTGCTCACTTTCCCAATTAAGACCCTTGGCAGGTTGCTCTCCTGTTAATAAGGAATGTATTCAGGGCTACTGTCACTGTGACATATAATTGGTCTACGCCAACTAACTGTGTGGGCCGAGAGTATTTCATGTTGTTTGTGGGCTTCTTTTTTCCTTATCTGAAATCAATGCATGTGTGTGTTTGTGCATGCTTTCCCTTCATACATGTGCACACAAATACCAGTGCATGCTAAGAGGGGCTATTGTGGGTCAGTACTGATGTGTTCTTCTTCTGTGGTAATTAGGACTCCGCTGCTTCTACTGCTGCTGCTGCTGCTGTGCCCAATCAGACGCCGAGACTGTCACTGAAAGAACAGCATTGATAACCTTCATTTCTTAATAAAACCAATTACAGGATGGAATAGGGAGGAGAAAGAGAACGAAACAAAGACGGAAATGAGTTGCAAAGAGGAGAAGAAAAGGACTTTTTTTTCCCCTCTCCTGTTTATCAAATTAATATTTTCTTTCGTGACCAAAGTCTTTTGATACATACTGACACTTGATGCTGCTTCAACTGTAGCTGCAGTTTTGTGCTTGTTTATTTCTATATAAGTGCATTAAAAGCCAAAGCAGTCCAGCTACAAGACTCCGAATCTTTTTGAATCCTAGTGTCCCTGCCCTAATACTCAGACATGCACCTCATACTCTTTCCTAATGACTAACTTTGATAAGCAGGGGAACAGCTCCATCAGAGGGTCACTTCTACGGTATTTTCCCCCTCTGCATGGACGGATGTGGAGAACCTGTGCGTGTTTTGGTGCATGAGAGTGGCACACGTGTCGATTTCTCCTCGACCAGGGGAACTTGCTGGCTCGGCAGGAGGAAGATATGAGAATTTCTGGCTCCGTTGAAAGCTGATAGGCCCCCACGTACACACATACCCGCTGAGATTAAGCACCATGAGCAAACCTCTCCTCCTACTTGGAGCAAATTGCAGTGGGTGGAAAAATAAGTCTCCTTCATACTTTGTCTTCTGTCTCCACTTTTGAGATAGACCCAATGTGCACAAAGGCGCACACACCCATTAGGGTGCACACGATTGTGCATACATACACCCAGACAGACAAGGGAGTCTGGATCCGGATTTCTTTCTCTTTTTTTTTCTTTGCTACAAGGCAGGGAAAGACAGAGAGTGAGAGCGAGAGAAAGGGGGGCTAAAGTAGATGCTGTAGTTTAATTAGGCTCTGCCAGCACCCGCTGAGAATTGCTCCTGAATTTGACACTGTTTTTCAAATGTCACAGGCAAGTGCTTTACTTCAGTGAAATGCGAGTCATTATTCACAATGTGTCACGATCATGCTGTTTTATTTTTCTTCTGTGGTTTCTTTGGAATGACAGTGAAATTAATGATAATTTAATAACCGTGTCTTGCGTGATGACTAGAAACACTTCAGAATGACCTGTCAGTTGACAAAAGACAAAATACTCAGTCAGCAAATGTGGAGAAAACTGGAAAAAAAAATGGCTGATATCGGTTCATGGCCAGCTAATATGGTGTGCAGGAAATGTTTCATGTTTGGTTTTACATGGTCATAGTGTAGTTTCCCACCTGAAGGTATTTTGTGAAGTAGTTATTTGCTTTGAGAGGATGGTTTTCTGAAACAAAATACCATGCCGCTGCCATCAAGACAATAGGATTTTCTTAAGTTCCTTTATCTTAGCTGTTTTCTTTGAAGGCCACATAACTTTGCCTTTCTCTAACGAGGGACCATGGTTTGTCTGTAACATAAAATAACATGCTGAAGTGACTACCTCTATTATTGTGGAGTTGGATTTTATCCTAGTGGATTTTGTAATTGTATATTTGCTAAGCCTACAGATGCTAGGTAATTTCAGGATATTTGTTTATTACGCCTAATGCAAGATGAGTTGTATTATTTTTTTGTGCACTTCAACCACGTACATGGAAGCACATCTTCACAATAGAGATGCATAGGCTTTTAAGATCATTATTTGTTCTGTGATGACATTTTTTCTTACTAATTTTATAATTACAGTCTGAAAAGTGGGCCTTTACTTCCCATTGAATAAAAATATGTTGTCGTTTGTCTACTGCTGGTTAAATATACTGGATGTTTCTTTTCCCGTAGCCTTTTTGCCATTTTTGTGTTGTTGAGGTTTCTTGCAGGCTTACTGCTGCTGATTGCACGCACTGTCAACATGGAACTTAACTTGTTGAGATTGCATTACCATTTCATTTAAAAGATACCATTGGAAATAGTTCACAGCAAGGAATATTTTATTTAGAAAGCCTGACTTTTACAGGCCTACAATAAATTGAAGGACAATTTTTATTTTCACAATGCAATTTTTATATATCGTTCTGAGGGCCGGACCAAATGTGAGGAGGGGTCATTGTTTTGGACCCCTACTCTCTATGAAAAATTGGTCAAATCTTCTCAGCAAGCTCTGAAAAGCCTTTGCTGCTGTTACTTTTAATTCTTGTTTTGTGCATCCAGTACAATTGGACTGTTAAACTGCCAATATTTTCTTGTTTCTTCAGACTTCAATCATCCACCAAACAACACCAATGCTATTCACCCCACAAATGCACCATTTACAAATGTGGCACCATAAACCTGCTTTCCAATAGTATAAGATTATTGCCAAGAATCACTGTTACAACAAAAAAATAATCTACCAATCATAAATTGCCTTAACACTTTTTGTGCTAAGTTCATATGTTGACAAAATTGTTTTGGCAGTTTGCCTCGGTACTGTTACAGAGACTGAATTTCAATATTTTTAGCAACTGAATGTTCTCTCTAAAATTACTATAAACCATCTTTCTTCTACACACATTCTCACTGGGTGTTGTTTTTAAACTTATTCTAAGTTTTTTATTGTGTAACATCCAACATCGACACAAATTTGTAGCTTCTGGCTAAATAACACCAGCCTGTTCATGGTGTTCACATGTATTCCACCAAAGCCTGTTTCTCTCTCTGCGTGTGCTTGTGTGTTTTCATGCTCTTCCTGTGTCTCCATTTCTCTCACTGTTTGATTTCCCTCATGTCCAGTGAGTTTGGATACTTGCTCTGTCTGTGCCTTCAGCCCTCATCTCTGAACACAGAAGGCTCCGCTGTGATCAGTAGAGTCCACCGAGGATAATTGATCAACTTTTATGGCGCTCTCTACTAGATACAATCCTCTGGCAGTGTGAGAAATGGTTGGATTTTACTGGAGGGACCTTCCCACTATGGGATCAAAAGTAACACCCTGTGTGTAAAACTCCAACACAGTAGTGATATCATGGGTATCTCTGAGAGAGACTCAGTCTGGCCTTTACAAGCATGATGGTTTATGCAGTTTCAACAATGCTGATTTGCTTTAAAGTCAGTTGTGTTAAGCTTTGAGGAGTGTCTTTGGAGCTCTGTCTTTGCAGGATCGCTATGCAGGGTGTCTTATCTGTAGTCAAATTCAAGTCAATCCCTCGACCTTCTCAAGTCTTGACAAAATCGAGCTCTTTCTCTGGAAAGTTTACGCTTATGAAGAAAAAATTGCCCAACAATTTTCTCCCTGTTTACTTGGAACAAACTGTGCATTGCTGTTTGGTAATTTTCCATTGTAGTACATCTGTTCTTTGAAGAATAATATTCTTAAACTTTTGTTGGTTTTCTAAAATAATCAGAAGTAGGAAAAAAAAAGTCTCAAAAACAGACGCTCGCCACAAATGAAGATTTCTGTTGTTTAAATTGCAGATATTGATTTTTATTCTGCCTTTAGGCTATTATCCATTACAAACTTTCTTATGTGCTTGTTTGTCTTTGTGCTTGTTTTCCCGCTCAGTGGAACTGTTGATGAAATAATAATTCCTTACTCTAGTTCAATGAAACCCTTTTTTTTTTTGCTTTGAGGTTACTCTAGTACAAAGATGAGCTTTTTTCAAGGAGCCTGACTTCTTTTATAGATAAAAATACAAGACTGTGAGAAAAAAAGAGCACTGATTGATGACCTCTCCAACATTTCTAGGCCTGAGTTATTTTTGTGATTTCAAATGAGATGCAGAAGGATATGCCAGAGCAGGCTCTCAGCTGCTGGTGAGGCGGTCATTTTTTCTGTCCTTGTGACTTGGACTCAGCACCGGCAGCTATGCGACACTGTCATGACCTATACTCAGCCAGAGGTTGGTGTGTGCTGTTGTGTTTTTGTGAGTGGGCAGGGATTTGGACATTTTTTTGGCATTGTGTGTTGGGGAGAATCAGGGGGTGCTGGTGTCACTTGCACAAACAAATTCAGACAGACAGTAAGACGCTCCTGTTTGTACGTGTGTTGTGATCTTTTGTGAAATTTGGTAGGTGTTTGTAGACTTTCATAGCAAGGGCAATGGCAAAAGTTGAGGTCTGTTGTCGCATTTGGGTTTTTGCTTTTAGTTTGAAATTGAGAAAATAATGCAGAAAAAAGGTAGGAGGATAAAAAATCTTGGTGTGTGTGGGTATATGTGTGTGTATTTCTGCTGGTCACTGTCCACTCAGGCTTTGTAGTGGTAGCCACAGTGAAAGGTATCTCACAGTCCTTTGGGCATCCCCTATCCATTGGAATTGTTTTCATTGCACCTCTATGGCAGAGCAAAGGACTTTGTTGAATTTTTAATGGATCCTTGACCTAAATTCAGTGTGTGCGTCTGATGTGTGTCAGTCTTACTCCTGCCAGCTGAAGAAACACAACCAGTGGGGGAAGGGGAGTCAAAAAGAAATGTAGCACTAGCAAGAGTTTCTGCCACAAGGGTTTCCCTCAGATTGAGACTGTATTCACTCTCGAGAGAAATAATGAAGTCACACACACACACACACACACACACACACATACGCACACACACAAAAAAAAAAAAAAATTGATGAACACGTATGTACTTTCAAAACTCAGCTTTTGCAGTCTGTAATCATTTGCTCCTAATTTATGCATTTATGAAAGAATCACCCATGGGGGGGGGGTTGAGCTTGCAGCAAAAGCTTTGTCTGACGACGCAACGGGCTGAAAGTCATACAGATGATGGCTGGGAAAATAGAGGACTCATCACTGACAATCATTTCATAGCTTAGTGTATGCACTGACAGGGTAAAAACTGAATTATAGCTTTCTTCCTTTCAATTTGGCAGCTTGGTGTTCTGCCTCAGCCACTTTGTTTTGTTGCTTCTCGAGCAAAGACACCTCTTAAGCAAAGTGAAGCCCCTTGCAGAATCAAAGAATGAATGACCCACTCTAGTGTAATCATCTTCCTATGACATAAAAAAAGAAAGAAAATCTGCCACCATGCTTTTTTTTTTCATGTCATGAGTCAGAGATGTAAGATTGAAATACTTTTAGCATCAAGCGTAAACTCTTCGTTGCACCCTTTGACATCACCTTAATGAAACGGGTCTGAAATGTTGAAAGATGTATGGGTGCCCCCCCAAGTTATCATTTAATCCTTCAAGTGAAGTATAAAAAATTCTCTTCAAGCCTTCATAGTACACTTTACAAGTGTTACCTCAGCTTTGTAACATAACGTTTGTCCTAGTTTTTAATTCCCAGCCCAATTGTAAGCCACTTCTTGGTATCATCACACAACATGTCAAAGGTCATATTCCTTCTGTAGCAAACAAACCCACAACTTAATTAGTGGAGTTGCCTGCTGCTAGAGACACCACTGCATTGGTGGACGCGGACCCTTGACTGGAACTGGGAGGGAAATTAAACCAGGAATGGGGCTGGTCGACAAGGATCCCTCATTGGGTGATTAAAAGTAACCTTTCGAGCTATGGAGAAGCTGTTAGCCATGCCCTTTCTTTCCCCGCAAATGCCATCTTAGAACTCTGGTCTAATGATGCTACAATAGTTTCAAGGCAATTACACTGCCTCTAAATTGATCCCAAAGCACTGGACTTGTGAGTAGGAGAAATAAAGATAGAAAGAGAGCAGGGAGCAGGGCGTTAAGGTAGATGCCACTCCAACAATCAGGTAGGCAAGGGAGAAAGAAAGCGGCATGAATGATGTTGAGCCATTAGTATCAGACGCTTGTTTTCTTGCAGGAAGGCTTGTCTTAACTTCATCCATTTTAGCTTCATTTTCCATAGCAACAGGGTTGATCTGTTATGCTAGCAGGAGAAAAATAATGCCCCAGCTTCCCAATCCATGTGGACAGAGCAGCTTCCAAGCTGCCCCCAGGTTGAGCATCCGCAGGGGGATTCTGCACCCAGCCACCTTGTTTTGCTACATCCCAGGTCTATGTAACCTGAGGAACTCTACAAGGCACTGCCAATCATTTTGTTAGGGTGTGTGTGGGAGGAAAATAACACACAGACGGACTGTAACAGAAGAAGAAAAAACAACATATGTGAATAGGATTGAGTAGACATCCTGATAAAATGGCTAATTATGTCCTTTAATATATTCCTCAATCATGCCCATAATGTATGGAAAACCGTCTTACCTTCCCACATATAATCACAGCACACCAGGATAAGAAATATTATAATCCCCTCAGCAGATTTTACAGATTTGTAAAATGCTCAACCAAAATCCCCGTGGACCTCAGTGGGTAATGTTTTGGGAATGTAGAGCATGAGGCTATTTCTGTGAGCCTCTTGGTCCTCCTATTTGCCCATTGTTAGGAAACATTAATTGCTGTGGATTCAAGCATGAGACATCACGATTTCATGCATGTAATACCTCTTGAATTATCTGGATTGTACAAGAATTAAAACTAACTCAAGCATACCGAAAGTACAGCACATAAATTAGTGATGGATTCGCAGCATTGTGGTCCCCGAGTTGTTCATGTTGGCAAGTGACAAAGGTCCCACACTTCATAGAGGTCATACATGCAATTGAAGTCGAGTTATTGCAATTATTGTAAAATAAGGACAACATTTTAATGGCATCGCCAATCTAGCGTACCTCTTAGAAAGTGGCGGATTGCTTCCCTTTCACAACTGATGTATCATTGTGAGAAAAGCATAACAGTGCCAGCAGCATAAGCTACACACAATAGTGTTTCAATTCAAAAATGATACAGAGACTTTAGAATAATTGGGCACAGCAGAAGCTCCAACCAAGGTAATCATCAACTGTGAGGGTTGACAAAATACTGTATTGATCAGAATATAAGACAATTTCTGTTGCTTGTAGCAAATAAAATTTTGAATTATGTGTCTGCAATCTGCCAAAATTTGTTCACGCCGAACACCAAGATGTTAGCAAGACTTGCAGAGTCCTACTGGATCGCAATCGGATAGTAATCACATTATCACAGATGTTCATCTGTCCATTAATCCATCAAATTGTCCATCTATCAATCCATCCATCCATTCAACCAGTCCTTTCGGTCAATATATTCCTCAACTGAGCAATTTATGCATATCAATCCATCCATTCTTCAATCATTCTATTGTCATTCATTTATTCATTCATTCACTTCATTCACTGTTATATTCCTTTATCACTAAAATATCAAATGGGACTTCCCAGCAGTCTGACATTATTAGGGATATTCATTAGTTTCAGTCACTGTATCTTTATGCTTTTTATGTCAATTACTCCTCTCACTTTCAATAATTTCATAATAAAACAATTGAAAGCTCAAAGTTTTTCAAGGATCTCATTTCACAAGGGACAGCTAACTCTTGACATCGTTCATTATTTTAATAGCATATTAAGCCACTGGCTTGTGCTGATTAAAACATCATGAATACTTTAATTGCTTTATCTTTCCAATATTTTGTCTTAAACATTTGGGAGATTTCTAACAGCTGTGAATGAGTAGAATTTTACATTTTTGTTTTTTTCTCGCACCATCTGTGAGCGAGTGCATGTGCATCCTCAAATGCAGATGAACAAACAACATGGAGGGCTGCTGGTGAAAACATTTTCTCAAAGCACAACAAGCTTCACAAAACATCTGCAGGGTACCTTTTCATATAGCGGCTTCATATGAAGACAAACCCTAATTAATACACTTGTGTTTTGGCTTTATTTATGAATGCAAACAACATTTTGACTCATGTTGCCTCTGCTAAAATGTGGGTAGTGGGATTAAAAATAAAGTGGGTAGAGGTTTGTCAAAGAGACTCTCTGATATGGAAAGGTGTATGCATCAGGAGGAGAAATGTTACCACCTGAGGCAGGGTTATGATTTTTTACTCTTGATTGTTCATAGCGGAATAAAAATAATTAGCTGAAATCATTTTGATTATTTTAATGATAGGAAAACCTCTCTCTTAAGAGTTTTTTAATTAATGTTGTGAAGAAAAAAAAAATCAGTTGCAGTATTACACAAGATACTTTTGCTGTTCAGAGTAAACCCACAGTGAACAATTACACATATATTACAACATCCTAAAACATCTACTTTATCTGCCTACAGACATCATTTATTTATTTATATGAATGCAGGTTCCGTGCAAATTCAAGGACATGATGCAGGTAAAGTTGGTGACAGTTCAGTGTGCTTAGAACTCATACATAAGGGCAACATAGCAGAGAAATGAAAGGACAAACAGGCCAAAGTATGTGCGAAATGTACTCCAGGAGGCAGCAGGCTATAGAGTGAACTGCCTGTGTTCCCTCCTCCTCAACTTAGGGAGTCCTAAGGCTTATAATCACAGTCCAGCATGAGTACGCAGATGGCCTCCAGATATACTGTGACCTCACCAAATCTGCCATGCATCAACCGTCTCTGTCTTCCACCGAAGAGACGGGAAAGTTTTGGATGTGATGGTCTGGGATCAGCTTCCACTCAGAGTCTGAAGTTGAGGCTTAAGCGTTCGAGAAAGTAATTTCCCCTTTTCACGTCTTCTTCAAATCTCCCCGTCTGTCTTACAAGTGAAGTTTGAAAGTGAGGAAGATGGAGAGCAGGTGTACGGTGATTGGGATCAGTGTAGCAGAAAGCTGTGGGATTCCAGAGACCTGGCCTGACGGTTACAGTGTGCTCGTCTCCTCTCTCGACTCCCTGCCAGGCTCCAGCTGAGGCCATCTGTTTGGGTGACACTGCCTGCCCAGATATACAGTATGTTGGAGAGATTATGAGACTGCCAGCAGGGAAAGTGTTTTTCTAGAAAAAATAAATGTACCAATGATAAACCTGAAGCGGTGGTTTGACATACTTAGGTGTGTCAGGCGTATTAAGATATTAAAGTCCAGTTTCCACAGTGTGAATTTTGGAGGTTGTTGAGGACATTGTTTTTCTATGACTGATTTGAGGTGAGGAGTCTGTGTGTAAGCCTGCCACACACTTTTTTTATACGTCATTAAAACTATGGTGGGAAAGTGATGAAAAAAATAATGTAGTTTTAAAATTGCAGTACTTGATGACAAAAATCTGTTTGCTTTGGTAAAATAGTCACATTTACATATTGTATGTGTTTTTATATTTCTTATCCAACAAAATTTCCCAAAAGATAATCGTATTTCTTGATATATTTATCAACAAGCTTTCATACCAAATAAGGTGATAGTTTGTGATGTGGGAAATAGCATAAAGACTCTCCATGATCTTTAAAACTGTTTTGACCTGTAAACAACATTTTTAGCACATGATATATTTAACCTACACTAAAAACAAGTTTAACTCATCACCTTTTTTTCTTTCCTGCAACATTTTAAAATTGAAATCCAGCCTATCTTTGTGTCTTTTGAACTCTGTGAACATGAAGCACATTTTCACAACATGATAAAAAAACATTCATTTAAACACAACAGCTTTAAGACTTGTTGTGATTATGCTATATTCGCAAAAGTCACATTCCTTTAGCTTTATACAAGTAGCTTATGTTTAATTTGTCGGTATTGTTTTGAATTGTTACAGGAATTTATTTAAGTTTGCTTTTGTACTTGATGGAAGTTTGCACATCCTCTTTGTCAAAGCTCATTTACTTCCTTCCAAACAAACACATGAGTTGAAGTTCAAGTTTGCTACACTATGGTATATAACTGTATGTTGTGGATGAGCAAAACACTGGCTGTTTAATTTGCTTTTGGCATCACTCACCCACAGCACCAAGTATGACAATCTGAACTTGTAAGATTTTGCTCATGCCATTCACAGCCCCCTGTTGCCTGTCACTGCACAATGGTGTCATGTAATTGGTTGTGGGTTGCCCGTTTTGGGTTATTTCTACAGTATGTTTACAGCTTGTTTGAGAAACTTGAAAGTGGTGTCTGCTCCCACTGTCCCTTGCAAGCTCCATCTGCTGTGGATGCCATTAAATGAACAGACTCAGTGTGACAAGTATATTGTTGTTTGTTTGTGGAGAAATAGTTGCAAGAAATCTGAAACAAAATACAAAGTCTATTTAGTCTCTCATATAAATTTCATTACTTAGTTCTCAATTTAAGGAAATGTTTGACTGATTTGAATTTTTGAATTATTTCTGTTGTCATTTGAAAAGTAGATATGACCAAAAAAAATCTAAATTCATTAGGCAATTGAAAGAAAAAAAAAAAGATGTATTTCTGAGAACAGGGTCACATTTGTTTCTCACCTACTGGAGCAAGAATCTTTTTTTTTTTTGTAAGCTTTCTGTGACTGCAAACAAAATTGTTGGATATATTTTCTTAAGTATGTGCTCATGCATTGTAGATATTTGCAGATATGTGCAGTAAAGCAGGTTTTAACATACTAGTGCAACATATGTTTCAATATATTTTGGCAGCAAGATGAAACAAAGCAAAAGCATTGCATAAATAGCTGAGGCTTGCAGATTTTATTCCTTCTCAAACTCATTCGGGCATTAATTATCACAAAGAAAAGTGACATCTGTAAGCAACCGTATGCTGTGTTTTGAAAGCAACTGTCAAAAATATGTTTATATTTAGGCCAGCTATAAAGCATTTTCATTTATAGGACTTTTAAAAAGGCTGGTAACTCATTTGTTTGCTATTCACACTTGAAAGAAAATGCCCAATTTGCTCGAGTCAACGTGAAACTCAATTACTGCAACCCACACTTCCTTTTTGCTTGATCAATCAAAGGCTACCCCCCTGATACGCTGGAGTTTGAACAGACCTGCAGGCCTGCCAACATTTAAGCGTTCATGTCTTTACAGTACATCACTGACACACACATACAAATACACAACCACAGCCCATCCCCTCTTATTTTCTTTTCACATCAAAAGGAAGTTGTTGATCAAACCATATATTTTGAAACACATTTGCATAAATTCAGAGTGCTTTGATGAGTAGTGTTCCTCTCACAACATAGTTCTCAGCTGCTTCCCCTCTTCAGCTTGCTCTCTGATATTATTTTTTTTTTGTTGTATTACTGTTTGTTGTGAAGACACTGTTGTCTTAGCCCAGCCTTGTGACACAGAAGGAGCTTCTGGCAGTCTCTGAACACAAGGGAAACATTCCTCGTCTTTATCTGTGGGTTGGGGGTGGCAGGGAGTGGCTTGGACATCTCAGAGCTTTCTCAGCACATTATATGGCCCAGATTGCTTCATTCTTATCCCCACTCCCAATCTAACCTCCTACATGTACACTCTCTCTCACACACACACACACAGCCACTTTCCTGCACCTTTTCACCACATCCTCCCAGTTCAATCTCCAGAGAAAATATTTATTCATGGTCTCTCGTCATTGCTTCCCTTGGATGTGCCGTAGAAGTTGTATCTTTATCTGCACTGGCCTCAAGGTGAACTATTTGGTCTGAGGGGGAGGTTTCTGCTGGAGCTGTAGGTTATAAAGCAGAATCACACAGTGCTGTTAAATGCTGGGGTGGTGAAATGTTTTCATTGTTTTGGCTGTACTCCAGCATACTGGATTTCAAATCAAACCGACACTATGAAGTTTGCTTACTTTCAGCTGGAGGCTGTTAGGGGTAGTTCACATCTGTAGTGGGTGAACGGTATAGCTTTTTGCTTTTGTAAACTATCAGGGTTACAAGTACAACATTTCCTACACATATAGAAAAGAACACACTGGCATTGTAGATGAGGATCATTCACTGTGAAGCCAAATAGTTTTTTTCTACACATATAGAAAAGAACACACTGTCATTAAAGATATGGATCATTCACTATGAAACCAAATAGCTTTCTTGACTCCGAATGATGAGTTAACATTACTGACTGATTGTAATCTACAGTTTTGACCAGTTTTTGAGGTGGCAGTAATAAAAAATAATACAAAATAATCTACCTTTGGGTGGACTTGGCAATGTCCTTTTCAGTTGGTGTTTGAGTCCATGCTCTATCACTCTCCTGTTAAGCTCTGCTCTTCTGTAATTGTGTCTTTTGCCAGTCCAGTTCCAGTGTCTGAGATTACGACAAAAGAAACTCATTAAATCATTTTCTTTGGGGAAAAAAAGGACAGATGTTGCTTCTTACAGCAAAAAAATGTCACCTGACGTAGTTTCATTAAACAAATTCCTTTCATGATTTGTTGCTAAATTTCCTTGATTGATTTGTTAAAGCTTTAATTGTCTAAAATTGTATTATGTTGCTGTTTGCTTTTGTACCCCCTCTGGTTGTCTATCCTCTCAACTGGTTTGATTTTAACTTGCAGCTCAGGTATTAATTCTTCAAACCCTTTCTCTTCAAATCTTCTCAGAAATTGAGGAATTTAATGTTTCTTTCCCCCCTTCTTTAGAAGTGCAGTTCCTGCAACTGGGACAAAAGTTGTGGATTTCAAACACTGCCTTTTGCTGTTTTTAATCCCATGAATAAGTATGCCTGGAGCAGCTCTGTCACATTCATAGAGCAGCATTTTAAAGAGATCTGCCCCAGTGTGCTCTGTGATCAGCGCTGCATTGTGCATACCCGACATGTCCTTAAAGTGTTTGAGGCGTTGCGATCTGACTTATTTCCTTGAGTGACTTCTACCCCATAAAAATCGTCTTACTCTAGTAACATGCTTAGTGTTGCTTGCCCACAGAAATAGCATCCGAAACAAGGTCGCTGCCAGATGCTTAAGTCTTTTTAGAGGCTTGAAATGACATTCTCGTTTTCAAAGTCAATCCACTGTCATATAGCTGATTTGTGGGGGGAATTCAAGCCCATAAACACAATTTATAGATTTAAAAACACATTAGTTAAGCTCTCAGAGGTAGCGCGCATAAACAGGTTCGATATTGATCTTACATAGGCTTTTTATTTTCCATGAATCAAGCTATTTCTGTATGTCACTTGAAGGATAGATGAAGATAGCGTATCGTAGCTCTGCTGGGTATGATGCACAAGTAAGCCCTCTATAACTGCCTCTCTTTGAGCAAGCACAACACTTGGCACACAACCTTATCAACATCCAAGCTCTGTCTTTCAGGAGAAATTGGGTGTTATGTACTTAAAATAAACTGATTTTTCTGGCTGAAATTGCAAGCACATGACACTGGTGCCAGTTTCAAACTTCTTCTACCTCTTTTGTGATTCTCAGATGTCTGTGAAGCACTCACGCTCACCTCTTCAAAATCCAGCCTCAATTTATCAGGCCTCACCAGGATGTGTCAAACTTCATTCAGTTTTGCTGCACAATGAAAACTCATCATTCACCAATCAATAAATCTGCACAGCTGAAGTCTGATGTAGGGATGATGGAATATGAATTATGAGTTTGCTGAGGCCTTCCTTTTTTTGCATGCATCCATCATTGTCAACAAAATGAGTCCGGCAAATATTCAATTAAGACCTCAGGGCTCCATTCCTCATTCATTATTCCGGGGTTAATTTGCAACTGTAGATTTGTCTTTTGTCACTTTGAGGCTAAGAAAGGATGGCTAAGAAATTACTCCCACTCCTCATCTTCTCACAGTCATCGGCGAGGGTCTTTCATCAGCTTTTTATCGAGTCCTGCAGAAATTTCCAGCACCTGAGTTCCTGTTATGATGATAGATATAAAGAGTGGGTATCACCTTCACATTACCTGCAGCATGTCTACATCCTGTTGACATGAAATGATGATCCCACATTTCAAACAGTGCTGCTTAAAGTCATGAAAAACATTGTTAATGTGTGACTGTGTTTATACAATGCCAACTAAACTGTCAAAAGATAAATGTCAATGTTAGCTGAAGAAACAGAATGTCAGTGCATCAGTGTTGATTGGAAGTAAATATAACCAGATGTGCCCTGAAGAATCACAAAAGTGCGCTTTCACTCTTTAAAGGCTGCAAAAGAAATAATCCAAAACACTATAGTCAAGACCAACCAGGGCATAATTGATGATTTGTGCAGCTACTCTGGCAGACATTACAACATGTCCATTGCTAAGCTTGGGCTAGTTTAGCCCCATTTACTGGTTATAACTTTATATCAAGATAAAATGTATCTAAATGCACTTTTGGTGGTTTTGTTGGTTGCACAGATATTTAGAACCAGGTCCATTCTTTAGACAGAAGATATTTGGAGAGCAGACTTTTGATTTGTACCTCCACATGCTTTCTTTGTCTACGGACCAGAGTCTTTGGATATTTTCTGGTCTTTTCTTCTTCTGGTAAGTTCTCAGCTGTCAGAGCATAAGTAGTGGTAGCAGTGTTGCCTCTTTTCAACCAAGTATGTAATTTCTAACCCACGGTGCCATCTTACACGGAAAACTCTTGACTTGAGAATTTTTACTCTCAGCCTTCAGCTACCATGCAGGCTGGTCCAGCTCATTGATTGCCTTTCATCAAGGGGGAGGGGGTGTGTGGTACGGTAGAGGTGAATGTCGCGCTGAGTGGCAAGTGGTAAGGGAGCAGTGGGAGAGCCGTTGGCTGACAGGATAAAAGTTAAACACTAGCCAACGGTCTTGTCTCACAGCAGGAGTCAGTATGTTGCCCTAGGGCAAGGGGCCCGGTTTATTGACCAAGCTGGTACCCCTCACCTGCCCAATCCATGGCTGCTTCACATGGATTTTCCTTGGACTTGGCCAACTCTTAAGAGATGTCCATGTGTTATAGATTTGAATGTTTGCCCTTGTAACCGTGTGCAACTGGAGTCTGCCTTTCGCTGTGTTCTGCTTTTCAAACTTACCATGTGGTGTTCAGCTGTGGCTCAAAGGTTTCTCAAAGCTGAAGCTGCCAATTTACAGTATCTCTCTTTTTTCTCTGAGCCAGAGGGACCTTAAGTCACACTGATCCTCATTCTGCGATTAGTCCTACTAGGATCCACATCAATCCCATGTCCAGCCATGGGGAAAGGTCACCCCCAATTGAGTCTCTGACTGCAGATATGTCAACAGCTCTCACAGGCCATCTGGAGATGTTAAAATGGACTTCTTTTATGTCACACCCATAGTGTGATATTACCATCTTCCATTTCCAGCACATTCACTCCTGATGTGGATATCATCTACACTAATGGCTGGATTTACCTCTTAGCCCAGGCACCAAGTAAAGGTTCATTAACTCACTGATAGACCCCGAGAGAATCAGTGCTTTCTTGGCCTCAGCCTCTCCAAAGGCTTTCAGTTGCTAATATATGTTATTACTCAGAAAACATGAGGACTGAAAGATCAAGGGTTAAACACTAAAATGAATGCTAATTCAGCCATATATCTAGCAAGCAATTCAAACATACATGGTCGTGCATGGTATACATTTTTTTCATCCTGACATAGGACTCAATACACTAAGCATCAGTGCAGGGGAACACACGCACACACACACACACACACACACACACACACACACACACACACACACACACACACACACACTTATTATTCATATGTAATTGATTTTTTCCTGAGTATGTTCAAGTTCATCTGACTTTAGCTCGTTTAAATGTTCAATACTACAATAATATCCACAAAGAGGGTTATTTTCTTTTAATGTGACCTCTGAGTCCTGCATTTATTAGAGTTGAAATTGTGCCCAATGGCCAATTCACACTCTACCGTCAAAAAAATGTAATGATGATGAAAAATATACACATAAGTCTGTGAGACTCTAATATGTTCTCCAAGTACTTAATTTCCAAGTCCTGTTCAGCCACAGTATTCTCTGTTAATTAACCCAACATGGTTTATTTGTTGTACATTTAACCTAGCTACATGGAGTGGGCTAAATTTATTGACTGTATGCAAATAAACAACCTCAAAGGTACTGCATGCTCAAAAAGTAAGTGTAGAAGCATAACAATGACTGATATCACAATTTTTTTTGAGGTAGGTCTGAGAGCTTTTAACTAACTTTTGGCTGCATAATCCAAAACTGAGCTCAGTTTTTCTCTATCACGTAATTTTTTTTCTCCACAGCTTACCCTCCAGATAAGTAAAATTCCACTAATCGAATTTTGCTTATCTGGGGGTAAGCTGTGGATAAAAAAAATAACAATTGACGTGCTAGAAAAAAACTGACTGCAATTTTGGAATCAGCATGCCAGTTTTAGTTTGAATCAGCATAAAAATCTAACTCAACTTTTTTTTTTAGATTGTCCTGCAGTGTATTCAACATTGCTGAGCAACTTCTCACTTGTTAAGAAAAACTGAACAACCTAAAGTTAACATAATTTGTGAAGGTTAAATAAATTTCTGTTAATGCATTATCAGTGTGTTTAAAATGCGCTAACGCTGATGTATAGTTATACCTGTTTTATGAGGAGATGATTTAGAAAAAAAAAAAAAAAAAAAAAAAATTGACAAAAAATGACATACATTATTATTTTAACAGTTTGAAGATATATACTATCCTTATAGTGCAGCTATAGCTAGCTGTATGCATATTGATTTGTATGCTCTGTTTAATTATTTAGAAAGTTATGTCTATGCAAGTTTGGAGTGCAAACACTTAAATGTGGACCAAGTTTACATAATTAGAATTGTTTTTTGACATATGTTTAATGAATTTCTTTCCAGAGACTGCAAACTTTTAAATCTGTTTCTGCAGAATCTCTGTTTCTTTGGTAAAAGTAGTAGATTAAAATGGGATCCCTAAGAAGTTTCACAAGTGCCGGTGTGGCTTTTATTTATTACCCCTGGCCCAGCAGTGATGGAACAACAGTCTGGTCCTGTTGATGAATCTGCATTGTCATCTTATTAATACCCCCACACTGCCAGGGTGGCTGCAATGGATTTTCCATCTAAATGGATTAAGGTTTCATTTCTTATGCCTAACCACCAAAAAGAGAAGTTTGGAATGAAACAAAAAACTCTGGATAAAGGGCTTCACCTACACATAATCACCCAGTTACTCTTCAGCTCTCCTGAGTTTGACCCACACTTTCATGTAAGAAAAAATCAGTTTGTCTTGAATAGATATGAAATCATCTAAAGACTCAAGGTCTATGCATGGTATCTGTTGTTTTGTTTTGTTTTATTTTTTGTTTTTAAATTGAAAAATGTTTAAAAAATAAAAAAATTTAAAAATACCATATTATCTCAGTCATGTTTGCAGACTGACGCCAAAACTTTCCTCTGTTGTTATTGTTTTCAGAACAGGTTTCATTTTCTGGGGGTTTTTTGGGAGTGGATGGACCAAGCAATTTCTTGCCTTTTTCTCAAGTAGTGAAAGAACCATAAAGTCATTGTCACTGCATGATGATTTCATTTGTCTTGTGTTGCAAATTTTTGCAATCGATAGAAAAATGAACACATAGGATTCAGTGTGCAATGTGTCTTCCCGCAATTATTTTTTTTTCTTTTTTTAGATCATGGATCCAAAAACCATGTCCAAAAATTATGGACTCAGTGCAAAAGCTTTTTGTCCAAATCCTGTATCTTCTAAGTTAATATATGTATTTCTTTTTATGGTTAGAAATCTAAGCTGGTCATTCTCAAAGCTGTTGTGCTACAGGTGATAGGCATGCTCCGCTTTGAATACCTTTTATTTGTTGAAATTGATTATTTGAGGGTCTTTACTGAAGGATCTTTGGCTCTTCTCTTATTTATGGAGTAGTCTGTTGTATATTCAGACGATTAGTGTGGCTGACAATAAAACTCTTCTCCATTCGTCACGGTTAAACTGTGACTAAGACTGAAGTGTGGCCGTCCATGCGTCTGGCACACTGCAGGTGGGATAGCTTATACACACATGCACACTTCACAGTCTCACAACAGCTCCCGGCTTGACCTCCAGAATGTCACATGTTGCCAAGATGCATCTTGGCAATTGTCCTGTAGTGAAGGGATTTGCGGTGCAGACAGAGGGGATGAGGGTGGGGGATATGGATAGGTTCGTGGAGTCAGCCCTGGATTTATGTGTTTGCAACGAAGCCATTTATGAGGAGACAGTTGCCCCCTTTTCTTCAGGGGGTAGTTGCTTGTCTGCCACAGAAGCTGCTGTGCAAATATTAGCTGTCCCGTCGCACCTGCTGCCATTGTGGGATTGTCCCCCTCCCTTTTAGTTTCCCACCCTGTATTGCTATACACTTCATTTGTCAAACACACAAAGGAAGACAGACACACAATGGAGGAACATTTTAGCGGTGCTTTGGCCCTGCTTTGGTATTCTGACACGGGGTAAACAGTGATTCGACCTCCCCACCCCCAGAGAGGGTGCTTCTTTTCTTGAATCTCTTTAGCAGGGGGTGTCTTTCTGATTGGAAGATTGGTCAGTCACAGGGCAAAATCCTCACAAGGAGCCTGCACAGCCAACGTCATCTGCATTTTTAAAGTTCTGAAAATAGCTGTATGTATTCATGTTGATGGAGGTCTTAATCCCATTGTCCCTTTCTCCAAAGACTTCTGTGTTCACCCTCAATCAACTTTAAATCCGCTTAATTCCCCCGTACCTCATCAATATGTATCGTCCCCTGTTGCATAGATTATTTCTTGTTTTCCTCTGCTGAGCTACTCCCACCAACTTCAAACGTAGTTTTGCATTATAACCCACTTTGCTTTGTATTTGATCCCTATCACTTGCAAGAAAATTACTTTACGAGAAAGGTATTGTCATGCTTCAGAAATGCTTGAGCCAGCTGCTAAATTAAGAGGTATATCTTTTGTTTTGAAACTCCCACTTTGTTCCTTTTATCTTTATATTTGAACAAAATGATTCATTATCTCTCATTTGAGAATAAAAGTTGTTAATTAATATGAAAATTGAGCTGCAGGCATATCTGTACTCTAAAATAGAATACAGACAGCATTGTTTTATTGTGGTTAAAAGCAACTATTGTAATGAGAAGTTGTTTAATCATCTGTCTGAATATCCTAAAACCTTGTGGATATGATTAAAAAAAAGAAAAGAAAAGAAAAGGAAAGAAAAAACTTCATACAAGTGTATCACATATTGTTTCAATACACCGATGCACGTCTTTGGATGTTAATCCACAGTCAGGAACACAAACTTAACTTCCACAATAAGAGATGATTTTGAAAGTATTGGCTTTTTTGGGCTTTTTGTTGAATTATTAAATACTTGAGGGATAGTTTGCAGTCTTTATGCTTACCCTGTACCCTCAAGCAGTTCTGCGTGTCAAGTTTCTTATCAGCAAATCTTGCCCTAAATATGTGACCTTTGAAAACAATTTGGATATATTTTTCAGTTATTTTCTAAATTTAGAACTATTGTTTCAGTGTTTAGAATTATCCAGCAGACTTCTACCCCGACATGTGGAACACTTGTAACATATTTTCATCAAACTAGGGACACAAAATTGAGTTTTTTACATAAGCCTTATTTTTAGGACAAATTGTGTTGTTAAAATTGATATGCGCCACATCCAACTCAAGAGTCCAGGAGCATGTCTTTTTTTTAAGATATCACAAGACAAAAATGTCGCCTGAATTTTGTGTAACAAGTCACAAAAATATGCCAATGGGGTAATAAAATGGGTTAATGTTTGCAAGTTTCTCAAATAAGAATCATGTATCAACACAATAATTTTTTTTCTTAACACACTGGCATTTTTGTTTAATTGTTACAAGCAATTCATATTTAATTTTGTCTTTGAATAACGTAAAATAAGACATTTTTATTGACTGTTCTGGTGAATGTGGCTCATACCAAGTCAAAAATATAATTTTTTGACTAAAAAGAAGGAGCAATGACTTGCTTGAATTTTAGTTTTTGCAGTGTGCCTTTAAATTCCTAGTCCACATTCGGTAATATCATAATCTATTTTAAACTCTTGTGGTTAGATAAGCAGCTACTTTCACAACTTTGGCTTTTTCAGCATTCTTAAACGTTTCCTCAAATGCTCTTCCTCCTGTTGTTGCAGCTTTGTGTTGCCTTGTGAAATATTTTATGCAATCAAGTGTTTATAGCCCTCTTTGTTCCTTTCAGTCTCACTCTGTGCAGCTGCCCCCAGCGTGTCCTCTCTTCTTTTAACTTATTGTTTTCTGCCTGTCTCTGTGCTGTGTGTTCCCGTGTTTGTGTTGGTGCATGCCTACACATACACAAACACCCATATCGACACAACCACACACAGAGGGGGGTCCCTGGAGTTGGCCACAATTACTGTGTGTATCGTTGCTTACTCATTATGTCTGACAGGCCACACCACTTGTGCTTTCCTGCTGTCTCCAGCACATTGCCTCCTACATCATCCCACACACACACACACACATACACACACACACACACACAAACACACACACACACACACACACACACAAACGTTCATATTCAGGGGGTCATAGTTGTGTCTCATCATGCAGGGCTTCAAAAATCCTTCACAGGTTGTCAGTTTTTGCACTTACGCTTCAGATGCATGATTTTTCTGCTCACAGCAGAACATCATCACATAATGACACATAGCACACCTGCCTTTTAAGTTACCTTTGACTTTGTCTGCAGCACAAAAAAACAGGAAATTATACATAAAGGTACTGTAAGGTAGATGGTAATTGAAATGACTTGATATAGGATTTTTTCTGGTTTAAAATCTTCCCATGAGCACAATCACCGTTTGTCTTAAAGATGTGTATTTGTGTTCAAGGCAAATGAGTAGTGGTGTCCTGATAGAACTTTTTCACTTATGATGCAGATACTGATATCACAGCCTTGAGTACTGGTCAATCCTGATATTGATCCGGCACAATATGGGCATGAGTCATACATATTTTTATTACTTATTTTGTTGTATGGAATGTGAACAATTAATGAGGTATACACTAGGTATACACTTCTCCGTTCACATTGCTGTAGCACAAACTTGATACTCTTGTGCGATGAGTTTTCAAATTCTCTTGTCCAGCTGCTTTCTTTCTTTCTATCTTTCTTTCTTTCTTTCTTTCTTTCTTCTTTTTCATCAGCGGCACCAAAACTGTGGTGCCAACAGAACTCACTTGGTTGTTGTGTAACAGACACAAAAATGTCCAAACCAATAATCTATGGAACTGTTGTTTACAAAGAATAGTCAGGTGGGTTTTAATTTGCAGTTTTAAAAATCAGTTTGTTTCAATAATAAAACAGGTGCATGTAGAAAATAGGAGAAAATTATGCATTGTGATATTTGATTATTCACACTCATACTATCCCTTGTTGTATTTACACAGAATCTATTTAGGTTGGGTTTACATACTCTGGGTTCTGATAGTGCTACACATTAGTGCATCCAACATCTTTGACATTTGTTTCAGCGACATTAGTAACTCTCTTTTGCAGATATTCAACACAATCTCAGCTCCTCATTAACACTTTCAACTTGCTAATGCAATTGCTCAAGTCAACCTGATAAATTAGGATTTCAATGCAGAATTGCTGCCGCTTGCAACATACCGCCTGCAGCTATCCCAACACGTTTTTGTCAAACAGGGAAAAATGCAAATGGGGACGCAAGCCTCCAATTAATTGGCCATAGATATGCAGCTACATGAAACCATTAATGTGGAGCAAATAGCTTTAACTTTGTTTCTAATGTAATATAAACTTTAATTAATAAAGTGTGTGATGAAGTGGAGACTTATCAAACAAGCCCTGTGTCCATTAAAGGCCCTAAACCCTCACAAGGCAGCTTTATTAAACCCAGTTTCAAAACGTGTTTATGAGCCCCATGGAGGAAAACAGGGAGAAATGCCGAGACATGAAGAAAAAGAAATGAGTTTGTGTAATTAGTGAAAATTAAGAGCTTTTAATCCAGGAGGAGAGATGGTATGAAGGGGAAGCAGGGAGGGAGAGGGTGTTAAGAGGGAGGTATTGGCATGGTGAGATGGGTGGGAGGGACTGTGGATCCAGCGCTTAGCTTACTTTTGTTTGCCCCTGAAGAAATGAGCAAGGACCCAAAAGCACACACCTAATAAAGCTACTCATAATAAAAATGTGTTTATTTTTGTAAGGGGCTTTGAAGCACAGACTCCTTCACCTACAGGACCTCTTTAAAAATATAAGATAAATAAAGCCATAAAAAAACATGGGGTGTTGTCACATGTTGGCTTCGTGTTGTGTGGGCAGATGCGCTTTTGACTTAAAGTTAAACCCGAACGCTGAGTGAATCTTGGTGTTCATTCTATGGCTTTTTGCAAGCTTCAATGTTTTCGACAAAACTGACAAAATTAATCAGATTCTGAAATTTAACTTGAGTTTGTACAAACTGATGTAACCTAGCTGACTATCTATAGCCCTCAATCGCTCCTTTAGCTCAGCAGAGCGATTCTCAGGCTTCACATTATCAGCAGAAATGTTATTTCCTCCTCTATCCCAGGGTGGCATTTCCTTGCTCCATTTCATGACACACATCAAGACAACTTCCACTGACAGTTTCTGCTTCACCGGCTCTGACCTTCTAAAATGAATCCAGATGTTTTAAGTGATGGACAGCAAGAGAGGAGATGGAGGGAGCGGTCATGTTTGGAGACAGGCCGAGTGATGGTACAGCATAGGGTGAAAAAGAACGATTACAGACTTGTACATATGACTGAAATGCCCTCTTTATGTCCCTAGCTGCAGACCATTTCAGCTTTAAGTGCAGCAAATCAGTTTCTACACCAAGCCGAAGATGTTAAGTAATTTCCGAACATTGTCTCAGGTAAGGACCCCCTATTGTTTACAACAGAGGCATGAGCCATTTTCTTGTTCTCCTCTTACTGCCAGGAGCTCTGCGAGTGATTGTTCATGCCTGCGAGCTCACTTAACCTCTCCCTCCTGGGGAGTTTTTCTGGCACCAGACTGCTCTTAATGGATGTCCGAAGTTCTTCTGCGCGAGCAATGCCTTTGTCTTTGTGGAGGAATTACAGGGCTCATTAAAAAAACTGTTTTTTCATTATCCGCTTTACTTTAAACAAGTTTACTGAAGAATGCAATCTTACATGGCCTACTTCTTTACTGGCTCCCCCACTTCACAGAAAAGGGAGCTTCCCTTTCTTAATTTTCTCTTTGATGCTCACTAAACAAATACACACACCAGCCTTTTATGTCTCTTTCAGTCCGGCTCAAGCTACAGACAGATGGTAAACATGGAGCTGACTGCTGACAATTATTTCATCCAGCATCAGAGGAGCACAGCCAGCGTTTATTCCTGTTGAATTCCTGCCCGGGCTTCTAAAGTGCAGAGCGTTTTGATTGACATGTTATGATGGTCCCGCCCTTTAAGCTACTGAAAGCACGCTAGGGGATCGGCATGTTTGCTTTAAACAAAGATCCTCAGGAGAGAGAGGTTAATCAGATTGAATCATGATGAGGCCTGCATCGCGTTTATTTCTTTTTACTATTCCTATTATTTATGTGATGATAGAACTCCATGTTTTTCATAATTTTGTCTTTATTATTTATTTGATTATTCATTTGTTTGTTTTTGTTGGTGAAATTTTCATTCTTGAGGAAAACATCCAACATTTTACAGCAAACTGGAAATAAAAAAAATATATATATATGTAGTTCTAAATGTATTTATTTAATTTTTAAATAAAGTAAAAATGAACAAATAAACAATATAACTTTCAATAATACTTCCAATTTTTATAGTTCAACTGATAATCATTAAGATTGGAATGATAATGATAATCTTTACATTATTAATAATAGTGATTACAATATGGTGATGACATCAATAGAAATTATGATGGAGTTCATTATCCTATATATATATATATTCACACATGTAATATCCTTAATAATAGCAGTGGCGGTACTTATAATGACAATATAAGGAGGATGGGAGAGGTGGGTTGGGAGAAGCAAGTCCCAGATTAATTATACAAAAATTAATTTTATTTAAAATTAGGTCCTGAGAAAATGATGCATGTGACAGAGAGATGGTAAGAAAATACAATGCGTCCTAGCCTCCTTATCTTTCAGTAAACTTAAAAGTATGACAAACTTTTCTGTCTTAATATTAAATTCTTCCTCAGGAGTAGGAAGCTTACTTAAAAAGCAACATCTGTACCTTTTCCTTCTGATACCATAAACAAAACTTTCTCCTTCAGATATTTTCACACCTCCAAATATCATCATTCTGCACAGAGGGAACAAATAGCAAAGACAATGCCAAAGACCTGGGTTGAGAATTATTAAATATGAATGTCATCTGAAAAAAAAGTAGAAGAATTATTAAAAAAAAGAAATACATACTAATCTTACCAAATTTGAAATAAAGAATCTGAAGTTCTTCATCATTCACGTTCTCTTTGGGGTATTTCAAAAAGGAAAAAAATAAATAAATAAAATAAGGACCAAGATGTGAAAGTAACAGAGGCTGATGCTGGAGAGAACCAGGCCCATGCAACATACATCAAGTTTTGTTTTGACTCTAGGCTCTCTGACTTTGTAAGTGACAGGGATGCGAGTACATGTAATGGATCTACTACCTTCCACTATGTGCTTTGCTCTCCCGGGAAATGAAGTCCGTGTGGGCTTCCTGCTTTTAAATCCTTGGACTCCCATAAGGCTGAAACCCGTGAATGGCCTCTGGGAATACCCTCAGCTCTCTCTGATAAGACAGCTACCTACACCTGAGGAGGAGGATGGACAGGGATGATGGAGTTGGAAGAGATATAAACATCCATGTTGGGTATTATTACAGGGAGGACAAACTATTTCAGAGGTTTTTTTTTTTTCTTTTTTGCATGATTGAGTAGCTAATTGAGTTAAGGACAGCATGTTTGATAGTTAACAAAACATGAACTTAAGCTGGCCTTTCTTTTCTGATGTGTTAACACATGCATCCACAGGCAAACACTCTAAACCTGAGGGGATTTTGAAACTACTCATCTTCCATCTGATAAAATTGGTATGCAGAAAAGCTGTTCTGTCCTTCACTGGTGGCCTACTTTGAAAGTAAAATAGCAACTATCGGAAAAATAGAATGCCAATACAGTACTTAATATGCGTGCATATCAGGCCAGTGCAACACTGCAGAGGCACACCTGAGAGGAATATGAAACTCTGGGCCAGGTGCTAGGTTCCCCGAGAGAGTGGGGACCGGAGGGTTTGGAGAACAGAGGGAGTGTTTNTATATATATATATATATATATATATATATATATATATAGTTCTAAATGTATTTATTTAATTTTTAAATAAAGTAAAAATGAACAAATAAACAATATAACTTTCAAGAATACTTCCAATTTTTATAGTTCAACTGATAATCATTAAGATTGGAATGATAATGATAATCTTTACATTATTAATAATAGTGATTACAATATGGTGATGACATCAATAGAAATTATGATGGAGTTCATTATCCTAATATATATATATATATATATATATATATAAGTGTGTACATTATAGGAATTATTATTGTCACCGTCATGAATATTACCGTTATATTCCTCCTACCCTCTCCACCCAACCCTCTTCGTTCAGGGTCTAATTAATATGTTTTTAATTAAAATAAATTTTAATCCAGGACTCTTTTACTACGCACACTGTCTCTCTACCATTCAAAATAAAATGCGTCCTAGCCTCCTTATCTTTCAGTAGACTTAAAAGTATGACAAACTTTTCTGTCTTAATATTAAATTATTCCTCAGGAGTAGGAAGCTTACTTTAAAAGCAACATCTGTACCTTTTCCTTCTGATACCATATACAAAACTTTCTCCTTCAGATATTTTCACACCTCCAAATATCATCATTCTGCACAGAGGGAACAAATAGCAAAGACAATGCCAAAGACTTGGGTTGAGAATTATTAAATATGAATGTCATCTGAAAAAAAAAGTAGAAGAATTATAAAAAAAAGAAATACATACTAATCTTACCAAATTTGAAATAAAGAATCTGAAGTTCTTCATCATTCACGTTCTCTTTGGGGTATTTCAAAAAGGAAAAAATAAATAAAATAAGGACCAAGATGTGAAAGTAACAGAGGCTGATGCTGGAGAGAACCAGGCCCATGCAACATACATCAAGTTTTGTTTTGACTCTAGGCTCTCTGACTTTGTAAGTGACAGGGATGCGAGTACATGTAATGGATCTACTACCTTCCACTATGTGCTTTGCTCTCCCGGGAAATGAAGTCCGTGTGGGCTTCCTGCTTTTAAATCCTTGGACTCCCATAAGGCTGAAACCCGTGAATGGCCTCTGGGAATACCCTCAGCTCTCTCTGATAAGACAGCTACCTACACCTGAGGAGGAGGATGGACAGGGATGATGGAGTTGGAAGAGATATAAACATCCATGTTGGGTATTATTACAGGGAGGACAAACTATTTCAGAGGAAAAAAAAAAAGAAAAAACGTACTAACTCATCGATTAACTCAATTCCTGTCGTACAAACTATCAATTGTTTTGTACTTGAATTCGACCGGAAAGAAAAGACTACACAATTGTGTACGTAGGTGTCCGTTTGTGAGATTTGGACTCCCCTAAAACTTTGATGAGTAGAAGGTAGACTATTTTAACCATACGTCTTTTCGAGTTCTGTCCTTCACTGGTGGCCTACTTTGAAAGTAAAATAGCAACTATCGGAAAAATAGAATGCCAATACAGTACTTAATATGCGTGCATATCAGGCCAGTGCAACACTGCAGAGGCACACCTGAGAGGAATATGAAACTCTGGGCCAGGTGCTAGGTTCCCCGAGAGAGTGGGGACCGGAGGGTTTGGAGAACAGAGGGAGTGTTTGAAGTCCTGGAGGACGCTGCTGATTGTGGGTGGTATGGGAAGTCATAAGCCTCAAAAACACACACTGCCACCTGGTTGTCTGAAATAAGCTGCCATGCAATTATCTAGGCCCCGAAGTACATCTACAATTTGAAAGTTTTGGAGATTCATTTTCTGAGTGTATGTTTCTCATTAACTCTTACAATAAAGAACTTATTTTATGTTCCTCTGCAAATCTTGTTTTGGACATAGTTTATATGTTTTGCAGCTTTGATTGCGCTCCATCTCACATCTGGCTGAGGTCATGTAAATAAGCACAATTACCATTATTAAATTATACATAAACAGTTCTTCTAATCTGTTTTACTGTTTACAGATCTATTTCTAGAAATAAAAAAGAGCATATTCAAAGATATTGAAAAGTGACAGACAAGGTTGATGTTTGGAAAGATTGTCTGCCCTGATAGATCCTGAACTCTTTTGAATGCTTGAGATCTGATGAACTGTGATAGGTTGTCTAGGACGGAGGTAAAAACGAAAGATGATTACGCCTTACTTGTCTTTTTTTTTCCCCTGTCTTTTTTGGAATTCATTTATTTTCTAATTAAATTTGGACAGATTTTCCCTCGTGATTGTCTAGGTTATTTTTGTACCCCTTTTTGTTGCTTTTGCCTTTGACTGACACAGTGGAGGGATGGTCCCCCAGTGTGTCTTTGTGCATCTCGACCCCACAAGATTCAGCTGCTTTTACAGATAACAGCTCGAGGGTTGGAAAAAAAAAAAAAAAAAGAAGCCAACAACAGAGAAGCTTTCTTTAGAATGAGCAATGCACCTGTTTTATCCAACACATATATTTGATCAAATGTAAACACCTCTCCAATAAAATGCACATACAGAAGAGACACGCAGAGAAAATTTTGCATCATGCTATCTTCAGCTGACCGGTAGGAAACAGCTGTACGTTCCTTTTAAGATGATCCCTGCTGCTTCCCTGCACCTCTTCCAATGGAGGGCTTATCCTCTGCTGTTGGATCTGTGAACCTCTCCTCTTCTCTAGTCCCAGCGCTGCTGCATGGATCAGTGTAACTCAGGTGAATTTAGGGTTGGAAAGAGAAAAAAAAGGTGAAAGGAACAAAATCATAATAGAGGAACACTTTCTTTTCACATGAGCCAGGATCAGCAGCATTTTCAACTTTGAAAAAGCATTTATCCTTTTGTCCGTGTGACTTTCAGAAATGTCTCCAAATTCATGTTTTTTTGACATTGGCTTTTTATGTGAATGTGCCATGGCGGGGAGCACTGAATTGAAAATGCAAAACACAACCCGGCGCTGTGAAAAGTACTTTGCTTTAGTGTATATTTTGCCACAGAGTATGTTGATTCACGTCAACACATTTTCTGAGGAGGGGTCTATCAGTTCAGGCTGGTGCTTAAGAGAATGGCTGCAATAACCATTCAGAGCTCTAAATTGCTTAAGTGATGTACTTACATGTCAAAGCAGCATAAACTCTGCCTTTCTGGGACTGTAATGCCAGTATTTCACGTATTGTGGTTCCACAGGAGTGGTATCCTAAAAGCATATCCAATGCAGGTAGAGTACAGTCAAGTACTGCACTGTGCAGGTTATAAAATTGCCTGGCATCTTTCCTCGGTGCTTTTGAAGGGAAGTCTGATGTTTTGCCCTCATGTACAGCTCACAAATCTGTTTCTTTCTTCCTTTTTTTTTTTTTTTTTTTTCCAGAGCTTAGTGAAAGCTACTACCTCTCTAACATTTACAGGAAGACTTTTAAAACCCACACCACGGAATAAACAGATTGTGCGTATTAGTGTGCATCATCTATCTGCATGCATTTCCCTTACATTTCCTTAGATTTACACCCAAATTTGTTGTCACGGTATATCCAGAAATGTCATCATGATTTTTTTTTTTAATCTTCTGTTATATGTCTCAGAAGGATTTGGCGATTTCACTCCAACATGTGTGCACTTAATGCTTTTATATGTCACAGACAAATCAGAACATCCATAAAATCCACCTGAAGAGTGACACTTGGGTGGAGCACAACCTGTGTTTATTGTTGTTTATGGCTATTAAGGGTGAAATGGTTATGAGGATAGAACCATTTCAGGATTCACATTGATCTCTTCTTTTTCTGCTCCATGTAGGGCAACGATGAAGGATTTTTCATGTATCTGTGTGCTCTTTTTTGAAGTTGTTCTGAACTGTATTTTAAACATTTTTTTTTGTCTTCCCCCCATTGGTAGACATTGTTTCAATCTATAAACAACAAAGATTTACAAGGGAGTCAGAAAGTCTATAGGATCATGTTGAGATCAAGGCCCGTGTGTGTGTGTTTGTTTTCTAAGAGTCTGCTG
Organism: Thalassoma bifasciatum; assembly: GCA_008086565.1. NCBI lineage: Eukaryota > Metazoa > Chordata > Actinopteri > Labriformes > Labridae > Thalassoma > Thalassoma bifasciatum. Next base: position 488,283 of record RPOG01000057.1, read on the forward strand.
TAAAGTGAGCTTACCAGGCCAAATAAACTAGAGAGAGAGAGAGAGCACACATACCAGAGATCTTTTTCTTATGCCACTGGACATGTTTCTGCCTTCATGCAGTTACCCTTCATGCAGCACTACCTACTGTACTGAAAGGCTTGGAGCAGCAGAGCCGGTGTATTCGCTTTTGATCAGCAGATCACAGCAGCTTCTCTCAACTGCATCCTTTCCTTTGCACAATTACTACAAGGCCTAAGAGGATGCTGAACCCACTTTCTGGACTTTATGCACCAAATCCACATTCACTGTCTTACCATTAAAAAAAAGAAAAAAAAATTAAACTTCATTTTATTTCTGTCTTTTTCCCGTGAAAAGATAAGACTCCTTTGCAAGTCTTCCCTGAATCTAGTTACCAAGTCTATTTTTACCAGTGGATCCAAACTTTTTTAAAGGGGCCACATTTTATTTTGTGAAAGTAATAAAGAGCAAGTGACTTTATCCACCGTCGTCAAACATACTTGTGCCATCATTACAGACTTTTGAAATCAACCTTTAACCGTTCCTCAGATGTCTGATGATCCCAGATGATAAGGGGTCAGTTTTCTGCCGTGTTATGTACTGCGTCAACATCAGCAAACTCTGCTTCTGACTAAGGAAAATGTTCTCCATTGGGAGGTGAAATGTGAAAAATGTGTCAGAATTTTGAACTGGCAACAACATTTTTAGCCCCACATATTTATTCTCCTGCATTCTGACAATTTTTATGCACCAATTTTTGACTTTGCAGCACCATTGTATAACTTTAATCTAGCTGTGTGTCTCCTTACGTGTTTTTGAACTCTGGATGTTCATGGACATTTTCACATCCTGATTCACACATTAATATAAAAACATCAGCTGTGAGAGTTGTTGAGTTTTTGCAGAATGAACAGAGCTTTGGCTTTGTGCAAGTAGCCTTTGCACAGTTCAAACATAATTTAGTGAGATGTTACTAGATATACTTTGGTTTTTGTTTGTGCCCTTGACAGAAAATGTGAATCGACACATCTTGAAGAATGGGGTTAAATTTTGTGGCATGATTAATACAGCCTGAGATGAAAAGCTGGGGGCTGTGAACAAAGGTTCAGAAACAAGGTTTGTTTCACCTTTGATACATTCCTACTGCTTTTGGATTTGAACTCTGAAAAACAGGGAGTGCCTTCATGCTTCTCATTCCCACAGGTCTGATGCAATAGCTGTTTTGTGTCAATTTGGTCACAGCAGCTATGTATTTATTTCAGGTGAAAAAAAATAATGCTTGAATCCTAATTGTCAGGGTCAGCAGTTATTAAATTGATCCGCTCACTCTCAGGCTTCACTTAATGAGCAAAACTTAACTAAGTGACTGATTCAGTGGCTCAGCAACTCTTACCCTGCCAGCAGGTTAACACAGAGCCCCATCCGAGTCATTCAGAAAGCAGGGTAGCAGCAGGACTCATAAACACGCCATAATCAGCTCACCAAGAGGTGCTTGCACTTATACAGATCGTGGCCCCAAACACCACAGATACCCCTAATTCCAGGGTATCATGAGTCGAGAACCCAATTACCCTACCCTAACCTACCGCTACTCCATTCACGGGGTGTGCCATGTCGGAAACAAAAGCCTGCTTTACATACAGTGTTCTAACCTCCCACCTTCTTCTCCAGCACAGAGCCAGTCTATCATTACCGCTCATTAAGCCTGACTAACCTGTTTTTATTCTCGCTGACTAAACAAAGGATAATTGTAATCAAGATTTGGACTCTGTGCTGTACAGCGTGTGAAGTCAGGGGCTGCACTCCAGCAATCCAAATTTGAAATAATTACAGCTGGGCTGCTTTTTCCTGTCACAGAAGAAGAAAGGGGGGCATTTTAAAAGCATACAAGAGGTGTCAATTTTCATCACTTATATGAGTGTTTGACTACATTTAATTTTAATACCTACTCATCAGGCTCTCACCATCTTTGGTAAGGTATTCTTAAAGTTTTTTTATGTCTTCCACTTCCCTTATTATGGGTCTATTAGTGGCCAGTGAAAAACAGTGATTTTCATCATAGGTGGCTATTTCTTTGGAACTGGCTACTCTGTTTGTGGGTGAGCAAGTTTTGAAGTCTGAGAAACATGAGCATGACTTTTTAATGTAAACACGATTCTACCGTCTCTTTTGATGTCTGTATTTCTCCCACCCTCGCCTCCTCTTTATACCCCTGAAACATCTTTTCTTTACCATGCAGCCATTACAGCCACATAAAACATTGGCACCCAATCCCTTTTATCGCATACAAATCAACATGCATTTGAGATCCAAGGGGTCACTGGGCACCTCTGTCCTAATACTCCATGGGACAGTATCCATTCTGTGTGAAAAGGTAAACACAGGTTTTAATATCGAGGCAGTATAATAGCTTTTAGGCTGCTATTACTCTTTACACAGTCAGGAACATATTTAGTTTGAACTTGTCTGTGACAGTGCTTGCTGCGACACCCAATTTTGACATGCTAATAGCGGCTGATTGTAGCTGCAGGGCATTATGGTCACAATGCAGCTTTTTGCAGTGAAGAGGCTGCTGGGTGTCAACAGAATGGTTGGAAACAGCCATTATGCATGTATATAAAAAGAAAGGCAGCAACAGAAAGAGAGGTAGAGGGAGGGAGAGAGAGTCCTTGTAAACATTGAAGCAGGTGAGCAGCTCAACAACTACTGTGGTACTAGGATTTAAATGCAGTTCACGACTGAGTGCCTCTCTTAACGCTCATATTCTCCCTGCCTCGCTCTTAACTCTATCCCCAGGTGCCGAATGTTGCATCTTTAATCAGGGCATGTCTGCCTTGACACCATCGTGTCACCAGTACATGCTTCTCTGCAGCTGTGTGAAGAATAGTCATCAGGAGGTGACACGATGGAAGCTGTTACAGCCTCAATCACATCCTGGGACCAGACCCAGCTTTTTATTTTATGTGCGTGTTTGTCTGTGTGTGTTTGCTCGTGCTCGGGAGGGCAAGGCATGCATTTTTAGTGGCAGACACAGCACCAGCTGTCTTTTATGTGATTGGGGACTTCCAACTTCACTGTATATGTCTGTCCCCGAGTTGATTGCCAAGGATAAACCTATTGCTGCTAACAAGCATGGAGCCATGCTGCCAGCAAGAGAAAAAGCCATTTCTCCCTCCTCTTGTCCTCATCACTCGGCAAACCTTGACATTTTCCAGCACAGAAATGTGGAGTATGTCTTAAGTCCTTTCACGCCTCAGTTGACAAATTGGATCAACCTATCGGTTAACCTTCACAAGAAGAAGAGATAATACTTGAGCACATTTCTTAAAAATAAAACATAAGCATGGTTGTCTTTTCCTTGTTTGACAAGCTTTCATGCGTCATTCTCCTTAGCCGTTTGCTTTGACACACCTGCATGTTAAATTCTTTTCAAGAGCAATAGTAGCTACACTGAATAAAAGAAACAGGCATGGGAAAGATATGTTTTCTCCCCTATCTCCAAGTGTTTATGACCCATAACAAAGACAGATTACAAATCAAATCAAACTACTTCTCCTTGCTTGTTTAGCATCCTATTTTTCATCCTGAAATAATGGTGCATGTCACAAAAAGAAGAACTGGGCTACACATGAAAAGAAGAGAAAGGGTAAAGAGAAATAACTGTGCTTTACAAAAGATAGAGAGAGGGCAGATTATGTTTTGTCAGCTGACAAATGTACAAAATGCAACCCTGTCGAAAACACTCTAAAGTAGGACAATCACTGTACACAATCAGAGCAGCTTTTCTATTGAAGACAGTGCAAATGGCACCCAGAACATGCTCTGTCCTATTTTATCTTGATGTTGAAGGAACAAACACTTGGGGAAAAAAAATAATAATAAAACCACTCTTATCACTGGAGCTTGTTTGCTTTCTTATCAGATGTTTGATGAGAATTATTTAACAAATTTCATTCCAAGTGTAGTGATATTGAGCCACAACCTCATGTAACTTCGAAGTACAAAGTCTGTTGGAAACGGAGAAAAACACAAATGATTGTATTTAAAAGTGCTGGCTACTATTTCATGTGCTATCAGTACTTCAATGCTGAACAAGCTTGGAAAAGTCTTACACAGATCTCTATTCCAGGGTGTAGGGCTTAAAGTGAAATCAGTTTACCCATGAATCTCCCAACACTGACAGAAAACATATTTCCTTATTTCTTCTCCTGAATTGACCAGAGGTTCAGGTGCAAACCATAAGATTTCATCAGTCTCAGCCTCTTACAGTCCCTTTGTTGGACCCCCATGTAGCACTATGCTGGTAGGGGTAATAGAGACTGTAGGGGCATCAGTAATCCTGTCAGCTGTCCAAGGAACAGCCTCAGCTTCAAATCTCTGTTCTTCATCCCCACATTGTGAAACGGCCCCGGCTCCAGCATTGTCCACTGAATGCTAAAGGTTGGACAGCGCGGCGGGTTCTTAACAGACACCAGGGGCAGCCGTTTGGACCATCAGCCCAGCGCCTTCCCACCAGCACTCAGGCGCATTGGGTCACAACGAGCAGCCTCGGCAACCACCAGAGAATGGTTTCCTCGAACTGATTGGCTGTCAGGCTCAATCCATTCGCTGCCCCTAGGAGCATGTCTCCATGACCAATTTAAGAGGCAGAGTCAGAGCCTTCCCACACTCCCTGCCTCTGAGAAGGAGAACAACAGCCATGTGTAGATGTGGGCAGGTTTAATATACACTTGTTAAAAGGCTGTATCGGACCCTAGGTCATGGAAAGAGCTCAGTTATTGATTTGAAAGATTTTTTTGTACTGGCTCAGCATTGTTGTGTTTTCTCTTTTAGGTTCATTTTCACAGTCTAGTTTTGAACACGTTTGCTTCAGATTGGTGTAAAAACATCTTGTGGACTGTATATTTTTTTGTTATGTTGAAAAATCTACCAGCTATGCTTGAGCCTCTTGGTACCCTTAGTTTAAAATAGAAATTAAGCTAACCACAAGTGTTCTGTCATACACACAAACATTTATTTATTCTATTTTATTTTTTGCTTCTTATATGATACCATGATTCAGCAATAACAATAGTACACAAAACAGTAATTAAACAAGAAACAAGAAAATGTTTTGCAACAACAGCAAGGTATGGCACGATAGAATGGGTAAAAATATGTGATAAGTATGTAGGTGTAAACGTAGAATGAATAAAAACACCAATGACGTGTACTGCACATGCTCTACACGTGCTTTTAATGTTTACATCTCGACATTCAGTACGACTCTCCTTACCACATCTGCAAAGTAAAAGCCAGGCAAGCCGTGTTCAGCGTAATATCCGTGAGACAACAGCCCAGCTTTGATCCCACTATTAGGATAGAAAATGAACTTCTCCAAGGGAAACATGAATGGATTTCAGGAGACCTCCTCCTCTGCTCTTGGAATAGAAACAGGGAATGGGGTCACTGAGGGAGGTCTGTGTTGTCTCAATTAGAAGAGGAGGCGTTTTTCTCCCTGGGCTGCGGTCCAGGCCCAGCTGTGTACCTTCCACCGTGGGCTGAGCCTCTCCCTGCATACTGAAAACATTACTGGCCACAGGTCAGACCCCCCAGCCCCCATTCACCAACCCACACTCACAAACTCTCTCTCACACACACACACACACACACACACACACACACACACACACATGCTGTTTTATCTGGGTGCCTCACGTAACCAGAACCAGATGGTTAAAGATGGGACAGCAGATAACTCGGGAGCATTAGTTAACCTGAAAACTCACACTTTGAAAGAATACTTTTATGTTTGAAAGTGTGGTTTGACACAGCTAAGTGCATGCAATCACACTTAACTCACTAACCACAGTTTTCATCATCATTATCATTATCGAGAACTTCCCACACTCCCTGTTGTTATTAAGCCCGGTGATGATTGCATGGTTGAGATCCTTCACAGCCCAACTGCAGTTCCCCTTTTAAGTTTCACCTTGAACAAAGGTAGATATCTTGGCCTTCTGTAGAGACTCTTGGCGATACATTACCTATTAATTCCACAATTACTATTATTACCATCATTAATACTGTATATAATGAAAATGATTCTGTAAAATGTGAACTGAAACTTAGCTGGTAACTGTTGGCACTACTCTTGTTTTCACCAAAGTTTTGTGTGTTTTTTTATTCAGTTTTAGCTTGAACAATCAATGCAGGTCTGTCGAGCTGAAAGCCAACTAAATGATTTAAAGGCTCTGAGTCAAAAGGAATGGTGTTGCCTTTTTGCCGAGAGTCGCAGACTTTCTTTGAGATTCAAGTTAGCAGGGAAGGGGAGAAAGAAAGGTGTGCATCTGCACTTCAAATTGGTTTTGCGTTTGCGAGAGACACCTCTAGTTAGCCCTCATCAGAGGGAGAAATTGGTCACAGCTGGATTTCACTGGTCAGTTGCTACAATGAGCGTCTCACTCATTCTTCCAGCTATGGCGGGGCCAGGCACCTCTTGGCAACACCTCTGCTCACTATGTTCTACCAATCCACACTGTGATATAGAGAGACAAATATTTCTTGTTCTTTACTATCGGTACCACTTTCTGCTTTGTCTTTGTTGTTTTTCTCCATCTTTTATTGGGTCTGATGGCTGTTTTAAGTTCAGTATCTATAAAGTAGCAGAGATACTGAGCTTGAAAGGGTATTTCAGTGGTCAATTTGTGCTTTTTTATACACACACTCTCTTTGGGAATTGGTATTTCTGTGGATCTTTCTGTGGCCCAGCCGAGGCCACTGACTCTTCCTCAGAATTCATCTCTTTTAGACAGGCTGGCAGCTCTCCAGCAGCTCAATCCTCAGTGTGAGTCCCTGAGATGGAGGACAGGGCACACGTCTGCAGGCAGATTGCACATTTGAGGGAATAAATTGCCTCGTAGAGGACCAGACTCCACATTGTCTTTTCCTCTCTATTTCTTTGCCTTTACTGTAAATATGTTTGTCAAAGACCTGTCATCTGCACTTTCTTTTATTTCCCTTTAAGGCCCGTCGTATTCTATGTTGTCTGCTGGTGGAGCGCAGTTGGACAGTCTGTGTCCGGAAGTGAACATGTGGTAGTGTTTAGCTTTGTAATGCCCTGGGTTTTATGGACGTCTTGAGGGAGATATCGCATGGACAGCGACCAGAATGAGGATTCTGGGCCAGCAAACAGTCTGGACGTCCAAGTGTTGGAGAACTCTTGTTATCACAGAGCCTCCCAAGAGTATACCTCAGTCCAAGGCCCACAGAGAAGGCTTAACATGGCTGCCAAGTCATCTTTAATAAGCCAATTCTGTTTTCTTTTTGCTCAAACATTCATGTGTTTTTTCAGTGGAAGCTCGATCTGTTTGGTGACTCCTTTTGGCTCAGAGCAAGCTTGAACTCCCCCTCAGTTAATGGAATGTGTAACAGATATACTCACCAGAGACTTTTCTTCACATGCTTATGTTGGCTTTGGTGGATCTTTCATGTGCTTTGTTAAAACATGAGTTTAAACTACTTCTTTCCTTGACGAGATTCTCAAAGCCCAACCACCCTTGCAAGATTTTGCCCTACAGAAAATCGAAGTGAAATCTTATTATTCATAATCCATTGATGTGTTTCTATTCTCAGTCTTGCTCAGGTAATATCAAGTTTAAGTGTCTGACAGAGTCATGTCTCTTAGAAGATCATCTTGTTTAAGCAAAAGCTGTGATTTTAATATAACAGCAGGTGTAAAACTTAGAAAGTATTGGTAACATCTACAAATAAAACACAACCAAATCCCTTATGTCGTCTCATTCCGTTAACTCTCAGCCACCCTTTTCAACCAATGCTAGCCACCAGATTGTACTATTGTATATCTATGTCATATGGCTCTGATTCATCATGTACACGACTGTTTAAAAGATAGCAAGCTGCCAAAAATGCCTCTTTGCTGAAGGATTTAAGTAACAAACATTAAACAAATGAAGGATTGCATTGTTGTCAGAGAATTATATTTTAGCCACTGGGCAACGAAGCAGACACGTTGAATTGTTGGCAGTGACTTTGATCAGCTGTTATAGACCTACGACATTGGACAGCTTAAGATCTTGGCAGACAAAGAACATATTTTTACATATTTAGAGTTGTGCATTACTAGAAAAAGGCAGACAAATATTTTTACTCAAGTTTAACATTTGCGAAGCTCGGGATAGTGACTGTCAGACAACTTTCTCGTCTTGGAAACATTTATGAAACTTGCTTTATTATTGTAGCCCACCATCTGGTTGAAATATGCCACCTATAGTCACTCTCCACACACCTGGGACTCCAACTAGTGTGGTAGCTCGAAAAATGTGCGCAAGTCCTCCAGGGCCCATCATTCCACATGCAGTGCTGAGGGGAAGCATGTGACATGTGGCATAATTGAGTCAGCCAACAAATACTGTCGCAGGAATCAGGCAAGTGACGCGACCACTCAACAGCCAGCAGGAGAGCTCGGAGATGGATAGTGTGGCATCAGGTAGAAAGGTGCCTGTTTGAGATTATTAAAGACACTGTGTTTCTGTTTAATTTAAGATAGCATAGGACCTTGGGGGTGAGGGTGAGGACAGCTGAGGCACCGACAAATGAGCCAAGGACCCCGCTGAGTGTGTGTGGTGCTCTGGTGAGAGATTCAAGTGGCTGTAGAGAAAAGAGAATGGGGTTTAAGAGAACAATTTAGTACGAAAAGCGGCCAGAATTTCCTCCTCAGTTTAATTTGCCCTCTGTCAGTGGGCCACTCTCTGAGGGAGATCATTGTTTCCTCATGTTTTATTTTTGCTGGCTCTCCAGTTTCTTTGTCCAAGGCTCTTACCGCATGAGAACTCCAGCATGACTCCTTGGGCCTCTCTGTTAACTCGCTCAGTGTACTTGAGTGAGGATATTGTGGCTGAACAGTGCAGTCATAGGATTTATTTATGAAGTGAACAATATTTATTTTGTGGTTTGCTCATTTGGCCAGTGTGTAGAAATAGTTAGACAGAATTGCTGACTCTCAGAGCCCGAAAGTAAATAAAAGAGGCAACATTACAAAAGCAAAGGGACTGAAAAAGTTCAATTCAGGAATGAATTTGTCTTTTCACTTGCAAGCAGAAAATTACATCCAAATTGCTGCAGTTAACTGTTAAAGAGTTGTTTTGACATCAGGGAATAAATATCTTTGCGACTCAACTGCTTTGCAAGATGAACCCGTGAGATTATCTTGAAGGTATGTCATTATTGTTCTTAAAACCAGAATAAGTATTATTCTAACCAGAATATCTCAATGTTTTCAGACAGCTAACCTTGTATTTTGTTGGACTTGTTTGATTCTAAAGAAGAGCATTAGAAAAAAAACAGAGTTAATGAAGTTTGTGAAAGACTTGAGGGAAAAACAAAATCTAAAAAGGATGTTGTGAACAAATTAGAGTCATTTGGAAAAGACAGACATATTAGAGAAGATAAACAACATGTATCAGCTGGCTCTGGGGCTCCAAAACTTCTCAGTCTGTGGCCCCTATAATAACAGTGCTAGAGACTTGTGACCTCCAGCTGTGAGACTACCATAACAGGCTAATCCATAAACAGACAAAAACAAACAAATGAGATACTTATCTTGTTGACTTTTCCTAAAACTAGTCAACCTTTGTGCAGGTATTATGTGTTTCATAAATAAATACCATTGTTATCCTGGCCTTGCCACTGCAGGGGTCACCAACAAAGAAATGTTGAAATCAGATGAAACTCTTTCTGCATGCATGTTTTTTTTTCAATATGAAATCTAACCTTTGATCCAGAGTATCCCTTAGAACCACTGAGTGCGGAATTTATACACTCATACCTTTCTGTGTTAGCATTTGTAACTATATTTCCAGTGCCCGTAAACCTCCACAGACCTCATCCCGAATCCTTACAACTGATTATAACACTGATTCACATTAACACCCTTTTAAAGCACGTCTTAATACAGTAAACAAGTGCATCCCTGATGTCATTTGTTGACAGCCAAGCATTGGAGTAGATCAGGTGCCTTCAGCATTTCTGCTTGTGGCCGCCCAGGAGATGTTGCCTCTTTGATTGTTTCTTCAAATATGCAAGGCAGCGCTGAGGGAGCAGATTGTTTGTTCTAGATTTCCTGGGAGACTCCCACCTTGGGCCTAAACAGAGCACTTGTGATGATTAGCAACAAAGTGTGCTGCCTCTCCCGTAAGCCACTGGGAGGATAGAGGAGGGGCTAAGAAATCTCATTTCTCAAGACGTTTGCAGCTTCTCATCGCATTTACCTTTCCTCAGTCTTTCATTACAGCCTCAAAGGGGGAATTTGGATGGACATCTATAGAGCCTGGTTTAGAGCCTGGTGCCATTGAAGTATAAGAACACATCCTGACATGAGGGGTTTCCCCAGGATCTCCATTTTGAAAATCAAGTCCCCCTTCAGTATCAGATCAATTTGACTGTTTGTGCTCAGTCATGAAACGGGGACTTAATACCATTTGCTGGGATTGTGGGGGGTAATACACTTATCTTCTTGGCTCTAGCAAGTTGACAGCCGAGGCCTTAGGGAAGGAGTGGTGCTTATCAACCATCTACCACCACAATGACAGAAATGTGTGCACATGCAAACAAAGGCTGAGCAGGGTAGACCCCAAATGGGCTGAGCTTTGAAGCGACAGATGAAGATTGCATATCCCAGAGTTAGGTTAAAAAAGAGTGTTATCCATCAGATGCAGCTTTTAAAAACACAAATATTGTTCTGAACATATGATATGACTGTCTGAAATGAAATATATTAAATCAGTCTGCTAAAACTACAACTATAATGACCAATTACACTTTGATAATGTCCACTAATGCTGGTGTTGACTAAATCTCATAAACTCTGCACTTCTTTCAAACCAGCTATCTGGATTCTGTTGTTGAAAAGCCTCTGCTTATGACTCCTGTCTCAGTGCCAGGGGTCCATTTGTGGTTTGGGAATTCCCTTTCCCCTCCTCCCACAGCTCGGAGTTCTCTCTTGGGGTTGTTTTTAGATATTTGTATAAATCTGTGGTCTTTCCACTCCAATATTTCCAATCGATCCGCCCACCACTAGCATTTAGGGCCGACTGTGGCTCAGTGGGTCTTCTCTCAGTTGTAAAGCTGGCGGTTATATATCTGGCTCCTTTAGTCTGCAGAAACCACGACTTTGCAGCCTCTGCCATCAATGTTTGAATCAAAAACGGAAATGCCAAACCACAAATGTGAGATGTCATGCAAAAGTAGTTGAAGTTATTGGAGCATGAGAAAAGTATTATCTCAGGGCAGTCCAATCGCTTTGGCACTGTTTCAGCATTGCTGGTCTCTTGTGTCTTCCAAAAAAAGCTGTTTGTGTGAATAAAATGAAAGTTTTCTATACTATTGACACTACATCTTCATTTTTATTCAATGCCATTCGATGCTTTTTCGCATGTCAGCTTACATTTTCAGCTTGCCCAAATGGATTCACATTCTAACGCTTGTAAATTTTTCATTTCACCTTACAATGGTGGTTGTTGGGAAAAAAATGATTATCATGTAATGATTGCTTTTACACCCTGCTGAGATCAGTCAGTGTCTGATTCTTTGTACAAATGGCATCCTCTTACATTATAAATGATTTCTGAGATTTCAACAATGTTTCTAACAGTATATGTTTTGGCTTCTTGCAGTGAGAAAAGATGTCAAAGACGAGACTGATGACAGAATGCAACAATTCAAGAAGAAGGCCAAAGAACTGCGCATCCTGGACCCCAAAACAGCACAGAATCTTTGTGAGTGCATATTTGTGTTATAAATTTGTAAACATATTTTGCAGATAATCACAACAAGTTGAACAGTGATGCTGATTGACTGCTTGGTAATCTTGAAATGTCCCAGTTTTGTTCAATAGATTTCAACTTATTTTAGTTACCCTAACACCCTTTTGTTTTACATTAGGAAATAATTTCTTTGCAGTAGTTAAACAGTCACTGCAAGGGTATTTACACTCACCAGCCACTTGTTCTACTGCTTGTCAATGCAAAAATGCAATCAGCCAAACACATGGCAGCAATCCAATGCATGTAGGCATTTTGACATATTCAGGAGGTTCAAATTGACAATGAGGAAGAAGGAAACTGAGGCTACAGCTCACACAGGCCCACCAAACCTGGACTGCAGCAGATTGAAAAAGTTGCCTGATCTGATGAGTCTGGATTTCTGCACTACATTCAGGATTAGGAGTAAACAACATGGGAGCATGGATCCTTGTATGAACAGTCCAGGTGGTTTAATGGAAAGGGAGATTTTCTTCCCTCACTTGGGGCCCCAAAGTACCCAGCGAGCTTAGTTTAAAGTCCACAGCCTACCTGAGTAATGTTGCCATTTCCCATCTTCTGATGGAGATAACACCCCATGTCACAAAGCTCAAATCATCTCAAACTGGTTTCTTGAACCTGACAATACCTGTACTCTAATAGCCACTGTTGCCAGATCTCATTCCAATGGAGCCCCTTTGGGATGTGGCGGAAAGAGAAATTTTCATCATGGATATTCAGCCAATAAATGTGCAGCAACTGTGATAAAAGGAGTCTGAGTTAGCCAAAAGTTCAACTGATAGAACACGTCAGTCAATCTCTGTGCTACTTTTAGTTTGGTGGTGTGGATATTATGGTTGATGTAGAACCTCCTTGATCCCAAGTCCATAAAGCATGTATGTGAATTCATTGCGCAAACAAATCGAGTGGCTGCAGTTCTGAAAATGCAACATTGATTGGAGAGGAGAGAGAGTCTTTGGGATGCCATCTTCAGCCTCTATATCCCTTGCCCTAGGGACACAATGTAGATAATAACGCCTCATGAAATAAACATGCCAAATGCCATGTGTACATGTGAGCTCAGCTAGGATTTTGTATTTTCTTCTTCAAAAAAGGAGAAGATGAGTTTGCAAAGGTATGCTGCACAATATGTTGAATATACTTCAAGATGGGAAAGTGATTCTTTTGTCTGAAAAGGACGCAAAGTCAAGTTGAGTGTCAAGGAGGCTTGACAAAGACACAATTGTATATGTCCCTTTATTGCTAGTAGTTTCCTTCCTGTGTGCTCTATGGAAATATCTGTCAATGATACAGTGAGGCTTCATAGTCGTCTTCCATGAACAGAGACCAGCCATGTGAGTTCAGAAAAATATCGGGGATGCATGTCAGACAGAGGCAACTGGTGAGAACATAAGGACGACACATTGAAGTGTCTGCAGTGGGCTGGCAGTGTTAGGGGGTGTGTATGTGTGCACTCCTGAGTGTGTGCCAGCCCGCACATGTCATTGCACTCGAGTATGGACTGTGACATTGTTGATGGGTGTCACTGCCATCTTTGATTACAGCAGCAGCAGATGGGCTCTGGAATTCGACAGGAAGCAGAAATAGCCAAGTGTAGAAGATCTCACCTCCAGAATAGTAATGAGGTGGGAGGCATGTGGTCCTACAGTGGCACACAGCTTCCCTGAGCCACTCTGACAACATCCTACAGATCACATTCGCTCACATGCTGCAGAACCCTCTAAGCTTCTCCTGTCAGTTCTGATATGTGTGGGTATCGAAGGTACAGTGACAAGGATGAAATGAGTGATTGTGATGTCACTGCCGTTTTCTGTATTCTGGTGTCATGATTACGCATAATACTATCTGATTAAATGTGTCGCCTGAAAGCCGAACGGCAGCCTTTAAAATAAGCTGCAGGTTAGCGTTTGACTCCTGAATACAGAGAATTACAGTTGTGGAGAGAGATAAGATACAAGCTGAGACTGCCTTTGAAGGGAATAAAAGAAATACATCGTGACTGTGATCCTACTTTGTGGATGACTGTATTACCACAGTCACTTGGTTATCAAAGCAGAGGTTGAACAGAGACATTAAACAGATATCGTGGGGAGTTTTCTTTATATCTCTAGACAAACCATTAAGTGCTGAGTGAAATAAGAAGAGCAAGTGGACTCAGTAAAATGAAAAGACTCTCAAAGAAGGTCAAAATCCTAACATCCAGCTCTTAAAAGCTTGAGAGAGACAGGACATGATTCTCTTTAAATGACTTCATTCTCACAACTCAGGAGCGAATAGCTGGACACAGAAACAAGGGCATGGTATTTATCTGCAATGTGTTTTTCACATTTTTCATTGAACATAGAAAAAGGTGCTTTCAACTTACCTTTAGTAGCCTTCACATATTTGTTCTATACAATTTTAAAAATGCCCATGTATTCACATTTCTTATAACATCCCAAAGGTTAAAGGTGCTTTGATAGGTTTTTATGTTTTGTTAAATCTAATCACCACTTCATACAAAATCAGAATGTTGATAGGGCAGAGACATGAGGAAAGAAAATGTTTTATTTTAAAAAGTTTTCTGTAAAAGTATAATAAATGACAGAAAATATACCAGGGTTGTTACTTTAGTCAGGATGTTTCAATGTTGTTGATGATGTTTGTTTTTAGCAATGCTTTAGGGGTCTGAAGAATCTAAAGCAATACTTTTAGCTTTGATTATCTTTAAACATAAGTTCAGAAAATTACACTTTGAAAAATTTCAGGCAGAAGCTTCAGGTCCAGTGAGAGGAAGCTCAACCAAAAGTTATTGAAAACACTAAGAGAACAAGCTGTGGAGAGCAAAAGTTCATCTGTAGTCATAGATATGGCTCAGGATGTTCTTTTTTTCCCCTTTTAATTTCTATTTTTAGTTGATACATGACTAACAGTTATCACTCTCATTCTCTGCAACTCCACTAAGTTCAGACAGAAATTTAGGTCACTCCACTTCCGGAAAATCATTTGGATTGGTTTGCAAACAACAGGTGCCGGTTTTCCCACATACATTACTTACAAAGACGTAGAAGATGGGGGAAAAACGATTCATTTCCCGCTTAGACTGTTAGTGGAAAGTATTCTGTATCAGTATCAGTTTGTACTTCCTATACATCCTAAGATTACTAATGACAGCCAACCCCAAGAGGAGCTTCTACCCAGCTGTTGCTTTCATATGAGGGGGGCATATAGGACGTATTGAAGGTGAAACAAATGTAAGACCATGCCACAACAAATTAGGATGACGTGCTGTCATTTATCATTTCACACAGCAGAAAAAAGTTACATTTTGATTAGAAAGAAGATGAAATAACCTTTAAATATACTTTAGAATTAAAGTTTTACTGCACCTACAAGAAGTCTGATAGGAAGATAGCAGAAAGTTTTATAATGAGTGATTTACATAAATCCCATGCCATGTATATAGTAAATGAATGCAGTTAGGAGTGTGTGTAATAATTAATGATGGACTGTGAAGACAAGGGGGAAAAAAGTTTGATCTACTTTGTGTTTGTAGCGCATCAAATACAGACATCAGGTCCCAGCGCTGCAGCAGAATAGCAGCTGTTGAGTCAGTCTCCTCCAACTCATTACCAAACATCCACCTGTGACTTCCACCTGGATACACCATCAGCTCCAATTTCCACTGTGGGCACCCCACCTGGAGAGTGAAACACCCACTATTCCGTCCCCTGAGGCTTGTTGAGTGTACTTCTTTGTATCCACCCAAACAAAACAGTGCAGCCCTCCAATATGGAACAAGTACTGCTTCCAAAAGTACAGCTGATACAAGTTTATGATCAAGTCTGTGAGGTTTTCGTGAGTAATTCAGAGGAAATGCTGTAAATCCACCATATTTTTTCCCCGTTCTCAGTAAGTTTTGATGCTTCCGCCCCAATTTTTGTCAGGGTGACACACACTATCCTGTTGAAGGGCAGAAAGAGTATTAGTTTTCCAAGTGACAAGTTGGGTCTGTGGTCATTTTGTCTGAGGAGCGATGAGTGCTGAAATGTCTTTTTGAACCCTGTGGTCTAATAAAAAAAATGTAGAGGAAATGACTCTCTTCTCTCTCCATCACAACAGCAATTTTCTTGGGCTCGTTCCGCCTGCCTTATGAAGAGATCCGGGACATTGTGCTGGAGGTAGACGAGGAGAGACTGAGCGAATCGCTCATCCAGGTAAGACTGATGTTCAGTGCAGTGTGTTAGCAGTTTTCACCCGCACACAAACATGCTGCCACACACACTCATTTTCTTCCATTCATACTTCCCTGTGGAAACTGTGTGCACTTGTGTGTTTGTGTCAGGGAGGGACAGACTTTTCTACACGCTCACACTGTGAAAAGACAGTTTTTAAATTCCCCTGTCTGGTGGATAGCTTGGCGACCCCATTTCAAAGCAGGTACTGTCTGTTTTTGGCACAAGTCTCTCCTCATTCTCATATGGACCACAGAGACCTCTCATTCATCTTCCTGTAATGGATTATGAAGGACAAGGCTTGGCAAAGTCTTCACAACTCCACCCCTCTTTCCTCTCGCCTTTGTCTTAAACCATAATTGATGAGCCTTCTAAAGGCTACTTGTTTTTTTTTTTTTTTTTTTCATTTTATTTCTGTTTCTCTTCTCTCTGAAAGCTTTAATTGAAAGGAGGGTGGGTGCATTTGAGGTGAATATCCATCACAGGGCAGCACAAGCCTCCATTGCACCATCTTTTTTCCTTTTTTTTCTTTTTTCACACCGTCCTTGTGCGAAGCAGTAAAGCAGGCCTGCTGTTTATTGTTTCTGTTTTATCTTCAAAGTAGGAGGTGTAAACAGCAGATAAAAGATTTGATTTCAGTATAATATTGAGGTGATGAGTTGTGTTGTGTGCATTAATAAGGGCAGGAAAAGAAGGAGGATTCAAATATACTTTTCAAGCCGAAGTCATGAGCTCTTGGAAAAAAGAATAGTAATAAAAAATACCTCCCCAGCGCTGATATATTTGTCCTTTCCCACATGGCTTATCACCAAACTCCTTTGCAGGAGCTAGTCTGCTTCCTCCTCGCTGCTTGGATCCCAGACACTAGTAAAAGGTGGTGAGGCAATATATATTTAGATGGGGCCTATCTAGAGAGCTTCCCTGCAGGACTATTATTTTGAGCTCTGATAACCTTTAATTGGCTGGCAATCTGGCAGAAATTACAGAGTATGCCTTATGAGATGGCATACTCCCTGTGCCTCAGTGAAGGAGAAAGGAAGTTAAGGTGTTGACCTTTTCCTACCTTCAGCCTTTCTGCAGCAAAGCAGAAATAGTGTATAACTGCCAGCAGGGCAGCTGCGTCCCCGATACATCCCCACCAGGGTCCTTTTTGCACACATCGACAGACACTGCTGGACTGGTTTACAATCGTCTGGTTGTGTTGCAGGAAAAATAACTACTTCATCCACCATCAAACAGCCGAAATTGTCCTTGAAAACTTAGTCTGGAAGCCAACAATCGACAATGGATGGATAAAAATTGCCTCTCCTCTCCTGTTTGTGGAGGTTTGTCTTCAAGGGAATGGTTCCAAATCGTAAACTGGTAGAGACAATAATACCAAAAAAACAAGCATGAATACAAAAAGAAATCACATCCATCTTCACATTTGGGTTCTTCTTTTCCACTCTTTTGAAACTACTAGGATTGGAGACGTTAGTAACATGACAGGGGAGGTATTTGTAAGAGTTTCTGTTTCCACCACACCTTTTTTCTTCACCTCTCGAATAAATGTAATAAAGGACGACAAGGCTTCCCCTCCTCCTCCTCATCCTCCTCCTCCATAAAAAGAAAGACTCAACAAGGCTCATGAGAGTAAGTGTGTGAGTCAGCATAAGCACGAGGAAGCAGAGCTAATGTCACCAAATCCGGGGGGAGGCTGGAAGACCAACTGAGTTAACTTATCGGGGCAGAAGGCGCCAACATCTGGCCAGTATGTCACTGCTGGTTTGTTAACGATGCTAAAACCAGTGTGAGGCTCGGACTGGACAATTAGGACAACACCCACAAGAAAAATGTTTGTTTATTTGCCATATACCGTGTTATGTTTTCCCCTCCTATGTATTTGGACTCATATCATCACTCAACCATAAGAGAGCTGGGACATTTTTCCTCCAAATTTTGATGTTTATATAAACTCACAGGACTAGTCTTTATTTTTTTCATGCCATGCTACAAAGATTTTCTCTGCCAGTTGATTGTACAGTACTTATTCATGAAAACATGACTGAATTTTGTATTTTTCTTTAGAAAAGGGGGGGGGGTCCTCTTTGTAAAGTATGATTATCTTTTTTGCAGCTGAATCACCCTGAGATATTTCTTGCTCTTCTTCTTATTCCTTTGTTTAAAATGTGTTTTTGTTGGAGGAACTGTACTCATGTCAGACTTATGACCCAAACTTATCTGACTTTAACTTCTCATGAAAGGAAACTGAAACTCTCTCCTTGCGTTTGTGTTTGATGGGCAGCACAATCCTCTGCAGAGTTTTTATTGCAAAATAAAAGTTTTTTAACTGGGCATTTTCATGAGGGCCATGTTTTAAAAAATACAGTTAACGTGAAAAAGGAAAAAAAGGAAAAGAAAACAAGATAATAATCAAAAAAGATACAGTTTTGCTTGAATGAAAATACCTGATTTTATGCGTAGCCAGCCTTTTTATTGCTACAACATTTGTGTGATTATCGAACAAAATGATGCAAAATAAGAGCACAGACCAAACACCGAAGCAAATGACACGCCTGAGAAATACAACTCGAGCTGTACAGAGGCGGCGAAGGGAAGCAAAGAGACTCCCTGCTGGGTGACACAGTCCTGAGTGTGGGCTCCATCTGCACAGTGCTCATCTTCACTCATTATGCTGATTAATCACTCTACACCACCCACTTTCAGCTAACGCCAATCACCATTTATCCACATGGACAACTGCACACACGTACACACATACACATGGAGCGAGGAGATGTGTCTGGATGACTTGGCCATTGCTTAGAGATAGTGCATTTACCATCCTGCTGATGTTAGAAGGAATGGGTGATTGTGTGCACCACAAGTAAATAAGTCAGGCAGCTGAAAACTGAAATGGAAAACTGAAAATCACATTTTTGAACAAAGGATGTTTGCAACACAGAACTTTCTTTTTTCCTCCTCTGATTAGCAGTTAAACTGTGATTCTGGTTGTTTCTTTTCACAGTTTTGACAACTTGTTGCCAACTTTTTTTGTAGTTACACTTGCTTGTAAATAGAAAATTAACACTGAAATGTAGGTGTGATATATGGCAATATATATAATAAAATTGATTGATATATTATACTATGTGATACAGTGTGTTAGGGTGAGGGGACATGATACTTAAAGAGGAAGAAGATATGATAAGCAAGGAGAGGGGCACACGATACATAGGGATACAATACAATACCATACAACACAATACCTTATGATGCGATACAATATGGTGTTTTAACATGCAATACGATACCTCAGCCAAATGGTCTTTTTAAATTCAATATATGTTAAATTAAACATTTCTGAAGTAAGAATATGGGATCAGGAATTCTTCAAGGATATTTGTGTTGATTTCTGTCCTCATTCAGCGCTCGTTTTTCTCAGGACTTCGCGGTTGACACACCTTGAGACACCAAGGCTTGTTAGAGCCCAGTATGTAACATTAACCGAAAATGTTACAAAAAGATGAAATTTAATAAAAAAAAAAAAAAAAATCCAAAATGTAGTGTCAGTTCAAAATTGTAACAAAAGTGCTGTTCCTGAAATGTACCATAAAAATGATGTAAAACCCAAAATGTAAGATCTGACCCAACAAGTGATAAGTTGTTTCATTTTTGGCAAAAGGTCAATACATGTAAGTCTCAGGATCTTTTACGTTATCAGGCAGGTTTTATTACATTTTGTTCATTACATCTTAAGTCATTATTACATTTCAGGTCATTGTTACAATCAGATTAAAGTTACCTGGTAGTGATTTGCAATTTCCCTGCTAATCTAGCATCCTAGAGAAAAACTAACATTACACCAAAATAAAAAACAAAACAAAACAATAATAATCTTCACATAATCTAGAGTTTCAAGAACACTCCAACCTCCAAAAAGCAGTGAATGTTCACTGACACAGACGTCTAAGAAAAAAGTGTTTTCCAGTCGCCTTGTTGCATTTGACACAAATAGAACTGGAACACTACAAAACTCAGCTTAGTTCAAATTACTCTCCGGACATTAGTTTGAGAAATCCAGCGAGAAGGAGGCAAGTGAGGGGGAGTTGACAAATAAAAGGGATGGAGGGAATGGAAGGAATCAAGGGAGCAAGATGTGTTCATAATGCATCCAAACTCAGTAACTCAATCTCATTATCTGGCTTCTCTGTCGACATGTCTAATGCAATGATTTGTCAGCAGAATGTGGCAGTGTGCTGGCCTTGAAGCACCCTTACAATGTGTCACCCTGGCAGAGTGGATAGATAGGAGTTGATTGGCTCTCCTTATTCTGCATTAGGGGCCATCAACGCCTCAGAGATGATGTACACATTCTTGAATGCTTGTAGACAGACCCCGCTCCCACCATTCATCCGGACTACATATGAATCCTTGCAGTCCAGCGCCTGTTTTCATCTCTGTATACCCAGTGTGCAAACATTCATACGGTACATGGAAATGGAGACAATGCAGTTCAGTGTCTTCCGGTGCCTGCACAATTTTGTCATTTATCAACCAAACAGTACACATATACAAGGTCCATGCACACACATAGACACACGTTTAAATGCAATCCTCCCCTCACTCGCTCAATCTCTCCATCTCATTTGCTCACAATATTCATTGAGCTGGTGGACAGAGGTCATTTTTGTATATCAGGTCAGCTTCATCAAATTCTAAAAGACATCAGAGCCACCCCACAACCTCACCCTGTATAATAATGAGATAAAGAACACAATGAAAGACAATAATGAACACTGGCTGGCTTAAAGCAGATTGCGCCTCAGAGAGCTTGGCAAAGGTCTGCTTTTAAGGGGCTGACAGCCTGACAAAGCTGTTCATCGCTATTGTTGGCTGGCAGCAGAAGCAGCAAGGACTTGTTGTGTGGAGACATTGTTTGTGCATGAAAGAGTCGGGCACGTGCTCTCGGGGCTTCAGGGCCGTGGTTGCGTTTAGTTTGGCTCTACAGGACGTCCAGCACCTCTAGTTCTTCTCATTGGCACCCTTGCAAAGTGCATATTCTTCCTCAATCCTTTTGTTGACATTCAGCTTAGAAGCATGAAGCTTTTGTTATTGACTCGAGTTCTTTTTCCTCTGGTGTTTTAATTTCTCCAAAACGTCCCTCACAGCCCGGTCACCTCAGGGAGCAGGCTTAAATGGCATAATGATGGCCTCACAGCTTCTGCCAGTGGAGCAGAAGGAGGCCAAACAATGGCTAGATTATTAATAAGCACTCGTAAACTTGAATAGTTTATGGTGTAATCAGCTGGTAGACATGCAGGGGGTGGCTCACAATAGTTTACTTGCAAGGTTGCCACCATAAACAAGCTGAGAGGACACTTAGAGAGAGTCTTTGCATTTTTTAATTACTTTATAACTTGTGTTATGTTGTTGCTGCATGTCATTTCAAGGTTTGAATAGTGGAGCCCACAAATGTATTATTTTACTGGGCCTTGCTTTGTGATTGTTAATGTTTTACATTACGCTCTGAAGCAGCATTTTTTCAGCAGAGGCCCACTTTATTATTGGTAAAACAGGATGAGAGCAGAAATGTAGGCGAGAATAGAAAAACATTCGAATATGGGTATACAGTTGTTGTTTTTTTAATGTGGGCATCTTTGAAACATACTGACTGAATGGTTGAATATTTGTCGTCGTGTTTAGGCAGAATGAATTCCTCTATTATATTTAATGTGCTCTAGAGCTTTTTGACATTTTTTAACAGGCTACAAATGATAAATTACGGTTTATTTAATGTTTTTGAGCACATCCAACACAAAATGATTCCCATCAGTTCAATGCAAATATATTCCGGTGGGATTCACTATTTGGGGCGTTGTAGACTCATAGCGCGCTGGCCCAACAGAATTACAAAGCAGGAAAGCTTGTTTTTCTTTTGTGGCAGCCGTCCCTGGAAAATACTTAAATAAGTTCAAGTGGCTGACAATGTTGTCATTGTTGTATTACACATGCTCTACAATCTCTTAGAGGAATGAGTCCAAAGGCGTTGTTAGGAAGATTTCTTACTTGCAGTAGGAGGGATTAAGTGGTATTGGTTTCCAGGAATTCAGATTAATGCTCAGCACTCACCAAGCTCTCCAAGCTTCTTCTTCTTTTGTTGTGCCACTTTTTTCTTTTGATTTCTCTTTTTTTGTGAAATGGTTTGGCGAGACTATGATGGTTCCTCGGTTGTTTAATTGGCACATCTCTTTGAATTGTTTTGTGTTTACGGTTGAAAAAACCTTAAATTTTCAACAAAACGTGCATATCCACCGATGGTGCCCTCCAGCGAAATGTAAGCTTTTTTAAGGTCTAATAAGCTTTTCTACCTCCATCATGCAAATACAGGCCGTAGTAGCTCATGCAGTGCATATATAGTTTAGCGGTTTCCAGGGGCCCTTAGATGTCTGACTGTTACCCATTTCTCTTTTTAACCAATGTCACATCAAAGCTCATCACTCTGGTGACCGAAGTAGATCAGAGCTTAAATATAACCACACAAGGCTGTATTTTGGGTTGGCAGCCTCAGTTGGATGCTGAAATTCAAGACTGACATGATGATGTAGTTAGTAAAGTTGATGAAATTAATCTTCAGGTCTATAAATCTATTTCAGATTTATCGCATCAAGCGGCTGCCAGAGTTTGTTTAAAATTGAGCTGTTTGCAAGTTAACCTCCCCTATCTTTAGCAAACAGTCACTGCGTTTAAGCCTTAGTGTATTGAGTGACAGAAATGCTATATCACGACATACACACACATTGATTGTTGCTCTTGATATGGTTCTCATCTGGTACCACTACGAGATTACCATCCCTATAATGATCAACACTCAGGACTACCTGCAAAATGCAGTTTGAACCATTTCGTCTGATATGAAGAAAGTTTAAGAGATAAATTCTCAGTTAGACTAACACAGAGTATTAATTTCATTCAGAGGATAAGAAAAGTTATGAAGGCACTAATGATCAGCTCTTTCCAGATTCCCACCATGTGATCTAGCGCCCTGAAATAAGGGAGTCATCACTAAATGTTTAAACACGCCCAGTTTTTGGCGTGTGTGGTAAGCTAACCCTCGTCAGCAGATGATATGGCCCTTGAGGCTTGTTTTGTGGAATATCAGAGTGCCTTCTTAATGTTTAATGTCTGCCAATGTATTTTATATTACCCCATCTCCTTTTCAAAAGGAAATGCTAATGACGAACACTGCACCACCAGTATTCATTTGTAATTAGTATCACCCTTATGTTGTGTGCACATGGACTGGTAAGATTATCACAGAAGCACGGATAAGTGTCCAGTGTATTTTGTATTCAAACACAGCAGGTTTAATGAGTACATGTCTGACATGATCTTAAACACTCATTAGATGATACACCAGGCTGTGGGTAACAATTGTTTTCATTTTTATTAATCAAGATGAGCAGAAGAGAATGATTTCTTTAACATATAAAACACAGTTTTGCATATTCTAAGTCAGCTGTGAATGTTATGAAAGAAATGCGTTGATACAGGAACACGTGTCACAGCTTGTGTCACATTTTCACAGACAAATTATACCATGTGTGAAAATATATTTATGTCGTATCACCACCTGCTTGAAAATTGCTTCATCTTCCAAGTCCTTGAGATTTTCTTTCAAGATTAATGAAGTGTTGGAATAGAAAAAGGCATTTAACATCACAGCCTCTCTTCAATCCTTCTATGACTGTCTGCTCTTTGGTTGATTTCACCTTCAACATAATAAGTGACTCATATTTTGAGATCATTAAATGCTTTTTGTTTTTGTTTTTGTTTTTTTTTGTTTTTTGGGGGGGTGGGGGGTCTCTATACACTATCTGCCCTCTGTAAACATATTTTTGAAATACTTCTATGAGTGAGATCCCAAGAAGATCACGCAGTTGTGTTAATTTTATATGTCTGACTGACAACATTTTCAACAGATGTCATCTTAAAGCTCAAAGGAATTGCTTTGCTGGCTGTAAACAATACTGAAGAATACATGACCTACAAAAGCAATCAAGACCATCAGCCACAAGAGCAGTGTGTTAACTATTAATATACATTTTTTTTTTAATATCTGATTTGATCTTTTTTACATGTCAGTTAACAACTGTCACGTGTCGATCAAAATCTTTCAAGAGTCAAGAGGTACAAAAATAAGCATGAACAGAAAGTTACTCCTTTTCTGGATTAAAATTTAAGGTAAAGAGCAGGAAAATTAAAGATAAATGGACATTTCTGCTGTAGAAGATAAAAATTTGTGATAAACAATTTTGTTTGAAAGAGATTTTGGGTTTTACTCATTTTTTTTTTAAATTACATTTTGGGTTCAGCACTTTGGTTACATTTTAACCATCTACTACATTTTGGGTTTCATTTTTGTCCAATTACATTTCGGGTCATTTTTTCATATTCAGCTTCAACAATGTTTTCTAATGGTAAAATATGTTTTGTCAAACATTGATATAACACTTTATCATATATAGTGGATATTATAGTGAATCTGTGACAACCCAGATATAGTTGAATAGCCATAAAGTCACAATCACACATTTTCATCACGTACATATTATTAGCTTACTGAAGAATACAAAATGAATCTATGTAGTAAAGAGCAGGATCAATGCTTTAGTGTCACTGTGAAAGGTCAGGAAGTGGTGATGTGGTAAGTCAAATTATGATTATAGTCTGTTTTTGTTTTGTTTTTTTATTTTATTTTTGGTGCCAGCAGATATTTAATTTAATGGTTCAAGGCTTACTCGGTCAGTCAATACCTCACTTATGCTAACAAGGTGACGCCATGAAGAATATGGCAATTTTTTTTTTTTTCAAACTGGAGTCACCTGACCTTGTCAAGTGTAGGTATCTTGAATATGAATTATGCATGTTTGTTGGGGACAGGGTTCACACTCTCCCACTTATTTATTTATTTGATCATTCATTCATTCATTCAATCACTCAGTCTACAGCAGCTTGGTAGGGACTCTGTCCCCCTGTAGGGACTTGGGCTGGGATCATCACTCAAAGCCTTGTCACAGTCCAAGCTTGATACTAAAAATAGTGTCTGGAGAGATGCCAGTTCCCCTCCAGGGCTCTGATAAGATGCCTTTGAGCAAGGCATTGAACTTCAAAAAGTTTGGAATGCTCCCCATTCACAGCCCTTATTTTCCACACCTTGACATCTCTTGGTGCCTGTTTGAATGTATTTTGGTGTATGTGTATGTGTGTGATGTGTCTCAAAAGAGTAAAAACAAGAATTATCCTCTCAGGAATTAATTAGGTGTATAGAATTCATCTTTTTTCATTCAAAAGGAAAATGAAAATGGAGAAAACTTCTATGGCTGTTTCAATATTCACCCATCCTATTCCACAGAAATGATGCAGCAAAAACACAAAATAACACACCACCCAAGTCACATGAAATGATTTTGAACTTGGAAACCATATTCCTCCTAGGAGGTATTAATGTGTTCATAACAGGAGGCTGTATGTAATCAGTGTGGTAAATTACATACAGCAGTGTGTCTAGAGAAAAACACAAAAATGGTACACTGACAAGGTGGTCTCATAGTAAACAGCATCAATGTCAGCTTTGGGCTTTGCACCACTTCTCTTCACCTCGCCATGGCAACAACCTTTCCACCAGGTCTCACAGGACTCCTTGGTACTAGCCTTGCTTGTTATTATTGTTTATCTCTCTTGTCAATCACCCAGATCACCAACGGGCTCATCCATATGCATGGGCCCATCATTACACGTGGTGGCCCATTGGCTGCGGGGTCTAGCAGTGTCCATGCCAGCCTTTGTTCTCTGCTGTAACAACAGGTGATTGTAGCAGCCTGGCACATCGCTGGGCATCATTTGCATGGTGTAAAAAGTGCACATGTGGGGCAAGGCGATAAGTATGGCTGTGCACCGGGCCCGTTGGATTAGAGCTTAAGCAGCAGAAGCAGCGTCTCCCTTGGGCTTAATTCTGGTGTGTTTTGGCACATGGCACATAACTCTCCTCCCCATCAAATGCTAATTTAACAATGAAATGTGAAATGCATTATGCTGATTTGGTTGGGCTGGAAAAATAAGACAGAGAGGGAGGAGAAGTATTGAATAAACAAAGTAAAGGCAGGCGGGGGAAGACGGGCTCAGCTCGGCTTGGTGCAATATCAAATGCGCTTCACAAATTGATGGCTTGGACCCAAGGTGCTACATGTACTTTTCACTGATCATCACTACACTGCTGATCTCTAGCCACAGGGTCTGGGCCAGGTACTCTGTCCTCAGGTTGAATATTGATTAAAAGCACACACATAGGCAAGTTCATGCACAATACAGCATCGACAGTTAAATTTTTATTAGGTTGAGCCCATGCAGCTTCTCCTCAGGCACACTGGGTGCTATATTTTCTTAACTAAGTTAAAATGTGTTTTCTGTTTTCGCTCTCCAATTCAGCGTCTTTGTTTTCGTGACAGATGGCACATCACTCACAGAGACGCTCTCAGACAGCAGCCTCCATAAACAAATTAATTTCTATTACTGTTTTGCATGCTAGCCCTCTTCTTATTTGATTGACAGTCTCATCGTATGTGGGTAATGTATGAGAGTGACTGTTTGAGACATCATGAAAAAAGGATATTGGAGGAACTCTCATAATTCAGTCACCTTTTTGTAACATCTTATCAATGCTGTTATTCTGTTTTTGAGGTAATATTTATCAATTCACCCTTTGACACTCGTGTAAAGTGACCTTCACAAGTTGGATTTATCTCTCCAGATTCAGTTTTGGTTGGATTTGCTCTTGAGTTTTAAAGTATTTCAGCTATCTGCTTTTTCTCTTCTCTTTGTTTTCCTTCGTTGTGTTCGTTTCCATCAACCAAACTCCTCCCTCTGCCTATCTGTTCCCCCTCTCTATGTGAGCCCTCTATTTGCCTTGTTAATATCCCTCTTAATCCTGCTTCACACCCATCACGCTGAATGTAAGTGCTCAGGTGTGCACACTTAAGGATTCCTCCATATTTCTCTCTAACAGACACATTTAATGTCACAGTAAGTCTGTCAGGTTTTCCAGCCCCAACCCTGGAATTAATCCCTCCCCCTCCTCGGTATCTCTCTCCACCTTTTCTCCCCCGTCTCTCGCTCTCCGTCTCTCTCTGTTTGAGTCCTTCCCTCAGACTGCATTTCTCATTTAGTTTAATACGATTTTAGAACCTGTCACACTCAGTTTGTTGCCTGTCAGCTTGTCACTGCAGCTTTTCTCATAGTGCGATTTGAGGTGTTTGTGTGGTTTGGCAGGGTGTAGATTGTGTAAGACTACGACAGGCTGTATGACGGATGTTCATTGTTTCACGTGTTTACCTCTGCAATGAGATGTGCTGTTTGTTGTCTGTCTGTGTTGTTGTCATTTTCCCCCCGTATAACTGCGGTCAGGTGTGAGAGAAAACATCTGCTTACAGTAACTTACGCAATATTTTCTCAGCTCGAACATGATTCACAACTTTAGATGTTTTGCATTGTATTTGAATGAAACCAATTTGATTTTAAATTATGTTTGTGCAGGGTGTAAAGATGTAATGAGTAGATAATATGGATGGTGCTGTGCTCCATTTTTCTTTGCAAACCTTGTTTCCAAATACTCATTTTGGATTTCTGTGATACGTTTTTTTGGAGATAGTTGCCATTGACACCCACAAACTATTTTGCAAAGTTACTTTTCTTTCCTTTTTGAATCTTAAGCTCAGTTTGAAAATTCAACATTATGTCTTTTTGGAGCTGTCAAGTGCTGCCTTTAGAAAGTAAGGCTCGCAGAATGTTGAGCAGTCTCTCTCTCATTTTGTTTTTGATTCAAACTGAAGTCTTCACTGATTCACTATGAGCCAGGTAGGGTGCCTGCTGAGGTGTCATGGCAAGGAGATGGCAGTCCCACGTTGCTCTTCATCACACTCACATATACACACACACTCACAAATAAAAAACACCACATGTTCCTCTTTCTCCTAAAATTGAGGAGAAAATCAATTAAAAGGGAGAAAATCACATCTGTCTAGCACATGGCAGACACAGCTCCTCGTCTGTCTTTGTTGTAGACCTCCCATAGGCCTAGTAGAGAGGAACACAGTTTGCTCAGATAATCTTTCAGACGTCGGGTTATTCTCCCCCTCTCCTCCTTTATTTAACCCAGTTTAATAAAGACTTTATTGCTCTGAGGAAAGCTGTATCGATTACCGTGTCTCTGTCGAAGGTTTTGGGTTTTCTTTATCATTTTAACATGACTGCTGGGAATTTGCTTCACAATGTTGGTGTCATACAGTGGGTGTGGCACATTTCATAAGCTCAAGCTGAAAAGTGACTATCATCAGCTTGTCTGACATCCTTCTTCTTTTTACATTGCATCTTTACACATTTAGAAATCCCTGTCTTATAATGAATAAAAATCATCACTTTCAATTCATTATCCAGGCTTGAGTCATTTTACCATACACTACATCATCCCCTGCTGATTTAACAGCATGCATGCAACCGTACAGTTATTTGTATGTCTAATACCTGCCAGATCCTCCGTTTTAAACTGTATTAACTTTTCATGGAGAAGCCGTGCTGTTAAAAATGTGAACTTGAATCACTGAAAAATAGCTGACAGCAGTAGAGATCAAAGTATGGAAGTTAAAGCTCTACAGATACTGTCATTCTCTACAAATGTTAAGTAAAGCGCTATGTGTGTCTCATACGACTTTTACACCACACATAAGGTTCCAGTTTTCAGATGTTAAAGTTTTTTTTTTGCTATGTAGCTTAAAGCCAATGTTCAACATTTGTTTTTTCTATTTTTTTTTTTTTTTTTTTTTTTTTTAAGAAATAAGATGTTTTGTTGTTGTTATACAACTTTCAAAAGCATGACAACCAAATGACATTGGTACGTCTATAAATCAAGTCTTCATCAAGTTATTAAAGGATGGTTAGACGGGATACCCAGCCTCTCCGTACATTTTTTTCAAGAAACAAACTATATCATGGCCCTCAAGACCCCCTTTTACTTGATAAATCTCTTATTGTTTGTTGGGATTTATTCTCCAGACAATCTGGTTTGTCCTTTGTTGATTTTTCCTGTAAAGCAGGTGCTGTAATGGCTTTGTTTGTGATTATTTCTTGTTCTCCCAAGTTGTTGATTCTCTGCTCAGCGTCTTTGAGTTTCCTTGATTTTCTTTCACATCTTTACATAGTTCCTCTATTTCAGTCAAAAAAGTTTCCATTTGAGTCCTTATTCCACTTGATTGCTGTGAGATATCCACTTAAAATTGCTCCAGCATTTCCTTGATACTCTATTCAAAACCCTTGTCCACTGCTACGTCTTGTGTTACCTGCGTCTTGTGGACACTTTCCTTTGTCTTTGATTTTTTTTTCTTTTTAGTTTCACTTGTGCAGTCATACCTGAACACAGGATTCATTTCCCAAAAACAAAATTCCGTTAGTTTAAATGCATCTCTCCATTTTCTTCAGTCAAGTATTACAGCTTTGTGAGCTTTGTGCCAGAAATGTGTTTCTTTGCTACCATATCAACAGACATTGTGTAATCCTTCAGCAGATGGATTTGATGGGACGTGTGTGATTAGGTTGTCCCGAATGTGAAATTAATTACAAGTATCATTGTTTTGATCAATTACAATCAAGTGTTAAACACAGCTTGAGAATGAGCTGAAAATCAGGTAGTAACATAATTTAACTAAGCATTGTTGACAGTATTTTGCATTTATGTTTGATAATGGAATTACAACCAGGAAAATTTGTTTCCTTTCCATGGATATCCTTCACATTGAAATGTCACACATTCTGACAGGCAGCCATGCATTTAGCATTCACTTAAATAGTGCATGTGTTATTGGACCCCCGTTGTCTCTGCCAAGCATTAATTGATTCAGATTTGACAGACTTAGCTCGTGCTTGATTGACAGTTGAAACACATATTTAATGATCACATCGTGGATTTTCAAAAATACAACAGTTCTTGTGAGCCAAAAAAAAAAAAAAGATAAAGAAAGAAAAGAATTTGCATGAAAGTATACACCACTGGAACTTTGAAAAGCTTTTGAACTGCTGCAGCGTAGGAATAATAAATGTAGATGTGGAATGACAGGTTGGGGCCAATGAAATACAAAGACCCTGGTCCCAGTTATAAAATAACAGGAAAAATAGTCACAGTTTCAGAGCAGTAGCGTACTGTTCCTGATAATGCATTCAGTCATAACATTTGGAATCATGATTCATATGAGGTATCCACTTAAAAACGTGTATTAATGTATTTGCTTTGGACCCTAAGGATCATCATTTGTGTGCAAATGGGGATCTAGATTAATAAATCAAGAAAGAATATTTACATGTTTCGAGACAGTGACAGTCGATGCTCATCCATCAGTAGCACATCCATTGGAAACTTGAGCACAAAAAAGACTGGTATGACTTTCTGTCACTATCTGAAATTGAAGAAAATGAGGCGGATCACCTTCATAGTGTGCTTAAACCTGTGTTCTCAGGAACTAGGTGTTGTCATTGATCTGCTGCTGTAAAAAGCCTGGTGGTGTTTGTTATAACTCCGACCTGCTCAGACTTACCAGCAGAATTCTGGAGCTTGATTCACACTACAGATATTAAGGTATGAGTGGTGGCATCTCAAATGTGCTGACAAGTTAGGTGTGTTGCCAGAAACAAAACACTGTTGGCACACAACTTTTGTCTTTTTTTTTTTTCTTTTTTTTTTTTTTTGATGCATTTCACCTGGAAAACTGAAGAGGGCCCACACAGGAGATCTCAATGATTGAAGATCTTCAAACTCTTGGTTCTCATTTGTTGTGGCTGCAATGATTGATTTTTATCATACTTGCATTTGTTATACTTCTTTTTTGATTCTGCAAGTATTCAGCAGTTGTACAAAACATCTTAAGCCCAAATACAATGGTTCAAATTATTGTATCCTTGCACCTCAGATCATTGCCCTTTTTACAACTTTGACTTTCATTACAATAGTCTGTTTTAGCTCCCTGTTTGGAGAGAATAACCACATTTTCAAGTAGATATGTAATGAATTACTATCTCTTAGTACCAATACAAAGCTCCTCCATCCTCTTCCCTCTCTGTAAATGAATGTGTGGTGTTGTAAGCATACTTCCAGTAATCTCTCCTGACTGCTGTGTGTGTCTGGTGGCCTGCGGTGAGGAGTCTGGCCCAGCATCATCACAAAATCTCCCACATTGCCTCACATATGGTGCAGCCTTTGTGTCAATTGGGCTCTGTGGGGTTTCTAATAATTAACAAGATGACAGATGAATAAAATGACAAGCTCAAGGTGGACTTTTATTTCATTCTCTAATATTTAGTCATCTGTGCTGCGTTCAAAGGTATTTAAATGTAGGGTTTAGATTCTTCAAAAACCTGGGGTTGCACTTTGAAAACCGTCAATCTAATGACAAAGTTGACTGCGCTGTAGTGAAGGTAATAGTGAGAGGGACAAACAACACAGGAACTAATCTGAAAAAAACATTTACCAAAGAAGACACTGGCAAGGACTCTCCTTGTCTTTTTGTTTATCTTTTTATTTTTTCCAAGCAAAGTCAAAACTTGGAACTCAACTTGGAAATAATTGAAAATTCTGACTGTAGAGGGAGGAAAAACAACCCCTTATTGTTTTCTTTGCTCAAGAAACACATCAAGTGGAGTGTGGAATAACTTATCAGCAATAATATCAGTTTGAATGATGCAGTATATAATGACAGATTACTATAAATACATTTAGAACCAATGTTACATCTAGTGTTTGATTTCTTTGCCCCCTTAAGTTATGGAGAATAGTTTTCCTCCAGTTTGCTTCGCTGTCCCTCAATTCATTATAATTATTTATTTATTTATTTATTTTTTGCTTTCAACTTAGATAAGAATCTAACTTCTAAAATTTGCTTTCCTTTTGTGAAAAACAGGTTAATTGATAGAGCATCACAGTAACAGGAACCATCAGCCACATAGTTATTTACATCAACAGCTGACCTTGGTTTATTTGAAATAATAGTAAAGAGTACTTTAGCATGCGGTCAGGCTTTTTTGGATTGATTGATTTTAGATTTTGTTGTTATCAGATTTTTTGAGGGGTCACAGAGTGCACATACAGCATAAGAATATAGTTATAGAATATAGTCGATTGTATATGTGTTACTTTAGACTGAGAGGGTACAAACAAGGAAATCCATGTGCACAGTCATCATTAAACTCAAATATAAATCTTTTTTTATGAATCCAATTACACAAATGTTTCTTATATCATGAACATTCCCCTTCTCTTCTGCTGATGTGATGAAAAAAGCTTCATTATCATGGCATTCCTTGCTGCACACCCTAATTGGAGCTTCAGCAAAAGTAAGCAACATTTGATATAATGACTCTTTCCAAAAACAGCAAAGCCAGGCGTGGTCAATGGCTTACTCTCTATTCTGCTGAAGGTCCCAAGGGAAGGACAGGGATGTCATCATTAGAGGGCAGAAGATGCTGGCTGGGATCCTTGTTGTAGGTCTCTAAGTTGGTCAGAATGGCAGTGGCTCAGTATCAGTGTTTCCTCCGTGTAGTTTGTCCACATGACTCTGCGCCAGTCTGCTCTCACTGAATACATTTGGAGAGCTAATGAGGAAAGAAGCTTTGTGAAGAAAGTGGAAAAGGGCACCTCTTCTTCTTCTTCTCCTCTGAGAAAAAGACGGAAAAGTCGCCGTGGTCAATTTTATTAACTTGGCTGACCTTCACGCAAACAATTAACATTTACACAAAACACAGCCCCTCCCATTATTGCCCTCATCTCCATCTTAATCTCCAACCTTGACACCAGCAGCACAATTTTTCTTTAAAATTCAACCTGGGAAAAAAAACAAAAATTACGAATTAATTGCAGTCCTAGTGCGTGTACTTTCAAGACAACTGCAAGGTGATGTGTATTATATGCTGAGAAGGTCAGTTATCTGATGGTCCCTGACACATTTGGTAATTGGCTGAGTGCCACCACTGTCACAGCAAAAAGCCAACAATGAGCAGTGATTATGTGACCTTGTCTGCTTATCCTCCTACCAGACAAATGGCTAACCTATAAGCATTCATACAGGGATCTCATCTAATGAAGATATGCAAGTTATGGCATGTTTTCTTTGTCTTCCATTGGATCGGGAAAAAATGGACAGCTTCCTAAAAGTGAACGACTAAAACCCCCAAACAGACTAACTGTAGGAAGGATCACGAAGTCTTCATTTCCTTATCACCAGATGGGACATGAGTCGTACCTTGAAAAAACTATTTCTCAAAATTGATTATCAAGAATGTGTGCATTTAATGGACTACACGTCAATGTAAATGGTATTGTGGCTATTCAGCAAAGTATTTCTTTCTAGATTGCTCTGTCTTGCGGGACATCTTGCCCAATGACAATTTTAGAATGAAAAGCAAAAGTTTTGTGTTTTATGCCTCTTGTTACACAGAAACAGCATTTAAGCCAACCAAAAATGGAAACTTTTGAAAAAGTCCAAAGTGGAATTTTTCTCAAATGTTTAGGCCACCGTTGCCATGAGAACGGCAAGTCGGAGTTTTCAATGGAAACGTTAACATCATCCTCTGCTTGGTGCATGTACACTACACTTTAATTGTGGCAATTACCTAAATTACCTCGACAACAAAAATAACAACAATGGCAACAAAGGCAGACTACAATGTTGTGCTTGTGCTACTGAATCTGCTGACTGTCTTTCAATACAACTTGCATCAGTGGTGTGTAAATGGCCCCTACAAATACGTCACCAGCTGCAGGTCTAGCATGCATATTACAGTGTTTTCAGTCCCTCAGCTCTTCCACTGAAAGATCTTTTCCACTGTTCTTGCAGTTTCAGGTGAAACATCATGTAAACGGCGCCTTATAGAGATAACTGTGTTGAGAACATACTTAAAATAAAGAGAAATATTGAATGTGAAGGGAGGGGACACACACCAGCTTTGCATACATGAACTGTATTATCTTCTCTCTGTGCGAGCCACCCTGTCTGTTGTGTCTCTGAGGTGATTTTTATCCTGACATCGACAGAAAATGAGATTTGCATTAACACAAGCTCTGTTTCTGTTTGTGTGTGTTTGTCTTCTGTGTGTGTGTCTGTGTGTGTGTGTGTGCTCTCGTTTGTAGAACCTGATAAAGAACCTGCCAGAGCAGAAAGAGCTGAGTGCGCTGGCGGAACTAAAGGGTGAATATGAGGAGCTGGTGGAGTCGGAGCAGTTTGGCATTGTGGTGAGTATAATTTCCTGGTGACTACTGAATCGCCCCGAGAGAACACACAGTATGCACAATCATACTCCCAGCCTGCTGCAGTCAAACACTTGCAAGCATGCACAGTTGAGAAATTCAATTTTTTATTCATTACTCACTCTTTGTGTCTCAGTGTAGCTCACACAAAGACTCACACACATTGCCTGTACTTTAACACTCTTGTCTGACTTTCTCCTGCGTTGTTTTATCCACATTTTAATGGTTACTGCCTGATGTGGACAGTGAGTTACTTAGGAGGGAAAAAATGTATTATTTAAATGGTTCCTTCCCAAGCGTCACAGTTATATTTAATTAAAAAAACATCTAACAATATAAAGGGCATATTAGATTTGAAAAAAATCAATATTGTGTGAGTCAACTTCCAAATGACAGGGGCAATGATTTTAAAATGTAGCTTTGACTTGATCGAAGAACAGCTCAGACATTTTTGATTAGGAGTCAGCATCAAGAATTCAGTGGATGCCATTTTTTGACATCAACTGTCAATGATGTCTCATGATAAAATCATACCCTAAGGCTATGAATCCTGTCTGTAATAAAGTTCTTTGAAAAGTTCTCTCTTTTCCCAGCTCTAGAATAAATAATACTGTGGATAAAATAGTTGGAGTGTGGCTTTCAGAATTCGTTATTTTTTAAAGACATTAAATTAGGACACAAGCAGCATAAAAACCGGTCACCAATGATAAGAAAACATGGTTTGGTATATAAATAATTTGAGATCCAATGCTTAGTCTGTAATCTGGCTTTTTTTGTGTTATACATAATGAAGTTAATTAGATAATAATCAATACTCACTACTATATGTTTTTATCCTGAACTAACATGTTTTGTCTGGCTTATGGTCAAACTCTGGTACAAACATTTGAAAAACATCCTTCTATCCTGACTCACCACCTTTTTGAGTAGTCTCTCTACAAAAGAACGAGGAAACAATAAAGACTCCCTGTTTTTTTTTGTTTTTTCCTTTTAGTTGAACTTGAGGTTAGAAACCATCAAAAACAAGTAAAAAAGGCAAAACACAAGAAAAGAAAAAAACCAACCTGAAATGTTTGGATATTCTGCTGAGCTAACAAAGTCAATAAATGATCTTGCACAAAACCATACAACTATAAAATACCTGCAGCAAATACTATTAAAATGTATTTTTATTTTCCTATGTCTGCATGGTGGCCAGATATCATTTTAAGTATTGACAAATAGTTAGTGGACAATGCATTTATGTTTTTATCTTCAAATACTCATCTCTAATTGAATGTAGAATCATTTGCAAAGCACATTTCTAACAAACATAAATTGTAATGTGATGAAAATAGCAAAACATACAACCATAAGAAAATTAAAAAATGCTGAGTCATCCAGTCAAGCTAACAAATGACTATTTTAAACCAACATATGTTGAAAAACAAGACAGAACAGGACTGCATTTTTTCTGTATCTTGTAAAAGACTATCAAACCTAGTTAACTTTTTCTTCCTGTAATGCCTTGTAAGAAACAATATTTTTTTTCTTTCTAGACATAATAGAGTGCACACAATTTTATTATAATAAACACTATGTAGACTAGAATGTTGGAGACAATTATGTGCTCTAGATTATTGTTCTGATAGACAATACGTGCACATTAAAGATAAAAAAAACATTTGATATGTAATTTATCCATTGATCCAACATTGACTTGTACAAAGAATCAAACATTCAAGTGCAGATATCTCTGAATGAACTGAATTTCTTATAAAAACCTGCTATGGGATTGACTCTCTCAACTTTTCTCATCACCTTTTGTTCTTTCTGAATCTGTAACTGGTATAAAAGGTGACTGTGGATGCTGAGTCTTACTGCCGACCAATTGAACAAGAAGCAAAATAGATCATCAGGTCTTTAAGTGCTCTTCACCAAGTGAATACCCGCTCTTATTCAACTCTGCAAGGATTCATTATCTGTAAAACTTAACTTTAACACCAGATCACAGAGTAACATTACACTGTTTTATAAAAGAGATGTTCAATTAGACCCAAGGGTCACAGATGTGCTCCGTCTCCCAGGCTATCCCCCTTATTTGTTGAAAGCTTTTCCATGCCTGTGTCTTTTAGGAGATGTAATGAAGCAGGGGGCGGCAGTCTCCCTTGTGATCTCACCAACTTTGTGATCATATACCTCCCCACTGATGAAGTAGCTTCTCAACGCAGAGCTATTTAGCTCCCCTGGGAAATAAGCCATGTTCAAGCTTTTCTCTGCCAGAGCTGTCACCAACGTGCTGGCACTCATTGTGATATCTCCTTATTGTACACAAATCAATTCAAGCAAGGGAGAAGGGAGAAGTGTTCGTGCCAATGTGTGGATGTGTCTGTGCATATGCGTGTGTGCAAGGACTTAAAGTGGGCGGGATTGTTGGTGTGGGAGAAGAGGAGGGTTGTTTGACAGACATCTTGCCCAAACCCATGAATACATTTGAGCAGTAATGAAACATTATGGGCTGGATCTGAAGATTGCCTTCAAGCTCTGGATTATGCAGCAATCTGCAGAATTTGTCTGTGGTTGCTGTTTTACCACATATCTTACAGCCAAATCCCTATTTGTTTTAACTCCCTCCTATTTCATTGCTCTCATTTTTGTTGGCCTTCTGTAATTCCACTCCCAGGCCCGAAAGTATTGATCGAGACTGTTATATTATTTATGACAAATCTGTTAAATGGGGGATTCCTTTGTCCATATGAAAGTCATGAGAGAGGCTGGATAGAGGCTAGTCCCATTTGTGAAAAAGGCTAGTTATTGATAAGTGCTTTTAAACTAGCTTCAGCAGTAATTACACAAGAGAATCAACAACACAGTGATGGCAAAACTGTGTATCCATGCATCTCTAGTACACTGCAGAATCATTTGGAAATCACATCATACAATCATAAACCCAATGGTCTTTGCAGAGGGACCAATTTTTAACCAGGGGTAGTTCTTATAAAGTTCATTTCACAGGATCAGGGTTATCGTTGAAGAGCCGTCTTTCTCCACTTGATGCTCCAAGAGTAACATAGATGAGAACATGAACTACGCTTGAAGCTGAAATTCTGAAAATAAGTAGCTTCGATATCCAAAAAGCAAAACTTCATAGGTCAAGCAACAAAAAATATTTGTAAAATGTTCTCTGCCAAAGCCAAACAGCTTGTCCTGC
The DNA here is from genome assembly GCA_008086565.1 of Thalassoma bifasciatum. Lineage (NCBI taxonomy): Eukaryota > Metazoa > Chordata > Actinopteri > Labriformes > Labridae > Thalassoma > Thalassoma bifasciatum. The sequence goes on from RPOG01000057.1 coordinate 525,825, forward strand.
CATTACTCTGACATTTCTTTTTAGTGTTTGGTGGATTTGAAGATTTGAGTCTGAAGGAACAAAACATACCAGCAACAAACAGGGGGCTTACTTTATTTCACATTTTTGTTCACTTCATTTGAAAGAGTCATGAACTATTTGTCATCTAAAGTTTCTTTTTGGACTCATATAAAGGACTTCAGCATCAAGGCACAGTTCGTTTTCAACAATAAAGTTTTGTTCATAGTTTTGTGTGGGACTATTGTAAGTCTGTCAAAAAGAATTAAGCAATTCTTGCCAGTACAAAAACAACAAAAGAGGAAGAACACTGCTTTTGTCCTCAGTTGTCGTTAATTAGCTAGCAGCTGTTTCTTTGTCAAGTTAGGAAGTGGCTACAAATGTGGCCACATTGGCCCTTTGCCAAAAGATTGTTCAGGACTAATGAATTATTGTTAAAAAATAAAGGCAAGAAAGAGGAGTTGTACTCGCTCTGAATAGTGCCTTTCCAAAACTGACCCCTCACCCTCTCCTCAAACACTTCACTTTTGCAGGTTTGGGTCTGTTGTGAGACCCTCCAACTGACCAGGTGTAACACAATCCTGGTACAGTCATCTTTGGCATCCGTTGGGCATTTGTTGTGCATGGCATAAGCTGGTGAAATACATTTTTTTCAGACACTCTGAGGCAAGGATGGCTTACCTTTCCTGTAGCAGCTTCTCTCTGTTCTCCAGCTACCATGCATGGTCAACCATGACCAGCTCACACGGTTTAGTTTTGATATCCTCCTTAGAGCTTCAGATGACACGTGGCACCTAACAAAACTTGAACTAATGCAGGACAAGAGGGGGTTTCTCTTTCTTGCCTTCTGGCAAAGGTGTCTGCCCCACCTCAAAGACAAGATCAAGACAATGTGCACAATCAGTATGGTGGTGCCATGAAACATTGTTTATATTACAAAACTAGAAAACACTCTCTACATTTAACTTGTGATGAATAATGAAGACTTCAACAGTTTTTGTCAACTTAAATTATACATTAACATATCAGCTGTAAAGATCTAGAAGTTTACACTGACATAATTTACCTCTTTCCAGTCTTGAAAACAGGACATTTTCATCATTGAGTGTTTCATATTTGCAAATAGGCTATCAACAGAAAGTATGCAGATTATAAAAATCAGGTTGAGAATATTAAGATGTCTCAAAAAAGGAAGCTCGAACATGTTTCTCATTCTTTGAAGGGAATTTTGTGAGTCTGCCAAACAATTTTACATGGAAACTACTCATTATTTCTTTGACATTTAACCATGGTTATGTAAAACTCTATCTACCTGGAGTAAGGTGAGTTTGTTCTCCTCACAATGATGCGTGATGCTTATTCAGTTGTGGGTGTGAATTCAAATAGAGTAAGCTCCATATCTGTGGAAGTGGGGAGAATTTGGTTCAAGAAATATTTTGTAACACATTGTTTTGTGCATATTTTCAAAACTAGAAAAAAATCACATCTTTTTATTCCCTTTATTTTCCCCAGATGAGTTCTGTAAAACTCCTACGATCACGTCTCAATGGCATCCTGTTCAAGCTGACGTTTGAGGAACAGGTGAACAACATCCGGCCTGATATCATGAATGTGACTTTTGCTTGTGAGGAAGTGAAGAAGAGTGAAGGTTTCAGCAAACTCCTGGAGCTGGTGCTGCTGGTTGGCAATTACATGAATGCCGGTTCAAGAAACGCCCAGACATTTGGTTTCAACATCAGCTTCCTCTGCAAGGTAACACGCCAGTACAGAAAACAAAACAGTGTTGACTCTGTAATGTGTGCAAAGTTGAACCATGAGGGAAAAATTTAGATTTTGTCACATCTGAACAACATAAGGGTGAGTTCATCAGAAAACAGTTCCATAACACAGGTTTATATTACAGTTTTGATTCAAAGGCAACAGGGCTGTTTGTGCAATAAGCAACCTTTGCAAGTTGCGGTTGTTTGCCAGTCAATCTGTATCTAGATTTAAAGTTGTTTTATTAAAGGATTGCTGGAATGGAGCCAGCTAAAATGATTTCCTTCTATTTAATTCATGTTGTCAAGATGAAGCTTATTGTACGTGTGCCACACGTCTTTATGGCCCACATTTAGATGGGTTGTTTGTTTTCAGAAATTACACATTATGCTCAGTAAAGCCTGTCATGCCTTTAACAAATGTTGCTCTTAAATGATGCAGAGGGATTCTTCTGTTTACTCTGTATGAAAGTTTGCCACATTGGCACAAATGTAAGGCAAGACCTTTAGCCATTATGCCTCAAAGGACTAAACAGAAACAAGGAATTTGAAGATTAGCACTTCAATATCAACAATCAAACCAGAAATGTTGAACAGAACAAATAACAGATTTCAGCATTAAGCCAGAAAACGTGTCCACTGCCAGATAAATACAGCATGCAGAGGTGTGAAAGACAGGACTGGCAGCCATGCACTCATATACAGCTTTTGCAGGCCTGTTTGGCCACACACACACAAACATACACACATACATACATAAGGTGGGCACTGAGAAAAGAAGCTTTTCTCCACTCTGTTGGGAGAAGAGTCCACCACCCAAGGTAGAGGAAAGACTGTCAGTCCAAGACAAAGCAAGAGATATAGCTTACCTTAAAGGTTGGATTTAAAATGTGTCCTCAAACCACAGGAGTTAGGTTGTTTGAAAAGCAAACTCTGTGTTGGAAAAGTTGTTTTTGATGCAGCCAAATACAGTGACATCATTTTCAGTGTGAGGCTTTTAAATTTATTTTGTCTGATTGTCTTGAATTTGTTGAATGAGTCCAGAACAGATACTTCGTAGATATATTCTGGCAGGTTTTCAGAACCAAACATCAGGTCATGATACCTGTAGTGCATTCCAGTGATTTTGTGCAATCCACTTTCATATCATGTGCACTTGGACAATGCAATCAGAGCAAAACAAGATGACACAACACAGTATGGCTCGATGTGAGATGATACAATATTGTTGATACTGTACAACACAGTATAATACGAAACGGTTCGGAAAAGTGTGGTAGGCGACATTAATGAATAATTAACAATTTGCTTCAGTATGACACAGTATAATATATGATACAAAACTATAAGATACATGATACAATAAAGACAGAAAAGATTATATTTCATACACCAATACAATACACCACATAATAATTGGATATGATCTGAATTGTTTTATTTAACATAATACGGTAACATATTATTTACACTCAGCTATGTCCCCAGGTGGGCATTGTGTCTTACACAGTATTTCCATGCATTTGGCTGTCTCCACTATTGTATTTATGAATTAAAACAATGAAGGAACAACTGAAACCCTTCATATAAGGGAGACAAATAAGACTTTATTTCTAAGAAACCTTACCAAAACATAACCACTAGGATAAAACTTATATAAAAAGTTTTTAAAAAATAAAGCACTGATCTATCTTCCATGCCGGGAGGGGGAAAGATAAATAAATAAATGAAAGATCTCTGAAATCATCTTCATTTGATATCGAATAACATTTATATGGAGAGACAGTCACCTTGATGTTCATCCCTTTAAAGCTTTTTGGCACAGTGGTGCTGAGCAGCATAAACAGCTTTATACAAACTCTTGCTCAACAGCGGATGAACTTATCAGAGTCTTTATTGGACAGCCTACAGAGTGCTTTAATGTACTGAAACAAGGCTTAAGCTTGGCAACGAAGCTGTGAGGCCGTATGTCTGTTTATTTTATTGTCTAACTCACAGCCCTTCTTTCTTTGTAAGAAAATATTTAACACTTGAGAAAAATGGAGCTTGTCAACATCCACCAGTGGTGTCATGTGAAAAATCTCAACATGGATTTTTTTTTTTTTCTGTAAGCAAGATCTCACCATGAATGCCACACATCTATCGGAAACCAGTGAACACCCAGAAAAAGGGCATCAGTATGGAATCCAGCATGTCTCTTGTATCCTTGCAGGCGGGCTGAATCAGTGTGTAGTGTCAGTGTAGAGCCTGGTAATGCCTCAGGGGGCTGATTGGGCCATTATAGATGGACAAGAAAAAAAGTCTGCTTTCTCACTTTAGTCAATCAAGTAAATGGCCCCCTGGGTAGCAGGTCTAGGGTACCTAATGGGCTCATCAGAGAGGAGGAGGTTGATTATAGGAATGAGCACAAGGGAGAAGGGCATTGGCTGACCCACCTTTGCCTTCCACCTTCAGTCTTCCTCCTACCAAGGACACGCAAATCCCATGGGAGCATATCCTGTCTCATGTGTTCAACAAGCCAAACATCCCCTCTAGCTTTGCAGGAACATTGGTTGAAATGTTGATTCTCATTTTTAGTGTGGAAACCAGTCTCAGGACCCACTGGTTCCTGTTTCACAATTCTCTATTGGCTCTAAGCATTGGCCAGTGTAGTCATCAGTGATATCAAACTTTTAGCCAAAGTGGACTTAACTGTGCACATTTGTTTACAGGTCAAATAAGAACTTAAAAAGTGACTGTAATTTAGATTTAAATGTAATAGAACTGTATCTGCAAGGACAGAGAGGGACAGTCATCTAACTCTGGTAGGTCTCAGCTTCACTGTAGAAGCAACTTACAGGCAGACTTTTCCCAGGAGTGTTATCCCAAAGAATGAATGGTGATGTACTTGCAACTAAGCGAACATAACAAAAAATAAACAATATATATATATTTTTTTTTAAAAAGCTCCCTAAAGGGGAAGTTTGCAGCCATTAGATGTGAGTCTGTGAAAGGAGATAAAATCAATCCTGATTTGCATCTGATAAAATCATAATGAATATGTGTGTTAATTTAGAAAATGTTTCTACAGATAAAAACAAATATGAGCAGAGAAGTCTTTACCACAGACAGCAACTTAATTGTTTTGAACCTCATATACTCTTTTATGTACTACATAAACTCTCTTTTTTTCCCTGCAAACTTCAAAATCTGTTGATATGGGGTTCAGTCAGCTCCACTCAGACTTAGAATACTGTAAAACAAATGAAGTTGACAGACTAAGCATTATCACTGTCTGTAAATAGAGATTGGGTTAATGGAAAACACACATCACATTGGAAAAATGCACAGACTACGTTTGACAGGGAAAAATAGGTTAAACTCTGTATGATGATGAAAAATATAGAGGGAAATGTCTCTATAATTAAACCTTTTGGGTAAATTGGCAAAACCATCTGTTCTGATCCTTAAAAAAACAACTGAAACATTGTTTCTCCTGGGTTTCATCCCAATCCTCCTGAAGGGAAGAACACTTTCACAGGCTCTACTTAATTATTAAAAGGCCACATTGTGATAATTCGTGTTCAATTAAGGATGAAGAACACAAGCTATCTATTAGGTACTTGACTCGGTATCCTGGCAACATCTACGCAGCAGTAATGTGACCTTATGTCCCGATTTTCTTTGGAACTAAAACTACTGCAACAAGTACAAGTGTTGTGGTGCAATGAAAGTCAATGTGGTCTTTATATTGACTTTGAGCAGAGTCCTTATGCTTATTGAATTCTAATATTATGTCTATTCTTTTCTATAAAAATATGTCCTATGTAGTCATAAATGTGCATGTGTGATTGTGTGCGTGTTACAGGTGCCTGTCTTGTGTGTCTTCTTCATCTGACATCGTTAAATTCAAAACTGACATTCAAAATTATTCTGTGAAATTGTTTTGATTCTTACTTATTTATTCTTGATTGTAAAATAGATGCTTAAGTTTAAGGAGAAGCATATAGCAATTCATTAATTAGAACTGTAAATGTGTCAAAAATGTTGGCCTTATAGTCTAAGATTTACAGTAGATAAAGCAGGCTATTTATTTAGGTGATGTCAAAGGAAAGATCTCAAAATGTCTGTTTCTTTTTTTTTCCCCACTACTTTTGACTTCTGGCTTTTGGCACAAACTTTGAAATGGCCAGGGCAAGAGGTGGACTATGATTAAAAATGGCCTCAGGCTGCGACATGGAGCAGCTCACTGCAGCCTGAGCAAAGATACCCAACTGCCCAGACCGTAGTCCTCATGTTACCTTTAAGCTGCACTGACGAGAGCACCTGATGTAAAATGTTGTGAAAGTAACATCAGTACCTCTGGCTTTATGCAGTGTTCCCACTGCAAGTACAGAGGCCCTCTGCAAAATGTGTTACCTCTTACCTGTCAAATAAGTTCTGTTTTTACCTTGTTAAATTTCAAGGTACTTAATATTAACACTTACATTACATTGGAAAAAAATATATTGTGCATCTTGAAATGCACGTTTTATCCACCAATTAACACGTCTGTAATTTGGTTACAACTACGAAATGATTAAGCTTTTATCTTTTTCTTATTTTTCTTCTTTTTATCCATCCACTTATTTCATCCACTTTCAATAGTGGGTTGCAGTTAAAAGCTTTAATGATGATAATAGGGTTTTAAATTAAAACAAAAAAAAAAGATTAACTAGAGGTATGGTCGGAGTAACACCAGCCATTTCTGGAATTAGTGAATATCCTCAGAATTTGGTCTCATTATTTCAGTGATTACCACCTCAAAATCATAATTTGCTTCAGCATTTAGTAATGTTTGTATTTGCTTTATTTCATTTGATGATTTCTTTTTTTAGGAAAGGGACAGATTAATACACAGAGAGGCTCATGTGTGAGTATAACATGCTAAAAAGGAAAAAAAAAAGAATAAAGGGATCTAAAATTGTGAAAAATATGGGTAAATTAAAGGGAGTAAAAATTAGATTAAATATGAGGTGGTGTAAATATATCTTTTTGCAAACACTTGGATAGCCTGGCTTAAGAAAATGTTGTTAATCATTAAAGAAGGAGTTGTTTTGTTCTTCATTCCTCCAGTCATTTGATTTTATTTTTTCATATCTTTATTTGTGAGGTGGGGCCATGTGAGTAAAAAATTCTCAATGTAGCATGCACTCACACACACTGGTGTTTGGACCGGGCTTTCTAAATAATTACCCAAACTATGTGATGAAATTGTCCACATCTGCAGCATTGATAGCTGAGCTGGTTCTGTTCTAAGTTTTTTAATAACAGCACTGAGCTGACTAAGAGAGGCCAAGGACTTACTGACTAAAACCTGGAGATGCATTAAGTAAACTCTGACAACATTGTTTGAAACTATTGTTCCAGTACGTGCATTGTTTGTTATCATTCACGGCTCCCTCCTTGCTTTTTTTTTTTAACCTGTCCCAGTTTACCCTCTCTTTATTACACATTACTAATATTAGTTAGCGGATGAAATCAGCATACCAGAGATGCACCTTCTTGTGCAGTAATGACAGTTCAGGGGATAACAATAAACAAATTAAAATTTCAAATCCATGAAATTAAATTGTGATTACTCGACGAGAGCAAATGATAGATCCTCATCTAACAAATATATGCCTGTGTGTGTGTTCCTGTGTGTGTGTGTTTGAACTGATGCACAAGGGGATGGTTCTGGCTTCCTTTATTTGTTTCAGTTCACTTTTTGTCTAAACATGTGTGCGTGTAAGAGCATGTACACTAACGTGTGTGTTTGTGTATGCATGTGTGGGCATGTCCGACTGCAGGCTGTTTACTGCTCGGATATTATCAGTATGAGTACACAGAGGTGGGTTGTGCTAATTAGTTTTCCCAGCATGCCGTTCGAACAGCATGGCAATCACGGTGGGGAATGAATATGGAACAAGTTTCCTATGCACTGATGTGAAGACTTTGGCTTTTGTGTATGAGCACACGCACAAACACACAAAAACACACACTACATCCCTGGCAAACACAGAAGAGAACTGTCTCTCTAACTTTCCAGCCCCAGAGTTTAATTCTCAGACTTAAACGTAGACTCTGTTTTGCTGTTAGGTACATTTTTAAAATAATTTTGACTATTTTCCAAGTGTTTTCTGGCATTACCTGATACTTTTTTGGTACAGCTTGAATAACTTGATATTTGTCTCCTTGACTAAGGTAAGTTCCCATTAAGTTCTCTGCTGAGCAACTGAATGGCTTGGCATTTTTGAGCTAACCACCAAAACTGATTTCATATGACAGTTTCTGGACTCTGAAGTGAAGTAACCGCTCAATGTGTTGTGAGAATTTAACTCAATCAACCTACTATCAATGCCTCTATGTATGCTAAACAAACAGCTGCACCAGCAATGGGATTAGCCTACACAACAAAAATCATGGGGGAGATCGTTGGCCTCATTCTGCTTATAATGCAACAAAAAATTAAAATAAATAAAATAAACTATTTTAAGCTTACTCAAACATTGTGAATTGATTAATGTCAGGTGTATCAGTACATTTGGAGCTTAAGCTAGTGGTAGGTTAGCTTAGCACTCCCAATGGAACTGCATTCAGAGTAAAAGAAAAAAAAAACAGTGATGGTATGCTACGTTTGATATTAAGTATGTTGTACTCTTCCGATTAAAAGAAGAGTCTTGGAGTTAAGGTGGGGTTAGAAATTCAGCTTTCAAAGAGCAGTAGTTGATTGTCGTGGTTCAGTAAGTGCAACAATTCAAAGTTAGCAACCCCTCCTTGGCTCAATGCAACACTAGCATCCCTCTGGATGTGTGTGTGTACTATCTGTCATCAGGATGCCACATTTTCATAGAACCCCATACTCTCATCCTGAACACAGTTTTTGGCTAAGGGCGTCACGTACACTGTCCAAATTGTGAAGCCAAGAATTTTCACAAACACAGCCAAATAAGAGAATTAAGGTGGAGGGCAGGGCCTCGGCAGATACAGACACTGTCACTCACCTAAAGGTGTTTTGACAACTTTTATTTATTTTTTAAGTCAAGATAAGAACATGATTTGATATCATCCAATGGTAATTTTACCTTTATTGGGAAGCCCTCTGTAATGTTACAAAAAAGGAAACACTGAAAAGAGAGAGTTATGGCTGGCGATTGCTTTCTGGGTTGTCTGTTTCAATTGTCCATTTCTGTATGTTCCTAGCTTCGAGACACCAAATCCATCGGTCAGAACACAACACTTCTCCATTTCTTGGCTGAAAAGTGTGAAGAAAACTACGAAGCCATTCTGAGGTTTCCAGACGAACTGGAGCATGTGGAGAATGCCAGCAGAGGTAAGTCTCAATGTTTTTACTGAAGACTACATTTTCCACTGCAGAACCAACAACATCTGGTACTGAATCTGTGGAGAATGTTGGCCCTTATGTGCACAAAAATATCTGTTAATGCTTTTTAATTTCATATTCTTTATTTCATTCTGCCACTTCTTCTCCTGGTGTCCACATTTTTGCCCTTTACTTCCCTGCTTCGTCCTTCGTCCCCTGACAACAGCCAGCACTCAGTCTTTGTGACAGGAATAGAGCTGTTTGTCTGACCACACTGTCATTCAGCCTGTCAATAAACTAATTCCACTCTAATTCTATTCTCAAGCTTTCGGTGAATTCCCTGCAGGCTTATTTACTTTGTTAGTCTGGTAATTGGTTATTTAATCTAATTCCACTAATTATGCACTTGACTGAGACTGCCAGGCATTGTGTAAGTGGACTGAATAGTCTTCGTGTGTGGTATATATTTAGATGTCTATTTTTGCAAACTTTGAATTGAATCAGCGTTGTCATTTTGTGGAAGTGAAGGAGATGGCAGTTAATTGGCTGAGACCAGTAAATAAATGTATCTTTCGCAAAACCCTCAGAAACTATTAAACGAGTGGGGTTATGAAAAAGGCAATCTAGGCACCCATTGCTTCTTGTTTCATTGATCGCTACATCTAATTAAACAGGGTTTTCAACGGTGTACTGTAACAAAAAAAGGGGACTTCCTGATTACACTCAAAGTCATTAACAACTCGCCTGCAGGTCTTGATACAGAAACTAGAGGCAGGGTTACCATTTCTTTAAAAACACAGTGTGCATTGTTTTAAACACTCTGCTTCTCCTGTTTGTAGTTTTAACAAAATATTTCCACACTGCCATCCTCATGTTTTATTCTTCTCTCAATCCTCAGCACATTAAACTCAGGTAAATGAGAGAGGCTGAAACCTCTGCTGATGTGCCTTTTAAAGTCGATTTTATTAGATTTACTTTGAGGCAGAGAGGAAAACAATGATCAGAGGCCTTAGCTGGCCAGCTCCATGTCTTTAGAAACCTCTTATTGCCAGTTGAACAGCAGAGTACTGCTAAATAATTTAACTCTAGCTCCAAATCCTCTACAAGCTTTTGGTCTCTTTTGAAGGAAACTGTAGGAAATGAGATAAAGCTGCCTTTTCACCTTTATGCACTGAACACTTTTTCACGAAGTTAAAACAACGTCTACACAAAAAGTGGCCTTTTCAGACTTAATCTTTCAGTGTTCACTTTGAAATATGATTGAACATTCCTCCAACTGGCCTGTGTGACCGTTTTTTTTTTCTTTTTTAGTTTTCAAACCAAACCAGGATTCTTGTGTTGGGGATATATTAAGAATATTTTTTTTCTTATGATTTCTCCTAACGAAAGAAAAAAAAAAGAAATGAAAAACTTTTTTGGAAACTGCTTAGAATTCACCACAGGTACATTTTGTTTCAGTCCTTTATGATTTTTTTTTCTCACAAAAGCAGAAAAAACACACATTGCAATTATCGCGTTGATTGGTGTGATAATGATACACAGAATCCCATGCTATCTTGTCCTTCTTGGCACACTGCAGTTAGGCCACAGCAGTGTCTTCCTGCTTCCCACTGTGATCACAAACAATCACACATTTTCCTTTAAAAACAATTACCAGATTATCAAGTCAACAAGTCAAATGTGGAATACATTTTTTGAGCTACCACCTTCCAGCCAAGCAAACAGGAGTAACAACAAAGACTTATGCCACGAAAGAGTATTATTTTGGAGTGTACAGGCTGAAGGATGAAACTAAAATGTAAAAGTCAAAGTCTATGTGTGTTAGTTAAATGGTTGGCAATTGACTGTCTTATGTAGCACTATGAAGCCAGCTCCACCTTGTAGGTCTATGTTTAAAGTCCACATTTGTGTAAAATGCAACATTTCTTTGAATAATAACTAAGGGATGGTTCACAATGGCTATGCATAGCTCGTTGTACTCAAACACAGTGCTTAATGGTTGTTGAAAGGAGTGGTTGCTGTGATAATATATAGGTTTAAGTGTGCTTGGAGCAACAGGTGAGCAGCCAGTCTGATCTAAACCTATAAGAAAATGAAATACATGTCATAGTATTTATGTACTCCCAAAACCAAGACACTTGTAGGAATTGCTTGACATTGCTCTAGTGAACATATTGACAGTTCAGAGACAAATATATATATATATATATATATATATATATATATATATATATATATTTTATTTACAAGCCCTGATATGAACAAAACTATCACAAAAAAAGGACTATGAAACCAATCTAACATACTCAACAAAATGCAAATAGTTGAGCCACATAGGGAAAAACACTGTTCAGTCTATCACCCAAGGCAGTGATTCCTGATTGTTGATTGTCAGATGCTGTGGGGGAGTGGTTGATTCGTAGGTACACTGACATTAATGTTGAGGGATTCTAATGCAATCAAATGGCTATCTACAATGCTTGGAAGTAGTGAATCTAATGCACATCATTGATAAGTGCAATCAGGGATAATTGCTGTGGGAAATCATGAAATTTACTGCCTTGATTGGCTACTTCAGACTGTCTCTCTCCCCCAGTGCACAAATTGTCTTAGGAATAGATTTTCCTTCATTCTGGTGTTAAATGCAGTTTTACTTTGACATTTTCAACAATAATCAAATTCTGACATCAATTAGCATCAGCCATACAATTATCAACATTAAGACAGATTCATGTAGAAGTAAAGGAAGATTCTTAGCATTGTAAAATTATGAATCTGTGCTATCTACTACTTCTTTTAAGACTGCTTATTTTATGCAGTTACTCATGTTATGCCAATAGTTTGGGCTTGATAGAAGCAGTGCGATGTCTATCACGTCATAGCTCAGTCGTTTCACCATTATGACTAATTTTGTTGGCTGTAGACTTTCTAACATCCCAGGGAGCCTCACAACTTTGACTACTTCTCAATTACTGAATACAACTAAGATCATTGTTGCTCATATAGATTTTTAGAATACAAGGGTTGCCCCCCAAAAAAGATGATTACAAGGTTTTATAGATGAGAAGCAGTTGAAAGACCAGCCTGAGACAGGTGTTGGAGAAGAGGAGAGTGGGTGTCCTTACGGAAACAAGAGGTTAACCTTAACTAGAGACGAGTCTGGCACATGGTGGTACTCCCTGAAGAGACTCTCCCTGTGGATTCAGCCATTATCAAAGGCTGTCTGTATCAAGGTCAGTTTTGATTAGAATTCAGATGATTATGTAGGGAGATGGGGCCAGCAGGCTGCAGATGTTTCAGATATAACCTGGACAAAAAGAAGGGCTGTGATTGAATGATGAGCAACGGACACATCACCTCACTTAGCCTGAAAATACTTGAGTGTAGTTTATTTGTATTTTAACTAATCAGTGTTGTATCTGCCTTTGAAACCTTAAATGCTCTGCCTTTGAATAATGATTGAGTGTGGCAGTCACATACCTTTTCATAAATCTTGTTGCTGAAGTCAGTTTGAGTGCATTTCTTAGGTCAAAGCGTTTCTTTATCAAAAGTCGGTATAAAACACAATTCAGCATGCTTACATCTAGGTCAATGATGTTATTTTCTCATTTTAAATTAATTGCACTTTGTTCAATAACTTTTACCCTCTAGAAAGAAATTTGAGCATGAAAACGGCTGAGCTTTCTTGCCCTTAGGTCAGGGAAGAATACGCTTTATTTCTCTCCTTACAGAAGCATTGATTGCTTAAAGCTGAATAACAGGCAAGGACAGGACCGTGACAGTGCTTTTTACCACTTTGAAGAGTGGCTAAGGAGACACCTGTTTTATTCAGGAACTCAGAACCTGTGGAAAATTATTAAACTTGAGGGGAAATATATCTCGGTGGCTTATGGAATTCATTGCTGTCGAAGTGAAATATTAGTACTTGATACTGAAGTTAGTTGAAGCTATTTTTGTTCCATTGTATCAATGAAATCAGATCCTGAATTATTATTATAGTTTAAAAACTTTGACCATTGGTAGTTCAAATGGTATGAACACACAAAATGACACAGATATTTTATATAAAGTGTATTGTTATAATTTATTGTTTTATGATGTTCAACTGCTTCCCTATGTCCTTACAAGACCAATCCCTGCCTAATTTATTGACTGCAACCCCACTACACCCATAACTCACTGTGAGCTCCACCTCTGTCTGATCAGAGGAATGGTAGCCCCTCCTGCCACCGTGTCATCTTAGATCCGTGCTGATAAATCACTCAGAGGGATGAAGGATTTGAAGAAGGTCTGGGTAGCTCAAAGGGGCAAAGACCGCCTGATTGAAATTGCCACCCTCTGTAACATGTCATCAGCAATGGAAACCTGGGTCCGTAAAGAAATGTGAAGGACTTTTCATTGATGTTAATTGAAGTCTTACAGTTCTTAAAATATAATTTGTTACTCTTTCTACTCATTTCTGTTTCATCAAATATATTTAAACCCGTATGCTGTATTTTTTGACCATTTCATGTTTTTCTCACCAAGTACCGTGTTTTGTTAAAACACTTGCAGGGTCATTTCTGAGTTGGTCTTCTACTCATCATCTTAGTATTGTTCCTCATACCTCATGTCCTTTGCTGGCATAGTCATTATCATTACCATTACTAACAAGTATATATTTAGGATCCACATTGTATTTCTTGTGTCAAACAAAGTAGTTTGTGGGCTGTGTAAGGCAAGCATTCAACTGATTAGGTATGAAAAGACCAAAAGAATTGCACCAACCACCCTCTCTTTTCAAAAAAGATTGGTTTTGTAGACAGAATGAATTCCTCACCTTGAACATCTTATATTAGCAGGGAGCACTGATTGCAAGGTCAACACTGAACAGAAACACATAAAACATACTGCATGTATTCATAAAAGTCCTATTGTAAAATGTCATCAAAGGATCCACTGTTTTCATGCCCTGACCTCAACACAGTGGCAGCCAAAAAGATTTGAGAGAAGTGTCATTGGCCAATTTTCCTGGTTGAATTCCCATCCCCCAACCCCAAGTGATGAATTTGTGGTGGCCTGACAATGGGAACTAAGTCTGTGTGGTGATTCCACTCAATCAGTGGCACACTGACAATCTGTCTTGACAATCCGGGAAAAGAGGAAATATGACACAAATGTTCTCATAAATCTATTTAGTGTAAGGCATAGCCAAGGGCAAAGTACTTTGGAGGCTGTGAGAGAGAAAATGGAGAATGAGGGGAGGAGGAGGAAAAAAAAGATGAACTCAGAGGATATTAATACCGCTGTGAATATATCTATTATCCACATTCATTTGAAGGCACTGCAGCATAATAAAGCAGTGCCCATTTCCCATTTAAACTCCTTGCAGTACTTTGCTCTGTATTACGTAGACCAAATGCCTTTCTGGATAGGGCATAACACAGAAGAGATCATTTGTCTTTGGGTTTCAATAGAGTTGCAGGGAATCATGGGGTTGGAAGTTATTCTCTCATGCCGGTCCAAGGAGGTATCTTATGAAAGTCTGCTGCAGAGACTGAAAGAGAAGAGGACATCCTATGCGCCAGGCACTTTCATTTTGCAGCGATTGTCTGATCACAGCTCAGAGTTTATGAAAGAAATGTAGAAGTCTTATGTCTTGGTTAGAAAAGAGACCGATAAGATTAGTTAAAGTGAAAAAAAGTGGTTTCAAATTGCTAGCCAAACTTCAGCAGCTTTCTAAGATGCTCTACTAAGGGTGAAACATGTTGCGTTCACAAGCAAAATAACTAACCAAACCTCAAAGGGCAAGTGAGAATCATGGTCTCGTAAGATCATAAATAATAATTCTGGAGGATGTCTTTTATGACAACCACTCTCTATTTATCTTTTTTTCTGTTTTAACATGCCTACAAGTTCATACCTGGTTGACAAATGGTTGTGACACTTTTTTCGACACTTCCCCATGTTCAAGCCAAAAATTACTACCGCTGGTTTTGATGCCAATTTTATTGCAGACATTTATTTTTAGATCAATAGAATGTTTCTTAGCTGTTTTATTTGAGCTTTAAATGCAGATAAACAAAGAGTTTGCTTAGCACTTGTGAGATCCAAATTCCTAATTTTCTGTCATTACCCATGTACCTTCATGAGTTTCATGTTCCCCAATGTGCAGTTACACAGTTTGTATCATTTAATTTGACATATGACAACTTCTTTTAAATGTCAGTGGCAGTTTGCTCCCTGGATTAGTAGCGCTGCTTACTGCTGGGATAAACAGCTTCTGGAGAAGCATTAATACCAACCAGAGAGCATCTTAACCTTTAGGTGAGAAAAAGAACAATGGTGACCTATCTCATGCTCTGTGAAGCTTTGGGTCTTAGATTTGCAGTCAGACTTCCCCGTCTCTTGTTGAAGTAACTGACAATGACAATCTGATTTGGGCACAGCTTAATTTCCATAATGAGAATTTCATTCGCCATTTAATTTTGGGAGTTAATGGAGTGTGGTATAAGACTGTCAAATGTGTAGTATTTCAAATTCAATGCAATTTACAGAGCTGGATTTTGTGTAAACCTGGAGGCAGGTTCAGATCCGACACAAGCTCCCATTTGTGTTACTTCCTTTTTCACAGTAACAGACCTGGTCACAACAAACCCTTCATTGAGTGTGCTCAACTTCAAAACTTAGTGCAGATTCACCGACTAGTGCTACATTGTACAAGAATACACATCCAAGACAGGAGTGGAGTGTTTTTGTCTCTGTATGCATTTGGGGATCCCAGATAAAGCCTGCATTTGAACTCCTTTGAAAATTGGTTGAGAGATCTCAAGATTGCAGCTCATTGATGCCTCCCATCTGGTTGGACAGAGATTAGGAGGGTCTGCAAGGAGGGCAAAAGAAGGCAAAACCAAAGATGCCTTGAAATATAGTCACCAGTTCTTAATCCCCTGAAATACTTGGTAAAAGGGGAAGAAATAAATCAAATTGAAATAAGATGGTAAATACAACTTTGATACAAATAAACATCCATATAACAACCTCAATAAGTCATTAATTAGTAAAAAATGAAGAGCTGTATCAACATTTTCACTAAAACAGATTTTTCAGTGTTGAATTCACCCATTTAGTGGTAGTTTTGGTGTTGCAGGCAGGTGCTAAGTCCTGCTGTAAAAGAGAATCAGCGTCACTATAAAGCTTGTCAGTAGATGGAGCATGAAATGCACTAAAATATTCTGGGAGACCGAAAAGTTGATAGCGTCCAAAATCCTAACATACATTTTTGTCATTTCTTTTTTTTAAGCACATAAATAAGATGTACAGATTGAAGTGTTTCTGCTGAATGTCCACACAGTAAAGGAAGTCAAAGAAAAATACTACTCATAATTAAAGTGCAAAGTGTTCTCCGCTTTGTCTCAAATTGCATTTGGTCACTGTGTCCTCAGGGTGAAATGGTAGATACACAACAAACTTGGGGTTCCAGTGGTTGGTTTCTGTGGTCTTTTACAAAAAAGTTAGTGAGAGTGGAATGAAACTGGAGCATCCCAGAGAAAACTCACGCTGCTACTCACTGTGATCAGATACAGAAGACCAACACCAACAAACAACGTGGTGCCCCACATGATCACAGACTACAGAAAGTTCATGCTGAACTGCAAACTCCTCTGAACCTGTACCTCTCTGCCATTCCTCCAGACTCCTAGATCTTGATTTTAATAATAAAATACAAACTTGGTTTCATTTAAACCACTGATCAGTCCACTTCAGTCCACCTGGTCCAATTGAGATGCTTCTGATGTTGTCTCTGATTCAAGAGTGGCTTGATATTAGCAATGTGACAGTTGTATCCACTTGCCCGGTGACATACTTGCATGGTGGCTCTTCATGCTTTGAAACTAGCCTCAATCCATTCCTTGTGAAGAGGACTTTCTATTAATTTGCTTTAATAAAACACCCTGCTAACAGCCAATCTTTTTAGTCATTACTTTCTGAGGCTTAACCTGCTTGTGGAGGGTGTCCTTGGTCTGCTTCAGGGCAACTGTCAAGCACAAAATCTCCCCTACCATTGAGGATGTGTGTCCTGAACAAGACCGTGATACATGTTTTTTACATACATTTATTTCAGCCTGTTATTACCAAAAATGAGACAGAAAAGTGTTAAAACATCTTAGTTTACATTTCGTAAGTTGTGGATCCATTGTTTGTCTATTGTTACTGTTGAAAAATAGAGAATGAAAGAAAAAAAAAAGCCTTTATAAATTGTTTTACATTTCTTTTCTTTTTTTATTTTGTACCCAAGTTTGCTTGTTCAAGTATTAGCTCTCTCTATGGCTAGAAATATAGACAAGTTCTTCTCTGGTTGTTTAAGGTATACACATCCCTGCCTCCTGAAAGTGATAGAGCAGGATCAGTGAGGCCAGCAGTTTAAATGGACAGTCTGTCACGAAGAATATTAGGAACAGGAAACAGACCTGTCTGGCTTCTCCAGCTCAGGATGAGTGATGAGCTCTAGAGAGTTTTCTTTTTCTATTTTTTTCCTTCTCCTTTTTTTCTCTCTTTACTCACTTCACGCTGGATGAGTAGTTCATTGTGAGACCAAAACAACTATCCTGTCTCTCTTTCTTCTACTTTCTTGCATTTCCTCTGTCCATCTCTCTTTCCCTCCACCTCTGATTTCTTACATCACCACTTTGGCCGGGCACTATGAGTGTAGACAGAGATAGACACATGCAGGGAGGCTAGCAGCCCTGCTTAGCATCAGGCTCCAGCCCGTGACAGCAGATTTCAATGAGGGCTGACAATGGGACCAGGAATGAGAATAATGCTGTTTGCCAGCCTAGAAATTCAGCCTGTCACAGAAGACCATTTGCCATGCTGGGAGTGTTCCATGAGCTGAGGTGAACAAGGAAGCTCCATTTTCAAATGCAGCCCAGTTTTTTTGCACTCACTCATAACTAGAACCCATCCATCACAATGGATTAAAATGACTGCAGTACCTCAAGAATTTCTAACAAATAATGCTTCGTATAAAATCCTGTTAAATGATATACATTGTTGAACTTTTGGACCCTGAAGAAGCAAGTCCCATGGCACTAAAAGTGGCTGCCCTGTGTGTGCAGAGAGAGCCTGCTGCACCACAGGCACCTGGGGGAGCAGATGATTTACTCTGAAGGTCAATTCCAATAACTGGTCCTGTTTTCTCTAAACTGCACATGCACAGCTTTATAAGCTGGTACTGTACCAGGTCATGTAGTAGGCTGTGAGGTCCTTCTTGTCAGGCTGCTAGGATGGTGCAGAATGATGTTCAGTAACTGGGACTGCCAAAACAGCATCTGTGTAAAACTTCTTGCAATTTGACAATTTATCTAAGTTATTACTGCATTGATCTAACTACTCCTAGATCTAGCAGGGCCCCCCTTTTTCCAGGACATTTCTTTTAGGAAGAGGGCTATTTGATAACAAAATTGTTTAACTCTAACAAAACATTGATAAAGAAATACATTGAAAAA
Organism: Thalassoma bifasciatum; assembly: GCA_008086565.1. Lineage (NCBI taxonomy): Eukaryota > Metazoa > Chordata > Actinopteri > Labriformes > Labridae > Thalassoma > Thalassoma bifasciatum. The sequence goes on from RPOG01000057.1 coordinate 544,391, forward strand.
TAAAAATACAAGGCAGGCTTTTGTGTATAAGAGCATGGTGCCATATCATAGTGCAGCTCATATCAGAACAAAGGGAAAAAAAAATAAAATAAAATGAGGTGGATTGATTTTTATCATGGTATAATAGTGCAATTTCTGGTGCATCCAACATCACAGTGGCTGGGGTAGATGGACCAGCAAAGACTGAGCCTGTCCCACATTACAATACTACAATGAAAACACCATGAAAAGTAGTCACATGCATGTGAATTGAAACTATGACGATGGAGATATATTGAGATCAGGTTTATGTTTGAACAGTCTTTTGAATGTCAGCTAACATCACTTACTCTAGCATGTTAGTCACAGCAGCAAGTATCCCAGACAAGAACTTGGCTTCAGTAAGTTTACATAAACTTTTCAAAGAACAAACAGCGCTCCTTTGCATTTGATTCATATTAGCAGTTGAAATTGCTAACCACACCACTCCCAGTAGAGTTTCAGAGCAGCAAGATGGGAATAGCACAACACAGATATAATAAATGTACATAGGCTGAAGAGAAACGATGAGTGCCTCTCTGCAAACCACCTGCCTCACACAGCAGTTTTCAGAGGAGGCAGCTGGTACTTTGATCAAAAACAAAATTACAGTCATATCTATTTTTAACCTTCACAAATGTTAATGACCAGTTTATAGCAAACAGCTGTTTCTATGTTTTAATTGGGCTTATGTTGAACCTCCATACATCATAATGCGGTATATTTACATTTTTTTCACCTGATTTTGAGTTGTATGATTTAATCCAGGATTAAACTTAACTACTGCACCACATAAGGCCAGGCTAATACATATTCCCAGTGTAGCCCTGCAGTTTAAACATGCTGTAAATTCTCCTTCTATAATGATATTTGTCAGAAAGGAACCATGGGCCTGAACTTCTTGGTGTTTCATATCTACATTGACCAGCTGCACACATCTCTACCCAGCTTACATGCACACAGCCTGCAAAAGCTCTCATCATGATTTCAGCTCAATATAATTCCGTTGATTCATCACACCAATTGCTGAGCAACACTAAAACTACATCCTTGAACTGCAGCTGTAGTATTAAGAGGAAATAAAAGCATGTGAGGACTTGGCTGTTGTTTTCATGTTGAAACTCAATAGCATGGCTGTCAGTGGATTCTGATAAGTAACATAATGATTGGGATTGATGCACAAATGAGCAGGAAATTGAGTTTTCTCTGAGGTGATCCTCGCGCCCACCAGATAAGATCCCTTATTAAATGCAACAATAACAAGTTCAGGGATTTTAATTATGATTTACCTGAGTGGCATAATCAAAAGTACAAAAATATACAGCCTATTCAGGATTCTTGCTGTGACAGCTCAATGGAGAGATATTCATGCACAAAACTAAGTTTACTAAAGCTTTTTATACATGTATCACATTATCATGTTTGTACCCACTCTAAGTTGGTTTTCTTATTTTTCATTAATTATTACAATTAGTGTTATTATTATTTTCTAAATTTGGTAATGGATATTGATGTTATTCTAACTTCTCATGAGAAACTTACTTCAAGTGGTAAAAATGTCCCTCAAATAAATATGAAAAATAATGAATGACAAAAAAGCTTGTTTTAATTGAATCAACAAAAGTTTTTTTCATGTATTATTATTTTTATTTTTTAAAATCCAAATCTACCAAAAATGCGCCAAGAAATTCCACCAAGCTTGAAATACTTTTTTTTCCCTCCTGAAAGTGTATTTTTGGGCGTGGAGTGGTGAAAACTCCAGGGCATGTGGGAGTGAAGTGAAATATTCAAGTCATTCTTGAGTTTGTCTGATCCTTTTCACTGCCTTGAAAGTGAAGACTTAATGCTCTTGTCTCAGCATCATGTAGGCAGAGATGTGCTTTAAGTGCTGCTCAAAGATTTGGCACGGTGTGTCTGTGTGTTGGTGTTGGTGTACATTTGGGTGTTATCCTCTTAAGGGATTATTCTTTTAAGAGTGAGGTCTCCTGCATAACGAGAGTAGCAAAGACTTTTGCTATGTTGAAGATACTTTCATTTTACTTGTTTGTTTGTTTTTCAGGATGCAATTGGGGAAAAATAAGAAGAAAAAACTCAAAACCTTCACAGGCTTTTGTCCCAGATATATTTGTTGTCTTGGCTCTTATTGTGGCATTTTTCAAATCAGCAGACGGTCACTTCAGAGCTGTTATCTTTTGTGCCAATCATAGCTGTGTTGATCCTTCCTCTTTGCACACAAATCACACTATGACAAGGAAAATACACATCAAACCCAGACATGCTATTTACTTAGAAAGGCAACAGATCATTTACAGACTAGGTGGTCATTGCGGTAAAGTACCTCTGTCTCCCCCTGCCATCCCTTCCCACACTCTCTGCCTCTATTGACCACACTTTGAGAAAACGTGTCTGTGGCTCCAATGTTGTCATAAGAATCCGGGCAGTGTTGGCCAACCCCTTCGTGACAGCAGTGGTGGGGATTGATTTTAGATACCCCGATTGGGTCATTTTTATCATGGGCTGTCATCAATATATAATTTAAAAGCGCAGCCTGAAGCGAGCGATGCAGGGTTGCTCATTGGAGTTTTACTAGACCCCTGGGATTAGGCTCCCCTGTGCCCCCATTCAGTAATGCAAGTCACAGTGTGAAGATTCTTCCATCACTCGTGATTTATACCCCCCAGAGGAGCAGAGACATTGCCATACATAGGTATTCACGGCCTGCATTGCAACATTTATATGGTACTCATGGATTTTTGCACAGTCTGCCTGGACCATGTGTATCTATTTCCATCATGAAAACACTCTCCCGAGTATTTTTCTTCAACGTGAGACATGGGTGTATTCCTCTCTCTACTAAAAAACTTTTACACTGGGGAATGTAATATTCACAATCGTATTGTGGTGATCTTGTATTTCAAGTACAGCATCTGTGGTCATTCAGACTCTAGCATAGAAAACACGAGAAAAGCACCTCTTCTAGTTGAACAACATCCAGCCTGCAGAAGCTGCTTCCTTTTAGTATTACTAGCCATATTGTGTTTGTTTTCCTCTGTGATGTAAATCATACTGATCTCCTCTAATTTTGTCCTCAGGCTTTATGCAATGAGTTTAATTTAGCAGCCAGCGCTTTATTTCCAAAATAAATCTAACAGGTCCCGACTATGACCTTTCTATTACATGTTGATCATTTGCATTTTTCACTTTCTTTTTTTCCCTGCTCTGTGATATGGAGTCACACTGTGTGATCCATATTCAAATATTATTTAAATCAGTATGCACCACATTTGCATGTGAAATTGAGGATTTGAAGCCAGGTCGCCTGCATACTGATCAGAGGGACAACCTTCATTGGATTCAGGTTATGATATTGCACGTAAATGGACGGGGGTATTAATAATTGACATGAAATAAGCATTCTATATTTCACATTACAAAGACAGCGTTTGTCTCATCTGGCGGATCTGATATCATTCTCATCCCTTATGCTGGCAGTGCAGGCAATGATTGCACTTTCTTGAACTAGAGGGAACAAGTTTAAGTATCACTTTTGAGAACAAAATCAAATGATGGCAGCTTTTTCACCGTTAAAGGACTTTTCCAGATTTGTTTGCTTGTATATACTGCAAGCATGCACAAATAATACTACTTCACTATGAATTCAATCATCAACACTTTGTGGTTCAGAAGCTAAACAGAAAATATGCAGCTCTCTAAAATGGATCATTACTAGTCCTCAATAAGGGCCTGTGTGCCAAAGTGATTTTCTTTGGAAAAACACTGCAGATTGATGTTTCAGTGCTCAGTGCTCAGTGGTAACTTTTGGAACACTACTGCCCTTGTCAATGTTTGTCTCCCTTAGCGACCAATCATAAACAGGAGGGGGCGAAGAGAAAATAACCAGGTCCATATTGTCATTTGAATATGTCCACTTGTTGGCTGCTGCTGATGTGGGAGGATCCAATTCCATTCCATCATTTTCTTTCGCTCGCATTAAGTAGCATTTAGATATGTAAATGTATCGTCCAGTAAACCTTTGGGCATGTATCTTGTCATACCTGATGTACACTGTGACTGTTTCAGGTCAAATTTGACCCATGTCACATCCGATCGATTCTTGATCTACGAATGTTGGTCAAGTCAAAAAAAGTGGTTGTTATGAGATAGCTTAAAACTGTGAAACTGTACAAGCCATGTTTACGTGATGAACAGATGACAGACTTGGAAAGTGACCCAAGGGGCAACATCTGGTTTAGAAAAATGGGAAACGCTAAAAGTTGCTGTTCATTGAGAATCTGCTTGAGGCTGGCTACACATACTAAGAGCCAAAAAAAAAAAAAAGGCTTTGACAGCATTAAAAAGCATATTCATAGCTTGGTTTTAAAAATAAAAAAACAGTCTGGGTCTGTTTTTTTTTTTTTTTTTTTTTTTTTTTTTCCCTACCTTAGTTTTCCTGCGGAGACAGAGACCTGTTGGTCTTTAAAGGGGCATGCATACATTTTGTACCGGTGAAATAGCAAATCAGTAGTGATCATATAGTGCACAAAAATTTATCATTTCATCATATATTTATGTGATTGAAGTAGTACATTTTCAATTGAAATGTATATAATTATGGTTTCTTATGATATATTAGTGTAGAACAGTTACTTACTATGAGGGATAGTAAGATAAATGGATATTGCTTTTATTGATCCCTTTCGGTGTGTACGGCAGGGAAATTGACATCTCCATCACAATTCACAGCACTGTACACATATAAAATAGGCATTCAAAAGAGTCAGAACCGTCAAAAATATAAAAAATATATGTCTAAAAAGTAAATTAAGTTAAACATAAATAGAGTTTTAAGATATTTTCAAGTATGCTGTGTGTACCTGAGGGGGATTCTGTATGTGCATAGGAACAGGAATATAATGATAATAATATATCATATAAAATAAAATGTAAGATATAATCAACAAATTTTCACTAATTATGTAACTGTGAGTCTGAATGTGAAAATTTTGGTAACATGTTGTACCTAACAGACACATAAAACAACTGCAAGCATTTCTAATTCTAAATCCATAATTTGGACGGCCAAAGAAAAGGTAGACACCTGTAGACAGTCTCTTAAATTTGCAGCCAAAGTGCTGGCTGAATTCCTGTTTGATTTGCTGTCTTAATACCATCTGAAAAGATGGCTGATGAATCGAGATTTTGTATTCATCGTTTTTCAATTAAGAATATTTCAAAGACTAAAATGGAAATGTTCCCCTGTGACCATGATTAAAATGTGCCGATGCCAGTTTGATGGCCAACACAGACCTGGGCATCTCTGTGTCCTTAGTTTTCCTCTCTTCTGCCTTGACATGGCATACCAGCTGAGACCTTCTCCTTACAGAAAGGTCTGTTTTTATTCTGCCGACCGAAGCAGAGGAAGGGAGGGACAGAATCGATTGTTGCAGGCCAAATTGAACGTGTGTCGAGCTGCAGGCAGCCACGAGATAAAGCCTCTGACGCTGTCTGCTGTGTTTATCATCAGGTGGCCTTTTCTGTGTGTGCTATGCTGCGATTTTGATGTGTTAAGTCATAATAGGGGAGCCACCATTCTTTGGAGGGGCTGCCAATAAAATCGCAGACAGAGGGGATTATGTTTCATGTCAGCCCATTATTGTTTCCAGCTTCCCCTGCACACTTTTTTTTTATACCTGGAGAGGCCTCTGACTCAATTTGTTGCCTTGTATTCTGCTTTTCCTAGCTCCTTTTTTTTTGGTTCAGAATTGAGGGTCAAAGTTTTGAATATGAAGTGTTGGTCATATTTTAATCAATTTCAGGCTTCTGCTTGTTCTCAGAGTCTCCTAGATGCACTTACCATGACATTTTAGCTTACGAGGCCCAAATACAAGAAAAAAATATTTTTGGTGAAGCCTTGTGATGGATTCAATTGCCCACCTACCGCTCATCACCCACAAACTGATGCCTTCAGGTTGTTTGCTTTTCCTTTGGGTGCTAGAAACTATGATCGGTGTTGTGACGAGTCAAACCACTTTTGCTATCTACATGAGGTGTGATACACCATATTTTCACAATTTGGATCTAAAACTAGCCTTTTCAGTGCATCCTTGTCCCATTTATTGGCTCATGCTAATGCAAAGGTCTTTAAAACTCCTTGTCCTGAAAAGTCTTTCATACCTGCACCCTATGTGGTGCACAAACCACCACGTACCCAGCGGAGTGTGCTATCTCTGTTAGACCAGTCGTTATCTGGGATAGCCAGCTAAACACTGCCCACCTGTTCCTGGAAAAGGCGGGCAAGAGCCTCTCGGCTAATCAGGCAGGCTATTAGCAGGAAATGACAATGACTCCAGTAATTTTATGAGCACATTTAAAGCTTCCTTCTTTGAGGAAGACAATGATAATCCTCTCTTTACGCCCTTGGGCTATGTTTCCAAGCTGACTTAATCAAGTGCAGAAAAGAATCACAGCAGCGCTTCTCGAGCATGCTGCATAGATTTTCTGGAGGTGTTTAAAAGTTGTGTTTTTGTGTCTGCTGTGATGAAATGAGACTCCTATAAGCACCAGACCCCAATGGCAAGAGATGCAGTTATGGCTCAGCTTTTATAGTGTGGCAGTTGTGGTGGAAATCTCTTGCTGTAATGTATGATCTCACGGGAACCTAGATTTTAAAGAGAACAACTGAGATGAGCAGAACAACAAACATCGTTATGCAACAAGTGTAAAACACGTTTGAAGATGTTCCTTACCTTTCAAATAGATATTACATGTCACTGCAGCAGTGCACACACATCCTGAAAATGAGACCCTTCTTTACCAAGCTGTGGATGTACAGATTTTTATTTGTTTCTGGGTTATGTTAAAAGGTACTCTGCCTCATCCAGGTTTAACACATTAGATGTCTGATCACTCTAGAATGTAGGTTTCATTTCAGTTTCTTGTGACTGAGACAAATCCCAATGCAAAGAAGTTAAACTGTCATTGTCAGTAGAGCATCCGCGGCATCCGCATACCTGCTGTCCACACTTCATCTTTCAAATTCACCTTTCCATTACACAATGTAAACAAACCACATTGCTTTAGAGAAGTGCACTAGTCCCTTCTCCTGCCTTCCATCCTTCTTTCTTTCCATAGCCAGCTCCAGTGTTTTCACAAGTCCAGTCTCGAAACTTGTGTCATAAAGATGGATATCGTCTTTGCACCACTCTCCATTCTGTAAAACAAGGTAGCAAACTTTGTCCAGAAAGAAAAGCAAATTGAACTCACAGCACCTCAGTGGTCTCCCTCCAGCCCTTTTTTCCTTTTCTTTTTTTTGGGGGTGAAACAAGAAGGTATCACACAGGCCAGCCTCCATCTGTAGTTATTGTTATTGTTTAACTGCTCCTTGCTCATGTCTACATGAGCCACGGGGATGAAAATGAAAGCAGTCCATCAGGGTCAGAATAGCATATTGTTTTGTGTTGCTCATGGCCAGTTAAGGCATTGTGTTTTGTTTGTAACTGGAATGAGGATGCTTAATGTGTCACCCAGAAATGTCCTTCACCAAAGCAGCAAGAGAGCAGTGGTAGGAGGGTTAAAGTAGACCACAGCTGACTCATAGACCCCAGAAAGAGGATATTTAACACTAAGTGCAACATTTTACAGACCCTACTACATCTACCACCCTCATTTCAGACCGGGCAATACTTTAAAACGCCGTCTGGATGAGGTAGCGAACCAAGCAAGAGCTAAATGTGCCTCCAGACATAAAGCATTTCTCCTGTGACTGAAATCATTTTGTAATAATGATCCCTCCTGGGTATGTTTTGCAAACACATTGCTGCTACTTTGAAGGTTAAAATTTCATTTTCTTGGTGACCTATATTCCTGGAGTAGTACTGTACATTCAGGGCAGCAGCAGCTTTCAGCAAGGCCTAAAGCTGTTGGTTATTACAATAGGCTGATTGGCTGCAAGCTACAAACCCCCTTAAGTGATGGCTAAATGGGAGCACACAGTGAGGCTGCCTTGGGCTACGAGATAACAGCACAAACACCCTGCTACTGTATGTCTTTTGCAGTTACTTCCATAATGTTTTTGCCTGCCCTATGGCACATAAATCCTGAACCAGTGCAATCTTAACTGGCTTCAGTCTCTAGGGGCTTCTTTCTGTCTACACTGCCCAGAGTTTTCAGACATTTTTACTTTCTGGTTATTCCACTTTAGGATTTAAAGGGTAAAAAAACGCATTTAGAATCAAAACAGGATTTTTCATTGACCTTGAGGGTTGTAAAATATCCAAAACTCTGCCCAATGACAGTATGAATATATGTGGGAAAAAAAAAAATCTGCTTAATCCTGGCAGATATGCAGATTCCATACCGAGTCTGGGGTCAAAGGTTTGGATTAAGTCTCTCTCTTTTTTTTTTTTTTTTTTTTTTTTTTTTTAAGTTCAAGAGCCATGGTTGTTTGGTTTGCTAAATGATGCGGGTGCAAAAAGTTGTGGTTATGCCACTGATATTGAGGAATATGTTGAAAAATAAAGGATTTATCATTTTAAGTTGTTGATTATGAAGAAAAAATACATAGACAAGTGTGACCATTTTAACATCACTCCCAGAGTTTTTACCAGATTTTAGACATTGCAGTATCTAGAAATGTGAATTACAAAATAATTTTAAGCCACCCTTTGCAACCACTCTACCCATCACTAACCCCTTTTTCAGCTTGAAGAAGGTGACTATTACCATAGGTATTTTTTTTTCCAGTTGATACAGAATCACAAGCTACTACCTATCACAATGTCAGTAAACGGCTGTACCACTTAAGAAAAAGTCTTAACAGTATCTCTATTTAAACCTACTTCAGGAATGCCAGACCAACCTGTAGCAGGGGCCAGTGCAGCACTGAAAACATAAACCCTTAGTGACTTCCCATACACAATTCTGCAAGTGCATATGGGAGAACAATGACCATCTTGAAGCACCAGACAGAAATACTTGAGTGTTGAGCTTCAGTGTTGTTTTGTTATTGAGTCATTTCCCTGCAGTGAGGGACAAGTGTTTTTCTTCTCTGCCACCTGAGCTTACATGAACTTTGAGGGCAAAGATGTTTTTATTTATGGTTTATATGCAGTCTTTGTGTGTATTCACAAGTATACATCTTAGACTTCAACGACAGTGCGCCATTGAGTATTGTTATTCATTGTGAAATGAAAAGGTGCATTCTTCTTCAGTACCAAGTAATTGATTTCTCATTTTTTTGCTCATATATATTCCTATATGACTCGGTCATGCCACATACATCACAGTCCTGCTACTCTGTACAGGGGGGAGGAAGGTTGGGTGGGATGAAACAAAAAAAGCAAGCCAGTTAATTCATCTCCCAGCTCGAAAGTCTCATTACACTGCTGATGAGTTTAAGGATTGCCTGAGGTGGAAAAGGGGCTGTGTTTACGGCTCGGTAATCGCGGCACAGAGTCTGCTTGTCTCGTGTGGATGAAAAACAAAAGACATGCTGGCACTCCAGCCAAATTAATACTGAACACATCCCAGCTTAAATACTGCATGATTGTACATTTATTTAAACATATGTTTCCAAAGAGATGTTATGTCCTATAAAGCCTTTATGTGGCAGCTGCTAAACGAAGACAGAGAGGCTCAGAGGAAGAATTGATCTGACCTTTGTCATGTGTAAGGGATATGAATCTCTCGGCTCCTCCTATATAAGTGTGATATAGGGAGGCAGGGAATCCTAATTTAGGCAGTTACATCTAGGTCACAGCATAGCCACAAGGGGAGCAGTTAATGCAACCTGTATGCCTGCTCTGTCACATCTCTATGTCCAACTAGTAAGTGATGTAGTTTAGCAAGTGGCTGAAACATTGAGTGAGCTGTTTGCTTTTTGATGATGTGTAATCTTTTTGTGTGTGTGTGTTGTTTCATTTGTTTTCTTTTTGTCCACATTTTGCAGCTGCAAACTTACCAACAACAAACAAGGATGAGCTTAAATATAAATGCTATTTCAGGGTGAAATACTGGTGCTAGACCTCTTCAAAATTGGAGTTCAAAGTATGAGTAACAACAAAGAGAATTCAATACAAGTGAGATAAAAAAAAGTGTAGAATAAAATATTAAAAAATAAAATATTAAAATATAACAGGGATAAAAGTGTGATAAATCAAATAACAAAATAAAGTGCAATAGAAAATTACATTTACAAGACTATCATCATGTAGAGGATATAAAATCTTTAAGTGCACCAGATAATAAATTGAACACTCTCCTTAAATGAGATTTTTATCAGCGTGGTACATGAATGCGCAAAATTGACCACATCCAAAAATTATCATGTGTTGCGGTAGGGGGTATTGGAACCGGCTCACCAAAATCCCCTCCTATTTCGCAGATTTTCCTTTTTAAACCCAAGCTATGATTCATTCAGTCACACAAAGAACATTGATTTAGGGCTGAGAAACAGAAAGTTCCATTGCAAAATAGGCTGCAGCTAAAAAAAAAAACAAAAACATAATAAAGCAATTCATCTTTTTGGCCAACAACTTAGTTCAAAATGAAGGTCAATGTACTTTGACTGTAGACCAGTTAATTTCTATGTGAGCTGAACTTTGAGACCGTTAATTTTTTTTTCATGTGAAAGTGCATAACCCTTTTATAGTGGAAAATTCAAAAACAGACTGTGAACTTGAAATATTCCACTTTTTGTGTGTGTTCACAGCACCAGCTGCGTCAAACTGAGTTTGAATCACAGGATCCCAGGAACACTTGAGCTGATTAGCGTTAAAGCTGCTGGATCATGTCTGTAAACTAACAGTGAATAATTTTCAGAGTTGAGTATACAACATGTACCGAAGAGACTTCTAAGAAATTGAAAAGAAAAGAAAACAATGGCGTGTTTTGACAAACATTACAATCGCTTACATTGAGGACCATAGCTTCAACTGAATAATGCTAATCCCTCGTGAAAATGTCAAACCCCTAATGGTCAGTCTGACATCTCCTCCATCATCAAAACAGAGCGCCCATTTAATGCATGCAATGACCACCTCATCACCTGCTCAGTTCCTGTTGTTAGGAAACCACCATCACCAGTTATCTGCACCAAGGGATAAAACCAAAATGCTGAGGGGATGTGACCTACTATCTGACAGATGCCTCTTTGATATGACTGCTCAGTATAAAGCCAATCAAGAAGGAGCTTGGCTGTCGTTCCTCATCCAGCGAATGCATAATTTCCATCCAAATCTCATCAATAATCAGAGACGAGGATGGCAGCAGTTGGCATGATTGGCAGAGTTCACAGAACAATACTTTAAAAATTGCAGAGGATTTCTCCTCTGTGGATGGATGGTGCAAATCAAAAACACAGTGTGATTAAGGGTCAAGATTTCTCATTGTTGAAGCTCAGGACTGATGGGCAGGGTGGTCGTTCAGAGCCCATGACGCGAGATGTAACGTCAGTGAAATGAAAAAGAATTTAAATTTCTCTGAAATGCGGCAAAGGTCAAAAAAATTCACGTCATGTCTTTGATGTAGTCTTACATTATCAGTGTACGTTTTATGACAGCAATTTTTTTTTCAAGACTTTATATTGTGCCTCTGGTTCCCCCCAGGGTAGTAGCTTTACATGATTTGCAGCTAATAAAAAAAAAAACCCTCCACTTTTCATACTCTGGTGTTGAAGAAAAACATATATTTCAACCCCTGTCCAATTATTTTAGTTTAAGCTGCTGTTCCTTTAAGGCTCCACACTCCACAAACCCCGTTTCCTTTGATTGGCCAGCCCTCTGGAGGCCTGTAAGAGGTAGAGTTCAAGACAGACCTTGATGTTTGAGGCCCACCCTTCCAGTGTGCCATAGATCAATCACAAATCACAAATCAATATGTGATGGCGTAGTCATTTCAACAATTATCGTAAAGACATTAATGAGATATTGTGCTTTGTTTCAGACTGGACTGTTTTGAGCAGTTTATGGATAGATGCAGGGATCTTTACATGACAAAGACATGTAACATTTGAGAATCAGCATGTGCATAGTTTGAGTATAATGGCTATATAAATCTCCTTTGAATGTGAACATTAAGCAGAAGATCCATCTCTTTAAGAGACTATTTCATAATTATTTTTGCTTTTCTTGATATTTATAGATACTTTTACCTTGAATCAAACCAGTAGCTACACAATAATATGGGAAACAAAAGGTCTGACACTAAAACTCTTCTGTTTAGACCAGTTATTATGAGATTTTGAACAAAAAAAATATCTCCCCTACAAAGAATAAAAATATGTATTTTATTTTTTTAAACCAGAAAAGTAACACAGTTCATAGTCACCACTAAATGAGTAAGTGTTAAAGCAAATTAAGTAATGCCACTTGTCAAATGTGTGTACTATGCAAGAAAAACTGAGGAGGCATATTCCTCCCGTCTCTATCTATGACTAAGACTGATCAAGATACTATGCAATATTTGATCCGAAACAAAAGCGTGAATAATTTACCGTATGTTATGTAGGCTTTATTAGAATCATAAATATCTCCAGCCAGCTTGATCAACAAAAGGAAGCGAGGGATACAAACACAGTCCTTGAGTCATCACCCACCCTCACACTCAGCTCATGAGTCACGCAGCACCACACATGTGCAGACGGTTAAGCATTGGAAATCTCATCTGTGAAATATGCTCAGAGATCCAAGTGATAATATGAAGGGACACACGTTTTAGGAAATGACGTGATCATAAAAGAGACTGTGAATTTGTAAATGGATCAGAGGAAGATTGATGAATGGTAGCTTTGAGTTTGAGCTTTAAGTAACACTGATATGCTGCAGTCTGTCTTTAAAATCCAGTGCTAAGACCCTGTTCAGTGGTCACTGATTCCAAACTGGAGCGAACAACCATGTGAACACATATTTTTTTTTTTTTTTCTGTCTGTTGGTATCACAGGAAGTAGTTAAGCACAAATCTTTGTAAGTGTTGCACCCAGGCTTTACGCAAGCACTGTCTAAATTGATTTTCCATCATCAAGAGAAAATATATTTCCAAACAAACCATTCCTTTTTTGATTCAATGAAACTGGAGTTGTTGTTTTATCTCTAAAGCCCTAGCAAAGAAGCCTTTCAGGGAACTCTACGGACAGATGTAAACTCAAACTTCTCAGCTTGATAAATAAAATGTTTGAATGAATTAGCTTTTCTTTACATGGCACGCATAAGGAGTCCCCTCTGTCTGGCAGCAGCTTCTCTCATAGAGGGAGCTCTTGAGCTACGAATAGAAACTGACACATACCCAAATAATGAAAAGAGGAGAGCAGTGTGAGAGAAAGGATGAGGGAGCGATAGAAACAGAGAGAGGATGCAGAAGTCAGTGTGTGACTGCAAATGGGATACAAACTTACAGTCAAGCATCTGCTGTACCTGGCTTAGTTTAAGTCAGTGTAACATGATACGTTTTGCACAGGAAATCTTTCTCAGACTAGTCAAGAATGCATGATAAATCATTTTAATTTGATAAAACTAAAAATCCAACATCAGAAAGTCATGCAGTGCCCCAGTCTTTTTACTTTGAGGAGACTTTAAGTTTGGAAATCAGCATTATCACACATTGCTTTCAGTGAAGCTCTTAGTCTTTTCACCTGATGACCCATAAATTGGAGTTTTAAAACTGCCTTAATCCATAAATGCTCCACTCCTTGCCAAAGTCCCCAGATTGTTCTTACACAAAAAGGTACAACATAAGCATTCTGGTTTCTGGTTTAGAAAAGTATAAACACTGTGTTCACTCATTTTTGCTTCATAAAATTGGTTTGAGTGGGTGTTTTCACTGAAACAACAGACAACCTACAAGTATTATCATGCAACTATGTGGTTCTCCGCATGACATTTTCTTTTTGCTCTAAATGTTCTCTCTCACATTACAAAATGTTTTATAACTGTTTTTTTTGTACTTAAAAGTTTATAAACCAACCTTATACAACCTCCTCTGCACCAGACACCAGCTATTAGTTCATAACCATGGATTTTCCTATATTGTCAAGTGATCTCAACAAATACCACTGCTAAACTACATAGATGATTGTACACTTCCTTTCATCTGAAAGCTGGATTAAAAAATGTCCTGAATTAGTCCTGAATGTAGTGAATTAGATATTTCTGTTAAGCACGCATGAAAGGGATCTTGGAATTGTTTTTTGTCCTTACTTACACTCTGGTAATGCCCACTTATGGTTATAGCATACTGATGCAAATTCTAATACTGGGCTTTGAATATGTAGAAGCCTTTATGTTTTCTAAACTCCATCCAGAAGACTACGTAGGTATTTTACACCACTCTTGCTATAAATGTAGACAAGCTCTGTTGGGCAAAATATTTCAACTATATGGGGCTTCGTTTTTCATATTTCTTCCATTTGGCTCAGCATGTTACTGACCTCAGACCGATGGATAAGTCAACATGTCTTTGTTCTCCTGAATCTTGAAAAGTCAAGTGAAGTGTGTTTCACTGAGGTGTCAGGTGAACCGGTCTCTGCTGTGTGATATGATTCAACTTTGAAGTTTTGAATGAGGTTAGAGGCGTGAGTCAACCTCTGCATGATGCTTGGTCACTGAGTAGCTTCCCTTTATATTACACTCACAGTAGTTATGATCTTTCTTTGCCCCCTGAAATAAAAAAGCAGTTCACACCAATAATGTTTAAGTTATCAGATTTAAAGATTATGTTCATGGTGTTCTCACGGTACAATGCAGAAATAAATATGGAAAATATGTGGTTTTTAGTCATCCAGTCACAGTGCAGCCATTAATTAGCACACAGTAATTAATTAGTTGTTGTCCCAGCAAGTTTGGATTTCACAGACATCAGACACCCTGCATCTGTTCATTTACCTTGATGAGGACAAAGCAGTTTTTGTTTTTTTTTCCCAAAAACATGGATCGACTCCACTCCACAGCCCAGTCTTTTCAACAAGCTTCAAAAAGCAGCCTGACAAATGCATACTAGATATACATGACAAGAACCCTTTGTTGTTGTTTTGAAACCAACATATGAGTACTCCTCACATGAACTTGTTTGTTGTCTGGATGCCACCAGATCATATCAATATCAGGAGAAATATGTCTGGGCAAAGAGAAATGACCATCTTCAAGCAAGTGTATGACAGCCATTTGAATGGGTGGTTGTCAGGAGAGGAGAGGTAAACCATTACGCCCCTGTGAGTTCCTTATCCCATTTACTGCAGAGGGCAGAGACTCATGACTGACTGATACCCTCAGCACTTCCCAGGGAATTGTCATCACCCCGGGTCAATGTCTAAACTTTCCCATGCATCAAAATATATTGTAATTGACTCCATTTGTAATTCCTCTAGAGATCTAGCTCTGGCCTGTAACTCTGATGGCTGCCGAAAGCAATAAAGTCTCACAGACATGACCCCCATTGTAAACAAGGCCTTCTTCCAGAGTGTGAGGTACAGTAAAGGCTGCTTTTTCCGAGTCTGGCTTCACTTTTGCTCTTTGGCTAAAGCCCATACTTTCATTCAAATGTTGTAATTTCAGAATGATAGTTCCCATGTCATGTTTTATTATTTTGGGCTGATGCCCATGTGCACAGCTCCTTTTTTATTATAGATTTTGAGGTTTTGGAAAAGTGGCGAGGCAGAAAATAGAGATTTGTTTTATAGTTTTTATTGATAGCAGTGTTGGCTTGGAAAGAGATATAGTAAATACTGCATTTTACCTTCAGCTACATTATAGATACACACTAATGCAGCGCCCTGTCACAGTAATAATTAATATCATAGTAATTAATATAATGGCACTGCTAATGTGCTTTAAGTAATCACTACATTCTGTTTTGGAATGAAATAATAACATCAAGGGAATTTATCAGTTGTTTTTTTTTCTTGCTACAGCATACAGTGATGTTTTTATTTATTTTTTAATTTTCAAAATGAACAGAGTGTCCTCTTTAGAAAGACTTATATCCTCAATGTTAATTATACATTGATTTATGCAGAACACTTCAGCCAGTGATCAAAGCTGCAGCAGACATTGACAGATTAACTATTACATATTTTAACCTTATGGTTTTCTCTCTTTGGGGAGCCATCAGATTT
Source organism: Thalassoma bifasciatum (assembly GCA_008086565.1). Taxonomy (NCBI): domain Eukaryota; kingdom Metazoa; phylum Chordata; class Actinopteri; order Labriformes; family Labridae; genus Thalassoma; species Thalassoma bifasciatum. The sequence goes on from RPOG01000057.1 coordinate 560,511, forward strand.
AATCACAAAACAAATCCTTCATTATGATAACGGTTGTGTAACATGGAGGATTTAAGGCAAATGAAAATTAAAAGAGGAAATAGAGCAAAGGTAAAAAGGATTTTCCTTTTGATGTACATACAATTAGAGCAACATTGATGGAAAATTATAATTGTTATTGTTTGTGCAGAGTGTGAAAGCATATTGTCCTCTGAGTAAAATAAATGACATTGTCTCAGATGACTTTGTTTATTTTCTAGAATGGTGCAACAATCTCAGTCTACCATATGTGTGGAATTATCAATAAGAGGATATAACTAGTTCTCCTAATAATTTATGAATAGAAATGTTACTCAAATGGATTTTACCACCAAAGCACAGCAGATCGAAACAATAGATCAAAACAAGCTGGTAGAATTTGCTTGTTGGCTGATACCAGAAAACTGCAGGACTATATTTACAGTTAATACCGAGCCACAAGCTTCCCTCCATATCCTTTGTTTTCGCTGTCCATTAAATTTCTTCTTTTCTCCTTGCCTGCTGTTTATAACATCACATGTCGTGAGGTAATCAGAGAAAACAATGTGACTGTTTTTGCCACAGGAACAATATCACTTTCACTCCCCTGACTGGAGCTGCTTTGATTCCTGCTGAAAGGGGAACACATAGAGTTGTGTTTATCCTTTTGTCTCTTTCCTCAGCTGTACTCTCGTCTGCCTCCCACTTCATCTCCAATTCACTTTCAGGTGACACCAACAGCTTAATGAAAGAAATTACAAATGACACTTTTTATAATGGGAAAAACTATAATTATCTGCCTTTTAAAGAGAGTGGAAATGTAAAATAAGTTGCTCTTCCAAGCAGATCCCAGATACTGCTTTTCTCGGTATAGGTCCTCTGAGTCCTCTGATCAATAGATAGTCTTACCATGATGTGATATACAGTATATGCCTTTAGGTGGGCTTTATGTGTGTCTGGCCATGTGTGCAATTCCTTCAAGGTTGTCCTCTATTTGCACTCTGTGTTGTGTATGTAAAAAAAAGCAGAGAAAACAGTCACACACTAAAGATAGGACTGGCTGAGCTTACTTTCACTGGAACAACAAAAGGTTTGACACGTAATGAAACTTTTATATGTGATGGCAAAGACTGATGAATAGGATCATATAGTGGCCCTAACTCGAGAAATTACACCTGATACGGTTGCGTGCAGGAATAACATTTATTGTTCCCTGTGTAAACTCAGGCTGACTGCTTATAAAGTATCACATAGATGCTATGTGTCGTAAAATCAGTGTTTTTAAGAAACAAGTTGATGGCTGGTAATTACTCAACTACTAACTTAGCAAACTAAACACGTGGCAAAAAGCATCAATTAAGATTTCCATTGATTTAAAGTCCCTGTAAAGACTTTCTTATCTTAAGAAAAGTTTCATTTGTGTTTTTTTGGCACGTTTGCATCTATGTATGTATGGATGGATGCATGCATGTGTTTCTGGGCGTTATTCCTGTTTCCCAATATATCCATGTTGTTCAGCCAAATTAGCACGCTAACCAAAACAAATGGTTTAGCCAAATGGTTTCTGACCTTTCTAATCTCTGTCAAAGTTACATTAAGAATAGTAACCAAGGGATTTTGGCCAATCAGAACAAAGTATCTTCCAATAATTAAATGTAACACACCAGTCGGCAACATATGCATCTACAAAGCTTTATTCTTGAATGAAAGGGGCTCGGATGACTCACTGGCATTGCTCAAATACTTGATTGCCAAACTAGACTAACAAGAATAGTCCTGTGACTGGATGAAATGTTGGTGACACTGATGGGGAACTACAGCTGCGAACACTAATACATGTATGGACTTTAGCAGAGATGTTTGTCTTAGCTTGTGGTGCACCCTTTGGTCTTTAAAGCGCTAGAGCTTTGAGTGAAATTACGATTGCGGCTGATTTACCCTGTTGGATTTACCACACACGTTATGGCAACAACTTCTCACAATGAATCTATGTCAAAATGATTAATCTTACCCTCAAATATTCTATTCAACCGTGCTGAATGATCACACTGAAATATTTATACATTTATTTTAAAAGCATTTCCTCAATCTCAATTTATGCATCTCTTCTTTGTGCATCAGTTTGTCTTCCTGTCCTCCTCATCTCCCTCTCTCAACACCCACAAACCTACACTTTACTTGGCTGTCGTGATGAATGCATTTATGAACGACCTTCTCCTCTGGTTTTATGTTGCATTTGTCTTTGTTTTCACAAGTGTTTAGATTATTTAAAACTTGATCTTTTATTCGACGTTGGCATCAACGTTCAAAATAAATCTCAATTTCCTTTGTAACCTTTGGCGGCATTGCAAGAGCACTCGATGAAAGATTGGTATTATTTGTCTATAAATCAAAATGAAAATTGCCCCCTCTACAAATGACTGAATATAAAGTTGACATCTTCCCATTATAGAGGTTGATTTGGTGTTGCGGGCTCCACAGTATTTTTCCCTGGCAGTTTATTTGAATGAAACCGGGCAAAGCCTAAGGAAATGCTTTTTTGAAAATGAGTGATGCATTATGGGTGCTATTATATAGCTTATATAAATACCCAAGGTGCTGACCATAGATGATGTTTTTATACTGTCCTTTAATCATATAAGTTAACTTCCCCTCTTTGAGTGTCTTTCTTTTACCTTTTCTTGTCCCCAATGCATCACTCAGCTCCTGCAGTTATTTCTCTTGCCTGACAAAAGGGTAGTCAAGTAAAGCATACAGCAGATCACTTAAAGGAATGACATGTTTTTTCTTGCATCAGGAGTTACATTGTGTGCTAAGAGACCTCCAGACGGAGATATTTTTTCTCTTGTTTTGGTGAAAGACGCTGGCAGGTTGTGCTGACAGCAGTCATCAGAATAACTTGAGTATAAAACCAGCTTTACCCTGTCATTTTATCATTTGATCCACGCATAATATACACCGGTACAAAACAGCTGTGGCCATCTTTGTATCCTAGAAAAACCATAACTTGCATGCTAATTTTACTAATGATCTCCCTGAAGAATTTTCTCAGAGATCTGTAGACACTATATGTTTAGGGCAAAGAACTGTTTATATGTTCATGTGTGCATTTCTGGAAAGCATAAACATACACAGAGCATAAACATGGAAATAGAATAAGCTCAAAGTGGGGAATAAGATACATGTTTTCCACAACCTTTATGCGTGCCAGCTTATCTCAGCGTTAAGTAACTCCCATGAAAACAATAGTCAGTATTGAAGTCCCATGGCTTCACTCTGATCCTCTTAATGGCTTCCCTGGTTAGCTTGAGCCTCTGTTTCTTGGCTGCCATGGTTACTGTGATCCATGCTGCATCCAAATTATTACTCAATACTCGCCTACCACTTATGCCACAAGCGACTTTCAAAAACCCCAAATGACTGATGAAAAACACCAAAAAAGAAAATCTCATGGCTCAATACAATCATGCGAATGTAATTGTTTGCTCTCTTGCATCCATCTGTCTAACCTACCACACTGTTCATTTTCCTGTTTCACCATTAGTGGGGATGAGATCACTGTGACAAGAGCGTGTGGATCTCAGAGGCCCCCATCAGTGGAGAGTCGGGCGATGTGATAGTGTGGTTTTCTCACTGTCATCCCCAGGAGTCTGCTCTGTGAGAATTGAGGAGGAGGAATAGTGTAACTCCCAGTGACTGGATCCATCCAGCCACTCACTTCGCTACAAAGTCTGATAATGACAGTGACCTCACCTCTCGCTCTTACTCTGCTGCTTTTGGACTGAGTGTGTGCATCTCTGTTTGTGTGTATACCTTTGTGTAGGGGGTTGTGACGCTGTGCCAGGAGTGGATGCGATCCACAATCTCGCCATCCAATTTTATTGTCAGAAAATGAGAAAAAGAGCAAATCCAGGCTATGGAATTGATGTAAAGCAAGACAAGGCTGACCCCTGCGACACCGAGGCCACGTTTCTTGACAGCTTGTCTATTACCCTGCTCCTCTATCCCTCCACACTTCAATTACCGTCTAGTGGATGGGCTAACCTTGTAGATGTGAGGGCGGTGTAGGTTAAATGTTCTAAGTTGTCAAGGAGGGCTGCACTTACTGCTGTTTATTTTGGTAATCAATCAACATTGGAAGCAAATCATGTTTACTGTCCGCAGAGGAAGAGAGTTACTGTACATACATGATGCACACATCTGTCTCTTGATGAAGAACCAGGGGCATTCATGCAAGGTTTTTCAAACTGTTATTTTGTTTTTCATGCAGATATGCTTATCCCTCTCTACATATCCAAAAGGAAAAATAACGATCATGTTCTCTCAAAAGAGTCAACTTGAGAATGTGTGAGGTACTATTCCCTGTCTTCGTACATTTTTTGGTGTTAATTGTTTTTTAGAATTGTTTTGTTTCTAATTGATGTTTTTTGAAGTACTTTGGAAACATTCAGTTTATAAAATGTGTTGGATAAATAAAGTGGATTGGATTGGATTGGATCAGACTAGACATCCTTGACCAGATGCTGATGAGACAGCAAAGGGATATCAAAAAGGGTTATACTTTGAATGTTCAATCAAATCAGATTGTAATCCTAGTAGTTTTTGTCCATTTTTGTGTGGCTGCAGTTATATCTTGTGGTTAGAATTATTGTGTGGTATGAGGAAAGAATCAGCACAGTGGATGAGAGTTCAAAGTGAGATGTACTAGATTCATCTGTCACACTGAGTCTCTGTATAGGATGGATCCTAACTGCTTTATTATAGGACTCAAAGGTCATGGTTGTAAAACTTAGTAACTTGTTTATCTTATAAAATCTTTCTTTTCATAGAGAAGGAAATTAATCTGAAAAGGTTCAAAATGTTGTGGATACATTTTTTTTTCCTTCGATCTCCCACTAATCATCAGCTCTGACAAAATTCTGGATGACCTTGACGACTTATGTACACTAAAAGAACTTAACTCTTCAGTCAAGTAGTTCAAAGTTGGCTCCAGTACAAGGATTGCATCAGAAGTACATAAAGGTTTTTTAATCTTTGTCATGAAGTTTATTAGAAAAAAAAAACAAAAAACTTGATGTTGTAATTTAAATTAAAAACTTCCCCTCAACACTCAGTCCTGGATGCCATCAATAGTAAAGTGTGTCGGCCTAGCAAATGAAACTAAATGAAACACCTGAACGTGATTTGAACAGCCATTAATGAAGGAAGGGGTATGCTTGTGTGGCTGCTTTTCTTCTTGAAAAAACATTTTTTTCTCATCTCTGAGACCAGAGAGTTGTTTTGATAGCCTATATATGGAGAGTGGTTGTGTTAGTGTTTGTGTTTGTGTCAATAAGACTAAACCCTTAATAGAGACCTAAACATGGCACTGCATCTATGCTCCTGTCCTGCCTGATCCCCTAAGACTCTTCCTCCTTTTGAAGTCTCCACTTTAAAGGCCTCATCTGAATACTGTGGATTCCACTGCAGCTCTGTGCACAGTGATTACAGGCTGATTAATGAGCCACGCATACACACACTCTGCACACACAAATTAAAATATGTTTGCTTTCTGGACCACAAAACTTCTTTTTAAAGAGATTTATATATCACAACAGAAAGTATACGCTATCAAGCCTTCTTTTCATTTACTGTACAAGTCCTAAATGTGTCTTTAAATCACTCATGTGTGCATCTGTTTTTCCCTTTTTCTTCTGCAGTTTCTGCCGAGATCTTAAAAAGCAGTTTGACCACCATGGAACGGCAAATTCAGAGGCTGGAGAATGACATCGAGAACTTCCCCAAAACAGACGATGAACAAGATAAGTTTGTGGAAAAGATGTCGATATCCTTTTCATTGATATTGTTTCCTCAACTTTTGTTTTTGAGTGAGTTTGCTGCTTGTAAAAATATGTATTCCACCAGCATATTAAGAGATTGTGTGAACGATTTTGTTGACAGCAGAGGCAAAGTTGTTTGCTGCTCTGCTTGGCATTGGTAAGCAGTTTAAGTCACTTGGTGTGATAGGTGGCACCCAAGGGAACTCAGGGAATGGATCTGGCTGCCTTGCCGTGAGATGTTGATCAGATCTCCCTCTTCACTCCTCCCTGGGTCCCAGGAGTGAAATCATGCCTGTGGCTATTTTTACCGCTCTCTGCCACTGTCGCCTTTCCCATGGGAGACTCTAATAGGGGCTCTAGCCCCTCACACAAACTTATCGCCTATCCCTGATTTCATCTCCTGACCAGCCACGAGCCTCTCCACACAACCATCCAAGCACTATCTTCTCTCATGGCACCTCTCCTGCTCCGATAACAGAGTGTTTCACTTAAAGCCAGGCATCTCTGCTCCCAAATTGAATTAGCGATGTCTCTGCACTTTCTCGAATGCCCTTTCTGAGAGGAGAGGTCTTTGCTCTATAGGTTTGATCAATGGTAGAAATCAAGCCCGTTGTCAATAGCCCGAGGCCGGGGTTCCTTTCATGTGAAAAAGAAACAGTAAAGCAGTCATCGGCTTCCTCTTTCTTCCTTTCCCGCTTTATTAAGAAAGAAAAGAACTATTCGAGCGTAATCTAATGAGTGAGTAGGTGTTTCCATATGCTAGATCTCCACATATAGGAAGGCATTTAACCTGATTTTTGCTGCAGATTGATCAAGGCTGACTTTGCACATTGGGTGGTATGAGAGTAATAGCCCTCAAACACATTAACCATCGCCTTCAAGTGGAATAAGGGTGCTTAAATTTGTATAATTAAAAATGTTGAAGCAACAGCCTCCCTGGCGGGGATAGAACAGGCAGGCAAGAAAGCTACTCTGCCCCCAGATGTCAGTATCGATTCTCGGGCTCCTGCGGGAAGCAAAGGTTTGAGTGAGAGGAAATGGAGAAGTGTAGATATACTGCAGCATGGCGCTCCCTCACTGTCTGGAGTTCCTCCCCAGAGTGTGGCAGAAGGGGGCCGGCTGTCCGTGACCTGCCAACACTGCACATCCTCCCCTCTTCCCCCTCGTTTCTTCATCTCACCTGATCAAGTTTTTCATCCCAGGAAGGAGGACCAGGAGGATTTAATAAGCTCTATTTCTGTTCCAGCCGTATATAAAGCAGTCGGAAAGCAGTGACAGGCATATATATTTCATTCTCCATCTGTGTTGTGCCCCATTTTGGGCTGTTGTCGTTATGCTTAATGATACAGTAGTTTCCCTTCCCTTGATTCTACGAGTGGCAGATTTACTCTGCGTATACGTGTTTTTTTAATCATAATTTTCACTGTTTTAATTTCTTTTGAGATGCCGACACATGGAGTCAGATGATGAAAAATGCATGCAAATTTGTTCTCCTTGTTAGCTCCCTGCAGTGTTCTTCTGCATTTAACCCCGTGTGTATAATAAGTGATAAAACTGGTGATAATCCAATCATCACAACATCATTCTAGGAAACTTTACTTTTACCCTGAAGTGCCGAGGTCTGTATTTGATTTGCACTCAAAATTGTTTCTTCCTTCCATGTTCTCTTATAATTTAAAAATTGAGCACAGTGCCTGAAAATTGTGACTTGATAGTTGCGTCTTTCACTTTTTGTCTCCCAGAACGACATCTTCACCACTTTAAACCTTGTAAGTTAATAGTTTTAGGGCTTGTGTCATGCAGACAAAAGAGAGAACAGGCTGTTCATGATTTGCAGAGGTTTTTTATACTTTTTGCAGCTTATGTAGCTCTGTAATCCAGGCTGCACTAAGTGTTGGAACAATGGTGGCATGAAATACATTGCTGTATTTTTGGGAGTTGACATTTCCTTTGGTACACATAAGATAGCAGAGTCAAGGCACACATACCTTTTTAAACTTTTCCCTGGATTAAAAAAAAGATGTTGGCTCCTTGAAGCATGACAGATGGAGGAACAACAACAGCTAAAAGTCGAACATTTGATGCTTGAGCAACCCTGGAAAAGTTAAGTGAAGCTCTGTTGTCTTGACTGTTGGGCACTGTGATGAATGAGTCAGTCTGCTTTACTCTGTGTGTGTGTGTACTTGGGTGTGTGTATGTGTGTGTGTGCTCCACAGAAACAGAGAGGAAGTAATTTGCAGTGCATGTGTCACTGACTACATGTGCCTCTGTTTCACTGTTACTTTTGTCAGCTTTTTTTCTCCCAATGATGAATTTACAGGGGCCATGGTCACTGCTAGGTGATATACACTTCTGAACAAATCTTATGACCAGGGGAAGAATTACAAGAGTTCCCATCTCTCATCTGTGGATTGTAAGCTGATGGTAAATAGGGCTGAACTTTGGAGTTCTACTTTCAACCTGCGGCACGAGTGCAAAACCACATTCTTATAATTTCCCTTTCAATCTCAAAATTTGTTTGGAGTGCATGAGCCCCAAAGCGGTTTTGAATTAATCATCAAACATAAAATAATTTTTTATTCGACTTCATCACCAATAAATGTTCCTCATTTGTTTAGATTTGTAAAAAAATCAGTTCTTACCTAAAAAAAATAAATAAATAAAATATTCACTTTCTGGCTCAAACAGTAAAATTCTGCACTTACTCCTGATTATTGAACGTTTTTACTCTTCAGAGGAATTTGTACAAAAATGCTCCAACAAGGAAACTGCGCAAACCGATAAGTAGTAGTTAAGGAAAACCGAGCAAAAGCCATGCACACGGAAGGAAAGATGAAGAAATAATGAAGTATGCAATGACAGAAATGAATGAGAAAGAGGGAAAGGAGGAGAGAGTGGAGCTTAGTGGGAGCACTTCATTTGGCTTTATTGATACATTTTTCTCTTTCCATTACTGTAATGTATGCAAATGACTGAATGGGGTGTTTGTTCAGCAGTTTAGTGATCTCTATCTGTCAGAAGTAATGGGTGCCCACAAAGGCTGTAGAGTTGAGGCACAAGCCCCCAGAGAGCCCTATTTCACCAGAGAGGCTATGACCATCAAATACACACACGCACACACACTCTCATACTCACACACTCATACTCATTTCCAGTTCCTGCTGGATATGATCGAGTAGAGCTGGGGGCTCAGAGCCAGACTCTGCATACTGGAATATTAATGGCGGAGAGGTGGCTCGATGAGGGTGATGAGAGAGCGGACTGAACCTTGATGGGTGCCTGGACATGTCCAATACATCTCAGCTCTCTGTACTTAATGCCTTAACCCAACTAACTGATAAGTAGCTTAACCTTTTATTTCCCATGAGGCCAGAGTCAGAGCACATCATTCTCTCCCCCTCTCACACATTGACTGACAAGGAGCTGTCCTCAGGGGCCAGTTTCAATAAGATATTACAGACTGGGCCAATAAATATATCCCAGTCTTAATTTCTCTCACAGAAAAGGCTTCTTCCTAGAAAGACTCTTTCACAGAAATGTAGATTTACAATAAAGGTCAGAGACTTTATTGCTACTCAATGAATATAGTGTTAAGAGTTTCCCCACTAACTTTAAATTTTGTTCCAGAAATCTCTCATGTCTCCATTTATTTTATTATCATTATTTATTTTTAATGTTTCACTGCAGAAAGACTGAAAACATGGCCGGGGGTAAAACTTGAGAGAATGAAAAGTAAACAGACAAGGAATGAGTAATTCACCCAAGTAGCCACTGCTTACTTTCGGCCCATTATTTGAATAGATCACATGAGGGGACAGAGATCCATGTCTGACTGTTCAAAATATGAAATACGAATGGCCGTGATCTTCATATATGAAAATGTTCCAGTTTTACCAGGCAAAGTTTTAGTATTCATTATTTTGTAATCAGTTATTTGAAAACTCAATCTGTAGTTCACAGTAGTGTTATTTAGATAAACCTTTAAATAGGCTTTATAAATAAAACAGTCACTTAATATAATGCTTCCTTTGGCTTGGATAATGTTGCTACTCTTTAAAGTCTTGTCATGACTGATGATTGACATCACTAATATTAAAATCATTTTTATATCATTATTGATTTATGACGCTGTTCATCACTGTTCTTACACAACGTTCTGTAGTTTCGTATTACAATCCAGTATATTTAGTTTTACTCATTATCCCCCACTTCTAACTTTAACTGTACTTTTTTCTAGTAGGGTGCTATGTGAAACAGTATGCAGGAAACATTTGATTGAGACTGCTGTTAAAAGTAGGATTGAACTCACTTTTATGGTGCCTTGTAAAAATAGCCAACCATCTGTAACAAGTGCAAATGAAGCAAAGGTGGGGAAAATCTCTGATTAATATTGACAGTCACGCTTCTCATGGTAACTCTGAGAGGAGACAGAAGTCTGTGCAAAACAGTCAACAGATAGTCTATGTTTGAACTCATTTTTTAATTTTGTAAATTATATATTTCACTCAGTGGACTCTGAGTAGTGAGGATGCTCAGTCTGGACTCCAAGTTCTGTCGTATATTCATGCAGAGAGTGAGTTTCACCAGAAAAAAAGCTCCTGTCCCTGATTAATTCTTCCACAAGGCTGAGTGAATGGAGCTGAGTGGCTTGAAGATAATGCTCATGGCCATGTTCTTGGATAGAAAATAATCCTCCCCAAAATTCAGAACAAATCTGTCCTTCTTCAAACAGTTAACAACCACGCAGTACTATCAAACTGTTGAGGTTGAATATTAATCTAAATCCTTTTTTAAGATCTCTTTATAAGACCAGCTCCAGAACCAATAGAAGCTTTAATCCTGTAGTTGTGTGCTTGGATAATACGATTCAGATTTCAAGTTGGTCTGTCATATCAATATCTGCACTTGTTAGTGATCCCTTTTTTGGTGAATAAGAAACCCAGAGTCCTGCAAAGCCCACACACCTGGCTTTGCCAGATTCTCACACCAACTTAGTCGCCCACACAGGGTCAGAACGGACACACTCTGCCACAGCCCTCAAGCCAAGTGTAATAACACCTTTACGGCCTAAAGATCGACAGATGCATTTTCACAGGTACCACCTTTTGTTTGTTCTCAAAGCCTTCATCCTGATTTAGTTCACACATCAAAAGAGGAGGTGCACAACAACGAGTTTACGGCTGGCCTTTGTCGAACAGCAACAGTTGGAGGCTCTCTTTGCTTCAGGCAAGGTTCGTGTACAGGTTTGTGTAACACAGCATTCTCTTGTATTGGCACCGGGCACTTAAGGTTAAATAAATGGTGTTAGTGAAACAATTGTTCTATTTAGCCGGCTGCTGAGTCTAAACCACAGACACATCCCCCTGTTAAAGGCTTGTTCTGTGTGGCGGAGCACAGACTTGTTTGCAGAAACTATCTCTCTTAAGTACACCTTTATGTGTGTGAATGAGAGGTAAGTCAGATTATTTACAGAATCATGTTTATTTCCGCATGTTTGTATAGAAGAAAACTGGGTTAAGAGATGCTGGTGGCACTCTCAGTAGCTCCTTATAATTTTAAAAGCAGAAATACACAAACAACCACCCCCCTCCCCTAGTCACACATACACACATAAGCTCTTTTTCTTAATCACCACCTTCCTCCCTCACATGCACACCACACACACATACCACACACACACACACACACACACACACACACACACACACACACACACACACACACACACACACACACACACACACACACACACACTAGCTCACACACACTCCCAGCCTGAGTGTTTTTCTCCACTAATGAAATTCACTGTAAACTGTGTGGCCAATTAACTGAAGCACAGATAAACCACAGAGCCTTTTAATTATCCAAAATTCAGAGGAACCCAGTGTAAATAAAGGAGAGGTGCTTTAACCTGTTTTTATTTATTTATTTATTTATTTTCCTGGCAAAATTCTGTCTCTGCATCTCTCACCTCAGTGTGAATGTCCATTGCCAGAAAAAAAGAACAACAGAAAATTGCTGTCAATGGACTAAGCGTCCACTTTTTTATGTTGCATTCTGCTATATTTTGATAAAAACATCTAAAAAGGTATGTCTTGGAAAACATGCTAAAATCAACATCCTTATTAGAATTTTATAGAGGAAAAAGCAGCAAATATAATTGGAAAACAGGCTCTGTTGATTATGTTTCTGTCCCTTTATAGTTTCTTCTTTATTTCTGTCTAAATAACTCAAATAAAAATGCAAAAGTGCAGCATATTTATATGGAATATGTTTTTCATTACCTTAATTAAATTCTTTACTATCATTGCGGGGAGACTCAATTAAGTACTCTTTCAGAAGTCAAAATATTAGCACACAAGAATCCTTCAAATAACCCGTTTTCAGATTATAATATATGTTTATAAAATAGAACACCCAGCCTCACTGTACAATGCAAAAAATCATTAATGATTTGACACTCAATGTTGTTATAAAGTGTGTAAAGTTAATTATTATATCTACAAACCACAATTGTCACAGTTTAATGTTTCTTTTTCAATTTATTTATTTATCAATCCATCTTAATTGTCAAATGATTTTTTATTTTTTGGCTTCTTTTTTTTCTGGTCACTTAAGATTCACATGTCATGTTGAACATAATTTTCTGTCCTTATCATTTTAGCTGCCATTACTTGATATGAGCAGTGACAACAGTTTTGATCAAACAGGTAAATCTAGAAAAAAATAGGTAAAACCATATAATTTGTGCAATACCTACAAAATAAAACACATACAATTAAACAGCCTAAAAAAAATATCAGAATTATATTTTTATTTAACAGTTTTATTTAGTTTAAAACATGTTAGGAAAAAAATCAAGTCCAAGAAACTATTGTACTTTGAGCGTATGCAATGTTATTTTTGTTGTTTATTCGCTCTAAAAGAACATGAGAATGATTGTTCTGACCATCACAGCAAAAACTGCTCCACATCACATATATAAAAGCATCATATCAAAGTCTGATGAAGCAAAACTCAAGTGATAAAGTCATCAAGATAAATTTGTAGTGATTTTTGCCACTAGGAAAAAAAGCCAACTCCCAATTGACTTGTGTGTTTGCCAGCGTGTTCCCTGCCAGATAGACAACCATCTCTTTGCCCTCTGGTCATATGAGCGAATTCCCCCTGAAGTTCCCCAATCAGTATCTTGTTAGGCGGTGACACTCGGCCTGATATGGCAGCTCCATTAGCCAGTAGAGTAAGCTTGCTGACAGGCAGTCTGGGCTGGAGCTCCCAGGGGCAGGAGAGGGCTGTGGCGTTGATGTACAGGAGGTACACCCATGATGTAAACTGAATCTACCCCTTTTGCTTCTGACTGAACAAGTGTCATATTCCTGTGATAAACTCTCCATGCTTTGCCAGTCCTGAAGGTTTCCTTTGGGAACCTTTGTGTCCTGTAGGGATTTAGAGCTGGCCCCCAAAATGAAAGGGCTGCTATACAAATCGACTGTGCAATTCAATATGTCTCTATCAGGGTGAAGTACTCATGTAAAATATACAAGGCAGGGTGCATCCAGACTTTTTCACTGGGCTGGGATAAAATATACACTTCCAAATGTAACTGTAATACCGCACATTGTTAATCACCTCATGTCCCAGCAGTGGTGATAACCATTCAAAGTGACCATGGAAATCACCTGCCCTCTCAGATCAGCACATATGCTGATACAGATGATACAGAGGCATCAATATTAATTTGCATTTTAAGTTAAAATCTCTTCAAATGAGCTTTGAAATACATTTAAATATACAGCTCTGGAAAAAAATGTAGAGACCACTGCAAAGTTTTCAGTTTCTCTGATTTTGCTATTTAAAGGTATTTGTTTGAGTAAAATTAACATTTTTGTTTTATTATATATACTACCGACAAAATAACTCCCAAATTCCAAATATTGTCATTTAGAGCATTTATTTGAAGAAAATGAAAAATGGTCAAAATACCAAAAAAAGTCGACTGTTTTCAGACTTCAAATAATGCAAAAAAACAAAACAAGAACAAGTTCATATTCAATTTTAAATGACACATTACTAATGTTCTAACTTAGGAAGTGTTCAGAAGTCAATATTTGGTAGAATAACCTTGATTTACAATAACATCTCTCATGTGTCTTGGCATGTTCTCCACCAGTCTTTCACAGAGGAGAGTGATGACCACAGCAATGGTTTTTTATACATTTCCTCCTTAAATAAGATTTGGTTCAGGTGATCACCTCACCAGTACCTTCTTAGGTAGAAACAGGCGTTTATGTTGGAATTCAACAGACACTACAATGGAATGGCTGTCATGTATGTAGAGATGCTGATTTCTGAATATTTGCAGTGGTCTCTTAATTTTTTCCAGAGCTGTACATAAAAATCACTATAAAATACAACCAAAAGAAAATATGATGTACTAAAACAAGACTAAGCTGCTTGCAAGCTGTTTGGCATTGGCAGTCAAGATTCGGCAAGTTTTCTTGAAGACAGCCCTCGTTCCTTAGGAGTGCTGCACACATATAGAGTTAAATAAACAGATTTTCCAGTGGTGTAAGATTTATTATCAGATGCCTTATCACAACAAAGAAACAATCTCACAAACACAGCTTTGCTTACTTTTCATGCCAAGCTTAGTATAAGATAATAGTGTCAAACTTGGTGGTGACCAGGGGCCCATATCCCCCCTTGGACATGCCCCTTGCATACAGAAAATGATCCTGTGTAAATAACAGGCTATAATGCCCTGAATAAATAATGATTTGTTTGATTGATCTTATTATCTTGTCTCCAAGTGTTGCTCAGCTGCTGAAAAGCTTTTCCCCTATTGGCCCAGGTCTCCACTGATTATTTCTGCTCTACAGAAAAGTCGGGCTAAGGACCCGGTGGCAGCAGCACCAATCTGCACCTCATTACTTCCCCAAAAGGCCTGAGCTTAGTGCAGGGTAATAGACAGAAGCCCAGCCACCCTCATTTGTCATGGGCTCCTGGGTTTGATGCAAAGCCCCCCTTGAGCACTTGTTGCTGAGCTCTAATCCTGCAGTAGACACCAGCCACGCTTCTCTGCTTAGCCATCCCCACTCTCCACCGTCATGGCTCATGATTTCACTTTCATTTGATGTTTTAATGAAATCCCTGAGACTCCATTGAATGGCAGGCCCATTGTTGGCAAATTATTCTATCAAATGCAAGTGGAGGGGAAACGTGACTGGAGTTATTTGTCTGGTAAATATGAGCTACCAAGGGTATACGTTGTTTTTCAGAATGTGAATCCACAATAGAAGATTGTTGGACTTAAATGATGCTGGTTTGCTCAGGGGTGAAGGTATTTAGACACATATGCAGTTTTTTTGTCCTTGATAGTCTGCCTTATCCATTCATACAATTTCTTGAATAAATCAGAATAATTTCACCGCTACAGCAGAAGTTAATTATAAAATGAGTGTGTTGAGATGTACTTAATGCTTGTAGATAGTTTGCACAGCAGACATTTATCCAATGGCAGACATTTATTCCTGTGCACACCAGTATATTACCCAGTAGCACCATTTGTTGTACCTTATTGCAAATAAGTGGTATGGGGCAGCACCCGAAAGGCTTGGGAATGCTCCTTGATGAAAAGACTATCATTAGGCGAAGTTGCTGTGTGTGCCGGTTGAAAGCCTCTCTAAAATGTAAATCAAACTAATGCCCAAACACTTCGCCTCCCCTCCACACTGTAATGCTATTTCTTTCTGCTGATGCTGTCGAGGGAATAAGCGGTTGTTCTGCTGTTTGTTACGGGGCTCTCTGTTGATTTCTAACTCCTCTGCATTGTGGCTATCTTTCCTCTCTCCTGACAGGACCGAGGGATCGCTATGTCTGCATGACTGCAGGCCATCTCTCCCTCATACAGTGTACACGGCCCCACAAGCGATTAGCCAAACTTATTGACTGCGTTTGCACTCTTTGGAGCAATTAGGCGCTTCATTATGCAAATAAAGTGCACTAATTGCCTCACGTTTGCTAATTGATTAAAAGATACGGTATATGGTAGACATTAGGGTCGACTCCATCAAACAGATTTGGCCTTCGACAGCGTAAGCCGCGCACTTTGTGAATAAATTAATAACAGCAAATACTGCTGTGGGCCATTTCCCGGGAATGTCACAGCGTGCTCAGTTTGGCAAATTTGAGGCACAATAGAGAAGTCGGAGGAGAAAGAGATCACTAATTAAAATGAATCTGTGACAGTCAGGAACACTAACAGTTACAAACGGCAATCTGATGGTAGTCAACAGGGGATTCTCCATTAATTGGCAAAATGAGGCTCATCAATCACACAGAGGGGGAACGCTGCACAGACAGTATCCTGTCAGAGTCACCCACTGTGGGGGGAGCAGCGTTACATGTGTCTCAGGGACAGAGTCATGTAGAGAAGGAACAGTCTCCCTCTCTCTCTCTCCATCCCTCCCCCTGACTCTGTTTCTCACCACATGTGGCTCTCAGTCGACATCTCCCCAACTCATTCTGACAGGCTTTGTTTTTCCTTGTTGCATTTCAAATTGGGATTGGCTGGCATTCTCTGCCAGTCAAGGCATAGACAGGATTGTCAAAACACACTGTTGAATTTCAACTTTCTGAGGATATTTTTCGCTGATGACATGTGCTGAGAAGCTTGTAATTCCATACTCCTTCTTTTCATTCCAACACATGAAATATTGCAGCTGCTGATATACTATTCAGGAAACCTTGATAATTTTATTGGATTAGAAATAACTTATTTTCTTCCCAGAACTGACATCTATTCTGAAGTCTTAATTGGGTGAGACGTTTGACTGTTTCTCTGTGAAAAATCAGCAAGACTTGGAAATAGTGTGAACTTTATATGAACCGATCACTGGTAGTAATATCCTTATTTCTCATGGAGAGCAATGTGCTGCCATAATTGAGCAAGCCAACAAATGCAGGGGCTCTTCTGCCTTTGGGTCAATAAATACACCATGACAATAATTGACTGTTTAATCAATTGAACCAATTAATGGCATGCCCCCTCTCTCTGTTACTCAATAGGTTTATAGCAATCACAGGCATAGCAAGGCTTGAAAAGTTATTGCTTTAAATTACTCCTCTGCTGCATCTGATGACATTACAACATGTTTCTACAATGTCTGACTTGGCACAGGCTGTAATGTTTGATGTCCAAACACTAACACACACATATATTTGCACATGCATTGTTGTTGATTATTCCTCTTCCTTTACATTAAAGCAGCGATATGTCAAGCGTGCCACCGCAAATGGAGTATTTAGTGCATATCTTTATAGCTGTCACCAGCAGGGCTAATATAATACCACTCAAAACAACAGTCATGCCTGTGTGCATTTTATTGACAATTAACCTCCAATTAGCAGCATGGATGGATAGGGTGACCTCCAGAAGTGCCCGTGCTTGTGTTTATCATGGCTCCTCTGTGAGCATGATTACATGAGATGAGGCAGTTTGCTGTGAAGTGAAACCCCCTGGCTGCCTCACTGACACTCGCAGTGACAGATAGAGAGGCATTTAACACGTAGCTGTTAGCTGTTAAAGCAGCGACATGGAAATAAAAACAGATTAGTAACAAAAATGTTCCAAATCCATTTTTGTCCATCCCTTTCTTTCTCTTCCTGTCATACACACATCCAGCCTGTATACAGTCAGTGAGTCTAAGCCCTGTCATCTAACAGCGACAGGGATGTGTGAGACACATCTGCTACCTAAGCCAGCACCTGACCTTGAATTGACTTTCTGTGATGAAGACTTATGATTGATCCCCAGGCTTTTTACCTCCAAGCCAGCAGCTTTCCATCCTCTCTTAAGAACATAGGTAGGAACCAGAGACACATATATCTCTTTCTCTGTTGTGCTCCTTCCATCTCTTTTCTTTTCTTTCTTTTTTTTATATTTCCTTTTGCTACAACTTTCAAGGGTATGGAGGACATGAAATGGGACAAAGAGGTAAGGCCAAAAACATGTTTGAACTGTAGTTAGAAAATCACTACATTACAGCACTGTAAATTAGTGAAAATTCCTTTTCATAAAACAGTCTTTGCACAGCTGGCGTTCTCCTTATTGATGCCTTAATTTTGAAAAACATTGTTTCATGTTTCAGTTTTTCTTCTTAATTTTTCTGGCTCACTCTCGAGAGAGTCGGCGTTAAAAAAAACATACAATAAAAGATTCAATAGTTTTTTTTTTTTCTTGTAGTGTAAAGAGTGCAAGAAGATGACCAGCACAGGGCAGGAAAATGAGATGTTTGCCAAGGTACAAGTTGATAGATGTTGAAGGCTGGGTTATGCTTTCCGCATAAACAAGATGCACAGAAATCAGACAGGTGGAATCAGCACGAGAGAATGTGGCTTTTATACTTTTTAAGATACAGCTAGAAAATAGAGGCCTTGAAGGGTCTGCTGTCTACCAGTCCACATTGGGACATTAGCAGAGTTGTCCACCTTGTAGCTGAGAATCATTAAGGCCTGCAATTGCCTATGAAGTTTGTAAGCAGAGTTAACTCTCAGAGTCTTGGCACCATCCACTTGTTTCCTGGGGGGGAGGTGAAACTTCTCCAAGAACTCTACCAGGTCCAGTTTCCTTTTCCAACTCAGGCTACATTACCATTACCTGGATAACTGGACCTTCACAGACCTTGTTATGGTATGTTTGTAGGATCCATCATGTTAACCACTCATGCTGCTGAAAATCAATCAGTTGGCTTTCTCCTCTGACTTTAATCTGAGTTTATGTTTTGCAATTACTGTTGTCCCTAGGGCTACATTTGTAGTGTTTCCTTCTGCTTCCCGATGCGGTATAATAATTTGATCCGTGTGACTTTCTACAAAGTGCGAGCACAGCAGGATATCTGGTTGAAAATTTTCAAATGTGTTGAAAAAGAAATCATGATTTGAAATGAGTTCAGCAAGTATTATCACTTTAAACAAACCTTTTGCCACAAGAAAATCTCTTTAATATAATCTTTTGAAGAAGAAGGGAATCTAAATTGGATTTTAAAGTTGTCTTTACAAGTATATCCCTTCTAATGTTCAATTTGAAGTTTAGGACTGTAACATATGTAATGTCACAATTCTTATTTCATGGAAATATTTTTAAATGATCCAGTTGGAGAGTTTTCTTTCAATATAGGTTTTTTTCTTTGGTCTATAAAATCTCATCAGGTTAAAAGTCAGCACAGCACCATTTAACATGTATCAAGAAATCATTTTCTTGTAGCAACATTATGCCGCAGAGCCAAATATCCTGCTTCAAAGTAATGGCTACTAACAGGAAGCTGAGCTGATAGTTGCTCTTTTCAAAAAACTGATATTACATTTTAAATCAGTTCCCTTCCTTCAATACTAGATGATTTGTGCAACTATGTTTTAGCATTTTGTTCCCAGTAGCAACAACAAAGAAATGATCCAAATAAGTTGCAGCTCTTATTCGCACCTCTGGCTAAGATCCTCTCCATGGCAACAGCTGCTAAGGCTGATGGGCATCATAGTGTTTAGAGCCATCTTGTGGAGCTCAGGGTAGAAAAAAAAAACATGAGATCTGAGAAATAAAGTCTGAATATGTATAACAGAAGGCCATAACATAATCCTCTACTGCCTAACAGACATACTGGTGCTTTCTTCAAGAGGAAACATTTGGGATCTTTCATTCAACTTTAAACAATGATCAGCAGAAGTTCAAAAAGCTTACGCAACCAGCAGCTTTTTTTTTCTGCAGCTCTACACCTGAAGTGCTTGGTGATAATTAAGTCATACCTTCTTTTTATTTGCCTGTCTTTGTTCATTTATGGCCACCTCACTTCGTGCAAAGGTGTTTCAACACACACAACAACAGAAAAACTGCTGAGAGGAACATAGATCTACGCAAATTTCCTTCCAACTTAGTCCTGAGGTTGCAATCCACGGTGCAGACAGGTGTGAAAACACATACCCAGAGGTGTAGGTAGGAACAGGTGTTAACTGGAGAACACGTCGGTTTGGTGCTCAGGTATCTTGTTGGTGGTGAGGTGTTGTTGCACAGCAACACTCTTTGGTTTCCATCATCAAAGCACCACACTGGAGTAGTGCATTTAAAAACATATTCAAATACAATATCTGGTTGAGTAAATAGATCATGATACAGATAACAATGGATGGTCAGGAGGGTTTCAACAGCGTTTCCAGGGGTGATGTGGCAAAATAAAGAACAACTTGAGTAATTTGAATGACTGACTGCAGTTTTTATGCACTCTGTGGGCTGGATGTGCTCTTGGGGCATGTTTGTGATGGATAGTACAGCAGGGGTTACGATGCCTCAGGCTTGTTTGATCCAGTGGTCACATTCTTAAACCTCTGTGAGCAAGGTCATGATGCCTCATCTGAAAGATAATTCTATTTGCATGTGCTCCGGTGCCCTACTCCTACAGTTTGTATGCACAAATCATTTTTAAAATGACTGGTGAAAACCAAATTTCAAGAATTATCTTTCTCATATTTTTTTTTTTTAAATGAAAGTCATATTGCTGTTCCTTTCCTTGGAACAGATACTGTTTTGCATCCTTTAAAGAAAATAAAATGTTTTCATCTTCAAATTAAGTCAATTAGGGTGAATCTTGAATTTGAACCTATTCTCTGGAACTACACCCATGTATCTCTAATCTTAAAGCACAGGTCTGTACTCATAGTACTGTGCACAATGTATTAACGTTTATCATGCTTTCATGAAAAGTTGTGATTAATCTCAGATGTATAACATCAAGGCGCTGCTTTGCAGTTGAAGGAAAGCCTTTAAATACCCCACTTGAACCTTTGAACCTTCTTATCAACCCCCAGCTTTTCACCGTGGCCTCTATTCCATATTTGCAGTGCTCCATCCGTCACCGAGAGCATCATCAAAGCTGTTTATAATATTATGTTCATTAACAGCAGCAGATTGTGCCATTATCCTTTTATCCATGTCATAGTATTGAGGGAGAACCTTGAAAAGACATTAAAAACAAAATCATTCGGATTTTGCTCTTTACCTTTGATGTCAATGCACCTTGGATCGTCTTTAACAAATAAGGCTTGAAACATTCAGATTCAACCTGTTTTGGCAATAAAATGACTGATAATAATCAGGGGAATGAATGTTGCCTTTTTCCTTGACATTTAGAGTCACATCCTAACACAGCATTAACAGTACATCCCATTATATGTTTTTTGTGTAAGAAAATGTAGTTTTTCTGTTGTCATGTTTTAAGCAGTAATGCTACACAACTACAAATATATAAATTGCTTCTTCAAATCGCATTACTTCTTTGAAGAGAGAGTGTAGGGTGGACCCAAAGCTTCCATACATAGTACATATATAATGCAACCCTGCAGAGCAGATGGAGCTGCCTGATTCATTTTTGAAATCCTGCAGATCCATCTTGCTATGAACCAGTCACAACCGATTTCACTCGGTCCAATATTGACCGGACCAATCAGAGAAGAGAGGCGGGAGCTGTAGGAGCTGCAGACATGACGTCAGCGGGAAGCGTCTGAATGGTTGAAAACAATGGCGGAGTGTGAAGCGGTCTTCGTGGATGCGGCAATATCTGCAGTTTTATCGGATATAGACTCAAAATCTTCTCTGAATGAAGAATAGAGAACGTCACTCTGAGCCTTTTTGATGGGAAACAATGCTTTTGCTCTTCATTGGTCGGGTGAAGAGCAAAATCGGACTAGTGAAATATGTCCGCAGTGGATATATGAACTTTCTATCTGGTGACAGGTTACAAATCTGCTATGTCACCGTGGCTTGATGTGGATTGGTCTGTAATGAGCACGTTGTCCAATCACCAGCTGCTACATTTTTTTAAGTCCCGCCTCTGAAAGCACTCTCTAGCGCCCCTTACCCAGATGGACTAGTGAAATATTTCCACGACGGATATATGGAACTGTCCGTCTGGCTTTTCATGTTACGTGCTTTACATAATTACTGTTGTTTCGAAAACACATATCAATACATATCCTCCACTGTTGAATAACTTGCATTTGCAGGGTTGAAGTTATGCTTGTAATGACATCTTCAAGTAACCCCCACAGATAACCCAGGGTATCTATAACATAAAAATATATACATTTTACATTTCCCTTTGTATGGAAACTTATGGCCTATCCTATATATTTAAAAAAGACATGACTGAATCTAGCCAAAGTTGTCACTCTAATCGATTCCAAACCAACGGTGCTCACAGAGCCTTCAACCAAGAAGATCAGGAGTTGAAGCTCAGTCCAATGGGGGGCGCCAAAATTAACCCAAGCTCAAAGTGCTTCTCAGATAATCCAAGAACAAAATGAAAAACATCAAATGTTGTAACACATTCATTTGTGCCAATTTCCAGGCAATATGGCATTGGTTAGGAAATTTGATTGGTTGTGATGCGGAGCTCTGGTTTAACAACAGTTTGCAATATCAGGGTGGCAGGGACTGTGTTCGTGTGTGTTTTATGGGATACACAACATACCTGCAAGGCAGTACAGAATGATAGCCCTGAATGAGACGTTTTCCATTGAAGTGATTAAAATGATTGAGGACAGTGGAGAACTCATTCATCTCTGAGCAAGGTGACAAGGGACACTCTGTATGTGTGAGAAAAGTGCCCTGGTGTATTCGTGTATATGTGTGTGTGCATGCATATGTGTGTGTGTTCACGTGTCACAGATGTAGAACGAGTTGTGAAATGGGACTGGCATAGAGGCGGCCAGAAAGATCTGGAGCGATGCCCACAGGAGGTCTATGTCTTTTCACTGTATCACTGTACATTTGAACAGACAGCTAAATATTTATCGCAACCCCACCAGTGTCTACATTCTACGATTCATTTTGACCTTCATGAAAACAAAGTAAACAGTTTCTCATTGCCAACATTGGAGCAATTTGTACTTTAATTGTAATGCTTTGTTTTTTTGCCTTTTTTTTTTTTGGCTCTATGATGGTCACACAGAAGCAAGAGCGGCATTACTCGAGTGGAAGTTCCTTGAGGGTTCAGTGGATGTGATTAAGCTGGACTGTAATCAGTTTGTCTCCTCTGTTCAGCAGATTCTCTTTAATTACCTCGGTGAGGGGAGAGAGTGGGTGGCACGGGTTGTCTGGCGTGTGTTTCTGGCTGTGTGTGCATGTGTGTGTGTACCT
The DNA here is from genome assembly GCA_008086565.1 of Thalassoma bifasciatum. Lineage (NCBI taxonomy): Eukaryota > Metazoa > Chordata > Actinopteri > Labriformes > Labridae > Thalassoma > Thalassoma bifasciatum. Next base: position 583,512 of record RPOG01000057.1, read on the forward strand.
TACCCAGAGCTAGGTACAATGAGCTCAGTCCAGTAGTTATATTTGGTGCTAATGCCATCCCTGTTCTCACTCTACTTGACACAAAGGTTAAACCACACCCTGCACTCTGAATGAAAGTAGAGCTAGCCTCGACTGGCCTTGTTGGCTACACATAACCGCTCTCCAGCACATTAAGTGTATGTCTAAACCCACTTAGCATTGGCAGCCTTGTGAAAGTGTTGATTTGAGGTCTATGGGTTCATGTTTCTCTCCTGTCTGTCTGTCTCTCTCTCTCTCTCTTTCCCTCTGCCTCTCCCATCACGCGCTCTAATCTCCCGAACCCCATCCACACTCAGCGTTCATCCCCTGCCTTTAGGATTGGTTTCACACAGTGATCCCCTCACTGACCAGACAGACGACTCAACAATTAACCTCCAAGGCTGACCTGAAATATCTCAGACCTTCTCCCTGCAGCTTCCTTATTGGCCTCTAATAGATTTCTAACAGGTAGAAAAAGTGGATTGAATTCTGCCCATCCAACCCTTAGGCACTGTGTGCGGAGCCCTGTTCATTTTGTCGTCATTTTTTTTCTCACCCTTTTCTCAAATCCACAGTTGTGACTAAGTTACAAGATGCTGTCTCAACTGAATATCTCTATTTGTGTAATGGTAGAGCCAGGCTGGTGATGCAAAGTCCTTAAACGTATTCCTCTATGCTGCATACTTCACAGAATTATCCTTGCTAATAACATATCCATTTCCATCCTGTTCGAGCCCACCACTTGGGTTATTGTGCTGATAGCTAAAAAGCTTCCATGAAGAAGATTAGACCCTTTTATTGAATGTCACTTTAAGTCAGGCAGAATTTAGTGCTGATGTAGCGTCTTTTCCCCTACCTTTGAGGCTGTCATGGCTTTAGGTACACCCTGCTGTGTTGTAGACACATGCTGGTTATACACTGATTTCTACCTCCCTGTCCATTTCCTGAAGGTGAATGACTCCCAAACTGCTCTCTCCAGGAGGCAGCAATGTTGAGATCTCAACTACTTGTTATTATTTAACAGTTTTCCATGAGGCAAACTATTAAATGTAAGCTCAGAGATCCCACAATGTCTTTAGTTGAGTCTGTTTACCCACAAAGGCACAGTTACTCTTCTCAACACTTGTCTCAGGGGTCATTATACTGTGAGGTCTTGTTGTCTTATCAGCTGTTTCACACCAGAGAGCAGCCAATTAGTTCATGGAGTATAAACTTAACTGTCTTAAATGACTGATGAGAAGATTCTTAAAAACATAAAATATTGTCATTGCTACAGTTACTTATCAGCATGGCATGAATTTTACATTTTGTACATTGGTTATTTGGTTCCTAGATGGTTCCCCCAGGAGGTTTTTCAACTCTGCTTAAAATCAAACAACAACATTTGAACTGAAAACCATTGACATTTCAAACTATCAAGTTAGTATAGACTCCAGTATGGAAAAAAAAAATCCTTGAGAGTAGCTTAGTTTGTAATTTTAAACCAATGTAAAAACAGTGTTTCTCAAGGGGAAGTAAAGACTTGATTGGAATAATTCCTCAAGAGCTTATTGAAAGTTGCCCCTTTTTAGACGGCTCATTATTTTGAGAAATCTGTTGTGAATTTTACAGTCATATTTATGGTTGACTGAATCATTTTTTCCATGTTTGCAGAGCTTACAAACACACAGGTAAAGAGGGCTGTTTGAGGAAATGAGAATTAACTTATCTGACATTTTCAACAAGCTCAGGAAGAACACTGTCCTTTCCATTACATCACTCCAGAGTCTTTTGTTCATTATTGTAACATTTTAGACATAAAGGGTGTTTGACTTCATCCCAAACCATGGAAACAGAAAATATTTGACCTATCCTCTGTAATATTTGTTTTGGACACACAGCAATATGTCCATGAAGATTCAAGACTCAAAGGTTTTTATTGTCAATTTTCTAAAAGTATGAGGGCAGAGTGAAAAATCAAAGAATTGGTCAGCCCCTCCAACGGTACAGATAAAATAAAAACTTCAAAGTTTTAATATTGCAAAAAAAAGAAGTAAGTTGAAAAATTAGAAGTTTTAAATTTGAGGATATAAGGAATAAAGTTTAAAAAAAGAACAAGAGAACAGCCCATGTACATAGTGCAGGTTGTGCAACGTTGTGACTAGCTTAAGATATAAACTGTAAAATGTTTAAGGACAGTAGTTCAAATGATTGTAAGGTGCAACAGATTAGATTTTTTCCCCCTCTAATTTAATACCTAAACAGGGAAGGTGGGGTCCTTTTATGAAGAGGGTCTGCCACAGTCCAGGGAGCAGGGGATGGGGGTAGTGAGTCAAATTCAGCATCCTGAATAAATATAGTATCTTATCTTTTTTTCCTTATTTTGATCAGCCTCCTAATATGCTCCCACAATAGGGCGTTGCACGTGTAACACCAGTATTTTGAAGGGTCATGGGCTAAAAAAAACAAACTATAAACCCTTTGCTAGGCTTTTTTTCCCCCCTTTCCGTAACAGTTGCATACTTTAATTGAACAAGTTGCATCAAAATGTTGACTGAAACTTCAAATTTACCCCCAACATTGCAACTTTTGGGGCAACAACTTAAAGATGATCTTGAGAAATCTTGGAGGAACTATCCCATGCACTGTGTTCAAGCTGAGTGGGATGGTCTTTCGTTTTAAATAATTCAGCCCGCAAGTCAGGCACGAGCGTGGAGTCAAAGAGTTTGCCCTTTGCTTCCGTGTTCATGCATGTGTTTGTGGTCATTGTGTCAGTTGTAGAGGGGAAGCATATGCACATCAGAGTAAGGTAATGACTCATAAGACAGCCAGTAGGACTTATCCACTAATAGATCTCCTGGGAGATAACCTAATCCCCCCAACAATATCTTCTTATCATATTACAAGTGAACTATGTACAGAAAGGGCTTCTCTTTCCACAAATGAATACTAAGCCCCTATACTTACCTTTAAGCTTATTAGATTTGATCTGAAACAGAGCAGTATCAAGTATTCTCTCAGATGCAAGGCTGATCACAGATAATAATCCTTTTTGAGATTAGTTTTACAGCCTACCGATTACCATGACTTTATACAAAGCAACGCACATGTTTTTACAAAGCCAAAGTATTTAAAAACCCTCGTAAAAATAACTCAAATTTAGTTCATCACAATCAAGGAAGGAGCCCCGCGCTGGAGATTTGCAGCATACTGTCGAACAGTAAATACACTGTGTAATCTGCTCATTGGGTGCTTTTGTCATCCACAGAGATCACAAGAGGGAGCTTGTCAGTGGCAAAATGAAAGTTAGATTTCTTTTCAAGGTGCGGATTGGAGATTAGTCGTAATGCTCATCTCTATCTTTCTGTCCGCTTTCACAGAGATGATGCGATTTGCAAAGAGATGAGACCCTTCTCTTCTCTTCTTTCTCCCTCTGTCTCTCAGTCTCCCATCTATTACCTCCTTCTCCTCACTTTCTGGTGTTATACGTCTCCTTTCTTCTCTTTATCCCTTTTTTAACAGTTGCTAAGCTCAGAAGTGGTTGCTAACTCTTTTGAGGACTGTAAGTAGTGGAGATTGTAAGAATGAGCAGAAACTCTGAACAGAGCCCCATGTGGCTCTTTGTTGCCACCAATTTCATTGACAGTATGAAACCTTCACAGAGCGTAAATGACGTCACACAGATTGTAAATGTTAATTTCGGCTTACCTTGGACTAATACAGGAACCAGTAGAGTTGGAGCTGAGGCCATCACCCTGCCTGCCAGTAAACAGCTACAGCCCACCCAGCTGTCAGTCAAACCACCGATTATGTCAATCAAAGTAGATTCATTTCACAGCCCCCACCCATCCCAAACATATCAACAGCCATGGGGAGAAAAACCCAAAAAGCATTTCATACCTGTCTGTGGCTGTAGATTTTTTGTATTTCTGCTATAAAAATTGGCATTTCAATTTCTCTATGGCTTTTGTTGATGATCTCAAGTGGACGAGGCAAAGAACTTCAACAGAGGTTACCACTGAGTCAACTCACAGCAACTATTGCTCTTTTTTGTGTATGAACTTTTGACAAGATCTCTTTTTCGTAAACAAGTGTGTGATGTGTCCTGTTTTTCATCTTTCAGTGGTATTAAAAAGAGGTTAAGAACTTAAAGAGGGGGTGATGTACTTTTTTAAAGGCTTTATTCTATCTTTCTTGTATTCATGTTGTAACTTTACACAACTCACGCCTTAAAGAATATCTCTATTTCTCAATCTGGTGTTGAGAAAAGCCTAATTCAGCTTTATTTGAGCTGCAGCACAAACCTCATTTCTTCTGATTGGCCTTTGGGAGGCCATTTGCAACTATGGCCCACAATGTGTCTACAAAATCCAAATGCAATTTGCAAAAATGTGATAAAACACAAAATGTAATAACTAGTTCATAATGTAACAAAAGTGTTGAACCAGAAATGTGATAACTTTTTGGGTCAGTTATTTCATTTTTGAGTTCCAGTTCATATTTTTTATATATATATTTCAGGCCTTTGTTATATATTGAGCTCAAACATGGCCTACAATGGGCAGACTTCGGTGTTAAAGCCCCCCTCCCGAACATATTATGAACCAATTTGGAGATTCTTATGCAATCACATATTTTTTGCAAGTCTTGTGAAGCTCCTGATAAGACATGGTAGCATTTTTAGAGTGTACTGTTTCAAGCCTATAAAAGACAGATTTTTGGTTTCCCAAAACACATGAATAAGTAGCAGTTTGAGAACCTGCACATATTTTGCATGACCATCCAGCATGGTTACTTTTTATCTATTTGAAATTTGGGAAAACATCATACCCCCTCTTTAAATCTAAAAGCCAACTTTAAACCCTGTGTTTGGAGTTTCAGGTGAGCTGGGGTGGCATTAACTTTACAAGATCGCAAACAAAAAAGTGATATCTGCATCCCAAAGTCCCTTGCTCTCCAGTGTAATATACGTTAAAGCTGTAAATCTTCTTCTCTTCTTGTACCTACTGTCTCATCCAAACACAACCTTCTCTAATTGGTCCTGTGTAGAGGGAGGGACCGAACCTTCCTCTGCTCCTCTGTGCTCATCTGGAGTTTATTTATTTAGCGTTGCTCAATAGTTCTCAACATGCTCACAGATCACTAGCCAATGGGGGGAGGGAGACATCACGGTCAATTAGGTGCCTAATGAGTTATCACAGATGAATTAAGGCATTTTCCCCAAGACTGCTTTTTTTTTTTTTTTGTCTGTCCATCATGATAACATATCATAGTTCAGACACTTGATATACTTCAAAGATTGAGTGCTCTGTTGTAGCTCTGAGAGATGATGTAGATTGTTTTTTAGGCACATTGAACACAGGTTTTTTTTTAATATTCTTGGAGACGCTACAAGATCATAGTGTTTTTTTTTCCCCACAAACAAACCATATGTATATTTCAGAAAGATTAAAAAGTAATTTTTCATTTTTAAGGAGTTGAGATGCTTCAGTCAGATCAGCTATGGTGCAATGGAGCAACATTCCCTTATGAGGTTGGGAACTCGGAGTGGGTTGCAGAATAAATCTGAGTCATCATGAAATGTTAAAGTCAGACAGTTGAAAGAAGCATGCAACACTAGTTTGGGCAGCATTCCTTTCTTTATTCAGTTTCCACTTTTGCTCTTGTGACTGCTGCATAGTTTGAGCTTTTCAGGCCTCTAAGATGACTCAAACAGCGACTTAATGCTCAAACTTACAAGTTCACTTCAAAACATTTCAAAGCAAAAAAAAAAAGAAAAGAAAAAAAGAAATAACCATTGGATAAGATGTTTAATTGTACATGCATCCATGTTCCAGGTCTTGTGAATTGTGATCTGTCTGCCTTTCTTGACATAGACAGCAGGGGAACCCTTCATCGCACTACCTGCAAAAATCTATCCAGCTGCATAGGATTAAAATGTATGAACAGGTGCTGTGCTCTCAGCCATGTTTATTTACAGATCAACCCAGCATTTCATCTTTTCCTCACTTGCAATAGTCTTTAATTTAGGGCAAGGAATGTGGGTTTTCCTTTTGAAACACAGCTCTGGCGTGGTGCCAGCGTCATCTCGTGCTGCTTAATTCTCAGTTCCAGGTTCTCAGATAACGACAGGATTTTGTATTGACTGTCGAAACTGCTCTTATTTCAGCTCTTGTTTCATTACACGGCGTCGGCGTGCGTTCAATAGGTCGCTACACAAGTTTGATTCACGATTGTTCCCCCACTGCTTGTTATTAGTGCAGCATCAAAGCCAGACTTGGTAAACACATTTGCATTTTAATGACTGATATAGATTGTTCTCTCGCTCGATACCACCATCAACCCACTATCCGCCCCTGCCTGCATAAATAGAAGGTTGGCTGCATTAAGTCTAGTTAAAACCACCCCACAAACACACGTGCTACCTCACACACACGGTAATGTAAGTGACAATTAGAATGCAGATGTAGCATGATATTTAGCAGGCTGTATTATTTTTAAGTGGCTGCACAGTGACCTGTAAACTCTGCACAGAATCAGGTGGCAGCAGGCAGAGGATAAAACAGCCTGGATGTGGTAATTAAGGAAAATAAGTGGGTTAATGTGTCCACATTGTCGAATGGTGCCGTTAATGTTAATGAAGAGAGATTGAGCGCTTGAAAATGATATCGCAAAGCACAAATGGATGTCATCAGAGCAGCAATCGGCCAATGACGAGTGACTGTTTGAGGATGCAGATCATTTTTGTGTCCCCTGCTTGTTGTTTTCTCTCCCCACCGCCACCTGCAGAGGATGATGCTTCCCATTAAGGAGAGTTTGTCTCTGTAGGCATGTAATCGGATGCAAATTAGAGCAACAGACTGCCAAATGAGTGCAGTTAAGGTGCTACGGAGCGTTTGAAGCAGGTAACACAGCCAAGGCACATACCTGTAGTGCTGCATTGTGTTTGTGTGGCACCTCTCTTGATAAAGATTCTGTGAAAATTGTGATCTTAGTGCCTTTGTGTGCCTCTTGCCAAGAAATTCTGCACACTGCAGGAATGGATGGATGTTTCTTTTGTAAAGGAAGTGTTCAAGCTTTGATGTTTGGCTTTTCACCAAACATCAAAACACTATCACTGTCAACTGTTTGCACGTGCCCAAAGCCAGTAGCTCTCCAAATATTGGCTCCTCCCTTAAGGTGAAAGGCAAAACAACAAGTTTGATATCTATTTACTCAGCTAACAGCATGCTTTTCTTCCTCTTCCAAAACTGCGCCCTCACACCCTCACACCCTCATTGTTCATGTTGCTGTATTTCTATCAGTGTTCTCTGGTGAGAGCAATTTATGTATTCGAGCTGAGATAATGTGAGCAAATGTTTTCAGCAGCGGTCCGGTCACTGCTAAGATCCTGTTCTTGTATGTGCACAAAACCTTTTTCTGCTATGTCACCCACTGACAAGCAATCAAGCCAATAACAATGATTTTCACAGATAGCGCCAGGTTTTTGTTGAAAGAAGAAAATATAATTGGCTGAAGAAAGTGAGGTTTAAATGCAGGGGTTCTTGTTTCATAAAAGAATTGCTTCGGTTTTTTTTTTCTTTCTTATTACTGACAGTACTGTTGTCACTTTACAATAGCAGGCAGGCTGGAGGCCCTAATTCATCTGTTTGTCTGTGTTTTCTTCCTCACACTGGAAAGGGAAGGAGGCTGTAACAGGGCCTAGCTCCACAGGGGAGAGTTGTGTTTAGTGGTGGCATTGATTTTATAAAAGGTTGCACAACAGGGAGTCTAGGTAAGGCTGTCAACTTTAGCTCTCACAAAAACACATCACACCGTCAAGCTAATTGTGCCCACTCTGTAATCCTAAAAATGTCAGAGGACACAGTATGGAAACATGTGTCTGCATTTCTTCCTTACAATGCATGACTGTTGTCTTTTGGCATGAAACATCCAAGTTATTGGTGATTTGCAGTAATCCAGCTCCAGTCTGTGTGTATTCAGCTACTCTCCATGCCTTTCTCACACGTTGTTTTCTTCCTGTACAGGTAGAGTTGTGTTTAATTAGACTTAAAATGAAGATAAAAGTCAGAGAAGCCACTAAAATAACACGGATGACAGAGAGGGAGAGATGGATTGACAGATTTGCATACTTAGCTGGACAGCTATTTTTATCCAATTCCATGCTGGAGGACTGAGCAAGTAATGGGATAGAGAGAGCAGAAATAAAACATGAGAGTGTCAGAGAGATGAAGACAAGAAGAGAGAGGAAAGAATTGGTAAGAGGGAGATGAAGTGGCAATGGAGGTACTTTTATTTTTACAGGTTGGAGGACACACATATATAGCCAGAGGCAGTTCATCAACCACTTGTCAGGACTCTCTTGCTCGTCTTGGTCTCTCTTTGGGGGGAATGTTGTCAGGGTCAGAATGTGGAGCAACCCAACTTGGACAAAAACTTCCACCACTCTCTTAAACTTAAAACCACTTAAAGCTCCTGAGAGGGGTGTTTGAGAGATTGTGAATCATATTGAAATGGTTGCTGCTGTCACTCAATGTCCTACAAAATAAACAGAACTGTCAGGGGAAAATTTGATAGAGAAGGTGTAACATTTGAACTGGATATGAATATGGAGGACCGACCCATTGTACGAAAAGAAAAAGAGTGAAATCAAAATACCTCCACAGTGGGAGCTGGGATACTGCACTGGTGACATGCTTAGCTACAAAAGTGATGTGAATGCCTGAGATGCCAAAACCTGTTGAACTTAAATTGGTAAATTCCTGAGGTTGGTGCAGTAAACAACAGAGCTGTTTCTTGTGTTGATTCAAAGCAGACAATCATGGCTTATCTGTTACTATTCCTTCTCTACTCTGCTAATCTGGTAAGGAACACTGCAGGAGGCCGTGCTGACTGTTGGAGCTGTCAACCAGGCTGTCACCACCCCTCTTTTTAGCATCATATACTTAACAGTAATTAACTCTTGGCAAGCAACAACACAACATAGGATTATTTGGTCACCTGTTTCAGTCCTGACTTTCAGGACTGCATTTTTTTTCTATTTTCTTTATTTTTTTCCTTTTGGTTTTCCATTTTTATTTCTTCTTTTGTATGTTCCAGATGAATTGTACAGCACCAGCAAAGGATTAAAACAAAATACAGTGAACATGTTGCTTTATTTAAAGCAAAACAACACTTTCTTAAAAAAAATTTTTTGGGGCCTTTTCATGTCGATGGGAGTGAGGACAGTGGATGCAAGAGGAAACAGGGTGAAAGTGGAGAGTGACAAGGGGTAAAGAAGTCACATGCTGGATTCTCATGTGAGGATAAACTTCATGGAGCGCAACCTAGAACAATAGGCTATCTGCACCCCAGAAAAATAACACTTTGGGGAAAAATCCTGGATATTGACGACAATTGACAAATATTTATAAGAGGGAAAAAAAATCACTTTTTATTCTATATAAAGCTATGATTCTGGACATTACCTGGATAGCACCATAAAAGTTGTCCGAATTAGGTTGGTTGTCCTGAGTAAGTTAGTGTGGATTCCTGGCTACAGGTTAAAGGACAGCCGGCCTGGCGGCACCCAAAACCCTGACTTTAAAACCATAAGTTCTATATTTCTCTATGGAGCTTACTTTTCCTTAAATTCCTCAACCTTCTGTTTCAATTCTCTTCCTTTCCCAATATCAGTCAAATTCAGGCTGCATGTTAACACTGTCACTCAGTGCTTTAAGTTCTTTGTGTCACTCATTGGCTTTGATCACAGTATTACCATGATATTACTGATGTTGAGCGGGTAATAATTGGGTAATGAACAGTGGGGAGATATTTCCGTATCCCAACTCATGGACTCACAGGCACACACTAACGGAGCCAATTAAGAGAGTTATAATGCAATGAAGCTGATCAAACAAAACTGGAAAAATGCAACTCACAAGCACATTTTAAACCGTTGATACCATGCCAACCAGTTCAACACTGTACCAGCAACATTGTGGCATCCAATTAAAGGTGCATTTCTCTGAAATAGAATCAACCCTTGCACCTAAATTAGAAAAGATCTGTCATGACAAAGACTGAGGAAAAAGTGTTTTCTATTCATTATAGTTATGTTGTTAGAGACTTTATCCATCTGCTTTAATGAAGGGGGTTAGCTTCATGACCTATTCCACAACCACCCACTAGGGGAGCTCTTTTCGGGCACTTTCAGGGAGCTGTTGTGCTGTCAATCTTTTAATAGTTTTTAGTGACACAGTAGCGTGAATCTGAAAATGACTCATGTTAAGAATAAATCAGGAAAGAAGCAACCACAACTGTTTTCTCTACAGGGGGCGCCAAAACAGACCAAAAAAAACAAAAAAAAAAACTAAAGTGCTGCTCTGGAGTTAATCTCACATTTTAGCTCAGTCACCCCATCAGAGGAAATTGTCCTAACTCTGTTAGGATTAAAGATGAATGATGGATTTGAAATCATTGCAGTTTGGTGCATTTTGCAAGCTAATGTTTCAATTTGCATGTCATTTTTGCTCTTCGAGGCTGTTTATATTTACACGGGCTTGTGTGTGCTTGTGTGTGTCTGCGTGTGTTTGTGCAACAAACACATGAAAGACAGCTGCTGCACACATCTATTATTCTGCAGACAAATGGATTGTAAGTGCCAGTTTTCTGTCACTCATTAGACACTAATCATTGGCAAATCCACTTGCCTTCCAGCGAGCACATCTTACTGTATTCCCTCTGTCAATTTCTTTTCCTTCCTCCCCACCCCTCTCTCCCTCTTTGCATCGTGACTGGCGACTCACTCAAAGCTTCTCCGTCTGCCCGCTGAGCTTCATGACAAAAAAAAATCTGGGGGAGATCATTTTATCTTACTCTTGATTGCCAGATAATTATCAGTTAATTATTTAGAGCCTTAAATTAATTTGCTAAAAATAGTCTGTGCCTGTGCGTTGCCAATGGAGACGGCTCCATTATCCCTCCCTCCTCCTGGTCTGTGTGTCTCTCCTTCGCCAGCTCCTTGTCTTTGACAGCTACTTCTGCCACTCATGTCTGACTGTAATTTAATAAAGAAGGAGGTTGTCCTTTTATATGTAAAGCAACCCAATTTCAGTGTAATTCTTCAGCACTGATGGCTTCAATTTCTCTCTGCTGGGTTTGTCATGCTTTCCTCTACCAGTCCTGAAAGTAAGGAGCAATTTACAGCATGTCAGTCTCACAGAATGAAAAAAAAAAAAAATGACTTATGATTTCAGTAAAATATTCCACATCCTACTGAGGCTAAAAGTTTGGATTTGAAGATAAAACTTAGTTCAATAACATATTGGTTTTATCTGACGATAACTTTACCTCTTAAGTTGATAGCATTTCCTTTTAACTCCTAACTCTTAGGACACTTCATTAGCCTGAAAGTGTTCTGAACAAAGAAATGTGCTGTAAGTGCTCTTATAATGGGATTCATTGGCTCAAGGAATCGAAATTTACCCTCTCCACTTTTTTCCCCTTCCCACTGCGTGCTCACACACACACACACACACACACACGTACACACACGCACTGCACACACAAACAAACATACGCACTGAACCAGGGGCCAAATAGGCTGACCTGCTGAATGGGTTTGTGCTGTGGTAATGATAAGGCTATTGAATGGAGCTGTACTCTGTCACGCTAGCCGCTGGGCCAGTGGTCCTAGCAAAGGAATCTGATCAATGTACACTTTTTTCTATCTTCCTTTCTGTCTCTTTCTCCCTATCTCTCTCACCACTGTTACCACTTCTACAACTATTTTTATCATTCCATCCATCTTTCTGCTTTATCCACAGGAAAACTTGACAATTTGTTGACTATTTGCTCTCTAAAATGTGTCTCATGCTTGACCTTTTGGCTCTGAAGCGTGTTTATTCAGAGCCTTGTGAATTCAACCATCCACACTGTTACCATTTCCCATCGGCAACTAGAAGCTGGTAATATCAAAAAATTTGAGCCGTTGCCTCAGATGACCCTACATCTGATGGGAAGTCTAATTCTAATATTTTTGGAATAATTGGGACATTGATTTTAATTACATTTGATATGTTCACAAACCAATCTCTTGGTGTCAGATTCCTGTCTTCCTCTGCACATGCACTCTCATGTATAACCCATTCAAATTAATCACTCAGCTTTGTGGTTTCTGTTATCAATATCTGCCATTTCCAGTAGCTAACCCTTGCTCAAATTTCCATCTCAGAGCAGAACAATGCCTAATTTCATTACCAAGTATCATTGCCATTTGCATTCTATCAAAATGCATCTTTTTTTTCCCCACGTTCTGTTCATTTGGGCTGCACAGAAGATTGAATCAGTGCAACACCAAAGCAGAAGACTCCATTGACATTTAAAACATTCCCCAGCAGTCTGAAGGCACACATCAAAGGCAGCTCAACATGATGTCCATTTGCAAAGCGCGCTGCGTGCCTTGATTACTGCTCTGTTCACAAGGAATGCATTAAGTGGCCACCTAAGAGGCTCCATTTCCAGCTTTATGCACAGTGATCACTTGCATAAGATGTAATCTGGACCTGCTGTGAACAGGCCAGGGTCAGATGGCACTTCTTTTTTTTTTTCATTTTGAATATATGTCTTCATTTGTTCAAAGCTGGAAGATTATGCCAAACGAGCTACCCACATAACAGTGGGACAATTGCAATTTGCTCTAAATACACTCATGTTTCAGCTCTTACAGAAACCAGACAGAAAATAAAGCAAATATGGTTGCATGTGGTATTGAAATGTTATATGAAGTGTTTATTAAATTCACTAGACCCCCTGTCATGGTATCAAGAAAACCTTCTAGCATCATGAAGTCCTTTCAGACTCTTTCTCCCTCAGTGAGTTCCCTGCACTTCACCTGGAATTACAAACTAAATTCAGGGTTTTTGGTTGTATTTCTTTCCTTTTTTCCCTTTTTTTATAGGTTACTTTTTTTTTTTTTTTTACCTTTCATGCCTTTGATGTGATAGAGGAGGACCATGGATAGGGTGGAAAAGGGGGGTGAAAGTGGGGAGTGACGTGTGGGGAACAGACCACCAGCTTAATGGTAAACCATATGGGATGTGATCTAAACCGCTTGGCCATTTGCACCATAATTCATGATTTTATACCCAAATTCAAGCTAGTATGGTATAATTTTCAGAGAATTCAGAAAATAATCAAATTGATATACAACCACTAATATGTTCTAAGGAAGTAATCATAGTTTCATAATCAAATGGTTATTATGTGCTTTACTAATTTCATTTAAAAAAGTGCAGTGATGTCATCTTGGATAGTAAAGCAAAAAATAAAAAATAAAAAATTAGCATCAAAAATATTTAATCTGTTGAGCACAATTTGTAACATTGCTGCATGCAATGCTTCAAAGGGCCCTTTATGCTCTTTTACCCTGCACATGATAAGACATGCCTTGAATTTAAACTATCTGATCTGGTTGAAAACTAAGCACCAGTAACTGCTGAGGAACACAACTAAACACAGTGTTGAATGGTAGTGTCCATTAACTTCTTGACACATTAAGAATGCATGCAGAAAGTAAAATTAGTTTAATGAATAAACCTTTATACACCAACAGGTAGAAGGATGAGTGAGATGATGTATGTCTGTGGGATGTGAGTGTGTACAAAGCTAGTGAGAGGCAGATGAAGGCAGTTGAAACATAAAGGCAGTGGGAAAGGCACAGCATGACACCAAAAGTACAGACCAGCGGTTGTGATTCATCACTGTCATTGTAGGGCAGAACTACACAGACTTATAGCATGTGCAGGGAAACAAATCTATATTGTATGTCACATACATTCTTTGTACTTCTTTAGTAGCAAAGCCAGACAAGACTTTTCAATTGATCACACTGTGCGGTGAAAAATATGACTTCCCCCTCACAGGAGGCTACAGGCACAGCGTGTCGGTGTTGGTGTGTCATTTAAGAATAAGGTGAGCCAGGTCAAAAAACAAACAAACCAAATGCAGTCTGGCTTAAGAAGTAAATTATACCAGCAAATATTTTGATTGGGGAGCAACTGCTGCATTTCAAGCAACAATGCATAATCGAAAACATATGTCCACACAGATGTCAGGGTAACAGTATCGACAGGAAATGTACAACCAGTGCAAAAATAAAGCATATCTGTAAACATGTGTACATGCAACTCAAAACAAATGTTTGGAAGAAACATGCAGCAGTGTGACAGAACAACTCCATCACCAGCAAGCATGCTGCAAATTAGTAACCATTGTAAATTTAACAACACATAAATTCAGTTTACATATGAAATAAAATTGCTGCAAATCAAACTATGACAGTATAACTTTGTAAAGAAATCCACTCAACTGTATCTCAGAGTGAGAAAATGGAATGTGTTCTGTTTGTGTCAACTGTTATAAGCACTTCAAGATCTGATTTGCAACTAAGTTTAAGCTGTCTAAGAAAGACAATGATAAACACAATGGTTAGAAAGTTGCTTGATTGATTATCGATGTCCAGCATTCATCAAGTAACGTGAAAGAAAATGCTTCTCCTCAAAATTTCCACCAGCTGTTGGAGGGGAATCATGGAGTACAACATAGGCACAGTGATCATTGTTATTATGAGTATTTTAAATCAAACTACTGCAGTAACAATAGTGGGACACCAAAGCTTCTTATCTTTTCCTGATCCCATAAAAACAGGTAGTGCCACAGAAGTGATAAAGAAATGATTGGTTGATTGAAATATGACACAAACCAAACAGAACCAGTCTTTTTTTTCCAATCAGTTTTAACACTACACATCCCACAGCAATGCATTACTGTGTTTTACCAAATAAATCTGATGTAAAATTCAATTCTGAATTTCTGAAACTGCAAACTATGCTTCATTTTTGAGGTATTTCAACTATCCAAGCAGCAATTTTCATCAATTATGAGCAGGGATTTGGAGGAGTCGTCATGAATACCACAAAGTAAATGTGTCCTAATAGCAGAAGGCTAACCTATTTTCAATAGAAAATGTAGCGATAAATACCATAGATGTCTCAAGTTATTAGTCTAAGGGCTGAATGGTAGAGAGTTTGGGAACCTGTGAGTGGGAAGCTATGGCTTGTCTGTTTATCTGTTAAAAAGAAAGTGCATTACTATGAGGTGAAAAGCTTGCATTCATTTCCCTCCCAGCAGCTCTATTTGTGCTGAAGGACAGAAGGTGGTGGTTGGATTCATTGAAGACAAAATCAATGAGAGAGCAACCCTGGTAATGACTGGCATCTCAAAGATTACTCGTGGGTGTTTTTCTGAATAATAAATACTGAATCCTGCACTTATCTACATTCTGCATCATATCAAAATACCCAGTTGGGCTGTCTGTGGATGCTTAGCTCTGTAATATTGTTTACCAGCTTGCTGGGGTGTATTAAATGACATGCTTGATGCCTGTGTTTCACACATGCTCGTCTATTCAAGGGGGCATCTTGTGAGCCATTGTAACATAGAGGTAGGGATTGATGTTTACCGATTAGATCAGTGTCAAGGGGGAGTGAAAGACCTGACCTTTTACAGTTTGACAAGTATGAACGTTGTAAACACAGTGGATTTGCATTGCTATGTTTCCACTTTGAAAATTACGCTAAGAGGCACCGGCCCTCGGCATCAGTGTGACATGAGATTGCTTTGAAAGAGGATGAAAGGCTGACAACAACCATAAAAGGTTATCAAAGATAATATTGTGTGGGTCTGTGTGTGTTTGCATGTGTGTGTGTGTGTGTTAGCCAGGATTCCTAACAAGGCTGTTCTGTTTTCTCAGACACTCAGTCACTCGCACCATTATCTGGACACCAAATTATTTTTTTCCTGCACTCTCTCCCCTTTCTTAATAGCCTATCCATGATTCAACAGGTCATTCCCATGGACCTAATCCTCTCATATCTAATTTATACCGTCTCTTTTCCTTTATCAGATGTAGTCATTACACACACCAGCCTCCCCCCCTCATTGAGTTGTTCCAACACCAGCTGGGTGCTGTAGTGAAGAGCTTTGAATGTTTAAGCAGAGGCAACCTTCCTCTCTACAGGTATAAATATTTCAACGAAGAGACGGGCAGAATAAATTGACAGGAAAATTGACATCAAATCTGGCTTTTAATTTTCAAGAGGAAAAAGCAGGCGGGAGCTGCAGGGGAGATGATGGAGAGGAGTGTAAGGGAGAGGAAAGGTTACGACCCCGATGTCAGAGTGGTAATATTATTCACTGAGCTTCTGATCCGTGCAAAATACATCCCTCACGATAATGAAAAATATATGTAAATGCCCTCTATGCACAGAGATATATACATCCAAGTCAAAAAAAAAAAAAAAGAAAATACCAAAAGAGCCGGAAACATCAATTTTCAACCGATAAGATTTAAGGAAGCATATGAGGTTTTGTGGAGACACTGGGAACATTGAAGGTTAAGAGGTGAAGCGTGAGTCTGATCACTGTGGCGGCATACTGAAGTATTACATTAATTACATTCTGTGAAGGGGAGGGAGAGGGCATCGAATAATCACCACCCTGTTGGCACCTTCTGTAATCCAACAGAGAGACAGCAAGAGAGGGAGAGGGGAGGAAACAAAGCGATACAGTGTGGTGCTTTTGTGTGTGCATGTGTGCAGTGACAAAGATGGATCAACAGGATAGAATTTCTTGATGGCACACCCTTGATTTTCAACCAAGATGCTGTTTTGATTACTTTGGACAAAGTCCAGCAATTTTCAGAGAGTATTGTTTCAGCATGGCATTCAGTTTGCTACAGATTTAATTATTTTCTCCATGTGAGATGAACCTGACCTGAATTTTTATTCTTGAGCACAAGCAGGCTTCCATTTCACATGAGCTGGAAACTTTTATTCTTTATTTCATTTTTTTTATTAAATTTATTCCCTTTTTTATTGTGTCATCGTTGTGCACATGCAGGTCTGCTGCACTCTTCAGAGACAAAAGACTGCAACAGTTTTCTCTTGCTACCGACTCTTGGAAGGACAAATCTGGCCGGTCAGTTTGTCAGTCTGTGTACCATTCTGATCCGTATTTGTTGAAATTTCTCTGCAAATATTGGAATGTTTGCGGTGAATTTTTGTGCAGACAATTGTCTTCTCAACAAAATGTGACTCAAACAGACAAACTTCCCTGATGTTGTTTTCTGTGGACTTTGGAGTTTCTCTGACTCCTCCATGATGCCACATTGAGGATGACAGTTTGGGGTTGATCTGAAATGTCTTGATGAATGTTGGAGAAGTAGCATGCTAAATTAGATTTTGGACTTTGAAGCATCACTACTGCAAGTTTGTTGATTTGTTTTAGCTTGATACATATTTTTTGTTTTGTTTTAATCATGTGTTGTCATCGGTAACAGATAATCAGAGAGCACAGAGATCATGTTCGGTGATGTGACAGTTATTAGATTTTGCCAACCTTTCCCTCCTTCCCTTTTTCAACTGAGTCCTCCCTCCTCCTCCCCATTCACAGACTCCCCTCTTCTCTCCACACACCTCAGCACCAGGTCACATCCCATTTTCCCGGAACTAGCTGCTCTGCTAATTCCCTCTGAGAGCCCCAGAGTCTATGTGCCACAGCCAAGCTCAGGATGCTGTCAGCCTCTTTCCTGCTCGCCCTACGGACCTCCCTCTGCTTGTATCACCTCACATAACAGAATGGCCTGTCCTCTTCACTTAAGAACCTCACATGGTGGCGGGAGAAGTATAATGCTGGAGGAAAAAAAAAGTTCTCACAAAAACAGCAAAGTGTTGATTAAGTTTGCCCTTTTTACTCCCTTTACTTTTTTCAGATGTAGGTGTAAATTAAGGAGCACCATACTTGTTAAAGAAAAAAGGAAAAAAAAGATAATGAGACACCCAGTGAGGACTTTCTAAGTGATCTTAAAGTTGTCTCACTTTTATGTTCTTATTCATAACCCACTATTTAAAATGAGATTTTCAGTGCCCAAAGTAGTTTTTTTTAAAATGCTATTTCTCAGTCTTAGTGGTCGGGTCAGACTTTCCAAGTAGAACATCATCTAGTTATGGCACATACGTAGATCATGTTGGGTTAACAAAGCTGTTTGTTATCACCTTTCAAACAACAGGGCTACGAAACTACAAATTAAAAAACAACTTGTTGCTTTACATCCTGCAAGAAGTCAAAGTTTGGAAAAAAGAAAAAAACAGTTAAAAAGACAGTATACTTCCAAACAAATTCACGCCTCTGCAAGAGTCATGTCTGGACATTGGTGGGTGATAGTCTCATGAGAAACAAAGCCTTTCCAGATAGTCCACGTGGGACCTTTGAAGAAGCAAACGGCAGACGCCAAGAATTTTAGATTTTATTAAAATATTCAAGTTGCTGGATTCACATATCTAGCTAGAATGGCTTTTTACATCTGTTATTCTACACTTTCTACCTCTGTCTGACTCTCACTCTGTGGCCGACTGCTGCACTCCTTTTCTTCCTCCCTCTCTCATCCCCCTCTCGCTCTCAACATGGTGGGTTGTGTCCAGTCAGTGGGCAGCTTTGGTGTAATTTGGCCCACAGGGGCTGTTGGCAGTAGGTGTGGGGATAAAGGGAGCAGGGATGGTGGGGTTTGGAGAAAAGCAGGCTTAGTGTGGGGCCTCGGATGCTAGGCCCAGCAAGCACATAGGAAAAGCATTAAATAAACATTAATGCAACTAGGTTACAAGAGATTTATTAAGGAGGCTTTTCAAGCCCCACTGTAGGTTTTTTTTTCTTTCTTTCTTTTTTTTCCCCAGCACTTTAATAACTCTCTCATGCACACAGGTAAACAAACTTGGTAATTTATTGCCATCCTCATAGGTGGCCATTGTGGAGAGTGTTTTAACTTGCTTTTGGCCCTTAAATGGATTTTTCTCCTCTTTCCTGGGTTATATCATCAAACTGAATGGAGTGGAGCTCCAGAAAAGCTTCTTTTTGACTCTACATCTGGGGTAAGTCTGACTTGGACATGATTTTGATGTCACTTTGTGGTGTTAAAAATGAGCGCCCTTAATCGCAGCTTACTGATGTTAAATGCACCCTCTCTGGCACGTCAAGCACTCAGATAAAAAAGTGACTGATTAAACATAGTAATGAGGACACTGTGACAGGACAAAAAACTCATTCTAGATATTTGAAAAGGATGATTTGCGAGAGGGAATTATAAAAACATGAACGAGCAGAGTGCTGCCATTGACATCACATCTCACTTGTGACATTGTTTGAAAATTGACACCGTTTGATTTGGTGCTGTCAGAAACTGCCATTGTGTTAGTGGCTGATATTCCTTATGCCCCATTTTTGACCTATAATTGTTGAAAAAGCTTAAAATAGTATGAAAAAGAAAACTCCCAAAATGATGCAGAAATGCAAGACATAGCAGCATCTATAAATACGAGAAATCCATCGAGATGAATTATTAAGCTTCGGTGTAGAGACATGTAAGGAATCCGTGCATCCATGGAAGACAGCCCTCCAGTCCTGGATGATGGTGCTGCTCTGCGTTGGTGAGCATCAGTGCACATAAAGTGCAGGCGGTAGCACTCCTCAGAGGACGGCTACAGGAGGAGGGCAGAGACTGACAAACAGAGTCGGGGCAAGCAAAGGCTGCATGATGCTCTACCTCTAGACCCTTGCCTCGCTTCTGCTTTGCTTTGAGCCCAACTGAGACACAGCTCAGACAGCATACTTCTGAAAGTTCACTCTGAGTAGGAGAGAAAGGAGGGAGTTCTTGTTAGAGTGAGAGAATTTAATGGACAGAATATCAAGGGGAAATGTAGAAAGAGAATTATAAAGAGAATGTGTTTGAAAGAGACAGCGGTGGACAGGAAGAAAGGAGAAAGAAATAGAAAAAGATTTATCTTCGGAAAGGAGAGACAATAAAGGCTGCAATGAGAGTGAGAAACTGAGGGAATGAAAAGAGTAACGGACAATTTGACAGAGAGGCATTCAGAAAGTGGGTGTGTGTCTGTGTGCGCGCGCCTGTGCACTCTCTCTCTGCATGTTTGTTTGATGAAGACTCTACCGAACCAGTAGTGTTGCTGCAGGACAATGTGTGTCAGGCTCCATCAATATGACATGTCTTTGATGTGGAAATACAAGGAGCAAAAGCACAGCCAGCCTCAGTCCAGTCCCCAGCGGGACACAGCTACCGCTGTGCACGTGCATACATGTGTATCTGAGAGTGTTTGAGGGAGACCAAGTCCGGGCAACACCGCCTACTTTTACCTGTCGCGTGACGGTAGCCTAGCTGAACCTCTGCAGCTCGCACGTGGCTATGCTTCTCCCACCAGCTCAATATTTCTATATCAAGTTTGCCTTTGATAACAAACATCAATAATAGATATTTCATTTGATTCCAGCAAACATTTAATCCACACAGGATTTTCAAAACCTTTTCCTATGCCCTTAATAATACCTGGGCTTGAGTATTAGTCTACAAACAAAATCAATCCGCCAACTCACAAAAACACTAACAAAAAAGGTGAGCTAACATTACCAAAGCTAACAAGTGCAACACAGCAATTTGCTGACATTCCTGTTTACTTTGTCCTTAGTTAGCATGTGCTCTTTTATGTCAAAGAAAGCAGTGGAATCTGGTGGTGGCTATTACACTATGGCTCAGTCTTTTCTAATCCTTGGATATTTAAAGTCACAACTCCAGAAACATGACTACTTTTTACCTCGGCTTCCCTCGACGTCAGACAACCAGATTGGGACTTTGCATGCTCCAGAATCAGCTTTAATTCCTTCATTTATACATGTGCCTTTATTGTTTCTTTTGCTTTTAGAAGTTTCTAAATAAACATTAGTCTAATTTTTTGAAGATAGTCTTTCAATTAACTGCTCAGGATGCAAGATTTGGTTTGCAATGGACATGTCAGACTTTAATATTTCATCTCTCTGAAGATTTGGTTACAAAAATTAATTTTGGTAACCACTTATCTAATGATTTGGAGCAGATTATGCAACTCTTCTTATTCACAGAGGTCAATAAATTGTAGATCCATAATGATTGATGATCTGATGGCACATATGAGGTTAGGTTAAAACATTTTAAGCTAAGTTTAGATTATTTCAACTCTGAGTTACATTTTAGTGTTAGAATTAAACAATGACTCAAACTTCAATGAATGGTTCAATGTATTTTGTGCATCTATTTGTACAAATTAGCACTACTCAAGTCAGAAACAGGCCTCAAACTATAGGTGATGTTGTGGACCCTCCTGAAGAATGGACTTTTATACATATGGCTCTTTTTCTACTTCTTTTTTTTTCACCATCTCCCTGACATGCTGCTGTCTTGCTTGCCTCAGAGTCATTTTCCCATTTTGTGCAATTAGGCCATGTTGAGAAGGGGAATTGAAAGCTGTGTTTCTGACTGCTGTTGTGTGTTTGTGCTGTTTTTTGTTCTGGGTAAAGTACTTCAATTTAGTTTAGCTAATAAATGGCACTGCACCATATGGTGTTCTCCATGGCTGATTGGTCTCTAGACAGAGATTGTTCTTTACCTGTCTCATTCTAAGATAACCGAACAAACAAGTTTCAGGTACACCATAACTGTCAGGAGTTTGGAAGTTCAAAGATATCTGTCTTTGGCAAAGTTTTACTTTTACATTTCTCCGTTGGGCCCCGGAGTTTTCAGCACGAGTCGAGCGAGGGGAAGGTGGACAAAAGAAGAGATAAAGACGGCCTGACAGAAGCATGGGAGATAAATTTGGTCCAGGCGGGCGGTGAGATGGAGACAGTTCTGGAGAAAGACATAAAGATGAGTCCATCTATTGGGCTTAGGAATGAGCTCACAGCAAACCTGCACTGTTTTGGTGCACACCATTTTGAAGGAGAGTAATCTAAGCATCGTACCTCATCAGTGCTTCACAGACAAGCAAACACACCTGGATGCTTTATTTATAGATGTAAAAACTGAGTTAATCACTTGCCCAGGGACTAAGAAATTCCCTGGACTTCAAGATAGATGTCTACCAAGCTGACAGAACAAACACGCAACCAGCAACGTGTAGAAAAACTGGCGTTTACATAATAGTGGCAGCCTGCTTACAAACAACACTATTCAGATGTTTAGCCCTGACAATCACAGGCCATGATGATTGTACCCATGATGCATTCAGGACTGAGCTGCGTCTTTAAGTGGGAAAACATGCAGTAGCGCTGTACACTCTGAGTCATTCTTCTTTTTTTTCCCACTGGGTAACAATGGTGAGAGGAAGATTTTTTCACAAGAAGACAGTGAAGATGTGGGGATTATTATTAAAGTTGTTTGCATTTTAAGAAGTAGTAGTAGGAGTAGTTGTCATGGAAGTAGTTGTATTAACAGTAGTAGTCTTAAAGCTTTTATCTACAATGCAGAGTGCAAGGTGACTAACATACTTGAGATCTTATAATTCTTTTAAGAAAGTGCATTCCTGTGTCTCTATTTCTCAGAGTGAGGGAGCACAATGACTAAAAGCCCCTTCCCCGGCTTTGATATGACTCATGGTACAGTTAAAAGACTTCCACCTGATGAGCCCAGGGGTCTGATCAGGCTGTAATCTATGAGTCAAAAATGTACCAAGGAGTTGAACCGTTGAGCGCTCACAAAGTCTTTTTTGGGCTGTTTCAGTTGTTCTTAAACTAAGCAGAAAAGTACAGGAACCTATATCCCTCCCAAGAACTTTTTGTTCCACCTGTTTCAAAGGTCAAGACAGAGCAGGGGAAAAGTCATGTGAGAGTCTGCTGCTCCTTTTCTTTAATGAAAGAACAGGCCTCATCGGGAGAATAACTTTTAAGGCAGGATCATTTTATGATGGGTGTCCTACTGGGTAAATTTATAACAGTGGTTGACTTTTTTATGTTACTTGTCGTATGTTTTGAACATTTTATGAACACCTTTGTTAATATCTTTGTATGGCTGCTCTAAGTCTCTAACCAGTTGTCAAAATTGTGCTGCTATGTGTTGTGGTTGGTACACTCTTGACATTAAGATTTTGACTCTGGGTAAATTACCCCTTAACTTATTAATTTAGTTTTAATACTTAGAATAATTTTGGCTGTCAAAGTGTTCACTTTTGAATCATCATTAATAAAATAATCGTCCAGAGTTAATATGCAACTTGTCCAAAATTGTTTATATAATTTTCTCTTCTAAATGAACTGACTTTTATCAACATTTAATTTAATATTAAGTTGTTGGTTTTGTTTTTTTTCTTTAAATCTGGAAATTCCCTTAAAATTTGCCAAATCTTGTAGATTAGATCAATCTTAAAATTATTACCACTAATTGAAGTTGAACAGATTGACTTTTCAAATTATTATATTAAGGTTGGGGCAATATAGTATTTTCTCTTTATTTGATTATTTTACAATTTTTCTCCCGGTTCAACTTAAGTTGAAAATCTATTACAATATAAAATTGCTGATTTTTGCAGTTTTTTAGTTCGCAGTGAAAAAGTTTAATGATGATGACGTCTAACGACTGTATCAGAAGTTATATTTCCCCAGAATATTTGCAAGTTAGGTTTTGAGAAATATTTAGCAGCAGTATATTTGGACTAGCTGTCTACTCTCTTTTCAGGAGCCTGCTTTTAAGTGTAAAATGAAACATTCAATTTGGGAAATAAATAGATTTGATTAAAATTTTGTGTAAAAAAATCAATCAATTATTATTATTATTTTTTTTTTTAAACAAAACCTCCCGAATCAGTTTTTTCCTCCCACCCCTACTATATCCATCTAATAATTTTAGTTAAACACATATCTCCTCGAAAACACAAAACTGCATGACACTGGGGTTTAATGAGCACTTTTGAGCAATGCCATGGCTGCGCTGCTCTTTGCTGATCTCTAATTTGTTCCTGCCCTTCTTATCATTTGACTCCTCATGTTTGCTGCTGGTTTTAAGTTCTTTTTTTAACATATTGAGTTCTAAGATCTCAGCAATTACTTTTAAGTGCTGTGACATCTTACTCAGCAGGACTCATGGCAAGATCTATCAAAATAAAGCCAAATTTTTTGATAAATTATCCCACATCACAACGATAAGCTTTGAGCTATTTGAGGTTTTAAAGCTATAATAAGTATAACCTCGTGGGAAGGAAGGTGAAAATGATTGAAGACACAGCAGGTGTCGGCCACGATTACTGATGTGAATAACTGGGAGTTGTGTGTTTTTAGTGTTTAGTTATTTCCATGTGTACAGGAGCTTGTGAATGTGTCTCCAAAAGGTGACCAGGTGTCTTTTTTTTTGTTGTGAGAGGTTGTGTCATCCTCATTCCTCCCAGGATGTGTGAGTCTTGGAGTGTCCAAGTGCAGTCTCCATGAGGTCAGTGGCTGCTGTGATAATGCTTAACTGATGCCGGCTGTCAATAGCCATTCACTGGGAGAAAAGTGCTCCGCCTGTTCAGTAAATTACACAGTGCGACGTGAGCTGTGAGGTTCAAAACAACCTGACCCCACTGTTGTTGGGAGAAACAATAGAACAATGACTGCAATCAGCTTTTTGCAGCAACCATCTGTGTCATGCTGCTGACTACAAAACACCTTTCCATTACTCCAGGGCTACAGCTATTAGCTCACCGTGCCATTGACTCCAAAGTGAGTTGAAGAGGTTATTGTAATGGCACATTAGATTGTCTCTGACCCTTCTTTATCCAGCATTTTGTTTTGCTGACCTTGACATAGCAGGGCTTTTTAAGCGCTGTAAAGCTTCTGGAGTGATCTATTCCAACAATGGCTTGTATTTTTCACAGCTGGACATATTTGCGCAGTGTTGCTGTATTGCTGATTACAGTGGCTTTTTTATGTGTTTGTCTGAGTTTGAGATGTTAATACCTGCTTTTCCCTTAACTCAGTATTTCTCACGGCTTCTGCAAACATGCCCGAGAGCAGTACGAGAAACTGTCAACAATGCACAAGAACATGCAGAAGCTCTACGAGAGCATCGGCAGCTACTTTGCTTTCGACCCCCACGTGCTCAGTGTGGAGGATTTCTTCGGAGAACTGGCAAGCTTCCGGCTCCTCTTCATGGTGAGTACATTGTTTTTCATTTTGGTGCATATACATGAATCACATTTTGTGTTACCTCACCTTTAAAGTAAACACAACCACACTGACAGGAAGCCACCGCCCACACTTGCACCCTCTACATGTTGGGTGTCATTGAACTCCTTATGTTTGGCAAATGAGAGCAGAATGTTTCTGCACAGTGCATCTTTTGTTTTGAATTAATAATAACATCATTTTCATGAAGCACTTGTGTCTGCTGTTTGTGTTAAATGGTCAAGAAATGGTGGTTAAAAACTGAGTGTGACACAGCCCCACCAAGAGTATTTTTCACCAGCCGTCACTGGTGAATAATTTGTTTAGGAGTTATGAATTGACATATGTTGAATTTAATCATCAGGGTCAATCACATCCACTACTTTCACCCATGTTAACATACAGTTATTCTGTCATAATCCACTCATAGTTAGGATTTTATAGGAGGCTTATTCCTCCTATCTGATATGTACAGAACATAATGTCAAAAAAGTCACATCTAAATTATTTTCCTCCAGAACAGATGGTGACTTTTTTCAGCAGAATTCAGTTTGTAGATATTTTTAAGATCAAATGGCACCATGCAATCTGATCTTATCAGTATTTCAACCAATTAATGGTGGTTTTAAAAATAGCTTGCTCCCCAAAGACTTTTAAATTGTCTCACACCAAATGACACTAAGTTTAAAATCATTGAACCATCAGCATCACTTTTGCTGTTGTGTTTTGGGTGGAAATACCTGGAGATTATCAGCTGTGGGGATTATAAAAGCTAAGTTTTTCACTCAAGGCTGGAAGACTGATGCCTCCTTTTGACCTGCGAATGAAATTATACAACCGATTTTATGAATTTCATTATTAGTAACACAAAAACGTCTATCATGGGGGTAGGGTCCTTTTTTAGGATTCAATCTGTCCCTCTGGTACTCCAGTAGCAGCTTTTCCTGATCTACAGCCTAAAAAAGTCCTCTGTTTTTCTCTCACTGATGTTTCATAAAACCCTTATTTTAGCCTCAGTCTGATTTGCTTCATTTTAGCCGCTGTCTCTTTAAGACTGCTCACCCCACAGACACTGTTTCATCTGATTGGCAAACCCAGTTAGGAGATCCTCCTGGTGTAATCTCCTTATTTTAGGAAGATTGTGTGAAAATAGTATGAAAATAGGGTTCTATTTTTAAAATTCATTTTGATCAGTTTATAGATAGATTCATAGATTTCTTTATGTGAATATGGAGCAGCACTTTTCATCAAGTATAGCTACTTCATGTCCTTTTTAAAAAATATGGGAAAGCAAAATCCTGCCTCTCCAATGTTTTAAATGAATGATACGTGGAACTTTGTGAGTTGTTTCCCACCACTGTCCACAACACCCACATTTTGCAGCAGACTTTGTTAAGCAATTAATCAAATGAAGCGTCATGTGAACTTAACCATGAAAGCGTCTGAGGTTTTAATAACAACAGCCTCGTGCTGGATTCACAGTATCCAAGCAGAGGATCTGCAGAGAATAATTGCTTACCTTAAATGAGAGTAACCAATGTCGAGGAAAGGCTACTGGCTGTCTCATACAACAGAGTCTCTAAGAATTGCTCATTAATCTTCATTCTGCCTTTCTGGCATCAACGCAGCAATAACATGATGCTCTAACTTATGTAATCACGTCAGTAGCTCGGAAGGCACAAACTAATAGTGACATTATGATAGCAGTTTCATGGCCAAGAAATAGTGGATATGAATAAAGCTGAGTGTACAGGCAGAGGAAAAAAAAAAAAAAAAGAGCAGAATTTGATTTCAGTGATGCTCTGAAGTGCTGCTCTCTTCCTGGTGTGGTGCATAAGGTCAGCCGAACACCAAACTGGTGTAGACAAGGATACAACCTCGGTGAGATCAGGATAAATCAGAAAATCACTCCAAATATTCAGTTTAAACAAAAGTCTTGATTGCATAAACAAAAATAAAATGGCGGGCATCAAATTCAAAGTCAGCAAAGGGAGAGCTATGCTAATAGATATGACCAATCTTTCACAGTTATTATTGAAGCTGTAAACATCATCATGCCCTTAGATTGTAACCCTGCTTCCTGCAACAGTTTTTCAACCTTTCTATGGAGCTGTAATTACCCATCTAACGCCTCTCTGCCATCATCAGGGTTATTTTCAGATCCCTTACACAGCTACAGACTGCTTTCTTAAGAGATCAGCAAGAGGAGAGACATTCCCACACTCTGTGGCCTGATCGTCCATAAAGATGTGTGATTTTTGGCCCAATCAGCTGCTAGTTTCAGCTCTTGGGGGATTTCAATTCCCTTATCTAGAATTGCTGGACAGTTTTTTCTTTACTTTTTTTCATTTTTTTATTTTATTTTTTTTTTGGTGTGGGAGAGTGCACCATGTTTTCCGGCCTCCTCTGTCTTTGTATTCCCTTGGTTGGCCCTGACATGCTTTCTGGTCTTGCTTTAAAGTCATTTCACTGTTCTTTGTAAGAATGTAACTGCACTCACCTGCTGTGTGATTTCCTTCCATATGTCATTTTTTAGTAGGTCATAAAGAAACTGTGTCTTCCAGGATTTTTTTTTCTATTGCATTTGTGGCATAACCTCCTTTTCTTTACTGAATGTTTTACTCGTCCTTGTTTTCCTCAATACCGTTTTTGACTGGAAGATTAAAATATGGGTTCTTTCCTGACTAAAGGTCTTATCAAGATTACTTTAGGTATTTTTAAATAATTAGGCATTTTTTCTGCAGGACACATGCATAATACACAAAATAATAAAAGCTTTAACAGTAGCAATCTTTTGAAGAGAAGCAAAAATTTGTGAGATTTTGTTCATGAATCCGTATTTTGGCTGTAACCAACAGCTTCTTTGACATGAAACAAGTAATCAATTATGGAAATGTTTAGCTGATGAAGTGCACACCCAGTTACTCAGGTAATTTTCTTGGCTTTAAAGATAACAGCTGTTAAAGGGGCAGTGTTGTGCTTAACAGGATTCACAGCTCAAAAATAACTGAATTTTTCACCCTGATGTTTCAGAAAACCCTTGTTTCAACCTCTGTTGGAACTGCCTTGTATTGATCTCATAAATTCACAAAATTTTGTGAGAATATTATGAAGATTTACATTATAATGTTCAAAAGTAGGACGAGCAGCGTGCCTACTCTTTAAATACCTGAGCATTACCAGCATGCCCCCCTGTAGCAGGCCTTGATATCACACTTACCAAAGATGTTTTGGGTGTGAGACACCCAACATTCAGCAATTCAACTTCGGGAAATTGATGTTGTGTCAAAGCACAGCATGAAAAGATATTATTTTCACACCACTCACTATTTATAGAGTATCAAATTAGTCAGGAGCCAGTTTTCTCACACATTTATGTCAACAGTGTCAATAAGTTGTTGCACCCATCATAATAATATTAAAAACTCATAACTGCTCACAACATTTTTGTTCTTGCAAAAATACTTGTTGATTATTTATGACAAGGAAATATTAACACTCAGTTTTCTTTTAACTCTCAGAATACTTTTATTTCCACTAACTGTGGGCCCTAAAACCTTTGAAAATATCATGTCTCTATGTTTGTCTTGCAATCTTGCACTTAGACCAAAAGAATATGTGACTTTGTTGTGTATATGGAAACTTTCCAAAGGCAACTATTCATCAGATTTATCAAATTATTTAATGTTTAAAACTAAATTGTGTGAATTCAGACATACTTTCTTGAGCTGATCAGTATATATGTGATTTTAAAGAAGGCTCCTACCTATATTTCTCCTATATTTTCCTCCTACCATTATTGAACTCCAGCTACTAATAGCATTGACCTCAGAATACTGAGTAAATTAAACCTCAAGAGACAAACATATTTTCTTAGACACTTTTGAACTCAGAACATTTTTTTGCAACTACTTCTGATTAAGATATGCCTTCTGGTTGACATCAGGGCTGTAATAAGAAGTTATGGCAGATTAGAATATATTATTTTAAAGTAGAAATGAGGAGAGTTTGTAATGTCAGAGCCAAGCTGATAAAGAGGCTTGGCCAAGCTTCTTAACCTGTTAAACATAGTTTCATTACTTTGCACCTCCACGCGTGTCTACGTGTGTGCATGTGCTGTCACTGCGGGGCATTGCGGATCTTCTTGGATTTTGTGAGAGGTAATGAGTCTGGAGAGGAGGTTAAGATGTTCAAGTCCCAAAGTAGATGAAATTGCGTTTTACTTTCCACCTGAGGGCTTAAAATATTCTCTGGGTTGCTGGGAAAAAGTTCCGGTAAAACGTATCAAATTTCCGTCTATTAAAGTTTGAGGTGTTGGGCATGTTCTCGCCGCTGTGAGATGTTTATTCCCTCCAATGTACCTCAGCACTACTTGTCAAGTGTGTAAAACACTTAAGAATATTAACAATGTCTTCTGTAAATGTACAAATAGAATGCACAAGTTAGACATGTTTATTTCTGAGGTGAAAAAGGATATCAATTACAACTGAAGGAAAATTCAAGTAACTGCTTCCTGCAGAGGTTTAAGAAAATTTGTTGACCGAGAGGGGAGAGTAATACACACAGGGTAAAGCAGCCCCGTTCTTCAATAGGTAATGTTAAGATAATGTTGAGGTAAACATCACATCATCTCAGAGCATAGAGAGCAGCCTTTTTCCCCCCTTGGTAAACAAGTTAAACACATACTTAATAGTCTTTGCTTTTCTACAACCTACAGTCAATCCATCCCTCCTGGCACCGCCCCAAAAATTCCCTGTGTCAGGATGATGACACGGTGTCTGAGGCAAGCTCTCAGTCTTCACAATCCATTAATGTGAATGGCAAGGTCCCCTTGTCTGAATCCTTCTCCTCTCTTTCCTCTGATCCCCATCTGAAACCAGCGTTTCATTCCTGCTGATCAAAGTGCTCCTGCACAAAACACAGCGCTCCCTCAAGGATTCCAGAGTTGCATATCTCCAAAAGAGGCATCCACCCAAGAAAATAAATTATTCTCTCAAGCAAATAGCTGCATATGAATATTTTATCACTGATTTAAACTTTCCTGCTATGGATAAGGGAAGGGAAGTGAGTGGGATAAAGTGTTGTGGTGTGCTTGAAAATGGGAGGGCTGGTTATAAGTTAATGTATTCATATAAAAACAATCCTTTAATCACCACATTCTTCAGATATTATTTATAGTTTTTGGCTCCTCAGCTCTGCTGACAGAAAGGCTAATCCCATCTGCTTGCAGAGCACAAGAAATCAATGCTTGATTCTACTTGGAGGTTGTTTTTATTTTCTTACCCTGTGAAAACAACTGAGCTAGCGTCTTTGCCAGCTTCCTCCTCAGCTTTTTCTTTGTCGGTGAAAGACTCTTTTGGGGGGGTTGTCTGCTAGTTATTTGACAAAGTCGACCTACATCAACCATTACTGATTGGTTCCAAATGGCAAACCTAATGAATAGTGTGACTTCTTGGCTGCTAATGATTAAAAGAAAGGGCCCTGAATTTAACTTCTTGATATTCCTCGAATGCCTTGGACTTTTATTTCAATATTGAGACACTGGATTGTAAGGCTCAGACAAAACATCTTCCCTCGCTTCCTTCTGTTGCTTCTGCCCTGTGTAATGCATTCACAGTACAAAGCATCCACACTATTCAAGAATTCCATTGCAATGCAGTCACCCTAAATTGCTTTTACTAAAAAGCAAGGTCTTAATGCACCCGACCGACATGAGGCATTTGAGTAAACGCACTGACAGGCAGTCCTCACAGAACTGAATGTAACTGATAAGAGAATCCATTAACTCTATTTTCCTTCTGTTTCATTCTCTTTCTCTCTCTCCCATCCCATTCTCCTATTTTTCTCCCGTGGCCAATGAAATATTATTTGATTTCAGCACATGGAGTCAGTATTGGAAGAGTCCAACAAATTTGTTAATTTAATGCTGCTGCCATATTCTGAAATAGAGTATGAGTGAAATGCAATCGCAGGCTCTGTATGTGTAATCCTGACCAGGAGCATTGGGGATGAGGATTTTTTTCCATTAATGAGTTATCAAAGCGCAGCAGATGGGCTGGGATGAGCGAACAGTCTTCCTTGTTAATTGAGTGACTTTCTAATAAGACCAGAAGACCCATACCGGGTCTGAAAGTCGCAGGATAAAGCATCTTGGAGATTAATATCATGATTTATGTGTGTGTGTGTCCACTTTTCAGCCCATTTGATATTTCCAGAGCTTGCTAATTCCTTCACAATATGACAATAATTATCATAATCAGGATGAAGATGACGCTCTGACTGTACCACTCTCTCCACCTTCAGGCTTCCATGTTCCCACAGTGTTTTCACTTCTCACTTCTTTTACATCAGCATTATAAAATCAATGACTTTCAAAATCACCAACCAGTGCAGAATACATCCATACCATGGAGCAGAAGTCTCACAATCTGTAACCTATAACTTCTTGAAGCCATTTCCCTCCCTCCACATCCTGGCACACAGTATAACAGATGGCTAATAAACACATTTGCTGCTTAAAGCCCAGGCGCTGTAGTGTTTGTAAAATTCAAATGAGATAAAGCAGTGACACTCTCTGTGTGAGATCACTGGTGCAACAGAGCAGTTGGAAATACTCATTGCTCCCTCATCGGACTGGCAAACTTGTATGCAAGGGAGGGGAGCCGTGCTGTGGGAGATGTATTGTGCTGTGCAGGGTCAAGGAAGAACAGCAAACACATTTCATGAATTATTGAAAGAACAGACCTGGATAGGGAGAATGCTGCATGGCCTCTGTGCATAGATTGGACCTGTAGGTTGCACAGCATTCCATTTTCCAGCCAGGTAGAGCTGGAGGAGTACTTCTAATCTCCATCTTAGACACACCGCAGGCCACCAGTGTGACATGCACTCACTCCATCTTATGCCCTCTGGAGCTTACTTCTTGTTGACAAGCCCATCTGGCATTAGGGTGCTACTGTGCAGAAAAAACACATTTTATTTTGCCTCTGCATAGTCTAACTTTAAATTTGCATACTGGACTAAGTAACCTGTATACAGTCTGTATGCCAGAGGGGATCAGGGCTCAGTGCCAGCAATGAACATTGATCGTAGGCTGCACAGTTTTAGTGCTTTATTTAAGGTCTTTTTGGTAGAATTGAAAATCCAACTGTCTGACAAGCGAGGAATCATAGTAGAGAATTATTTGGACATGAAGTTAGTCAAAAGTGCTGCTCTACACCTACATGATGTGTGCACTTCAGTTTTATAAACTATCTTTCAATTTTCTTCATTTTCCACAGCTTTGAGATCAAGCCTGGATTTAATTTGAGTCTACATTTTGAAGATCATTTTTAACTTTGCCTGGGAGGTTATACTTTTGGTATTCATTGGTGATGGTTTTTAGACTAACTGGTTTTAATAAAACTTGTGGGAAACCTGTTAAAATTTAGATTATGGAACCATTCACCAATGCAAGCTGATGGAGGCAACCGATGAGAAAGTGTAATGTGTCAATTTTGGCTGGCTGGCTCCAAAAATCAAGGAATCCATCTTTCATCTCTCTATCGCAAAAACAAATATGTTTGCATCCTGGTTCAAAAATGATGCTCATGTATTTATGAGTACATGCTACGCTGGGATGAATAAAACATGGAGCAGGCTAACAGTGGAGGCCAAATTTGAGTCACGTCTTTTGTCATTTATACACAATGTCATATGGAACAAAACACCATTTTTATTTTGTGACAAACTACAGAATTCTGTTTTTTTTACATCAATACATGGCACAACAAGTAAGCACTAGTTGTCTGATTATACCTAGCCCACCTACGAACTGCTGAATGAGAACTTTTTTTTTTGAGGGTCTGCTGCCTGGAATAAGCCCCCGCCATCAATTGGAAGTATTTCTCTGCATCAGGAACAGACCGTGGCATAGCAGATACTGTCGATGTTCTTTGCAGTCTATTGGTTAGACTTAGGTGTGTGAGGCCACTTCTTTAATGTGTCATAAACCAAATTAATGATCCTGATGCGATGAAGTCATCATTTTGGCATTTCTGTGAAGCTCTCCTCAAGAGCTCATGCTAGTCTCGACAACTAATGAATGAGTAACATTCTGAAAATCCACACACTCAGTTTGAACATCCAGCATTGTTACATTATAACCATGTTTAAAATAAAGTAAAGCAGAATAGCCCTGCTTCAAGGTTGACCCAAAGGTAGGCTGAGTCATATGTTCCAATACAGCGGCTGCCATTGTTTGGTCTCATCTAGCCTATTCATGAACAAATGCGTGACATCACAGAAACCATGTCTATGTTTAACACAATCTATGCATAGGCCTCAGGATTTGGCTATCGTATGACTAAATTGGTTCCTTATAGATTTTGGAAACATTCCCAGTATGGAAATTGGTTGTGCTCGCAGTTTGAATACCATGGAGGACGGTGTTATTGACCTTGTCTGTATCCCTCTGAGGTGTACGCTTTTTTAGATTTCATAGTTAGCAAACATATATCTTATTGACTGATCGGCTGCAGTCAGTGAAGGCGTATTCACATTTTCCTACAGTTTTGGCTTTTGAAGGCTGTGACCTTAAACTTTTGATTAGCTAATGAACAGACCAATTCAGTGTGTTGTTTTTTAAAAAAACAGTTTCTTCTTTTTGCATTCTGTAGCTCTACTTGAACCTTTTTAAGATCCAACAGTGAGAAATGTAAATACGTGCAATTTTTTGCTGGGCTTAATGTTTTGATCAGGTGTGTATATGCATACATACATAGTCACTGTTACGCTGAAGCGGGAGAACAAAATAATGGTTCACATTATCCAGCTGATGATTATAATTGAGCCTGCATTGGGTGGCATTATAGCTGTGGTGATAGTCCACACTGTGGGACAGATGACTTCAGTATTGAAGCCAGAAATATCTGGTTTCCATGGTCACCTGAAACCATACTGTAAACACTGCACAGAACAGTCATGATTTAAGAGGAGCAAGCTCTTTTGTCTCCTGCTCTGATGAGATTTATGTCATGTTTCCTGCACTGGAGATTCATTTTGAAAACATATTTCAGGAGTATTGTTTATTTCTTGTATGTCCTCCTACAATACACAGAGCTGGCAAGAAAAAGGAAATTCAAACAATCAGTTGTCGCCAGTGGCAAAATGAGGACCATCAAACTGAAAAAAGAGGGCCGTGAAACATATTTGTTGCTATGGTAATTAGTGGTGCTGTGTGATTAGAGCTACATAATTACATTGCATAATCATGTTTACAGTCAGAATTAGTTGTTTGTTTAAAATAAGTTTTGCCGGCAGGATTTTATTTGTAATCTGCATAATTTATCTACCAACTCATGCTTTAGATGTTCAGCAGTGCAGGGGGATTACTTCCTCAATAAAATCAGAGAGAGAGAGAGAGAGAGAGAGAGAGAGAGGGTAGATATCACCGTCACCTCTGCTGCCCGTTGCTAAATAACATGCACAGGTTAACTCCTTATTTGCTGCATACTTGGCATAGCTTTCATCTCCTGTAATTCAAAACAGAAAGGAGCAAAGAGCAATCGAAAGCTCTCATAAGGCTGAGCACTGTTGTTCATACAAGTGGTTATTACATATAGTTAAGCATCTAAGTGTGCACTTGCATTATTGTAACCTCTGTGATACAGAAACACTCACATTTAGCTTTCTCTGTCTATTATCCCAACTTGAATTTTCATTGCCCTCATCATCTCTCTCCTTTCCTCCCTCTCCCTCTCCTTGTCCTTGTCATCCTACAGGAGACACTGACAATGAGGCCCCGTGTCCTTGCACATGGAGCAAAGCTCTACTATTGACTGGCATGATGAGCTGCTCTTTCCTTGTTCCTTCCTTGCAATCCCTGTAATCCTTCTGTCTTGGCTGCCAACACGGCACACATACACATACACACACACACATACACATGCACACATGCACACACATCAAGACCACAGGGGCATCGGGGTGGGGGTTGGAAGGTGGTGGTGGGGAGCTACTGTCACCACTTATTATATCAGTGCAGTGAGAGAGCCGTGCTTTCACTTACCGACACACACTCACACATATGCACACATAAAAGGAGTGGGACGTCACAGATGAGCGGGAGAACAAAGGTTCCCATAGATGCCCACAAAGGCTTGTAAGCATGTACATACACACACACACATACACACACACACCACACATATACGGTGTGACCTCTCACACACATACACCAACACCTATGATGGCCCCTGTCAAAAGCCGTGCCACAGGCCTGGAATGAGAGAGCATTTTGTTGTCTCCAAAGGTCACACAGTTGCATCTTACTCTCTGTTGGCACCAGAACAAACTGACACATTTGTAAAGGCTGTATCCGTACCGTTGATTATCTCTCTTTCTCTGACTCCTTCCTGACATTTCAGCCGGTCACGAAGGACGAGGAGGATGATATCTCTGTCTTCCTCCTCTGAGATGAGCTTCTACACATTTCCTTCTTCATGCACCAGCAAAAGAAATGCACAAGCTCTGCACATGTGTGTAATGAATGTGGCTCTGTCTTAGCCATGCATGAAGTGTGATATTGATGTATTATTGACAACACCAGCTTTGTGATATTGAAAATATGTAAAGCAGTGCAGATGCCTTACAGACAAATAGGCTTGTATTAAAAAAAGCCTATAAATGTGCCGTGATATATTGTTTATCCCAGGAGCTTATCTTTAAATATCAAGCCCTCTGAATGAGAATTTGCTCATGGCATGCTGCTGCTTTTGATACAGTAGTGAAGACACTAAAAGGAGAAATGGTGGCAGACGCTGAATTCTGATTTTTATCTCTCTATATGTGTGTGTGTGTGTGTGTGTGTGTGGCTCATCAGGAAGCGGTGAAGGAGAACCACAAGAAGAGGGAGATGGAGGAGAAGATCAAGAGAGCCAAGCTGGCGAAGGAGAAAGCTGAGCGCGAGAAGCTGGAGCGCCAGCAGAAGAAGAAGCAGCTGATTGACATGAACAAAGGTATGCCACTTCTCGCCGTGCCACCACAGAGACAGACAGACAGAGGCAGGGAGGCAGGTGGGAGGAAGAGGAGGATGGGAAGAGGGGGTTTACGGAATTGTGCTTCACAGAGTTCAGATTTGAACTCTAAAAGAAGAGGATAATGTGCAGGCAGGAGAGGGAGTCTTCTTTTTCAGCTGTGTGGAAATCTGAGAGATACTCCCATGGCCTCTACTCTGCAGACGGGAGGCTGATTATTCTGCTTTTAGTTCACTGGATACAAAAACATTTTAAGCACAGAGCATTAAATCCCAATTATAAAACGAAAAATGGAATGCTGAAAAAATTACTTTAAATTGGCAAGAAAGAAGATAGTCAAATGTAAGGATAGACTACTAAAGTTGACTTAATATCGAGTCTGAATGTGGCTCCATAGATCCCACTTGCATTTTGACTGTGTTGTAGTTATCAATTTATCGCTGCTCATGTGCAAGCGATACGACAGAAAATAATTATTCCACCAATCTGAGCCTGTTTGTGGGCAGTGTTCTATATTTATTGTTGTGAATCACTGGAATCACTCTATTGTCTCCCAGCATTGCCAGTAAACCGGGTATTGATTAGTGTAAGTTGCAGTTGTTCAGACATGAAAAATTAGAGCGACAGTGCTGGGTGCCTGTGTCTAGTTATGCCAATGACATTGTGAAGGAATTTCAAGCCCGAAGGGGCTTGTGCAAGCAGTCAGTGTGGTCTTTTGTCCATTTTTTGACAAACAGACTGGGATTTCTTCAATTCACCAGCTTCTAAATGTCAGCGTCAGCCAAGGACCCCTCTGTAGCTCAGCCATTGTGGGAAATGTGACAAGACAGTCTTCAGTATGCCACAAACTCTCCAAGATAATTGATGCATGCTACAGTTTTTTTCCCCTTTCTTTTTTTGCCTGAGCAGTGACCTCTTTGAAAGCTTCACTTTTAATAATCCAACATAGCTGAGCTGCAGGAGTCTGTCTACTCCTCTCTCTCATTCTGGCTAACCAGATGGAGAAGGAGAGAGAAGTAGGTATGATATTAAATATTTCTGCCAGAGCAGATTTTGATCTGGGTTTCTGAATGCCATAATATGACTTGCATGAATAAAACATGAGGGTGACATGGGCAACGTCGCCTGCAGCCTTGGAGATAGCGGGGATTGTCCTCCACACCAACACCTCGCTCGTCGGACTGTCGCGATCACACTGACCTTGGCAGTTATGAAATGCATACTTTTAAATTCAGGATATGCTAAACCCAGGCTGCTTTTTTCCCCATCCTGTCAAGGTTCTTACCTGTATTGAGTACACATTTTCATTAAGCCTCGAATAGTTCCTTTTTGTGTACTAACTTGTCTCTGTATGAAATGCAATCAGAGAGAGGACAATCAAATGCTGAGCACTTTAAATGGATGCAGTGAATGGAAATGAATTTGAGCCAGAAGCAGGTTGAAGGTTACAGCAGCTTGGTGTTCTGTGCTTGTGTTCTCTCTCTGTTTCTCTTTCTTTAAGCTGTTTGGTTGGAACACACATAGCAGGATATTCAGGGTTTTTCTTGTTGCACATCTTTCTTTTCTCTGTCTCTACTCCTCTCCAGTTGACAGCCTTGGCTTGAGAGTCTTGGCTCTTCTCTCCCATTCTGTTCTAAAATTCTATGTGTGTTTCAGATATTTTGAGGAGTTACTTATTTGTAGAGACTTTCCGCATCAATTTTTCATGCTGAGTAGCGGCCATGTTTTCCATGAAGGTTGGGGAAAATTATGTGTACGGCACAATGGTTTCTTTTTTTTTTACTATTCCTTTTAGTTTTTATTACTAATGCCTGAGTGTTTTTTGTGATATTTTTGTAAGGTTAAAAGATAGTTAAGGAACATTTACTGAATTTACTTTAATTCAGTAAATCAATAATTGTAGGTAGATAGAGAGCAAGAGAGAGCAAGAGGGATAGATAGATAGGTGTGGTGACCTTAATATCACGGGTTATCATGTTTACAATACTGTTAGCATGAACAGATGGAGCAGACATATGGCCGTTGCATTATGGGAATTATCAACATGTCAATACCTTCCCTGTTTTATGGCTTTATTCATTTTAAGGCTTAAAAGACTGTTTGATGGATCATACTATTGTGTTTAATGCCATTTCAAGAGGCTATTTTTGAGGAGGGATAGATTTTATGTCATTCCACAAATTGCGACCTAATCCTCTCCGCTTGCAAATGATTAACAATGAAATGCATATTTAATGAGAGTTTAATTCATTTAGCTTTTGCCAGGATGGCACCAGGGTGGGGGAGGGGGAAACAGACACATGCTTTTAGGAAGCAGCTGCAAAAAAAAAAGAAAAAAAAAAAAAAAAAGGAGAAAGAATGTTTCCCTCCCATTTCCCAGTTGATGAGGGTTAGAGTTAGTCCCTTTGCCAGTGTAATAAACTTCCTCAATATGCATGATTGATAGATGAGACAAGTGCAGAGCTAAACGTGTTTTCCTTGTGAAGTATTAGAAACCCTAATGTAGGAAATTGCTTATGAAATCATTACTCGGTCACCCCATTCGTTTTAATTTGCTCTAAGTGGATTTCCATATTCTCTTCAACTGACCAGATGTTCAACATTTACCAAATCACTTTACTTCACTGGAAATAACTGTTGAACACTGCTGAATAAACCCAAACTAATGCTCCTGTCTGAAACAGAAGATGATGGCTCATCACAGCAGGGTGTTTTTTTATTGCTGCGCTGGAACAAAAAAAAATCTCACAGGCAGCATGCCGAGTGCATCAGGAGCCAACGCATGGTAGAGCATCTGGACTTTGTTTCTCCTAGGCATTAGTGAGGAGTAGCATGCCCCTCTGGCCGCCTGTGCGGCTGGCTTCACTGAGGTCAGTGCCCCCGTCTGGGGCGAGTGTCTGCACCCACATGTCAACTGTGTACCCCAGTCAAATCCACTAAGCTTTGAACACAGCCGCAAAGCTCACTTGCTGCTTTGAGCACAATGCAGCGTGGCATACAGCACATAGGAATAAACAAACAACCAGAAAAACAAATTTATTTGAACATTTTCTTTGGTCCGGCCATTTCTCTTAGGTGCAAGGAAGAACTTGCACTTTTTTTTTCCTCTTTAGACCTACTTTATACAGTGTGCTTGTCAGTATGTGAGCAGTTGTTGCGGCTTGTGGAGCAGTCTCCTTCACCATATGAACCTCCGAAAAACATGTTTATGGCCAACTGGAGGAATATCAAGTTTAGAAGCATATTGGTTGTAGCCTGCGAGTTTTACAACACATTTTATGGCTGTACCAACTGTCTGCCATCGTACTTGACTACACACATAAATGTAATCCAGCTGGACTTATGTGGTAGGAGATGAAAGATTAACTTTTCTCAGGTCTCAAATGGATAAAAATAATTACTATAAAACAAACTTTTAGGAAATAAATTATTTAAATGACCTGAGAGGGTACTGAAAACCCTAAAAACACAAGCAGAGGCTCAGCAGAAGCTGTTTTTATGATGAAGTTTTACCTGCAATGTGATTATTTTTAACTGTATGAATTAGAGCCCACTGAGCCGCTTCAATCAATTGGTGCAACAGCTTGGAGACACCGGCACCATTACACTGGCTTGCTCAGAGGGGATATCAGAGAAGAAAAGATATTTTTTAAGGTGTATGGGTTCATAAAACTATCGAGCTCATGTTCCTATACTCTGAAATGAAGTTATCTTTGATTCTACAACAGATGAAAGTTGTGTAAGGCTTAAACTTTGCATCTGGTTTGAAAAAACAATGGACACAGGCCCTTTCACTTTGAATATTGCTTTTTTTTCTCTTTCTTTTTTGTATAAGGCTATAAGGCTATGTTAGGACTTTTTGTTTGGCTTTGATTGCAGTGACATGCTGTCTGTAACTGGTCGTGTGTTGTCCAGGAGAGAGACTTTATTCTCCTTCGGCACCATCACCCATCATTTCACGGATGTGACTCTAACCAATTTGTGCATTTGTTTTTGAAAGAGTGGGTCCTCTTTTTTTACACTTCTTTTTCATAACATAGCTTTTTATATTTTAATATTATTTGCAGCGACTTAGCGCTATTGTTTCAAACGTGGCAACAAGCAAACTTTGTAAACTCCATTTGAAATTTCAACCTGACCACAGATTTGGATTAGTGACATTTAAAAATAACTGATTTTTCTGTTGATAATCCCATTTTAAATTGTGATCT
This sequence comes from Thalassoma bifasciatum, assembly GCA_008086565.1. NCBI lineage: Eukaryota > Metazoa > Chordata > Actinopteri > Labriformes > Labridae > Thalassoma > Thalassoma bifasciatum. The sequence goes on from RPOG01000057.1 coordinate 623,782, forward strand.
GTGAATAAGCAAATAAAAAAGTAAGAATATTTCAAGTCCTCACAGGGCATTTAACAAAGTACGTTTCTTTTCCTCTTCCCATTTAGTTTTTCCTGTCTTCTTTGTGAGCTACTGATTGTTGCTTCAGAACTCTCTCCTGCTTAGAAAGACCTCCTGGAACGAAGGTGTCAATGCCTTTATGACTCTCTGCGAAGTGCAGTTGGCATGTTGACACTGATGGGCCTGCAGCCTCTACTTATGCATCCCTCTTGTCAACCTTTCACACATTGAGGGCAAACTGGTGTATTTTCATAAATAAAAGTTTCTGAAAGATCATTCTGCTCAAAGCAATCAAAGTAAACAAGTGGTAGAATTAAAAGCATTTTTTTTTACCAGGGTTTATGCAGGAGGTGTTAGTTTCTTTGCATGCCAACATTGTCCTGATGCTTCATGCAAATACAGATAAGGCCTGAACTACTCAACTCCTAAATAACGAGTGATAAATTGTATGTGTAAACAAAACTTTACATGTGCTATCAGTGGATGTATTGCAGGTGATCTGCTAAAATTGCTTGTGCAATTGAAAATAGGCACAACAGTGGTGCAGACCACCCCATCTCGGGGGAGGATGCAAATAAATAAAAGAGACATAGTCAATAGCAATAACTTATATATGATTTTTTAGAACTTTTGTTTTTGTCTTTTGTTCTCCAGTGGCTGTAAAGTTGAGTTTTGTTAGTTTCAGATCATCCCACATTATTTCAGTTAATTCATTGTGTTTTTTTCCCTTTTGGTTTAATTGCATTTAATCAAAGAAATGCTGTATTTTGTTTCATTCATTGCCCCTTGAGTAAATGGTTGCTCGATGACTGGCCCATCCTGCCTGAGATAGCATTCAACATTTGGGACAACACACCAGAAAAATTGTGCTGGGGTGCAGGCACTAACTGCACTAGTGCGCGGGAATGATCCAAGAGCAAGCAAATGCAAGGTTTCATGGAGTTTATCCTAAGGAGATATGGCATGGCTCCTTTTTGTGACTGGCTCCGAATCAGCTCACCCAGCAGCTCAAGAACATTATTATTTAGATTAGATAGAGGATACATCATATATATACGAGTGTGTTTTTTGTTTTTTTTTCTGCCAGTCTACATGTGGCATACTGTAGCAATTTGCACCTGCTTTTCAAACATGCTAAATATGGTCGCAAAAGCACAGACCACAAGAACTCTGAGGCTTGATAAATCACATTGCAGGTGTTTAATGATGACATTTGCATTTCCCCCTCCCCCTCCTATTTTGCCTGTTCTTACACTCTGCGTATTCACGAAGGCAGGCATTCTAAATGGATTGCTTGTCCTATTTTTCACATTTGACAGAGCCACCCTTGGTGCACCCAGTTAGTACATCAACTTTGCAAAGGCTGTAAGGTTTGCAAGTGCTTTTCCACATGCAAACCCTCGGTAGATCAGGCCCAGAGGGCTAAATTTGAGTCTGAGACTCGTTAGAAAATACTGATTTAATTCCATATCCATGTAAAGTCATATTCAGCTATTATATAGGGGATAATGTACAGTGAGCGGGGGGTTCCCAGCAGGATGAATTAAATAAAGGAGGTTGCTGAAAACAAGGCTAATGGATATGTCCCAATGATGAAAGGCAGAGGTGAAATATTTCCTTCAGTGTGTCTGATTTTATATGATGCCTGATCAGATGTTGAAGATTGGAAGCTGTTCAGTGGTTTTGCTTGATCAGAATCAAGTTTTTAACACAGGAAAATAACAGAGGCATGTCTTCTTGTCCTTTTTGGGTGTTTTTTTTTTACTTGTTTATGCATTTCCTGAAAGACAAAGATGCACCCCACCACCACCACCAATCCCTACCCCCACTCTCTCCCTGTTTACCAAAACACATTTCCCAAATTCAAGTGTCTATTACTGTGGCATGCTTAAACTAAACTGACATATTTGTGTGCAGCTGGCTGACTGCTTGTGGCTGGCGGAGAGCACTGTCAGGAATGACAGGGGCAGAGATGTGGATTGATGGCTTTGTGTGACACTGACAGCTGCCGGTAGGCCAGTGCATACCTGCGCCGCAGCAATGCCAGCGAGGTGATCATAGACAAGCAGTGACAGGCAGCAGTGGGGTGGACAGGTTAGCTCTCTAAGTTTGCATAGTGTCTCCACAGCACCGCCGACATGGCAAACAATATTACCGGGGGAGATAGCTTGTAGAGACGTGAAGGTCAGAAGCCCCGGCAGATAAAAGAAATGTTTCTGAGAGAGAGTCTGACTATTCCGCGGCTTAGCTTGGCAACTGAAGCCAGTATTAGAGAGCTGTAGAATGAAACAGGAAGGGACAGACCTTTCTTGAATTAAATTACAATATATTACNCAGTGCATACCTGCGCCGCAGCAATGCCAGCGAGGTGATCATAGACAAGCAGTGACAGGCAGCAGTGGGGTGGACAGGTTAGCTCTCTAAGTTTGCATAGTGTCTCCACAGCACCGCCGACATGGCAAACAATATTACCGGGGGAGATAGCTTGTAGAGACGTGAAGGTCAGAAGCCCCGGCAGATAAAAGAAATGTTTCTGAGAGAGAGTCTGACTATTCCGCGGCTTAGCTTGGCAACTGAAGCCAGTATTAGAGAGCTGTAGAATGAAACAGGAAGGGACAGACCTTTCTTGAATTAAATTACAATATATTACGAAATGCTTCTGAATTTGCAGCCTGTTTATTCCCTCAGGTGTCATCTCTCTGTCATGCTTGTGATGGCCCCCTTGTCTTTTTATGTATCTGTAGTTTCAGATGTGGTGTAAGAATGAAGGATCTTTCCTTACATCTGCATATGGATGTCACCGCAGTGTAATACCAAACTCAGAGCAAATTGCTTTTCTTCTTCGTCCTTGCCTTTGAGCTAAGTCGATCCAGAGCACAGGAAGTGCAAGGCATGCTATGAAACTCCTGAGTATGGATTGCTGAATTTCATCATTACCTTGAAAGACGGGAACAAGGGCACGGGGATTATCTGCTGTCATACACCCATTCTAATAAATAACAGCATATTAGATTGTGCTATATCTCCAGTGGAAATCAGAATCTGCCTCAAGGCAATGATGGCACACAGAATATGGCTCACTGCATCCAAGCTTATGTCCATGAGAGCAGGCAGCATGTAGAAAAGGAGAATCACTCAAACATCAATGATGAACAAGAGTTAAATGCATCTGACTGACTGCAAAATGACTTTTCTATGGTTATGTGATTCAACAAAAACTTACATTTTCTTACATTTCCTGTACATTTCTATAAATAAATGTCAGCAGGAGTAAAATGAGCTTGGCTTCATGGGAAGCTGCTTAATATTCTGTGATAAATACCATAGTTCATTAGCAATTAAAAGCAGCACCAGGGAATAGTCTGTCCTACATTGGTGTATGTCAGCTTTGTGCTTTAAATGATCAAGCTGGATATATTTAGATTTATTTTTCAAGAAACATCCTCTTTGGTATACACATATAGATAAAGAACTGTAATGAGATTGCACTATAAAGCTTTTAATCACTTTTATCTTTAACTTAATTCAGGAAGGTTAAATCAAGGAAGTGAAACGTGCATCTGATTTCTATGTCTCTCCTGTTTTTTTTCTCTAATTCCCCCCGTGTCTGTCTCTCTATCTGTCTCTTCTTTTCCCTCTCCAATTGCTTTTGTAAATGTTCTTCTTCTCCTTGGTGAAATCAGCTCAGGCACAGTTGAATCTCATTAATTTGTGGGTGGTTCAAGTGTCTGAGCATTTCCCCTCCCAGTTCTGGACCTCACCAGTCACTTTACAGTCAATCAAACCTAATTACCCTCACTACAAAGACCATCAAATCCCATTGTCAAATCCATTTAGCTTTGCCAGACAGCTCCTCCTTTCACTGATGCAAACAGCCCATGTGTTGCTTGGTTGAGATTTTATCTTGATCTGGATTCCAAAACTCTGAGTCCACTGTCCAAATGAACAAATGTTTAATGGTGTATCATGGCTTATACTCTCTGCCCTGAATACTTGGAACACATAATATCTCTAGTGCCTCAACATGAATCTGCATGCTTGGTGCATCTTAGAAGTTTGTTTATTTTTAAAACAAGCAAGACAAATAATCCAGATCAAAACAACAAAGAATGTCGGCAAATATTTGGACGTATGCAGAACCACCATGACCAGAGTATGTTGGCATGATACTCAGAGATCAAGCTAGCCTGAGGGCGAAAGGGTTCTAGTTGTGTTGGGTATTAAAGTCTTATTTTAATCAATATAATAATAGTAATAATAATAATAATAATAATAATAATAATAATAATAATAATAATAATAATAATAACTATTATTTTTGGTATACCAGTGATGTACTGACGTTTAGTGATGGCACAATGACATGGATCCAACTTGGCTCCTTGCCAGAGGAATACCAAAGCAGTTCTCCCCGAGAACAGGATTAGAACCAACTAAACACTAGCACCAGCACTGAACTGAAACTGGTGAAAAAGGGGTAACCATAAACATAGGATTTAATAAATACAAGCAAAAGCATAACTTTAAGACAAAGAATCCAAGGACTCAAACAGAACTCAACCCAGAAATCAAAAACAGAATAAAATATAGAAATTCCTAATAATTACAATCCAGGCAGCTCAGGAACCAAACGTCACAAAAAGCAAGACCAGGGAGACCAAAAGAAATGTTCAAAATCTGCAAAGGGAAAGAAGGTAAAAATAGTAAGATTAATTAGATTGATTTTACTACTGACATGATTTTATCCATCTTGAAAAAAATAAGCTTTTAGTAAACTATTTACCAAAAGCACTGAAGTTTCACTCAAAAGTAATAACTCCATTAATCAACACTGACTGTGTGGGATCTTTTGGATGTGCAGAAAACACATTTCATTTATTAACATCAGATTCTGACTGATCCTGTCTGTGCGTCTGGAGCTTTGAATTATCTATGAAGTTGCAGCGCTGTGCATCATGAGTAAATGTTTACCATGCTTCTCTGAATGGGGAGTCTCATCGATTCAGTCTGAATTGGGTGTCTCTTCAGGTGGCTCATAACTCGAAATTACCTGCAGCCCACCCACAGCTGTTGACTCGAAATTCAACTGAATGTGCGGGGAGGTGGACACACGTGCAAGTCCTCTCTCAAAGTGAAATGAATTATTTGGGACTTGTACCGTTACACTTGAAACAAAGTAATTAGAACAAAAAATGTCCTTCTCCCCATTTTCTAAGACAAAATGCAGTCTAAATATGAGTCGGAGAGTTCTGAAATTCAGAAAATTTGTCACATTTCAGACCAAGATGTGAATTTTAAAAGTGTTACAAAATTGACTACACTTCAAAAAATCTTGATATTTGAATTTTGTATATATTTGCAACAAAAATCAAGGACCACGAGAAATCTTGAAGTAAAAATCACTATCCTGTTGAGTTGAAACTGCCATCCCTAGTGCAGCTCAAAGTGTGAAGCATTCAATAACATGCTAATGTTTATCAGTAGCATGTAAATGTAAGGCACCCATGTAAAAGCTGTTGATTTTCTGCTGCAGTGACTCCCAGTGGATGTCTTCACACACTACTGCAGCACACACTGACAGAGCCCGTCTTTCTTCAGAGGTTTCAGCTAGAGGAAGCATGAATGAAAGTGAAAGCATCATCATATGCTTGTCTCTCTCTTTCTTTCTTTTTTCCAATCTTATGTATGATGTATGTCAGTAGAAGCATCTTAAAGATGGTGTGAACGCTGAACAAACTGCACATTTTACATCAGCAAAACACAGACATGAGAGAGTGGGAGAAACCCAGCACTGAAGTTTCCTACATGTGGTTTAATGTGGTGACAGCGAGTGTAAGGTCCCTATCTTAAGGTGAGGTTTTGTTCACTGTTATTAAGCATTTGGTTCATGGTTCTTGGTGTTGGAGTTAAATTTAGCAGCTCTCAGTCTGATACAAAAGCAGAAACAGCGGTGGACTCCGCTGTGAGGACAGACTCCCTCGGCCCTGCTGGCACCCTGACATGTTGAACCCATGTGGCTCAGAGAAAGTGTGTCAACTTAACATCTGTCAGTGCTGGGTTTGAGATCTCCCTCGTGTGTTGGTGGTGTTACTGGGCAAACTAGCCGAAAGCAGTGGATGGATGGTGATAGCAATATGGCAACTGAGGGGGGGCCCGCAGGCGGTAGAAGTAAATTATAGCAGAGGAAGCTGAGTGTGGTGACTGCTATGTTGCGAGCATCTTTCTCCCCCCACTTCTGCTTGCCTTCCCCTCTCCAAACCTCCCCTCCCTACTGTTTCTCACTTGGGGCCTGGCAGCATCCATCCAGATGGAGGGTTTATTTTTGTTTTTGTTTGTTTACTTATTCATGCATCCAGCTATTCGGGGCATCGCAGGGGCTTTCGTTCCACCACAGAATGCAAATCGCCACGGCGGCTAATCCACTTTCATCTCTCCCTTGTCGACATCCAGCTACTCTCCACATTTCCTCCCAGTCTCTTGCAGTCAGGACATCCCTGTTTTTTTTTTTTTCAGAGTTCAGGATCGGGGCCTGCTGCGACCAGGCCAGCCTAACCCAAACACTTGTCTCTACTTGGTGCTTGTCAAACACAATGCACCTCTCACCTACCAGCCACCCTTGAGCTGTCCTCGAGACATTTTGCCCTGTCTCCTCATTTTCCCTCCCCTTCCTGACCCTGGCGCCACACATGTGCTTAAAACAAGGAAAGTAGTCTCTACACTGTCATTCCCCCTGGAATGGAGGGTTGTGGAAGCATCCCTAATCGAGTTAGGAAGGACATGAGTGGATTCGCTCATCAAGTTGTTACAGTAAAACTATCCGAAGTAATCAGCAGGCAAATTTGTCTCTTTTACTACCTTACCCTTAGGTTCCCCTTTTCCCTGCCTATTTCTCCACTGCAGCAGATTCTTGGGTACACACACACTCACACACACACAGTCTCTCACAAAAACAAATTAAAGACTGGGGCCTGTCTGAAAAGTTTCTCCGGTCATTGTGTCAAAGCTTTTGTCAGGGTTGGGTGGCTGGACTGCAGGGAGTTGTAGAAAAAGGGGGAGATGAAAAACAAAGGAAAGACATCTAACAGGTGCATGACTGCTGTCCTTCGGGCACTTGTGTTCTCTGTGGCGGTAATGGTCGCTGTCTACTCAAGTCTTCAGAGCTGCTGGGACTTCAGGGAAGAAGGTCAAAGGGAGGGGCCGACTCCACTCAAACCCAGACAGTAGGAGAGTCGACAGCAGAGCAGTAAGGGAAGAAGGGAGGAAAAGGAGGAAGCTGAGTAATGCAGGTGGCTGAGCTGAAATTCAGATGTGAAAGTATCACAAAAAACAGGTGCACACAGGCGAGAGGAGAGAGCAGATGAGATTAAAAGAAAGCGTGGTTGTTGTCTCTCCACCTGGCCATAAAGCACCACTCCCCCCCTCCACGGAGGCCTTTGTTTCACGGCTAATGGTCCAGGTTAATTGCACAGGTGACTCTCTGTGGGGGAACAGATGGGCTCAAATGTGTTCAAAAACAATCCGTAGCAAGCAAAAGAAAAAAAAAAAAAAAACGAGGTACAACTTGCTTCTCTCCTCTTCATTCTGCTTTGCTTTTCTCATCCCCTCCACCGGAGTCAGGGAATGTGACTCAGGTGAGGTCAAACACTCACCGTTGTTCTGCACTCTCTGTGATTTCACTTCATCAAGCGCATGGCCTGTAAGCTCTCATTAGATCTCATTACAAAGCAAATTAGACTCAGGTTCTGGCCACTGGAAGGACAGATAGTAGACATCACTCCTGTGCCTCATTTTCTTCATGCCTTTTAATTTGGTTGTTAAGGGAACCGATATGTGTGTGCGTGTGTGTGTGTGTGTGTGTGCATGAGTGATCTTATTGTGGATGGAGGGTGAAGTTTAAACCCTGGATGCTCCACCAATCAGAAATGATCAGCTTGCAGGCTCCCCATATTTTCTAAACATCTGAAAAGTACCCCCCCACCCAGAGGCAAATTTATTACCCAAGAACTAAACTCAAAGATTATAGCTCTAACAGGCCTTGTACACACATAGCTAGGTATTTTCATAAACAAAAAAAAAAGTTCCCACATGTAACAGGGCAAATCCGTGGATAAGTGTGGCTCAAAACATGCTAGACTCATATGGGACAGTGTTTTTTCAGACGTGAAATCCGCGCCAGCCAATCAGAATTAATCCCCGTCATTCTATCCATTCTGCTAAATTTAAACATGGCACATGGATCTTTTGTTTGGACCGATTGAGAGGTTTGCTTTTCAACACAAGTAGTAAGATGCACTTAAAAAATAGGCAGGCAAGAAGTGTTTGCATCAGTGCTCTAACTAACACACTTGCAACAATACTGCTCCAAAACTCCAGTCATCTGTATTTACAGGACAGCATTAAACCAGAGGATCATTTTCAGTGACGTAAAACTGTGGTTTTGTGTGGATGACAGGCCTAAACATAAAAAAATATACCTAGTTTCACAAATACCTGGCTACGTTTGGACAGTCATAAGGTAGTTCAGAAGGTAGTCATAAAACATTTATAACTTTGTTTAAACATGATGTGCAAATGCATTTTAAAGAATGAGCAATGCTTTACAGATGATGAGCTAAGTATTAGTTAATGGTTAATTAATGCTTTACAAATGCTAAAAAGCAAGAGTTAACATAAAGTGTTACCAAAATTTCTGACAGTTGAGAAACACCTTTGGCCACAAATTTACTCCACCTTCAAAGCAAAGTCAGATAGGTAGCTAAACATTTCTTGATATGTTGCAAAGATCTGTTGAATCCTGAGACTGTAGTAAATCTAATTTGTAAGCTTTCAAAAGCATTAATCTTTAAAATTATCACACTGCTGTAACTCCATTTTTGATCCACTCATGGCATGTGCTGTCATAATTTACCGCTCTATCAGAAACCAACACGTACCAGACAGAAGCTTTTCAGAATTCTAACAACTATTTGTGTCTCTTTTCCCCCATGAATCACAGAGGCTGCATGTGAGCCATCAGAAATTGAGTTCTCAATCGATCTGCCGTGTTCTTTCTCCCCAGCACAACATGCAGGAGATGACAGACAGCAAATTGAATTTATATACAGGCTTTGTTGACACAGCTGCATAATTATAGGAATACCATGCCTTTGGTGTTTAAAAAGAGATGCCTGGCGTTTCGTATCGGCACAAGGTTTTCTGCTTGGATGAATGAGTGAAAAGCTTTGTCATGTTTTCGAAGACGACAGCTGTTCTTCCGCGCAAGTATATACATATTTTGAATGCTGTAGATGGATGATTTTAATTGGCAGAAATAAACAAGCGAGATGACATGTTTTGCGTAATGTCGTTTTGTGTGTTTGATTCCTAATTGGTCCTTGATTGAGGATTAGGAGTTTGTACAGAGACTGCATTGGTTTTCTGGAAGATTCAGACAGATACACGTCTCCTCCACCTGATCTTGCCACGAGCAAGCCATGAGTTTAGGTCATGCTGCTGACATTAGCTGTGTGAGCTCTCTGTGTGTCTCCCTTTAACTCTCCATCCATCCTTCGATGTCTTCGTCTGACAAGCTTGCACTCACTTGCCAGCAGAAATATAGATTACTTAACAGAAGCCACTTCTCTTGCAAATGTAGAACACATGCTTGTATCTTCTACAATGAAAATTTTCTTTTCTTTTTTTTCCGTGTAGGTGAGAGTATGTGTGTCTATATTCTTGTGTGCATACTGCAGTGTATGTTTTAGAAATAATTAAATGTCACAGGGCTCATGCCTTCAAGGAGCCAGGAAGGTGTTTTACGACCTTGTGTCCTGCCTCGCTCCACTAGTCCCTCTCAATAACCCACTCCAACGCATGCACTACTAAACCCGAAGATACCCTCTTCACTTTTTCTCTGTGCTCTTTCTCCTTCACTCCTCTACCTCTGTATTTCCATTTTTTCTTCAATTCCAGCTTTAAAATTACATCTAGAAGTGAATATTGATGGAAATTCCATCAGTTATAAGAAATCCAGTCATTCCATGCTCTAAAACAGCTCATCATCTCCATTTTGACTTTATTAAATCAGACATTCATCCACCTCTATTTTAAGTAAATCCCTTATAGTAATTACTATTGCCAGTATCATCACCAGAGTAACATTGTTTGGCATTATGTTTGGTCTAGAAAACATTCACATAAACCATTAAACACTATCTCAACCCTTCCATGAGCCGTTCTTAAAATAAGGGGTGGCATGAGCTCCCTGATTGGACACCCCAGGTGCCTCGTTAGAGTAGAATTTGTAAAAATACCCGAAATGCAACAATAACCCAAAATTTAATTTAAAAAATGTCATAACTAAGGTTATTGCATTCTGGGGGTGCAGATGGCCAAGTGGACGAGGTCACGCACCATGAGGTTTGCCCTTGAGTGGATGGCCTGGGTTCAAATCCGGCTAGCAGCCTGTTTCCCACCTGTCACTCCCCACTCTCTCCCCCTTTCATACTCTATCCACTGTCCTCCCCTATCTAATTAAAGGCATTAAAAAACCCCAAAAAACGTTAAAAAGCATTTTGAATGTACTTAAAATAAAATATGACTTTTCAAAGTCCTAAAATATGAAGTTCTTCATAATGCTGCCCTGAAGCACTTTCACTACATTACGAGAGGCTATTGTGATTGTTACAGACAATGCAAATAAATACTATTCAGTCATGGGCATCTGCATATTTGATTCTAATTCCCGAATCACATTGTATATAAGTTTTTACTTTGTATTGATTTTATGTAATTTTCATTTAGTTAGATTTTTTTCTATTATCTTCATTACTACTCTTAATGCTCTTAATTTTAAAAATTTTATTTTATTTATTTAATTTGACTTTTACTGTTTTATTAAACCAGGTTTTGTTTCATTGAACTCTTTTCCACTTAGTTGTAATTGCATATGTTTGTGATGCTGCAACAAACTAAATTTCCCCCTGGGGATAAATGAGGTGTTCTCTTATCATTCAGTCCCCCTAGTCAGGTCCCAGAAGCAAAAAAAAAAAAAAAAAAAAAAACTCACCTCTGTTTATTGCATGCTCAAACCTTAGTCAGTCTTCTGCTCTTGAGATTGGTAAATCCTGCAGCTTTCTTCCACTTTACTGTTGGTACTTTCTTTTTAAAGAGGAAAACTAATCTGGTTTGTGAAGTCTTTTATGCCCCTCCTGCTGAGAGCACATTATTCTTCTTATCCCAGCTAATTAGGAAAATTTGATAGTGCTGCTTGTAAATATATTTCAGACTGAGCCTATCCCTGGGGCTCACTGTTACATTTGGCACTGCCTCTGGATTGAGGTTCCTCCTGATATGCAGGTGAAGAGGGATAAAGCGAGGGGGGAGAGGGTTGGTGGAATCAAAGGGAAAGATATGGAACAGGTACACGGTCTCTCCCTGGGAGGTAGAGTTTCATAGAGCTTTATTTCTGCTCTTAAAGGTTTAACTGGTTAAGAAAGTACCTAAAAGTGCAAAAGCCGCAACCATGTTCCACACTTCCACAAGCTTTAATAAGATCATTAAAGGACCCCGGGGCTGTCTGTTGAGGTGCCCACCAAGGTGTTTCATCACTGGAAGGGGTTTGTCAATGTCTTGGGTCTTAGCCCATCTTAACCCATTTAGAAAGCAATTTCCTGTGAGCAGAGGGGATCTTTCCTCTTGAGAAAGATCTTTGGGCATAAAAGGTTAGCTTTCCTGTAATTCCCCGGCATGCAATCTACCACTGCTGCTAATGAGAAGCAGATGAATATTTGCCCTGGGTTTAACAGCTCAAAATAAGACAAGAGTGAATCGCAGGAACGAGGCAGAAATGTCTGCTAAAGTGGGCGATTTTATAATAAGTAATGCCTAAAGTTTGCTCTGAGGATTAGAGGAAGAAGTGAAGTCAAATAATGTTCGCTTTTTTTGTTCTAAGTGCTAAACGTGGTATTGGCAGAATTGTTGAATACTTCTACATAAATACCAACATGTTAATAAGGCTGTCGTCTGAAGACCCCTTTGTGACATTGCCGTGCTGAAAACAAGGCTTGCTGAAGTTAAGCCATGGCCCAATAGGACAGAGTTAATTGAGCACTGTGGTTTGACTTGGGAGTACGCTTCCAGTTTTAGTCATTTGGGCTCTTTGTGTCTGCAACCCTCCCCTCTGTACTCTAGTCTACTACAGCTCCCAAGTCATGGCCATTACAAATGATGAATTGTGCTACAGTTAAGCTAGAAGTAGGACAAATTGATCAAAGTGTCAGGTGCCCCCTGTGATGTCTAGGTCTCCATGAAGAAACCAGAGAAGAAGGAGCTGTCAAAAAGTTTCTGGTGCCAAGGTGGTTGTAGATAAATGTTTACCTGCCACTTAACACTTTTTGCCTTTTGTCAGACTTGCGCTGTGTCCTTGCTAGCCTACATAAAACGAAGAAGTCGCTAAAGATCCTGGGAGTTGATACACTTATGGCAGCTGCGAGTTGTTCACCACATTGTTCTTCTGGTCCACAGCAGACAAAACCCATGCTCTCCCTTTAAACCAATGAGCCCGCTATCTGAGGTGTAGTGCTGCAATTTAAGATAAGCACTACTTGGCTCAGCTTTGGTTTTGTTCTGATAAAGCAGGTCTAATTAAGCTTGATTTAATCAGGATTGCTTTTAAGCACAGCACACAGCCAGAACAGATACTTTGATTTCAAAGTAGCCCTTGGGAAGGACTTGAGGAAGAAAGAGAGGGAATAAGATAGAGAACAAAATTAGTTTGAGTACAAGTAAGGGGTTGCTTTTTAAAAATTTGCATAAGGCATGTTACTATTCTTGGCCGTCTTTTACGTGCATGAATGATTACAGGTTGAGGGGGTTGTTGCTGCAGAAGAAGAAAAAAAAAACAATGTGCAGCCCTGATTCTCCCTGGCAGTGGCACAATATAGCCGTTTCTGTAAATTAACCATGTAGCATCCATAGTCTACATGTTTTGTTCATAAACTCAATTTGCCTGAGTGTCGTGTTTTTGAGCACATGAGGGTGAGAAAAGATTGATCACCACAGTGTCTGGGAAAGTGCGGTGTGCTGAAAGAAACAGCTTATTTCTGAATGTCTCTCTTCAGCTGAAGCTGTAAGCACAGTATGAAAACAAGATACTCTGACCCTGATGGTAAACATCGAGCTAGAAAGAGCTAGTTCACTCATGTAAGTTAAAGAATTGATAGCCAAGTCTCTCGCTCTACAATAAGTCACACTAATGATCCTGCTTTAAAATGATGTCTTTTCTAGACCAGAATGATTAAAAGGGTGCCCCTCTGACTCATTAGTATTGGGGTGTAAAGATAGATGACCCAGATAGAGAACCTAGGCTTATTTTTGAACCCTTTTTCCATTGAGCAGTTTGCTGCATGTGCACAGTGTGGGCACAACTTAAATGCTGCTGGCCTCCCGGCACTTTAAGTGTCTCTTACCTGTCTCTTCAGTAATGCCAACTACCTCCACTTCTCTGTTTTCATGGATCCACACAGCAGCTGGAACGGTGGGCAGGGGGAATGTTTTTCGAAGGCCGGTCCTGGTGTCATTGACTGAACAATGATAGAGGGCCTAGGTATCGAGCGGCTCCACACTAAATCTTTGTAAAGAGCACTTAGCTCCCCTGCGTTAGCCACAGAAAGAATATCTGTCAATGACCATCAGTGGATGCTTTCATCCTGAGGCTCCTCTGCCTGTATTAGCTGCTAAGCTCTAAGTGTATTTTCCTCCTCCCTGGCTATTTACTGAGAAGAAAAGGCTGGCATGAGTGACAGGCCTCTGTCTCAACACTCAAGCACAGTATGAAAGGCTTGTTTTCATGATGTGCACTTATTGTTCATTTAGCCAGAGGACATCCACTGCTCCCATGTTGATTAATTCCTTCACATGTCCACGTATATTTTTCTTTTTGCACGTTAATGTGCACGGTGTTTGTTGTATATCAACATGTCATGTTAATGTGCGTATGACTCTGTTAACATCTTTGCCCCTTTGATCTGTTTTCTTACAGAGGGAGATGAAACCGGTGTGATGGATAGCCTAATGGAGGCCCTACAGTCTGGAGCTGCCTTCCGTGATCGGCGAAAACGGACTCCACGCAACGGTAATGTACCTCAAGAACAACCTAGCTTTGTTACATGTCTTGTTAGCCTTGGATGCTGAAAAAAGCAACCTCCCCTATTGAGCTTTTTTATGAGAAGCACTGTTTTCTCTCCTCTATCCTATTGATAAAACAGTGCTCCCTATCCTATGTATGATTAGTGTGTGAGCACTGTGCATGCATCCCGTTGATTTGTTTGAGTATCCATGACTCACATAGAGGATAGAAATGTACTTGAGAACCTATGGAGGAGTATCATTAGAACGAGCACACATGGCCTTGTGCACATCGTAGGCAATTTATTGTCTTAGCTTCATATAAAGCACTAATCATAATGTGACCACACAGGCTGTTGTTGGGCAGTATCTGGTAAGTGTAATTCTGCTGTTAACACATTCAGTCTGACCAAAGTGAATGGCCCTGTGCCCAGGGGAGAACCACCTCGTAGGGGTGCCAGGGTCAATTGAAATTCAAGTCAGAGCTCTGCAGAAGAGCCACAGGTGCTGCCATCTCCACTCTGGAAATCGTGGTGGAGAAAAGAGGAGAAAAGAGAATAAATTAGATGAAACAAGCATCACAAAAACATGTTTTCAGCATTCATGGTAAATTTCTTCTGAAGCCATACTTTTTTTTTCTCCAGGAAATGTGTTTAATATTAAAATAAAACACAATGATTGAATGGACTTGCTTGTTTTGATAAAAACAAAAAAATGACAGAATGAATTGTTGAAGATGGTTAATATTTGGTGTCAGATTTTAAAAGTCCTCCCCTGATAATTTTAGAGAACAAAATCTTTGAGTGTATAAGAAAAAAGTGCAACATAAAACATTGCTCTTCACCAACATCTCTAATGCTGTTCACCATTTCAGATAACCAGCTCCTCTTATTACTCACACCTTGATCATTCTTCATTTTTGGGTGAACAAAAGCTTTTGGTGTCATGGTGGGTCCTTTTTTGTCAAATGTCTGGGGTAACTCACCTTTGATGGCCTTTTTCTTTTCCTTTTTCTCCATCTTTCTCTTCTCCATTTTCTTTTTTTTTCCTCCTTATTTTTATTACCAACCTTGTTACAGGTGATCAAAGCCCCTCCAGTCCAGCCTCTCGGTGGCCGGGTGCTAACTATGGTAACAGAACTCTAGGTGTGTGCATTTCAGTACCTCTTTTAACCACGATCAAGCACCATCCGCACTTCTCCTGGAAGCCTAACTCATGTGTCCTTCCTGTCAGAACACTCAAGCTGAGCTGGTCTACAACATGCAGAGTAGAGAACTGAGTAATTACATTTGACTTTGCAAAGATTTTCTCAGGTATAAAGTATAAGATTTACTGCATGCAGGGGGAAAAAAACAGCATGAAAGCTTTTTATGAGTAATGATACAAAGAACAAGCTTCTCCTCACTGTTTTCAGAATGAATCAAATTCATTTTCAATGATTTATTTTTCTGCTAGCAGTAGTCATCCATAGAGAATTATGATTTCCACAGTAATTTCATCAGAAGCATGTTTTAGTGTGCAACGTGGATGAAATCAAACTGGGGACCATTGCTGTTTTTACTTCCACTAACATTTGCAACGACACATCAAAAGAGCTCATTTTTAATGTGAAAGAGCTTGTGATTGATGCTGCTCTCTCCCCTAAGTTTGAATATTCACAATGCACACAGCAAGAAAAAAGGAAAAGAAATACAGGAGTTCAAGTGTTTTAGCTTTTGTTTAATGACCATTAAAACAGAAATTGACTGACTGAAAAACACTGACTGAACAGCTTTTATCACAATCAGAGTAAGTGGAGTGGAGTGAAGTCAGTGTACTCAACATAAAACATGTACTCGAATAAGATTATTTCAAAACATCATGCAGCAGAAATAAAGACTCCAAACCCAGAAGACTAAAATTGATGAGGGATGTGAGGTAAATCTTACTCTGAATGCCTTTTAAATCAAACACACAATGGCACACCTGCATTCAAATTGCTTTTGTTTTGACTCCTTGAACCCAAATTATCAATACCCAAATT
The DNA here is from genome assembly GCA_008086565.1 of Thalassoma bifasciatum. NCBI lineage: Eukaryota > Metazoa > Chordata > Actinopteri > Labriformes > Labridae > Thalassoma > Thalassoma bifasciatum. Next base: position 639,950 of record RPOG01000057.1, read on the forward strand.
ATTGTAAAAAAAGCAAAAAAGGTGAAACTAAAAGCTACTTTTTCTTTCACTCAGTTTCACTCCTGCCATGTAGAACAGCTCCAGTTGGCGTCTAATTGTCATGTTTTTCCTGTTAACCTGTTCTGTCACAGCATGTCACTTCCTGTCTCATGGATCTGCTTAGGAAGTCTTCTGCTGGAGAGGTTTGAAGATCTTCATGCTTCAGCCACTCACAGTGATTTTTGCACTCCTCTTTAATTACTCTTAATAAGTACAATAATTTCACTGATGTTTAAAAGCTTGTTGGATGGACGTACGTGCTTTTGAGGGGGGTCTTGCTCGTATGCTGCAAGCAATTTAAATTGGGAATGGCTCTTGATTCTAATAAATTAGTTGTCTGCGTGTTGCAGGAGTCCCTGTCTTGCTATATGTTGTATTGGCTTTGGTTGCATGTTGTGATTTAATTGTGCTGATTTGAAAATTACAGTATGTCTATACTATATTCAGTATGGTTCTATTTTTTATTTATTCCAAACAGTTGGATTTCTAAACCGAGGTTTTTTTTCTCTGAGCCTCACAACAAGTTTTCAATAAAGCTTAAAAAAGCTTACCTGTAAGGACATAAAAATTGGGAGAAAAAGAAAAAACACAGAAAACTTTGAAGATTTTTATTAGAGGTTTTTGGCAAGCTGACCTTTGGTGAAAATCTTTTTTATAGGAATGGATTCTTCTTTTTATGGAAAAACACCATAACTTTTATAAACTTGTGAAAGACTGAATTAAATGTGGTTATAATCCTTTCAATGTTTAACTTATTCCTGTTGAACTGTGAGTATACTCACAGAGTTATCTACGTTGGGTGGTTGCACCCATGAATTTCCTGGTTTACATGCTTGCTATGATTCTTTTTGTACCTCTGGGTTTAGTGGCAATTTGTTGCAGTCCTGAAGAAGGCCACCAGTGTGAAGAATTCAAAAAGTTAAGAACTACTTTGGTGTATTAATGGGAAAGAATCTTTAGGGAACAGGTACATTCACTCAATGGAGGTCTTATTCATTTTTGGTAGGGGTTTGGAAATTTTGAACTGATATGGCCCAGTATTTGGATCGTTTGTTTCTCAATTGGAAGGTCAGCAGCTGACATGGATTGGTTAATACTTGAGAAGGGGTATCTAAACAGTCCATTTATCATTCACCACTAGTCAAAAAGATGCACTGTATCAATACCGAGACCAACTATTTTCTTGACATTGGTCCATGCATTCCCTTTCCCGATGATTCATTCCTGTTTGCTGACGTCTTTGGAAGAGACATAAAATGATTGGAACAGCAGGTTTTGTTCATTCCTCTATTGATTGCCATCTCTTAATAGACTTTTTGTATATTGAAGATGTCAGCAGAGGTTACTGGAGTGCCTGATTAGCTCATGTTTCAACTGCATGTCCAAATGAGAGGAGACAAAGATAAGGGGATGTGTTCAGATTCACCCAGGTCAAAGGAGATTTTCTTACGGGAAAGAACACGTAACAACTGCTTCTGGGCCTCAATGCTGATCCCAGCACAATGTTTACCAGAAAGAAAATGGTCTCCCACCCAGGCTTTATATCATGCATCATGGGGGTGAATGTTGAATTAAATACCCTTTGTCTTCCTTTGTGTTACTTCTGATATTAGATTGAACATTCTGTATTCCTCTGACCTATTTTCCCATTCTCACTTTCTCTCCTTGGTGGCAGTTTTCAATAGCACACCTTTGCTACGCCACCAGAATGCATTATGCAGCGACTACTCCCTGTTTATTGACATGGAACCCAGACTCTGTAGTTTGATAAACAGCTTCATGGATTCTCTACTCAGAGGTGATGAGAACGGAAAATCCTTTTGACATGCTGGCTCCATGGATTTTTTATAAATGGAATCTGGAAATGAGTTCAGCTGCCATAGAGCATTGGGGGAATTTGTCTCGTCTCATGAGGGGGACACAGAAATCTTTACGCACAGTGTGAATGAAAGTTATTCTCTTTAAAAGGAAACAATTAAGTTCCCAAGTGTTGGACAATTTGGTAACAAAAGATTCCTCAGTCATGGAGCGCTGTCTCTGGGTTGTTTCTTCTCTGTGCACTGTGGGAACTGTCAACATTTTAGTTAGTGGAGTGATGTTGTAATTTTTGGGTCAGTATTGCAGCATTAATGTTTATGTACTTCTGTTTTGTACATATTTGTTTTTCTTTCTGAGTCTGGGAATGACAGACTTTCAGTCTCAGAGTTTAATGGTAGAGAATGGTTTTTTTAGGGGCAGTATCAGACTGTGTGCTAAATCTATTCACTCCTGCTTGTCATGTCTGTTGTAATCTCATGCTCTAAAGCTTGATTAACCTCATGTCATCCTCAAACGAGCAGTGTATACCGGAGAGAGTCTCCTAGAGTCACACAAGAATCTTCAACAACGTCAAAGGAGTTCATTTAAACCCAGCATGTTGTTGGTTTTCTTTTTTTCTTTGTGGTCCTCCAGGCTTAACTATACTTCAGCGGACTACCTCAAGTGTCAGGCCGAACACAATTCTAGCTGCCGCCAGTCACAATTCCACCCAATTCTACAAGCATTTCCTATTTCCTTGTCTCCACTTAGTGCAAAATGGAAACGCTAACCCGAGAGGCCATACTCATGTGTTATGCAATTACACAAGCCAGTTCTAATTCAACACATTGAAAGTGGACGGATTGATGGAGACGAGCAGAGCAGCGTTTTTGTTGGGAGTTTAGTTTAAATTCAGGAAGATAATGTAGCGTATCATTGATAAATTAATTGAGTCTTGGAATTCAAAGAGATGTGAGACTGTTTCTTTTATATTTGCCATTTTTTCTAGAGTTACCTGGGAATCTTGCAGGAGGTTGTCAAATAGAGGACAGGAGCCTCTCGTACAGCCTGGTTCATCGGTTTATGCTCAGGGATGAAAGCCACAGGCTCAGTAGGTCTTTCATACTGGGGGACATCCCAAAAGACACATCACTCAGATTTCAAAGAGAACCAAGCCAATGGTATTTATTTGCTCCCTTTTCAATGTCATTAAAATCCCAAACCGTGGCCTCTCTTTTTTCCTCTTCCTACCCCGCTTCCTTGTTTCACCTTCACAGGTCAGTCCATCAAAAGTTCTCCCCTGCGTTCTATATTGTAAGCTTCTTAAGGACTTATTTGACATTGAAGCTGGACGGATCATCTCATGCCCATTAAAATAGAGATGCAGTGATATAATGCTTGTCAGGGTTACAGAATTTCAACCCAACCATCTAATCCCCTCCAAGCCCTGCAGTTAATTCAACTGCTCAGGTCAGAGAGTGGGCCCTTTGTATGTTTAATGAAGATTAAATAACCTATTTTCCCTCATGAAAATTTAAGAGAAGTGAGGAGATGAATCTGCAAAGGTGCCAATGAAGAGACCAAAGGGCACCATCTCTTAGAGATGCTGGCTAAAAGAGAGTGAATTCCCTTAGCGTTTTTATTCTCCTTAAACACACCAGTGGCTCCAGTGGTCCCTGAATATCCCACTACTTATCTACATCATCTATATGCTGACACGCACAATGTCTAATACCAGGCAGTTATTTTCCATTTTTTCCCTGATCTAGGAAAAGTCACCCATTTCCTCCATAAATTACAACACAGGGAAGTGATAGTGATCTTAATTCCCTTGGCAATTAATTTGCTCACACATATGTTGTACCCGTCGCTTTATCTCTTCCTTGTTGTCTCTCAGCTTCTCTGGAAGTTGTTCTGTTTTGTTTCACATGCACATGTGCAAGTCTGTGTCATATAATCAGATAGGGACTGTCGCTGCAGGGTGTCTGAGTTGAGGACTGAGGCCCTTTGCCTGCGTAAGCTCCTGGCCTGCACTTCAGTTGATAGATGTTATTCATTGGGGCAGCCCTATAGGCCATCCTACAGGAAAAGGAGCTAACATGATTTGGGACGAGGGGACCCAGAGGGTGTCGATGCCTCTTGCTATAGCTCAGATGGCTTAGCAGATGTGAGATATCAATGGAGTAGATGAGAGTAGAGCTCTGTAGAGACGTGCTGCTTGAAATCTATCACCTGCTTCTCATAGATAAGGATATTTATCAACAGCCAAAAGGAAAGGCAGATGGGGAGGAACTGAGGCATGGACAGCTAGTCCATTTGAGATTTGATATCCTACGGCAGAGACAAAGACTTTGTCCCTCCCATTGACCCATTGAATCTTTTCCGGGACTTGGTAATTTTTCATCCGCAGCAGAAAACCCATCATGGAAATATAGATGAAGATTTTATGTACCATTTGAGTACCCTTGGCGCATAACTGATCTGTTGCTTGACTCTGCCAAGTGAGGACGTAAAGTAAGTGAAGTGTGACATGCAGCCATTTTGAGAGGATAAATCAAGTCTTAATAAAGGGCAGTCTCTCTGAGTGGACACCAGGGGTCTCTCGCCCCTGCCCTTGCTGCTCACCATCTCAGAAACCCTTAGCAGTTTAAATGGTGCTGAAGTTATCTACTCGAGCACAGGGCACCAACAGGGGGCCGTCTGCATGCCCTTTTGATGTCATAATGCCCTTTTACAGCTCCCTGTTTGAGAAGACTTATCATGTGGAGCTTTGCTCCCCATGGAACTGCTTTGTCTTTCTTTTCTGGTTTTCCAAGTAATGGCCCATTGTTGTAATAGACGCAGAGCCTTCAAGACCTTTGTCCAATATTGTCTTACTGTATTGGCAAAGAGCCTCATTGATGTAAAAAGTACCCAACCTTCCCACCTAGTGGACCACAGCCGAACAACTGCATGGGAAAAATGTCTGCGAACTTTTCATATTCAATAATATCCTCAAGCATTTTCAGTGGGCTGTGTTTTCTTTTTTTGCTCCCTCTCCAAACAATATTGGCTTTCAAGTATGTGGGCAGTTATGAAAGGTCACCCTTAGTGTAAATTGTCAATAGTGGATCAATTTTGGAGAGCAAATATGCTTTGGAGGCCCCATAATGGATGGTTTCATCACATTCTTTTACCCAGGGCACATTCACACAATAAGATTGATATGGTTCATTGCTTGATGAATTCCTAATAGACCTATAAACTTGCAGAGCTTAACGCCAAAGGAATGGCTGTGGAAGCCAAACATAGGGTAGACAGTCGGACCATCCCACTTGCTGAAAAATTGCCCTCATATAATTCCAATGGAATCTGGCCCAGGCCATCATGCTTAGTGCTGAAGGATGGGCAACTTGTGTCGGTAGAATTAAACCTTATTTATCGCTCATTAGGCATACAGCAGGGCCAAGTGATGATTGGCTGGAGAACAAATAATGTGTGGTGGAATAGGATGCCATTTTGTATGGTTATGTGTTGCACTAACAATGAGAGGCCCTGCTAGAATCAAATACTTCTTCCTCTGCTGCCATGTGTTTTTTCTCTTATCTCCTTAATATGATGCAGCTATTATTAAAGTAGATGTTGGAAAGTCCAAGGGATATTTGCATTAGAGGTGCCAACTGTCATCTGCAATCTTGAATCCTATGAAGTTTTCTAACTTCCACTATACAGGTCTGGAGGAAGTTCAGCATCAGCCCTTTTATGCTTCCATTTCAAGGTGCAATATTTACACTTCTGTAACACTTTGCTCCCAGGATGAACGTGAGTTGATGAAGTTGTCTGACTGCTATTGTACTTTTATAATGCCTTCTTGCAATCAATTCTCTGTCTGGAACAACAATACTGTGCTGTTTTGGATTTAAAGTAACTGACGTTGGAGCTATGCTGTGGGGGACTTGCGTTTTATAAAGAGCTAAAGTCTCAAGTTCATGACACTTTTAAAAAGGGTAACTTAGTTGTGAAAATGAGAAACCACCAAAATCTGAAATATATCTGTGAAAGACAAACAAAAACTGAGACAAAATCATCTGTATTCCAGGTGAGACATCACTGGAAGCCTTGAACTCTTAGCTTTTATGTCTCACACTTTTTGGACAGCATGCACTTAAATGTACAGCACAAAACAAATAGTCAACATTTTTTTACTGCTTTTTTCTGCGCCTTTCCCTCACTGACTGTTTTTTGTCTGCTTTGTTTGAAGAACTTATGAAAGGAAATAAAGGTAAATGGTTCATTGGTTTTGAAACTATGAATACTAATAGAGAACTTGCATCAGTTTGCACACCCTTCAATTAACACCAATAAAACAAGAATGTCTTTCAATTTTAAAAGCAGCGGTTAGCCTCCTACACCCCTAGCAGCATGTGCACACTTTCGAAAAACAAGGTGTTTTGTTGACTGATTTCATGCAGTAACCATTTATTGAGTTCTGTGAAAGAAAGACAAAAGTAATGATAATAAGTATGTAATGGTTCAGTGGAGAATTTTTACTTTTTTGCTCAAGTGAAATTATGTTCTTTTATCGCCAGTGGGCATTGTTTTATCTGATAAATCAAAATATGGAATGAATGCTCAATGTCAAGAAAGCAAGGCCCTCGACATAATACATGGCAAAGGACATTCTAAGCTAGCTTATTTTTCATTTGAGCTTTGTTAGAGGATATTACATTTTTGAATTGATAAAACAGAATCTGTGTAATGCAAAGTAGAAGAGACAGATGACAAAGCTGTTACCAAGCTGAAAGGGAGAGGCTGGTTTATTATTTTTACCCAGTTGGCGTGGTCAAGGACGGAGAGAAATGGACTGGGATTTCATACAGGTCATGGTAGAAAGAGGCACATATGTGTCAGGGAGAAGGCAGAACAGAGAGGCGTGGGATTGAATGAAATGGAGTGAGTGGGTGTACTGAGCACTGATGGAAAGATGTGTCCACGGTGATAGCGCCAAAGAGTTAAAGAGGACAGGAGAGACTGAGCGGGTTAAAAGGAGGTAAAAAACAGAATACCATTCTCTCTCTCTCTCTCTCTCTCTCACACACACACACACACACACACACACACACACACACACACACTCTGAGGGCGTGCAATCAGTCAGAACTCACCCCACTCTCATCCCCACCCCCCACCCCTCCAGTCAAGCATGATTGTGCTTGACATGGTTCCATCGCTAATGCTGACTGATGCCCATTTGCAAGGCGCTTCACTTTTATTTATTTATCTGTTTATTTGCGTCAAGTTTATTTATTGATGGGCCTCAAGGATATGATGACATATTTCCATTCACTCATACAGGGAAGTATGAAATGGAGGGGTATGAGGCTGTGCGGCATTTACACACCAATGAACAAAAAACAGAGGGGAGGACAGAGTTCACCTTTTTTATTTAGATTCCAGCAGCTGAAATAGCTACTCCTCTCTGGTAATGGAAAAGTGATATGGCCCATTTAGTTACTTAGCACTAATCCCAGCGGTTTAGCCGCTTCTCTATTTTTTCATCCCTTTTATCTCTTTGTCTTTCTTCATTCGTTCTTTTGACTTCTATTTGGTTAGTGTCTGATGGAAGGATTTGAGTGGGGTCAAATTACTCCCTCGCCTATATGGGTTTTTCCCAAGCTCCGGCAGCACTACCAGCTACATTAAGTGCATGCAACACTTCAGTGTTGTAGTTCACCACCAAATACTCCTGAGAGTTTTAAATGCATGTTCTGATTAGTGCATTGTGAAGCACAGCCCTGTACTGTTTTTGTAAGTTTTTTTTTCTTTGTCCTCTAGTTTATTCTGATATTTTTTCCTGTGGTTTTATTAAGATGTCCCCTTCATGTGATAGCTATATAGGATGATGCAATTAGAGGGTAATGGGTGTAAGTCTAATTGTTGTTTATTTTCACAATGACATATTTGCTGTTGTAAGCTACAAAGGGAACAACGTTGCTTAATTACCCACAAGTGTATAATTCGAGATCATTAGCTGTAAGAGCCAATATCTCCGGCCAGAGGTCTGCCAGAGGACCTTTGGTCCACTCTTGTTCTTCAGCGGCAACAAAGACTGCCAAGTTGAAACTGCTGAAAGGTAAAGGCTTTACCATTCTTAACTTACTGTGCAGATACTCTTCCAATTTAGACTTTAGTAGTCTTTTGGGGTCTTTTTAATCACACTTTGCACCTGCAATTCATAGGTCAGCTCTGATGAAATAATAAGAGTTTTCTTTTTATTGGTACAAGTCTGTCCTTCCTGAGCAGAGGTGTTTGGTTTGGCAATTCCTAAAAAAAAAAAAATTAAAATGCAAAGGAGAAAGATTCATTACAGCATTACAAAGCCTAAGTACTGAAGTAGGTATCCTTTACTAGCTAGGTTAACATAGCTATTTAGTCAGCAAAGTCTGCAAGCTTCATGCTAATGGAAAAGTAAATATCCTATCAACAGACTAACGTTATTAGCATCACAATTACTTTTAACTGTACAGAAACTGATTATTGGTCAATGATACACAAGCAACTCACAGGCTTAAGCTTCTCATAGACTTGGCAGAACCATAGAGGGCAGCACAGATACTGACCCAAATGTTGGGATAAGTAGAACTGAAAAATGCATATATTTCTATGGGGGAATCAGTATTATAATTCATAATTCAATTACTAAAACAGATAAACAAACAAAAAGATGTCAGCTGCAAAAATGTATTCCTCCACCCCTGCTGAAGAGGACAGAAATCAGCAATACCAACACGTAAAAGCAAGACGTGAGCATGCATACTCCCTGTTCAGCTTGAAACTAACTGGCATTTATAGAGACATATATTGCACCCAACTGCATCTGTACGTTTTATTTGAATCCATCCAAAACAGCAACAGTGTGCTGAGAGGAAGTGGGGAGCTATAAACAAGAGGGGGACACAACAGCTTGGTATTCATGAATTCTAAAAACAACAATGTTACTCCCCTAAGAGATGACTAATATGTCAAGTTTAAAAATAGATGGTTTGCCACAGTTCAGACCCAATGCCTCCAGTGGATGAGGAAGAAGCAGCAAGAAGGCAAAGGGGAGAGATTTTTGATTTGGTGTGCATGCATGATTTTATCTGACTCAACTGTATACAACATGCAGCTATGTAATTAAAGGAGATGTAAGGGTGTATACAGCAAACATTGCCAGCATGTGTCACCTTGCATCTCCTGTGTGCAATTCGCTGTCAGACAAAACCCTGAGTTTCCATGTTAACCTGGAGTTAATGGCGGCAGGATGAAGGCCTCAGACATAGCTGAACAGCGGGGGTCATGCATTAGTGGAAAGCCAATGGAGGTTGCTGAGTTTGTAACATCTCCACCCTGAAGGCATTGCTGGCTAAGTAAAGGATGAGGCTGCACACTGCATTACCTCAACTATTATTATTTTTTCTTTCCACTCTAGATGAGTTTCTTTCAGTGGCACAGGTCACCGTTGCCCCGGGGGCGGATTATGGCAGGCGGGAGCTGTGATGTTCTGTAAGATTCCTGACAAGTGAGAAAGGGAGTGTGTCCATACTTTTGATCTTTTTTTTTTTTTACATGTGGATGTGTGGTGTTTATATGTGGGTGGGTTTGCTGAAGCTTATCGTTCCTCAGCAGGCTAGTTTGGCCTGGTTTTCATGTCATAGAAGGACTCACACAGGTTTCAGCCTTTTAAGGTGACAGTGAGGTCAGCTTGAAGACAAAAGAACCAGATACATTGCACAATTCTCAATCCTCACAGTCTACAGCAGTAGCAGAGCCGATTATTTATGCATCCACTCACATGCACAAGAATTCTTAGTTCGCTAAATTTAGCATTCACTTGTAAATATTCAGCCACCATACATTATGATTAGCGAGAGAGCATGTAAAATCATTTATGGTCTGCATTATTAAAGTCTTCTACATGGGAAGGCTCTTTTCCTCACTCCTGATCCCACCGTGAATATGTTTACAGTGGTGGCAGGAGTCAGTGTGAGGAATTGATTTTTCTTTTGCCAATTGTAAAAGTTTTATGACAGTCAATATGGCTGAAGAAGCAGGCCCTCCATTATTTTACTGGATCTGCCGCTCGCTGAATGGATGGTTCCTGCTTATAAACCTTGAATAATTGAACAGGGAAATCATTCAATGAGAGGGGGAGAGGCACAAGGTCTTGATGGCTTGATGGCTAAGATGACAGCTTGTGAAAGAAAGGAGACAGCAGACTGATTAGCCAATGTATCATGTTGTTCCCTCACTGTCTGTACTCTCATCCCCTTTCCCACCCTCTTCCTCCTTCTCGTCCCCTCACTTAGTCTACTACGCTTCTTACTTTTCATTTCTGTGCCACTCCTGCAGGCTTTTCTTCACTCATATTTGTCCAATTTCTTTCCTATCAGCCCTCTTCCTTCTGCACCTCCTTCCATCTTCAACCTAATGCCCTGTTATCTTTAAATGTTTTATTTTTACTCACATCCTGTCTCCATCCATCCCAATGACCCTGTGTCACTCCAGGCAGAATTATTACTCTTGGACAGAAGATCGGCTCAGTGGCGCCGTGCTCTGCTCTCTCTGCATTATCCATTTATGGACTATCCCCTTTTGTGGTGAGCCATCTTCCCATAGTCCAGTAATGATAGGAGTCTTGGCGACCCTGTGCATTTGCACTGTAATATAAGACATTCTCATTAGGCCATGGATTGTGCTCTCTCTCATGTCCATTACATTAATTGCTACACATCAGTGCCTACCATACCCCTCGGTATTTTGTTACACTGCTGGCATCCTCTGCTCCGCATCTGATCTCTGACTGTGACCGACAACTGCTCTGCCCAAGAAGGTGAGAGAGGTAATTGAAAAACGTTATGCAAAGACTTGCTGAGATGTGTCCATTTAAGAAAAAAAATCTCAAGTAGATAACTGTAAGGTCTGTTTGTGTTTTATTGCATAAGTTAATGAACACAATTAGAAAAAAAATGTTTTCAGATCAAATAAATTGAAGCCAAGCGCCCTTCCACCTCCACACCATCCCCGTGTTGTCAGTCATTTCTCCTCATAATGGAGAAGCAGGCCGCTACCATAATTGCTTTGATGGTCCAGCCTGAACAAATCACTTCTGGGCATAAAAAGAAGCCTTGGAGATGGCAACCAGAGAGAAAAGGTGCGAATGAATTAAAGCACTTTGCGTTCCTTTGGGGCATGTGGCCCAGATTTTTCTTCAAAAAAATATAAGGAGAAGAAGGAGTGTGGGGGTGGGGTGTGCCTCACTCCTTCTTTCCTTGCAAGAATAAATGGCAGTAAAAGCAATAATACACATCCAGCCTCCATTATACCAAAATGGAGAGCTTTTTCAGAGAAGACACAATGGTGCTGACATAGTTAACTGGCAGGTGGAGAAAGGAGGATTTCACTGGAAATAATCTGATTTTGAACGGAGCTCCCATCTATGGGAAAACCTCTGGTTGGGCCTTTTGTGAAGGAACAAAAGTTTGGCCCTTTGCAAGAGGAGCTTTGAATGTCTCAGTAGAGCTGGGTGAATGGGCCATGTGAATGTCCCAAGGCTCCTGGTGCTGAGGACTGCAACAGGGCAACGTCAGACGTGATGTGCCGCGTCACTCAGCTTCCTCAGGAAGTGACAGTTTCAAAGCCATCACCTTTTTTTTCTATCTTTATCTCCTTCGACCCTGAACCCAGCAAGGAAGGTTTAACTTCTTTTCTCGTCTTAGCCCCTTGTCCAATTACAAGTATATTCAAAAAGCTTTAGACTCTGAGTCATCTTCATGTACGCATTGAATAAAGTACTGTGACCTCGAGATAGTATATCTTCTACTCGGCTGTAGTATTAAGACATTTATTTATTTTTTTTTTAAACTCTGGCCTCTGGTTTGATGTGTAGAAGAGTTGAAATGTCGGAGTCAGAAATATGGTTGAAATAGCCTCCTGTTGCACACAGATTTATTTTATTTTTCATTATTCTCCTTTTAAATCAGGGAGGGGAGGGTGAAAGATGATCCCTTCAGCTGGTGGGACTAAAGGAAATCTGCTGTTTTCAAGAAAAGTTCAATGATGACTGCAAGCTGCACCAGCTGAGTTGTCATGACACAAAAACAGGGAGGCAATCTGACTAATCCATCTTGAACTCCACAAAAGCTACAGAGGTCACAAGCCCCCAAAACAAGTCTCCATGGGTGACATCACTCTTTCCTAATGCCCTTGTCTTTTCTTCATGCGATGGGAGACACGCCCCTTTTTAGTTCCACTCTGAACCGCTCACTTCTCTTGAGGTCGTCACACCAACCAAGCTGCACCCCTCAATTGGGTGTTATCGAACCAAATCTTTGACCCTATTTTCAGAGTGTTGGGCTTTTGTTTGTGGTTGACAGCCCGTTGAATCCCCCAGAGCTCCAGGTGCAACTCTCTTGCAAAGGAATAACTTATCAAAATGAATGCAAAGATTTGAGTGCATCAACAAGATAATGCTTACAACTTCAGGGTTATGAAAACAGTAAATACAAAACCTGTCAAATAAATGTGTCATCTGTCAAAAAGAACATTTTAAAACAAAGATTTTAAACGTGGTATATATTCCCAAAAAGGAAAGTTTTGACAGAAGCCAACATCAATGCCTTTTTCTCTCCTTTCATGGGTTTCTTTCATGTCTGTCTCAACTATCGCTCCCCACATCGCCGTATAAGCATGAGCGCTGACAATAATTGCTTTTCATATAATCACTTTACCGCTTTATTGTCGTCAAGAGCACAGTTTTCCTTGTCAACTCCAGTTAAGCACATTCGTCTCGTACACTCATTTGAAGGGTGTACTTTAACAGAAATGAGGTTGAATACATCCACACGCAATAAAGACCAACCATTATCATTGCCGACTAGCTAATTAAGGAGTCTCTCTGACTTCCTACTTGCCAAGGATTGTGCAGTGGGTCCTCAGCCATGTATCCAACCATGTGTTTCAGGGAAATGTCTAAGGCATTACTTCTGCCCTCCCTCCATCCATAATTAACCTTCCTGTATTTATAATTTAGCAGTGTTCTTCACACATCTTCTGGTGATATGACATTATTTTGCACTGGCTAAACAGACATTGTGACGCCCCTGGTGCACCAGCTTATGTATGTCTGCGTGACACACTTTTGCCTCTCAGGGCTCCACCCCAGCCATGAGAATAAGATGGAAAACAAAGAGGACATGACTTCGTTTCTTTGTCACTTATTTTGGAACTGAGAAGGATGTATATTAACTTATTCCTTGAAATAAAGAACGTACACTTTAAGTTTTAGATATTTTTTGACATAAAGACACTTGTGCCGTGCCATCAAGCTAACGTTGATGAAAATATTCCCATTCCCATACCCAAAAAACTGTAGGTTATGATGGTGTCTCATGATGTGCAGATGTCACAAGATGTTAGAGCTAGAATTTAAGGAAAAGAAGGATGAAGAAAAAGGGCATGCAACTCATCGCCAAAGCAGCACTCAATACTGTGTCCAGTCCTGAAGTATGTGACATATTTCTCCCGCCTTTTCTAGCTGTTTTAATCAGCTTACATATGTCCTGGACTAAAATTCAATTTGTCTGGAAGAGAAGAGGATACTATTGGCTCAACCACTGCCTCTTGATTGTGTGTGTTTGTGTGTGTTCGTCTGCACAGTCGCTTCTGAGTGTTTGTGTGTATCCCTGCGCGCACGTGTGCGAGCTTTGTGTGCACCAGGGCCAACCAATTCATAACAGCAATGGATTGTGTTTCTCCCATATATCATTGTCAATGCAGCTCACCTCTGCAGTGCCAGCTTATTTAATGGCCAAGACCCAAACTCACAACACAAAAAAGCCCCCCACTCCCCTTTCTACACATTTGCCCTCTGGCATTTCTTTTCCCTTTTTTTTTTTTTTTATTTAGGGGTGGGGGGTGTTGTGCTTGTGTGAGTGTCTTTTTGTGCCTGTGTGAAAAGCGGTCTCACAGTATTGTTGGATTTCAACAGTTGAGAGTATATTAGCCAACACACTGAAGGGATCCACTTGTTCAACATTCCTGTCATATCTCACCGTATGTTTCCTCTCTGTGCTGTAAAGACAGCCGATGATTGCGCTCAACTTCAACGGGCTATAAGCGACTACTGTATATGAGGGCGCACTTCATTAATCTATCTGTCTATGAGAGGAGGGAGGGGGTTGTTGAACAGTCTGTCTGGCACAGCTAGACTTTCCTCAAAGGAGTTCATCCTTCAGCAGATCACCACTTTATGGATAGCATCTTTTTTTATTATTTGGAGCAAGCACTTTTTTTTCTTTCTTTTTTGCTGTGGTTATGATTGATCACAAATATCACACAACATTTTCCTGACTTGAAGCAGAGATTTTAAATAAGAAAGTCTGCCGCCTTTGAACTGTGGAGTGTAGTTGAATGCGTCAAGCGCTCCCTTAAAAGCGAGGCTAAGATTATTCACTGTTTTCTACAATGCTCTCTTGCCCCGTCTTCTGTCTGTAGAAGTAGGGCATGCCAGAGGGAAAAGGGCAGCACATGATGCAGTGCTGATACAGGCTTCAAGCTACAAACTTTTGGAGGGAAAAAGAATAAAGAGTTCATTTACCAAAGAGCATCTCAGGATACCACATTGATATGAAAATGAATATCTTTTTTCCCCCCTCATCTAAAACAGAGGAATTATCTCATTCGGGTTCAAGCTGTGTGAAGTCAGTATATCTCTGAAGCAGAGGCCAGACATCACTTACAGCTCCATTGTTTAAAGTATCAGTCAAACATGAATCTTAAGTACTAATTCACATCAAGGATTATCTCAGTATACTTCACAACAGGGCGGGTCAAGACCATACTTAAGTTTTTAATAAGAATCAAACATCAAGATAAAGTCCCATTTTAAGACTTGATTCTGTCTTCATTCAATTTCTTATTTTCTATCATTCATCCTGTTCAGGGTCACAGGTGGTCGGGGAGGCATGGTACATGCTGGACGGGCAATTTAGTATTTGAATCTAAATTTAAGTGGGAAAGGCTCATAAACATTTACACAAGACCATAGTTTATTTCTTTTAAAGCTACAGTATGAAGATTTTTGGTTATTTTGTAAAAGACTGGAACCAATGCTGATACCTCTGTAGGACTTTCAAAACAGCCAAGAACCTTTGGCAACAAGATTTGATCTGTTTTATTTATTGTCTTAACTTATGTGACTGTTGTCTGGAAGTAGGTATCAGATAAGCTGCCTCAAGAAACAGACAAAATTGTTCATAAGTTGTAAGTTTGTCTGTAAAATAGGAAAAGATTTTCTTGTGACAACACCATAGGATAACATAATGAGAAGAGTTGTGTCATATATTTTGTTAGATCCACTCGATACAAATTAAAAACTTGATCAGTGAAATTTTCAAAAAGTACATTTCAAATCATCCTTTTTTGTTAAAGATGTTCAAAGCATCAACTTTTTTCAACAATTTCAACTGGTTATTATCTTCTTCACAACAAACATTTTTTATTTCAAAAAGCCTTTTTTGTATTATAAATCTTGAGATGGTGGACTTTTCTGGTCTTCACTTCTTTAACTACAGTCATCTAAATGTTGGACACGTATAAAGTTTCCAGCATTGTCAGTTCCAGTCGTAATAACCAATCTCCTGACTAGGTCACAGTGGCGCACAAATAACTTCATACAGTACCTGCTCTTTTTAGGTCACTTCATTTGCATGGGGGTGGTGCTTTGGGGGTTAGGTTATAAGGCATTTTTGATTCAGATGCAAATGGGACAGTTATCAGCAGCCAGGACCTGATGAATAATGGGATGTACAAAACGCACGGCCCCACATAAGGAAATGAAAGAGCGCCTCTTTTCTGCCCCACTGATTTCATTATAGACACTATTATTGGCTTAGAATGGCAACATCTATTATCTGGAGTCAGAATGTGACCACTTTTTTTTCTTCCTTTTTGATGCGAGCAGTCTTTTACTTCTGTCAAACCTCATCAAATATTACTGCCCCAGATAGGGCAACAATGTGCAGAGTGGAGGCCTCCAAGCAGTGGTCACTTATAGAAACTGTTCATGTGTTTTTAGTCTGGAGATAGGGCTCTGTCCTGGTGACTGGAACTATCTGTGCTTCAAGTTTATTTTTCTCATTTCACATCTCAGGACCTTGTTAAAACAGTTTATTGCTTCACTTTACGTAGAACTATAGCTGTGCATTAACTGGAACGATTAGAGCTGATTCTGCTCATTTCTGCCCAGTGTTTGATTGTGATTGTGCAGTAGCTGAATGACATTTTGGTTTGTCTCTTTGGTGACTGAAAGGATATTATTTTTCTTAAATCTATATGATTTTATTGTTCTGTGGGAAGTTTGAATTGCTAAGATTTTGGGAGCATGCAAAAATGGGTAGGCAGATTTTCAGCAGGTATAATTAGGCTCCATTTCTCTTCAGAGAATATTCTAGTGTAAAAAAGTAAACCCATTTTCAGGCTCCCAACTTGTAGGAGACATTTCATTCTTTCTGACAGCTCTACTATGACAGGATACAAGATGTCATTACATTCATTGTTCAATACATATATCCTCTTTGAAGTGCAGTCTTGTACCTGCCAAACTGAATTGCTCCTAAATTGTCTGTAATACAGGGACAAAAAAGAGAAAAGTAGATCATTTGGAGGATCTAAGAATAGAAGAGAGCCTGTGGCAAAGGGCAGAGGGAAGAGGAAGGCAGGGGGAATGACTGTGAATAAGACTCACCGACAATGTGATAACACTGTAACTAACCTCATGGGAGGTCTGGTGTGTTTCTGTTCCTTAGATAATGCTACCCTCTGACTTTCCGACACAATTCTCCAGAATTTTCGTCATACCCTCCCTTTGAAGCATTTTGCAGTAAATATCATCAAATTATCTTTGGGGGTATAAAGGTGTTGAACAGTTCCAGATCTGTCGTACATCATAGTGTCAAAAAAATATCTTTGTATACTTGCACGGATGACATTGGAATTCAACTTTGAAACTTCCTCACCATGACGTATCACAATCTTGAGATCTTGACTTTCTTGCTGAAGTCATATTTTTATCTCCAGATTGTGCATACAGGTCTTTAAAAGGGGACTGTGATACTCTTCTCGTATTGGTAACCACTTTGACTGCTGTATTCATGAGATATGGCTCGTAAACAGCCGTTAAAAAGTGTGTGAACGTGTGAAGCATCTTGTCACAGTGGCTGATTCCCCAGTGAAATATGGTCTAAACTTAGATGCTGAATCGAAGCCTCGAAATAGACGATGAACATTTTGGTACTTTTTAAACATTTTTGACTGCTCTTCCAAGAGTGGCAATGAACGTTTCAAATATTCTCTCGACAGAAAACTGCTCATTTAGGCGCTGTGAGATAATGTAATGCAATTGTATTTCAAATATGCAACTGAAGCATTTCTGTCCTGGTGTGCAGTTATTTTTTTCCAAAAAACATGTGTAAGCAGAGCCTCAAACGAAGGCAGAGAGACGTCCTCTCCACCTTTTTACGTAATATTTCCTGGGTGAAAAAAGGCTGGAATGTGCTGGTTCCTTAAAAATCCAATGCTTAATTTAGATGTTGGTCTGAGGATTTCTTAGAGCCATTGTTGGAGATAAAAGACAAAACAAAAGGAGGACCTTGGACAGTCTTGCATCACTTTGTACCAAATGACTGTCTAGCTACCCCAGAAGCATGTGATTACAATACACCTCCGACCTAATCCCTGAAATTACCCCACCACGATGGCTATCTGTCTTGCAAAAATTGACTAAGCTGGCGAGGTGGCAGAGGAACAAAGTGGATAACAATATTCTTGCCAGCCACAGCACAGGACCGACACTTTTATCGGAGCGGCCCTGCATGTTGTGAAGTTAAGCAAATTGGTTCTGCTTTCAGCGAAGCACAGTGTTGTTTAGGTACCTTATAAAAGGCTTTACGACGCTTCTTGCCAACTGCGCAGAAACATTCTTTTTCTTCACAGAAATATCTGGCTCTGCTTAGATTATGTCTGTTTCTATTCCTGCGCTTGGTGTGTTGGGGCTCAATTCGCCAGGCCCTTCACCTCTCAGAGCTTAGCCTTAATCTGCATTTAACAGAGGCCCAGAAAAAGACAGGAGCGATTATCACAATGTTAAATGCTCAGAAGCCTTTATTTAATAATTTTTTTGAATGTCTGCTTTTTCAGTGTGTCATCTGAATGATGGAGTCAGAGGTGGGCTTATTTTTCTTAAGAGGATAAACAAATCATCTGAGAGTATGAGCAGACAACAGCTAATTTTAATATATGAGACCCCCCTTTAATTGTGTTTTTTATAGTGAAGTTTCAGGCTGAATTGGTTTGGTTTTCGGGACAAGATTTTGATGTAAATGGGATATTATTCAGGAAAAAAGCTGTTAATAGGATCACCAGAGGGGAGCCAAAAAGGGGGTTCAATTAACTGATCATTCTTTATAATTCCAAACAAAACGTGCACTGGCCATGTTTTATAAAGCAGCTCTTTGTTCCCAGTGACATTTATGCCTGTCTTTTTTTTTTCTTTTTTTTTTTTTGTTAAAAAAATTGAGCTCTGAGTAGATTAATTACATTCCTTCTAGCCGCCTTGTTCTTCTCACTTCCTCTTTCATTTACTGTCATCCTCAGGAAACCTTCAGGCACCTTCTCCTGTGCACACACACACACACACACACACACACACACACATACACACACAAACACACTCCATCCTCTCTCTCCTCCTCTGGTCTTGTATGTAGTCCAAGTGATTGGATGAATAAGTTGTGCCATCCCATATGGTGGGCTGTCCTGCTGGATCTGATCACAGCAGTGAATGAAGGAGCCCATGAGTCACCACCGGTTTGTTCTGCCGCACTTGTCACGCTCTGCTGTCGCATACTTCCCTCTCTCCCTCCGTCCATCCTGCCAGCCAGCAGACGCCATGCCTTTTAAACTCTCTCGCCCTGTCGTTCACTGTCTCCCTCCTTCATGCGCATCATAACTGCAATCTCCTGCATGCCCCCGTGTGCACTTCCTCCTCCATTTCTCCTTCCCTTTCTTCTCTTCTTCCTCTCTACTTCCCTTGATGAGGTAAAGTCAGCGCCCTGTTCCCTGACAGCCTAAACGTCACTGCGCTCCCCGAGCTCTGCACTTCCTTCTCAGTCAGTGCCAACATCATTGTCATTTATAAACATTTTATGCCAACTCTGTAGGGTAATGGCTAATTTCTCCCACCACACAGCTCTTCATTAAAAGTGCAGCTTCTGTCAAAATGCATCCCAATCAAATTAGCTACTGCTACTTGGATAACTTCACTCTACCTCAGCATGCATCTGAGATGCTCACTCTGATGCATCCATGGCTATATTTTTAATCAGCGCAGATGCTCACGTATTTGCTTGAAAAAGCCCATTTGATTTAAGTAAACATTATCTGGTTAAATAAGCGATAAAGCACTGGGAGATGTCTTGATTTGAGAAAGTTATAGTGCAGACTGGGTGATGATTTTCACATCTTGTAATGAAATTTCCTTAATGGGTTATTTTTTTAATGAATCAAGACACCTTACAGGTCGTTATAGTGACTTAAGTTACAACACTGGTACTTTTTTTAAAGAAACAGGATTAAAAAGAAGGAGTAGGATGTGATTAATCAACTGGCGGTGAGTAAACATTCGAAAGAGGTATGTATTCTTGACAGATAAAGCTTGATAACCTCCTCATCCTACAAAGACTCAGTTGAAAAGCTTACTGCCCAGGGCAACACCAGACCTCTAATTTCCAGACAACTTTGAAAAAGTTAGAAGGCAATTTAGACACTGAACGCGACCTTTCACCTCGCGCTTCTTCATTGTTAAGCTCCATGTGCCGACATCAAGCAGCAGCAGATCATGCTGTGCGTTGTCTTTTATTCGCTCAAGTGGAGCTTTACACACAAAATTGCGAGTATACACACAAACAAACTCTCATTCCTGGGTAGAAAATGATTGATGGCACATGGATGAGCACCAGGAAACCCTGGTGGGATTCATCAATTTGGGTATCGGGTGTGTGTGATGGTCGGCTCCGGGGGGGCCAGCTCTCAAGCTACTTAGATGCTACTTGTGTTGTTCAATTTTGGGGAAATCGATGCATATCAAACTCACCCTGCCATACATGTTCGTTTCTGAAACAAAACATGTAAAAATAGCTAGTTGTTCAGACAACTATTTATGTCATCTCCCATCAACATCAAAAAGCTTTCACTTTTCCTTTATGTCTTTCAACCTCTTCTTCTCCATAACATCATTTTGTTTTCTCGCTTTTATTTATGTTTCTTTCTTCCTCTGTGTTCCTTTTTTTTCTGAAAAGAAAAATCAATACTCTGCCTTTCCTTAGCCATGAGTGAAAGCTGAGAAAGTAAACAGTAGAAAAAAGGCCAGAGTGATGTTTATGGAGGTTTCTAAGTTTATTGTCATTATCTGTGATAGTGAACATGTTTATACGCTTATACTCTTTGTGCAATTGCCTGCCTCTGTCATGTCAACACAAACAGTAGCAGACACTGGAGTAGCTGGTTTGAGAGGCATCTCATCACCATGGATCGACCATACTGGTGATGGGTCTAGCGGTGTCCAAATCCCTGCTCTCTGAGGCTCTGGCTTCTTTAGCATCATTAGTACAGCCATTACATAGATTGGTAAAGGACGGGTGCTGAGACTCTGGCAGGAGACCAACTGAGAGTTCCTCAGGCTGGCAGGGTCATTGAGGGGGTGAAGGCTGCTACTGCTACACACACACACACACACACACACACACGCACACCGAACACACACACACACACACACACAGAGTCCTCTCAGTGTGTCTCCAGTGAGACCAGGCTTCAGTTGGCAGAAGAGATTTTTGTAGGTGCGTTCAAGAAATTGAGCTATCATTGTGACCGACACCCACCCTAATGGAAACTGGAGTGTAGAAGAGTAAGGGCGACGTGTTTTGGGCCCAAAAGAAATGCCAACATATTGTGGAGCTCACCCACACCTGTGATTACACTGCTAATTTCAACTCCAAAAGATCAAGATAACATTTTTCTGCATGTGTTGCTTTGCCAGAAAGGAGAAATTTAGTGTCAAAGCTGGCCAGGGATAATGCTGTGCAAGAAAGACACATTTTTAAGTGCAAGAAGTTTTTCAGAATATAATCCGTAAAGTTGGAAAGAAAAAAAAAATTTGTTTTAAATGTTATGTCCTGGCATTTCTTTTATAAGGTTCTTCAAGCGTCAACCATAGACTGTATAATATGTGGAAGTAGTGTTTGTGGTATCACCAATTTATTTCTGACAAGAGTTTTTGCACAGTGTGTGTCAATAGAAAAATCAGCTGTAGTAAGTTTTTACCCGGCTGTCAACAAGTTTATTTCTGCTGTAAAAATTCATCTTTTTGGCTTGGTGTGTGCTCATTTTCTGGTGCTTCCGAGCCAACCTCAAGTGGACACTCAACAGACTGCAGTTCTTAGCACTCCCCTATTGTTTTCCTCCCATGATGATGTGATTTGCATCCAAATAAGTGCAAACAGAAAACTGGCAAACTTAAAAATGAAACACTTTAACACATTTCTTTCAACAGTTCCTGCCTTGCCTGCATCAACCGTAGAGCCACTGTGGACAGGATCACAGTTATATATCTTAAAGGTTTATGTCGTTTGTTTCAGGCAGGGATCGGAGCTGTGATACTTGTAGCAAAGACTGTTTTATAAAGTTTTTGTCCCCATAAAATCAGAGCAATAATGAATAATCTGTGTGTGTTGGGAATGAGGGGGAGAAGGGAGAAAGGAGTTATGAGTCCAAATCTTGCCTTGGGCACCAAGTGGCATGCCTGGAGGCAGTGTGCAATCAGTCCAGTAAGACTGCTGCCACCTCCATCCAGTAACTCAACCTTTCATGAAACAATAGCGACCCACTCCTTCTCTCGTCTCCTGTTGCACAACCTTGCACTCCATGGAAACCAAACCTCTGCCTACATCATTATTAAGTTAAGAGACTGTTAATTAAAGCCATGTTCCATCCAATGCAGAAGGGTTGACAGGCTTTAAGCACACTTGTTTGCATTCTTAAGTGACAGAGAGTGAAAAAAAGAGAACAAGGCATGGCTCTGTATTTTGTTGATTACAGGGGGGATATGGGAGTGAGCCAGTGTAAATCTATTCAAAGCTACACGGAGAACAGGGGTTTGAGTAGAAAGAGTTCACCTTGCCAATAACATGACATTTTCCACCAGCAATAATGCAGGCTTAATTCGGCTCTGAAGAGCATCTGGTGCAAATTGGACATAGTTGCCTTGTACCATTACTGCATGAATGATGGGCCCTATATTTATACCTCCTCTCAGAGAAATAATAGTGCCGAGGCTGTTGACATGATGCACTGTTGTTTACATGAGATTTACAGAATACGGAATCACGGCAATATGTATGAAAAAAATGGGGTTAAGAAATTGAGCTGGTTTTTGTACATACCTGTGCGTATGTTCATGCATTGGGATTTGTTTGTGTCCTTATGTGTTTGCATGTGTGTGCATGTTGTACCTGGGTGTGTGTCGTTGGGGGCCACTGAGGAGGAGCATGTTAACCAGAGGAGCAGCCGGTCCACCAGATGTTCCTATTCCCACTAGGCTTGTCACAAGTGGACCTTTACTTCTCTCCCTGCAGTACACACACAACCCACACACACACACTCACACACACATCCACAGGATTTCTTCAGCGGACTATACATAGTGCATGAACGGCAAAACAGAAGGAGAACAGCTACTTTATGCTGTTGCCACCGTAGATTTGCATACAATGAGGATCTCGTTCAAAGGGTGCTACAGTGGAGAACATGCAAATCCACCTGGCTCGACTGATAAGCCTTTTTTCTTCCCACCAACAGTTTTTTAGATGGTGTCCTTAGCAAATCTAAAGCGTTTTGAGTATGTATTGTTAATTTGTTTGGATAAGTATTCTTCAAGTTAAAAGCATTCTTCACATGCCCACAATATCAAGAGAATGTGTCATGTTTTCAGTGAGAAAATAAGCATAAAGAACAGCACTTATTTGCTCAACAGTGCCTCTCACTATGTCTGGTTTTCACCGCTCCTTTCTGGATTTTGTGTTGTGAACTCATCCTCCTCATCTTCGATGGTTGGATGCCTTTCATGGTGCCATGATCCTAGGTGGAGGATGTAGCCATTTAGAAATGTCATGAGAAAGGTCGAGAGCATCATCTCGGCCCAGTTCAACAGGCTGATTTATGAGGTTCTTGCAAATGAAATATAGCACGGGACAAGTGGAACAAGCAGGCCCCTACAGGCACCCCAAAGGTCACCTAACTTAATTTCAATTAGGCCTAAGGGGGGCCAGGAAAATATGTCGCCAGTGGAAGGAGTGCTAAGGCAATGGATTTACTTGTAATGACATTGTGTTTATGGGGATTAAGATAGGGCTAATCAGTTAAAAAAGGTGACTGTGTTAGGAGAGTATTGATCGAGGAGTTTAGGAAAGAGATGCCAATGAAATAATCATTCTCCTGAGTTCCACAAAGTGGCACAAGTGACATTTATTGTTTATTATTTACAGAGGGAGAAAAATGCAAGTCTCAGTGCTTCCTCCACACCCTATCAATCACGCTGAATTGTGCCTGCACTGAATCCCATCAATTACTGCTTTCTATTTGACACATGCAACACCAATTCTGATTAGCCAACAATTCTCCGGGAATAGCAGCATTGTAAAGAACAAACGGTTTGACATTTTTTGAATATTTAAGTCAAAGTTTACCACCAGAGACCCAAGTGCCTTCAACCCACCTCCCCATCACTACAACATGTGTCAAATGCACCCCCACACCAAACGCTAGGAAATGAGTCACAAATTGCCAGCAAGTGATTTCCCGCTCTGGGAGAATAACAGGGTCCCCACTCAGCCTTTGATTCAAGCTCTTTTTTCATACCCTCTTTGTGTGCGTGTGCCATCTAGCAGCCGCTCTTCTGGAATCTCTATTGATTGCAGTCTGACAGGGAGGCTGGGTGGCTAAGTAGCCCAGGGGGTTGTGTGGTGTGTGGTTGCACAAGACATGATTGGGTTAGAATACTGTATGCAGTATTTTACATATAACGGGTACCATTTTGTCTTGTGTTCTTTTGTGTCTGAGTCAGCATTATGTCTCTATATATGCCAGCAATTACCAGATAAGTGTGTGCGCATGTGTGTGTGTGTGCAGGCATGTGTCTGTGTGTCTTCCGAGGGTGATGCGGTATGGAGGTCACTTCTGTCAGATCCAACATCCAGACCCATGCTGTGATGTGAAGGGCACTGTCAAGAGACAACCACGAGGCAGGGCAGGTACAGCTGCCCTCAGTGCTCTTTTTCAACCATGGCACACACACACAAACTTGGAAAAGGATACAAATGCATCCATGCTTCCTGTAAACTGACACACATGGTGGGAAAGCCCCTCCAGGGTGGAAGCCCAAGGATGGATCAGCCTCTTCAAACAGTTGCTGTTCCCTACTTTTAGACTATTTGTCAGTGACTTGCAGTGTGACACTTCTGCACCTGAGACGACTGGAGCACAGACATATTTGTGACTTGGCTAAGTCTGGCCACACACTAGAGAACTTTTTGACCATGAAGTCCCTGAGAGGAATTTAGGTGTAAGTCAGCTCTCAATTCATTTGCCATAACAAATGAACATCTTGGTAAGAGTCATGTCCTTACAGCCTTAGGCAATAATGCTCATGGTAAACAAAGTCTCTATGCTAGGAAGACACGACTGGTTTGAATTGTCCCCACAGCACCTTTAGATTGGGCCTTGCCACCTGATTATGCAGTGGCAAACCAGGCCCTGTGCCAAACCGAACATCATCTAAACTATAGTCAGCATAAGAGCATCAAAGTAAACACAGAACATGTTTAGAGCCATACTCTGGACTTCAAAGGAGTAAAGGTTAACATAACAGCAATAACCTGTGGGTGGATCGGACAGAAATTCAAAGATATCTACTGCAAGTTTTAACAGATGACCTTTCACAGAGTCCAGTTTTCTAGGGCTTGAAGATCTGCCAAAAAAAGATGTTGATAATGCAAAAAAGGGAGAAAAGTTGCTCTGCTTTCCATTTGTGATTAGAATAATAAAAAAGTTAGCTCTTTGAGAGTTTCCACCACACAAATTAAAAAGTTTGAAGACGTTTCCTCTTTTTTGATACTAAGATAGAGCCAAAATCTATAAGAAATGTGTGGTAATGAGAAGAAATATAAACAACTAGACATGGAAGTATAACCCCCTCATTACATTAGGGGACCCTTTGGATCCTTTTCCACCATGAAAACAAACTGCACTTCTGCATCTTGCAGTATGTTATTTAAGTATACAAGGAGCTAGTCTATGTGTGTGAGAGGCATGCATTAGCAGATTCGTAGAGAGATCAATGCAGTGGAACAGTCGGAGGAGGATCAGTAAAAGCAGTCGACTTATGATATAGGTGCACCCACTCCAGAATACAGAGCATATACCAGTCTCCTATTGGACATGTTTGTGTCGAGCAGAATACAAATGGTTGGACATTACTAGTATAAATAAAACAAAATCAGCCATAGCTCTGGTTCTGGATGCACTAAGGCTACTGCAGCTACCAAAAGGTTAAAGGTGGAAGAGTTGTGTATGTGTTTTTGACTACTGCAAATCGAACTCTCTCCCCACGTCTCTGCACGTCCCTTTCTGCGGCTGTTCTCAGGCTGTACCCCTCCAGTGTACACTATGTCCATACACCGGGAGAGCAGCTCTGAAACTTTAATGCTAATTGATCCCAGTGAAGGAGTGTGGACACAGGTGTGTTGCCGCAGGCCCTGGCTCTGACACGGACGCCAAGGGATTCTGGGCAACCGAGGGGCTTATAGGGCCAGAGCAGAAAAGTGCCACTAGCCGAGGCACAAGTGACCCAGTTCTTTTCTAATCAGCTCAGGTTTGATGCGTTCAGTGTGTGTGTGTGCGTGTGTGTGTGAGTGTGTGTGGGAGTGTGTGTGCACATCAGTCAGGGAGAGAAAAAGTATAATATGTGTTTTCAGCCAAATACTAGAAGCAAGTAAAGGCCCCAGGAACTAAAGCTGGAAGTTTAGATGGTGCACTCTCTCCTGTATTTCAATTCCACCTTCACAACAATCCAACAAGGGGATTTCAGACTAGTCGAATCAAGAGTAATCAGCATGTTTGACATGCTACTTTGCAAATGTCAGGACAACAACAGAAGCCCCAAGACGAATGTTCCTTCAGACAAAATACAGGTAACAAAAAAAAAAAAAAAGTGTGTAGCAAGAAAGATTAAGCCCCTGTGGCAGACAAAGGATTGTAAGACAAGAGACAAGCGAGAAGTCAGTGAATGCTCTTTGTGTGTGTGTGTGTGTGCATAAGTTTGATTCGTGTACTAAATGTGTGTGTTAGTTTCTGAACAAGTATGGTAATCATGAGCCTTTGAGCCGCGGGAAAACCCACGTCTAAATCAGACTCAAGCTGCTGTGTAACTCCCAGATATCCAGATTTTCACTCGAAGTTTGCACTCTTGATTGTGTAGGTGTGGGCGAGTGGTTGCATGTGTCTGCACAGGCGCGTGTTGGTCTGGATGAAAAACAGACTTATCTCTGCCAAGACGCAGGTGTGCGGATTAGGTGTGATCCCCTCTCATATTCTCAGTAGTATATCTTATTTGATGGCTTTTCTGCCATGTAAATCTTATCAAAAACTAGCTAACAATAGCAGCACGTTGACAGACGCCCAAGCATCTGGCGAGCCACAGCTCTGAATGTTGAAACTGCTGCGAACAACCTGTCTCCAGGAAGAAGGGAAAGAGATGGGACAGAAACTTAAGGAGTTTGTGCGTGCCTGCGTGTAATATTTGTGGATTTGTGTGTAAGTGTACATGGAGCAGATGAGAGAGGGGGGAAAGGGCATGTTGATAGACTCATAAATCATGAAACAGATAGTGCTGTATCTCAACAAATGTTGGGCCGGGTGATGGCATGATGATGTGAATGCGTCTGCTTTCTCCTGTTTCAGCTACCTCCAATGACTTTGTACCCTCACTCTACTAAAAGATGGAGAGATAGAGAGGGAGAGAAATAACTTTGGCTGGAACAGGGCCCCATTAAATTGTGATGAGTGGCCTCAGTGAGGGGCTCTGTGTACAGCACTTTATTCAGGAACGATCACTTATTTATAGGTGTTGGAATTGTGTTGTTTGCTTGTTTTATTGAAAACCTTGTGGGTAAAGTGGTGGCAGGCCGCCTGGCATGTGAGCGCCACATCTCTAGAGGGCATCCCTGCAGAAATATCTTCCTCCTTGATGAATAAGTGAAGGGGACGGATGCATTTTTCATTCACACAGAATCCATTGTCGCTTGAGATGTCTGGTCGGTGGGTTTGTGTAGTCAACCTGGAGGCGGTTGAAAAAAAGAAGATTCTTATAAACAAGCACACAGGCAAAAACACACGGATCTATAAGCACATGATGTATATTCAGGGATCACACACGCATGCAGGAGCACATATACACGCTCTGTTCAAGCTGTGGTCACCATGGAGCTCTGATAGACACTGACTGTCAGATGTTGTTTAGGAAGAAAGATTAATTAGTGTTTACTCTACCACATGGCTGTTAAAAGGGTTATCATTTACAGCACAGACACATTTCCAGCCTGTTCAGAAAGGTAAATAAATAGCTCTTTTTCTCTTCTAGCAGATCTGAAGGCTAGAACAAGTTTTTATAATTTAAATTTTTATTTAAAAAAAAGGTAGACAGGATTTTGTTTATTTTCAGTAACTTTTGAAAATTTCACTAGAACTTTGATTTAAAAGCTACAAAAAGTGTCACTCCTGCTGCATCTTCAGATGGTATGTGTGTATGATCTGCGTCTACCACCTCAACTTTAAGCCTTGTACACAAAAACCCACAGTGACAGCCACGCAGGCGATGCACAAGCAAAAACATGAAGGCAGCAAAGTGTAGCCCATCGCAGGAAGAGTTGTGGTGTTTTGTGTACATGAGGGAGCATCTCTTCGTATGAATGATTTATATTAAAAGAGAAAGTGAAAAGTCTTTCTGGAAGCACACCCATCCCCATCCCCAGCCCACACCCCATCCCACCCCATGTGAACAGACTGAGCATCTTCACATGGCCAAATGGGTCTGATGGTGATGGCAAAGAGGAAAGAGCAAGACTGCTCGCTTGCAAAGCCTCTATGATCTCCACCACTGCTCTCACCGCATGCCGGGATACATCAAAAAGGGAATTAATAAATAAGTAACACACAACACCATGTTTTATTAACTCTGGTAACGCATCACTGGTGAGAGGTCCAAGAGAATCCTGAGATTGGAAGCTTGCTGGAAAACTTGTAGCAGCTGTCTGAACACTTGCAGATTTTTTCCTGTTTAACTGAGCCAAAAAGAACAAATACAAAATACTATCAAAAACTGCTTGTAGCTTATTTTAATATAATGTATTTACTGTACATAGCTTATCCAGAAGAATACATTTACTATAGTACAAAGTGTCGTTCAAAGCAAATATCTATTTATGTAACATATGTGTGTATCTGTGAGCTGGACTACATGGTCATAAACACCTTCAGTGAATGTGAGGGCTGTGTGATGACTTTACTTGAAAGCAACAGAAGGTTGACAACTCACTGATAAATTGATTGGTCTTTAAATAGCAAAGTTAAACATGGAAGAAAGTACATTTTTAAAACTTGTCAAAAAAAAAGTCCCAATCGTCCCTGTGTCAGAGCCAAACCCATAAAAAAGTCTAAATATTTGCCTTACACTTGATTAAAGCTCATCACAAAAATGTGTCAGTCATATCAATGCTTCTGCTTTTTGCATCTTATGGTGTAAAAATTTTTGATGAGTAATATTCATTAGCACAGACAACTGGACATTTGAGGAGACATTAAATAAGTAAAAACATCATTGATTTATAAGTATGAATGAAATGTGTATCCTGTGATATATCTTCTTTCTCCAGTAATATTTTTCTCATTCAATTTGATGCCATTGAGTTGAACCCTGCAAAGCCTGACCCACCAAAAGTAATTGGAAAATTCTTAGTTTTTGAAACTGGGATGTTTATCAACCCTTTCAACAAAATTCCCCCAAAATATTGCTATGTCATTTTATGATCTATTTTTTAATCAAATTTTTTTCAAATGAATTTTTATTGCTAGAAACAATCTGTGATTAATTTGCTCTCATAGACTATTCGGCTTCAACACTCTAGTTGTGTTCTCTCATAATGAGTAGAAAACAATCTTAAAGAAGTAACGGACAGTGCTCTTCTTATTTCTTTTCTCAGAATGACACGCAAACTGCAAACTCCTCGTCAAATAACAACCTCTAGTTACTTATCTCTCTCGCCCACTGTGTGGTTTTGACAGAAATCCAACACTATTCCTAGAGATGGAGCTTTAACTATATTTTTGTTTACAGTCTGGGAGTTGTACTGCTTTCTTAACATGGCACAAACAGATGTTTGTTTCCACCAGCCCCTTCTTGGAGTGAATGCCGGATGTTTTTATAGCCTGGCTTGTTTTATAAGTATTAATACTGTCAGCATGATGCTGAGATTCAGCTTGTCAACTATTTTATCCACATCCCGAACAGATTAGTGTGTGCGTGCATTTGCCAGCGAGTGCATGTGTGTGTTTTATGTGTGTGTGTAATTGCATGTGTGCGTGGGCTGCCAAACTTTTTTCTTGTGTTTCTGAGAGAATGTGTCTGAGCATTATGCACCTGTGAGCGTGTGTTTGTGTGTCATCTGGAGCGCACTGTGAAGGTGTCATTGTGGAGCTGAGGCCCTGTAAGCTGTCAGACGGTGAGAGATGCTGCACCTCTAAAGGGCATGCTTTCTGGGCCTTTCCTGTCTATTATAAGCCCTGCAACACTCATCAAGGCTGTTGCAGAGCACCCCCATGTCCCTCAAGCAGCCATGGAGAAAAGCCACCTTTCTAACTAGGAGAGCCCTTGCCTCTAAACTTCACATACCCTTGTCTTCTATTTTGACATGATAAACGCAAGCAGCAGTAATGAGGAGTCAGGTTGTCAAGGTGTCCATTTTGTTTTTCTCAAATGTGAGAATATATGTGAGCAAAGAATCAGCCTCATTTTAAGACACCGTGGTCCCATTCACACCATTCTTCTTGTCAGTGTCAGGGGTTAAGCCTCCATGGCGTCTTTACCCCGAGAAGTAATTTGGTATTTGCCTTATTATTTATTTACCCCCATCCTCCTGACCAATCCGAAGGCTTTGTTTGGTAGTTTTGAAAACGTTTCAGCATGCTAAGAGCTGAGTGTGGAGCTAGCTCTACACCGTGGCTAGCCAAAGATTGAGATGTGTCACTATCTCACCATCTGTAACAGTCACGCCTGGCATCGCCAGAAACAGATCGCCTTGATACAAGCCACGTCAAATCTCCAGTTTGCCAAGCAAATAGAATAAAACAATCTATCGATCTCGCCCCACCTCCCTGTGTATCAACACAATCCATCTGTGTTTATCAGGCTATCTGGCTTCCTATCTTTTGTTGTCTGCAGGCGGGCTTTCTTTTCTCTTCTTCTCGTTTTATTTTCTTCCTTCCTCCTCCCACATTTGTTTGGTGATCCATCAGCCTATTTACCTTATCATGCTGCCAAACCATCCATTTACGCTCCCATCTGTCTGTCAAACTATATCTTAGCTTCCATTTGTCTAACTATCTCTCTGTTTGCTCGTTCACCTGTCAATCACACTGCTCGCCTTGGCTGCCGCAGGTATCAGCACTCGTCTGTCTGACACTGTCTCTGACCTCGTCGGCTCAGGAGAGGGTTAGATAAAGTAATTAGATTCCTATCACATCCTCAGTCTTTCGTTGAATTAAACTAAAGCACCATATCATTATTGTAATACAGTTATGTCAGTTTTAAGGTTGACAAGAGGCTAAATATATGGACAGGGGTTATGAATTCTTTATGGGAGGGTGACCTATTTTATTATAGGAAGTGCTGTTCGCTGAATTTATTTTAGTTAACATGTATTTTCTGCAGAATTAAATCTGTGATCTAGATAGATCCCTCCACAGAATTCAAACAGAACCAGGTCACTGCTTTGGCTCGGTCCACTGCAAACCCGGCCTCAGTGGAGCAAGCCAGACACTGATGTCCATGTAGTCAGGGGGTCTGGCCTCCCACAGAGACCCAATCAGTCTTATGGGGTCACTTTCTGGCCCCCCTTGGCAGCAGAAAGCCCCAGCCTGATGGATTACTCTCTCTCTCTCTCTATCTCTCTCTCTCTCTCTACTCTCTCTCTCTCTTCTGGCTCAGGCCTGTGAAACTTGGGCCTCAGCTTCAGGCCCCATCTGCGCTCTCCACGGCTCCCACATGCCCAGGGGTCGTAGTCTCAGGCTGCTAGTGAAGCCCCAAATCTGAAGCTTCACAGTCATGTTCAAATCCTCCCACTGCCAGTACCCCTTGTGGACATCTACTTTAGGAAATGAAGAAGTTAATTAAAGTGTTAATCTGTTTATTAGCTGATTGAAAGTAACAATTTTATGACCATTAGTTTTCCAGTTTTGGTGGGTTTTGGTTTGAGTTTTAGGATATTTGAGTCACAATTTCTATAATTGTATCATGTTTCATGGACTGAACACTCCATTTAACTGAAAATAAAGTACTGAATGTGAAAGTTGTTAAAATTTGAAAGCCTATAGTTCATGTTAAATTGTATTCTTCCTCCCTGTTTTGTGTATAATGAGCTGCATATCCTAATACCTCTAAACTTCCGAGCTACACTGTAAACTGCAGCTCTGTGCCAAAGGAGGGAGATATTGCCAAAGCAAAGTAAACTCAAACAGCAGGCAAACAGGTGGGCATTGCTTAGCAGTTTCAGAATTTTCCTTGTGAGGATATTTGTTTTCTTTCATGGTTATACTCCAGCTGAAGCCTGCCTTCTGAAACTTGACTGCTGAGAGGACAATCATGGATGGGAGTTTTGCCTCAGGCTCTGATCGATTGCAAAAGTGTTTTCATATAACTGTTCATTTGGACTGTGTGTGCCTCTGCTGCATCCCAGAATGCCAAGAGGCATTGTTCCGTGACTGAAGAATGAAGTCCAGCAGAGATATTTTAAGGAGATTGGGGAAACCTAAGGGGCTGGATGAGGAATGTTTGCAACCTGCAGACCGACAGATTTGTTGTTTTCAATCAAACGTTTAGCAAACTGGCCAAACTTTAGAGGAAGGATGTTGTTGTTTTGTTTGGATTTCTGCACACGTTGATCCTGGTTGAGATTCAAGTGAATACACACAGGTTCTACATGCACTATCGCAAAAAAACTTTGAGTTTCTCTCCTGTTGTTAGGGTCCTGTCAGATTGTACCTACTGAGCAGACAAATCCATGCTTTTCTTCCATTCAAAGTATGAATTTGTTTACAAGCATGTTCAGTGATTTCCTGCTCTCCTGAACATTTGTGTCAAACTGACTTCCAGAAGAAACACGTTGTTCAAAGTAGTTACAGAATTTTGGAAAGTGAATGTGTGCACTTTATATTCTGTGTGCATGTGTGGGTATTATAGAGAAATAGGCTACATTTATGTACACAATGAGTGCACCTCCAGAAGAGATGGTGCTAGTTACAATCATGGCAAAAAAAACTGGTACACTCAGAAGCAGCAGGGGGATCAGCCCCGATGCCACTTTTTGAGTGACAGGGCACAGCCCAGTTTTTGTCAAAATGGGTCTGGGATGTAAATGGAAACCAGGGATAAAGAGTTGTGAGAGGCTGTTAGTGGGAAAGAATGGCTGTATTCTCTATCTGGGTCAGCCACCAGCATTGCAAAGCATGCACATCACAGTACTCACTGAGATAGAGTGGTGATAGAGGCATGGAGAGATTAACCACATCCCTGCACTGTCAAAACCCATTGCATGTGTTATGACCACCCTGCTCTCTCCGAACCTCTCCCCGTTACAGTTTATCTCAACAGACTGTCAGTTAAACCCACTTTGCCTCCTTAGTCTGTATACAAACTGTCAAGCAGGGACCAGAACTTTTATACATGCAGACCTAATCAGAACACTGTAGTATTTGGTGTCCATTTTGGGTTAGCATTTGTTGTCTGTGTTTAGATTGCTTCCTGTATGTGCAGAAATCACAAGTGGCCCGCTTTTTGCTGAAAACACAGGAAGTAATGTCAGCAATGAGAGAGGGATTTAAGTGGAGTGGGCCTGGGAAGGAAATTGAAAAACAAGAAAGAGCAGGACAGAGAGAAAGAGCAGCATTGTGTATGAAAGGGAGTGAGACAAAAACAGAGTGGAAGAATTGCACTATCTTGCCTCAGCATGTTTATCCAGGCCTGTCTAGGGCATTTCCCTCCATCATTCCATCCTGGTCGCCTCGGCCTGTTAAAGTAGGAAGGGAACACACAACAGGCGCAGGATTGCAGCCCCCTCTCTCTAGGGTTACCTGACATCTGTGTATCACCCCTACTGAGGTGATGCTTAAAAAATAAAAAAAGGAACATGGGAGAGAGTGAAGTCAGAATTTATATCTCCTTCATTGTTGCACAATGCAGTCTGACTGCAACGATAACACCCATCTTTGTTCCCATTGACTAGGCAAGGCTGTTCATTACCCCTATAGGCCACTTTGATTTAAGTAACATGTTTACCACTGAGGGAATATGTGAAAGTCACTGTAGGACATATGGGGATTCAATAAATGAAAGTGTTGGTCAGGCAGAAAGAGACAAACTGGATACATCAATAAAATAAATTAGATAAAACATGCAATGTGATGATGGTGGCAAGTTATCATCTTGAAGTTTCAGCAGAAACACAGCAAAGTGTCCTTATTAGAACACCAAGAGTGAAAATTGTAGCATGCATAACTATAAATGTTTACAAAAACAAACTAGTAATTAAGTAACAAAGACAGAAAAGTAATTGAATGATACTAAATATCAATTAGAAGAGCCTGTACAATGATGCATCTCCGTGGCTCTTTGTTGTTATGTAAAAAAAGTGAAGTAAAATCTTACAGTGGTGTGAGGATTGCAGCAGAGGACTTGTGTAAACTGTTATTTATTTGTTTTGAAAGTGAAAGTAAAAGAAGATCATATCCTCCAATCACACTACTTTTCCTAGTTCAAGACAACTTTTACAAGATACAATGCAGAGCGTTGTGTTTGAAATGTAACAGCAAACTTTGTAAATTTGAACCATAGTTTGGTAGTTGGCTAAATTTTGCACTACTCACAACCCTGTGCTCAGAGAAGTTACACTATACTATGTAACATTAGTGAATCCTGGTCGTGTCGTGTCAGTATTCATTTATCAGGCAGGGCAAACATAACGTGGCTCCTCATTTTATGGATAGACTCTCAAGTTTGAACAGACCACTGCAGTATAACTACTGCATGTGGGTTGGAATTTCACAGATAACTTAGCCCATGCTCTAACATTCTCCTGTTTACCTTTCTTCTGCTCCTCTGTCCCTTTTCTGTCAGACAATCAAGCTCCAGTGTCCACCATTACTACTAAATAAAATACAAACATCTTTTTCAGCAGAGAAAAACACAGATCTCGCTTCTCAATGCTAAACTTTGTTAGTGTGGCGTTTTCGCAGTTCGACACGCCCCAAATCAATCCAGTCAAGTCCGTCCGCATCAGGGAACTCAGAATATGCATTTAGAAATAACTTTTTTTAGCACTGATAATCTAATTTCCATGGCAGATTATGTTCAGGCATACATTTCGATATCAGACTTTTGCAAGGTCACTTAGAAAGTCTTCGCAATGTCTTTGAATAAGAGAAACTTTAATGCATTTAGTTTGAATCTTGTCATGAAAAAAAGATGAACAAAATCATACTATCAGAACCAATATTAGAATAGACAGAAACATTGGACCAATAAAGTTATAAATTTTCTTTCTCATCCTTTAATAAAAACTCTGTGACCACTGGCATCCCACATATCTCAAACTTTCCCCCTTTTTTGAGGTTTTAAATTGTTAATCTAACAGGATTCTCTCACAGATTTACCACTTTGAGGTGAGATGTTTTCAGAGGTATAGAGATTGGCATCTTGGGGGATGACAGACAGTATATTACATGGAGGAAGGAAGGAACAGTACTGTGAGCATATGTGAAGATCCTACTGTGTTTAGACAACAAGCCTTGTGTTACAGTGTGTAATGTAAAACCACAAAGTAGGACAACAATGCAAAGCTGTTTAGTGAAAAGGTGTATTGAGCAGATCTTCTCTAGTACTGTTGCAGTGTTTCAAAGTATTAGCAGCTTTTATATCTGCACAGAAAAAAAACCTCAACAAGGCGTCTGTATTCAATCATTAGGGATGAAGACAGGCTACCACTGCATGGTGTTTCAATTTGTTGTTGTGTGTGTTCATTTTTTAGAGATTTCTTTTTTCCCTCAAAATGACGATTTTTATTTCACCAGAAGCAAGATGACCTTTGTTTACTGAAAGCTGTGGTAAACAGTGTCTTCTTGCAGCAGGGAACACAACAACTTTTGGAAGCATGGGGACAAAATAACAGCATGAAAACTGGTTCAAATCAATCTGCTCTTTATATTTTTTAGAAAGCTGAGATATTCCTCTGCAAAACATGGACTCTGAAAAATGAGTCCGACATATAGTGCAGTTGCTTCGTTTAATCTACTGCTTCACAGTTATTTGTTTACATTGCAGCAACTTATAAAAATCACTACTGACTGGTGGCATCAAATAGAAAAGGGTCACTGACACTCTTTCTTCTTTGACCTAGAATCCCCATCAGCCCTGCTTTTTTCCCCACAACTGAACTCATCTTTTCTTCCCTTGCACTATTTCTCCTTCCCCTTGCTCAGTGTTTGGGGTGATTACTCTTACCAGTGAACAAGGGGCTGTGTTTGCCACGACTGTAGTTTTGCGATGCCCGACCCATAACTTTTCAGCAGGAAGAAATAGCTTCTCTCCCTCTGCATCCCATTTTTACACCGTATCTTGTTTCTGTGCAGGGAGTTCCATTACTCTGTAGCTCGGAGGCTGGTAGAGGTGGAAGAGCGGGGAGGGCGAGGGGAGGTGGAGGAGATGAAAGGAGGTGATAGGAGGTTGCAGTAGGCTGTTGCTGTTGCTGCTTCAGTGGAGGAGCAAACACAACATGTTGATGCACAGAGAGCTGAGATTGAATCACCTTTATTATGTTTTATCTCATCTCAATATGAAGTACTGAAAATGAATTAGACAAAGGCGGCGATATGTCTTGGAAATCAGGTCACTGCTCTCTTGTTTGGCACCAAGGATAGTGAGAGCATCATTTGCAGTTATTCCACAAAAGACGCAGCCCTGTGTGCCTTCTGCAGTCCTTAAAACACATGATTGATTATTATATAAACCTGACCTTGATGGATGTAAAGTCATGTTAAAAGTCTGAGGGTTTTTAATCAACACAGTGTAATCCCTCCAAAAGACTTCCTGTTTGTGCTGGCCACTGAGAGGTAATGCCTCAAAGTATCCCATGCTGAAAGCATTTGATGGATGACGGGCA
This sequence comes from Thalassoma bifasciatum, assembly GCA_008086565.1. Taxonomy (NCBI): domain Eukaryota; kingdom Metazoa; phylum Chordata; class Actinopteri; order Labriformes; family Labridae; genus Thalassoma; species Thalassoma bifasciatum. Next base: position 676,399 of record RPOG01000057.1, read on the forward strand.
GATTTTCTGTGTAGTGCGGACCATGAAGCCTTATCATGATGTAATCCCAAGTAATTAGCTAAATATGCCAGTAACACAAAAGTCATTATGATTTTTAATCTCTTTTGGGGAAACTAACGCTCCATCGTCGATCAAAACATGAAGGGATGTCTCACTGGAGGCCTTTGGAGCCGTCAGAAGAAGGTTGGAGTTGACTGAGCCGACTTAAGGCCTCGACTCAAGCTGTTTAGTAATCTTGGCGTCCTCTCCTCCTCCCATTACCCTTGTCTTATTCAGAGCCTCTCCCTCGTGGCAGGGATCATCATGATATACACGCAAGGATATGCTTGTGTGTGTACAAAACAGAGGGGGAAGTGTGTGTGTCTGTGTGTGTGTGTGTGTGTGTGTGAGTGTGATTCCCTCAAAGCGAAGCACTGTGCCGTTTCTCTGTGCCCCGCTTTAACACTTGAGCAACAATGTCTTTCCTTCTGTGTGCGTGTGTGTGTGTGTGTGTGAGGGATACTGAAAGGAAAAAGAGATAGAATTGGTGCGTGTGTGAGGCAGTGGCTTCCCCCTCCATCTGCACACCGCCATTAACATTTTGAGAACTGTTGCCAGCTAGCATTTAATTAAGTTTGGGTGTGCCAACATGTCCCTGTTGTAACATGGAATACCTGCTCTTCTTTTGTCAATTTCTTCTCCTGTTCTTGTGCTCCTCTGTGTCTCACCATCTCACTGTAACGTGGAAAGATGTTGCCTCTGGGAGAAGCAGGTAAAGAAGCCATCAAAAGTAGAAAGAGTCGCAATCAGTGCTCCCAAAACCCATAGAGTTAGTCTTTTAAGTAGATCTCTCCCCCTTCCCCCCACCTAGATCTCACTTTGCTTCCCCCTTGTTAGTGTGTTTATGCGTGTGTGTTTGTGCTTGAAGCTTTCAATTCAGTAGGGGCTAGTTGTAATGTTTCTCCCCTGTAGAAATGGCTGCTGTTTGTTCAATTGTTGTGATAGATTGATGTGAGGTGGGAAAGGATTGGGTTTTATGCACCTGAAGATAGGAACAGAAAAGTCTTTATGAGAAGCCAATACCTCTCTGCTCTCTGGGAGATGCAGTTCGCTGGAAGTTATCTTCCTCCTCATCTTTTTTTTTTTTTTTTTTTTAAACAAACTCTTTGAGCTTTCCCATGTATTCAGGCTGTTGGGTAAGACCCAATTACCCCCAAAAGAGCAGTTTTTACTTGTTATTCTGGTGGACTGTGTCAAAGAAAAGGACACTGCCTTTGGGTCTAAGAGTGAAGTTAATACTAAGGTACCTTAAACCCTAATTCTTCCTAATTGCCAGCGGAGGGCTACTCAACTAGTTATAAACAAAGAGGCTAGTTTGTGAGAAAATTAAACTTTTCCGTGTAGAATAGCTCGGCACAGAGGTTTCCATTCAGTTTACACTCAATTTCTAGTTTATTGAGTGCAGGATGATGTTCATTTGGTAAATAATGGTTCACTTTGGAGTTGAATAAATCACTAAGAAGAGTGCAGGTTATTCATGGGTCACTACCGGTGCAATGTGGGAACCTAACAGCTAAATCAAAGATTGATTTACTGAAGCCTTCTGGAGAGATGGCTAACTCATGGGGGCTTCCTGTGTTGCCAACACAATTGCAAGCTGCACTTCCATTTGAATACCTTTTTAAAGGCATTGATTAAAGCTTAATTGTTTCTAAATGACTGTTGATGGGCACAGGATGGCATTACGGCAGATTGCAGAATTCATTTTTAACCGTTAGTCCAGCCCACAGCCAATCCCCTGCTGCTACAGTCATGGAGGATATCACTCCGAGACCTTGACTAGGCCTCAGACTTCCCTTGTCACTACACAAATCGCACAGCAGTATATTTAGAATGAAATTATGTCGCATTTGCTTCCTTATATATAGAATTAATACAAAAAGTTACACATGGATGGAGACAAAGAACTATGTAGGTGTAGTGTGAGTTGTACTTATACAAAAAAATCTGAAAACCTCCAGTGCCAAATGTTAGTCCCATGCTTATATAATCTGCACATTTATGCTAAACTGGAAAAATGATTTAGAACGACATGTCAATCAAATTCGCCTGCTTGTTAAAATGTTGTTCCTCCACTTTGTAAAAAGAGAGGGGAAAAAAGTGTCTTTTTTCCGATCATATACCTTTTAATATTGAAGTTAGTGAATGGTGAATTTAAGGTTGTCATTGGGAGTAATGTAATTCTGATGACTTTCAAAACCAAACAAGAGCATCATTAATGACATTTTATAACCCCTACATAAATATATCACTTAAAGTAAGAGGATTTGTGTTTGGTGGATTGTTTATTTGTTGTCGCAATGCTTCTTGCATCTTATACTGCTGGAATGCCCATTAAAGTCACTTCCAAATGGTGCCACGTTTGTAAGGAATATGCATTTTGGAGATGAGAAACAGGGCTGAGTATATGAGTTGCAACCATTTAAAAATTGCCAATCATTCTCTGCCAGTGCCAAACAGCTTATTATGCTGTTGCTGTTGGCCCTTGTTTTGAGAACACGTCAGCACAATCAGAGTAGACCTAAATCATCAAATCCATCGAACAACAGTCTAAGGCAGAATAAGCTTTTTGGCATTGGCAGATAAGATTTGGCAAATTTTCATACTCAGCTTTGGTGCTCATCCCACAAATGCATGTTCCTTACAAATGTGGCAACACTTAAAAGGAAATACACTTGCCAATGAACACACTGCAAAAAAATCCCTCATAAGTGGGACAACTGGACCTGAAAAAGGATCTGAATTTTTTTTTTTTTTTTTTATGTCCAAAACTCCACTAACGTACAATATGTTCAGGACAAGATCAGCTAAACGGATAAGAAGTTTGGCTTTTGAGCGCAGAAAGGAATACAAATGGGAAGTTCCTCTTTGGCGCTTTAAGGGTTTTGGTTTTTTTTTCCTTCAGATGAATCACATAATCTGTTTAAAATTTAAAAAAAAAAAGGTAAATGGTTGGTTCAAAACAGATATTGTGGAAATGAAATGTTAAATGGCGATGTCGTTGTACTTAAACAGATATAAAGCATTAGTACTGTCTTCATTCAAACCCTCAGTAGTTGTAGGTCTTTTTGTTCTACTTTTGCTTTTATGATTAAACTTGTCTCTCAATTCATTTCATGCTCTCTCCTTGTATAGTTTTCTCTTTGATCCTTCCTGATGTCTTTTTTCCCATCCTATTTACAGTAATGGATGTAGCCCAAGATGACCTCACATTAGAGACAAAGAATCTGTATTCTCCCTGAGCTGTTTTTCCGGCTCCTCTGATAGTCTGAGGGTTAAAGGGGACTGTTTGCCCAGAAATGAGGTTACAGCAATTGGGCTTGCAAATGATTGGCATAGCAGGATTGTGTGTTATACATGTTCTATTTGTTTTCTGCTCCAGTTATTTCTTATTGTGTTTTATGGCTGTTTTTTTTTTTTAATGGAAGAGGGTCTTTAAGTCTTGCATACAGATTGAAGTATAATGTGTGCACATAAAAAGTGAGCACATGGACAAGTAGTGATGATGTTTTGGGTCACTCTGCCCTTTCATGTTAGCATATAACAGCCCCCTACAGTGTGTAAAATGATGTTGAATGAAAGAGCAGAGAGTACAGAACCTTTGATCAGATTTGTTTCTTGATCCGTCCTCTGCTCACTCTTCCTGTTCCTTCCTGTCCTCCTGTGCACCATCTGCAAGAAGCTTGTATCCAATCTGAAGGAGTGCTTCTGTACGCTACATAGATGCTGGGACTGTGCGTGTGTGTCTGTGTGTGTGAGAGAGAGAGACAGAGAGAGGGAGAGAGAGTGCGCACTTGTTTGTGTATACATTCCTAGCCATCACAGTCACTCTCAGCTCATTACCTGACATGATGGATGGACTGAGTGCCATTAAACAACGCCCAGCCCCGGACGCCTGGCACCCTACAGCTGGCACTGAGTAATGGGCAGAGGGATGGCGGCATGCTTGGAAACACCGGGGACTCCTGTGTGGGTGTGCCTGCAGTCATCTCCATGGCTATACTTCCTGGGCCTGTCCTGCCCCACCTGCCACCTGGCTGCCCGCTGAATGCCATGGGCATTTCTGGGCAGACATGGTTGGATAGCATGGGCGGTAGTGTTTGTATGACTCTTTCATTGCTCTGCCAACTGAGCAAACCTGAAGTGAAACTGGCCTTGTTGCCTGACAACAAACTCTGAAACAGTCAGTGCCACCCATCACCTGCAGCAACAAGGCCACTTTCAACATAATGTTGAGTTTCATTTATTTTTTTTAAGTTCAATTTTTCTTTGGTTGTTCAGATTGTATCGAACAAAGAACACCCAGGAAGAATATAATCCATGAAAATTTGAGTATCAAATGCTTGTCTCAAAAAAAAAAGAAAAAAAAATGAAGTAAAACTCAAATTTTGTAATTATACTTTGGCTTTCTCAGGTTTCCTTCTTCACATCACAAGAGTCTTCCTGTAAAACTTTGTACAATCAAGCCCTTCAGTCTTTGTTTCCCCACTTCTCTATAGTATGAAATATAACTCCTTTGTTTGAAGATCTTTTGTTCTTTGCTTTATTTCATTTCAGTTATTGTTTATTTATTATTATTTTTAAGTTTCCTTTTCTCTTTTTTTCATTCAAAGGCTTGCATGTTGTACCATCTAATATCACAATCTTTTTTGAAAATCTGAAATACGAACAACATTATTAATGAGCATCCTCTCTCCTTTGTTGGGCTTTAATAACACAAACCTGTTGATCTCTGACCTGGTGCCTCTCATCATGTTGGTTTGTTGTTATAGTGAATCTAAGTGCGATCTAGTATCAACACGGTTCATTTTATTTTAATAGTCACTGGATGTTTTAACGAGGTTACAGTGCACAACCACCTGTCCCACTTATTCTTCTCTGTGCAAAATGAAGCATTGTTGCTCAAGCATCCTGCAAAAATAGGAGGCTAGCATATATATTTTTCTAACTCAGTGGTTCAGATTAATTAAGATGACAAGTTTGTCCAATCAGAGGCTCAGCGTAACTCATGTGACCAACAGACGTCCTGCAGTTTTTATTGAAGAAGCTCAAAGCTGACGTCATATCCAGTGTAGTCCTGCCATCGATTGGCTTCATTTCTCTGCATAAGGAACAGACGGGTGATGTAGCAGAGACTGCGTCCATGTTTTATACAGTCTATTATTGAAACCTATCAGATACGGTGCCATGATAGAGCAAAAATGCATCTGTTGTATTTGGCTGTTATCAACACAACCAAATAGATAAGCATGTAGATGGGTCTTTGTCTGTGTGCAAATTTTAGCATTTTCAAATCATTTTTGTATTACCATGTGATGATTATTTTTAAACACAGAGGAAAAACTTTTCTGTTCTTAGAGGTTCTTCTTCTTCACTGTCTCCTTTGGACTTTTTATTTTTTCTTTTGATTTTTGTTTGGTTTCTCCTGTTTTTGTTCATGTTCTTTCAATCAAATGTGAGACTTCTGACATGTTTGCTTTCCTGTGAACTTAATATTAGTAAATGCAGTGTCAGTATTCATCTCTAAACTCTGATTTTTTTTATTGGGTACTTTTATTCAGTATGCAACTTTTTCTGTATGATTTATCATTTAATCAAATGTTGGTGTCCTCTTGAAAAGCTGCGAAGCAAAAACACCTCTTTCAATACTCGTTCAGTGCTTTTCTCTACTCTTTATACAAGCTGTACTCATAGTTTGAATATTATCAGGACTCCTTCAAACTTCATTTTTCAAATCTGCTCTTTTGATTAACTTCATTTAGCACTTTTTGTGCAGACTTGATTTTCTTTTCCAATGTCGACTTTGAATACGCCTCTCACAAGGTCTATAAAACACAAACACGTACATTGGTTCTTGTTCTCTGCTTCTTTATGTAGTGTATATGCAGTTCCTCTATTATTTGGCCTCCTGTTTGTGTCTGCATGTGTGCATTTACTTTGTCATGTGTGCATATGCTGAATGTGATGTGAGAGCAGTCGAGGGGCTCTTGAGTGGAGCCTGGATCATGAGCTGAATGGAGTTACTATGACACCAGACTCAAGCACTTGAGCCCCAACGGCTTCCTCTGTTTCTCTGTCCTCCCCTGCTGCTCTGCTCTCAATCAGCCTGGTTTTGCTTCATATTCTTTCCTTTCTCCAATCCACCTCTTTTCTCTGCCTCCTTTAGTTTCTCCGTACAGTCTTTCATTTAGTCGAGCTCCTGTGTGCCAGTGTGGATCAATGTAACAACACCTCCTTGTTCTTTCTCGGTCTCATTCTCTGTTTCCTTTCTTTCTTTTCTCTCTCTTTTGAACAGACAACCGCCGCGCAGTCCTGGAAAGGTCCCGTTCACGCCACAACGCAAATCACCAAGCTCGATGATCGCCCGCGCGTACCACAAGACGCTAGATAAGTGCCAAAGAGGCTGGCGAAGTGGAGACCTGGAAGACAACTAAGAGAGAGACGGACCAGCCCTCACTGGCACACACACACACACATAAACACACACACACACATAAACACACAAAATCTGATTTGAACAACAAATAATGGAAAAATCTATAACAACTAACGCACACACAAACATTGATTTCCACCATGTTCATCTGACGCCTTACATATTTATTCCATTCTTCCTCTTCACTCCAAATATTCCCCTCCTGTCCAGATGGTTTGATTCATAAAAAGAAAAGAAAAAAAAGCAGCCTCTGCTGTTTGAAGAGAACGCTTTTCATCGCCGGGAGGTTCCTTTTGATTCTTGCAAGCCTTGGCCGTCAATCGTACATACTACATTTCACACATAGTGTTGACGTGAAACATGTTAAGTGTTGAGAACAGACATTCTGCCAAGACGGACTGCACCATAATGTATGCTCATCATACCGCACACAGCACATTCATCAGAGATGCGGCGCGCCAGCTGTCCTGTGCACGGAAGACCGGGACGGTACACAAATGTTGGCAAGCCGACAACTTGCTGACGCTTTCTTGAACAAGCCGCTGAACTTTAACAGAAGACAGTTAGCTTGCTTGTTATGTTTTTCCTCCTTTTAGCCAACATCAAGACAATTCTGATATAAGAACTCATTGAATCTCATTACATATCCCACAAAGCCACAAGAGCTGGCCGCTGTCCGTGCTCATATTTCAGAGCATGTGAGTCACGGCCCTTGGAACTGTTATCTCCATTTTTTGACAAGATGCGTTTTATTTTTAGTTGTGTAATATCTAACCAGAGCCTGCGGGTGCTGATCTCTGTCCCAAGGTCGCTTTTGCTGTTAACATGAGAGACTGACACATTTCTAAATGCATTCAACTGCCTGGAGAAACCAGCATGACTCTTTTACCTTTCCTGTGGTCACACCGGTTTGCACTTAGGCAGGTTTGATTATATTGAGGTATTATGGTGTTTCAATATTAATCATCTTTACTTGTGTGTGCGTTTTTACTGAAACTCTGTTAAAAAAATAGAAAAGAAAATAACGGCCAGGAAATACAATTTTAGGGGGGGAAATGGGAAAAACGATGCTCCATTTAGAGTTATGTCTCATTTTAATTCAGTTTTTCAACAATATATGCTTTAATGGAAACAAAAAGACAAATTGTCTTTGTAAAGATAAAATATTTGATCATTTATGTGAATATCAAAACTCAGATTCAAGTTCATAATCCAAGCAAAAGGACTTTTTTATGATCATGCTTTTCAAAGAAAATCTTTCAGGAAAATCTGGTTTAAAGATTTAAAGATGTCAAGACTTCAGACCCCAACATGCAGAAACATGTTCTGTGGTTGGATCTGTCCTAGATAGTTGTTAAACTTTTATTTGCAGACATATCTCCACATAGCAGCTAAACAAACCCATGACCCTTCCTCCCAAACTGTTAAAAGTTTGCTGTGAGCTTAGTTTCTCTGCAACTGTCACACATTTTCTTCACGTGAACTATTTATTCATATATTCATGCCTAGGGCGGCCCTGTCCCCCCACTGCCCTAAACTGTAAGCAGATGCTACTAAAAACAACCACTGAATTCACATGGAGAGCGGGCACGAGCAGAATAATCGACTAAAGAGGCACAGAAGACAAGATGATGCTTGTCTTAGCAAGAAAGTCTCTAAACGGCACAAGTGACCCTTTTACCAAAACACAAGTAACTTTCGTAAAACCATAACTCTGCTTTAGGCATTCTTTGTTTGTTTCACTTTTTTGGATTGTGTGTGTGTGTGACTGCCAGCTCAGTAAGCGGAACAGGAACCCAGGCAAAATGTGATGGGATTCAGTGTGCTTGACTCCTTGGCTGAAAAGATGGAGATTTTTCATTTAAACAATCTGCGAGTGCAGCTTGTGATGTGTCTGTTTCATGATGCCTCCTCTCCCAGCCTGCATGCTTTTAAAAAATGCAATTTTACACATCATCTGGGCTCAAGGTGCATCCACAATGCTCAGAGAAGTCTGCATATTTACGAAACCAATAATTCTCCTCTGAATATGAAGTTTGAGCAGTCGCACAGAGATAGAGAATGAGGTTTCTGCATAAGGGATTGTGCGCAGAGATGACTCTTAAAGGTGTGCCATCGACTGATACCTTCTTTGATCACAACTCAACCTTTGTCCTCAAAACCACCTCACATGTACAGTCTAAAATCCAGTTTTTTCCTCCATTATCGCCTACATCTGCTGTGAGATTGGAGTTTGCCACCTTGTGATTGGACTCCCTTCACACCAAAATAACCAATACTTAAAAGGTTGATGAGTTTGATTTTTATTGTGTCCTTTATAATTTGACTGAGAAAAATCTCTCTTCCAATTTTATCAACTAATTTATACTTTTCCATGTGCCAACTTGTTTTGTGGGAAACACAAACAATGATGGAATATTCCTTTTTTTATACTATAAAGGGAGTACAGGTCTCTTATAATCCACACTTAAGAAACATTGTACAGACACTTAAAAATTTGTATTGCTGATTCATTGAAAAACTGTTAAAAATAAGAGATTTTGGTGTGATTGTAACACAATATTCATGTCGTTTTTCTTTCTAAAAGTACTCTTGAAAATGTAAATTATTTGGTTGAAAAAAAAAAAATGTTCATAATGAGCTAAGAACAACGGTGTTAGCCATTGTAGAAGTCCACATCATTCAACTTTTCTGCAACAATGATCACTATGAACACTAATGGTTTTTAAATTGTGCAGCCTCAAAATGAAACGGTTCATTGCAGACCTAAAATTGGTGTATGAGAGGAAAGTGCCGACAGAAAGCCCAAAACTCTTTTTACGAACAGAAGCAGCTCCAGAGCAAAGTCTAAACAAAACTTCTACAATGACAACATTCCTCATCATCCCTGTAGGTGATTGTTGTATTTCCCTCCCATTCCATCTTTAGAGTTTCCAAAATGGAGTGTTGCATAGAAGATAGGCGTAGAGTCTCAGGTTAAAGAACCTGAGGTGTTTCATTTTAGTGTGAAAACAAGCTTCTTCACCAAGAGGCCAATCATCCATTTGTCTTTTAGCTTAACAAACCTGAACCCATGATATGACTTGTGCTCATGGTATTTGTGAGACTGAGGAGGCAGGGGTATGAAAAAAATATCAAAAATCTGTTAAAGGTGCCATTTTGGTGGCGAGAAAAGTTTGCAGTGAAACTTACACTTACTGACTGTGCACTTTACCTCACCCGATATATTCTGCTCAGGCAGGGGAAGTGTTGTTGGAGATGTTTGAACACGACTTTGCCGCTAACAGAGTGAACTATTTGCGAAGTATTCCATTCAGTAAATAGTTCCAGCTGCCACATATCCAGTTCCCTTTGACTTTGTTAGTGCTTACTATTGATTTGTGGAAGACCGATCGCGGCTGAATCAACAAGCAAACGCTCATAACTGTTGACAAACCCTGTCCGACCATGATGTGTAAGCTGCCATATCCCTGCCTACCCTCCTTGTTGTCATTGAGTATGTTTTATTGTCTTAAAAAACATTTATATTTGTAACATTTTAAGTTTATTTGTATCCTTAAGAACATGAAAAAACAAAATGGTTATGCACACTGTCCTTCCATAGTCTATGTAATGGAATATGATACTAAATAATAACCACTTTGTTTATATAAACTGATTTCTGAAAGATTTTCTGAGTCTTTTTCTTCTTTTTTTGTCTCCAAGTGCGGAAGTCTGCCTGCTCCATACTGACTTATGGACTGAGAGCTCCTGGTGTTACCACATGATAAATGGGACAGTCCTTACCTATAAAAGCAAAATATTTGGACCTGGGTGTCCCCACAGATTCATTTTCCAGGGTGTTGGAGACAAAGTGACAATGCTGCCATGTCCAACAGCAGCTTAGGGAAATGAAAAAGGAGTCAGATAATACTTAACCAGGAAGATTGCCCTTTTTTAATCTGATTTTAAACGCAAAGAAGAAAAAAAAACATGACGATAAATTATCTCTGTCTAAGTTGGGTGCCAGGAAAAGATGCCGTGGAAATTCAATAACTTGTTTATTATTTGAGGATTTAAGAAGATAAGCAGGGAAGCATTTTCTGTGAATTCAGAAAAAAAACAAGTGCTGTGTCTGATTGTGTTACAAGCAATCTGATCTTAAACAAAGCAATCTGAGAGCAGATTTTATTCTGCTGAAATTAAACTCTGTGTTGGTGTCTAAGATTCATTGACTCTGCTTCTTTCCAGCTGATGTGAGCCTCCCTTGTCTGGCTGTGTGAGTCCCAGGAGTGAGGTTCAAATGGCAGGGCAGAGCTGTTCCTGTCCTAGCCTCTTAGCGTTACACCGCCCCCCCACACAGGCTCAAATCCAATAGCGTGCGCTCCCTGCATGTGCCATGTCCCACTTCCCTGCTGCAGCATGACATCATGAAATAAAGGCTGACATGAGGAAGTAACCCTGTGGCCACGAGGGCCTCTCTCACTCTAACACACACTCACACACACACACACATGCTCCGTTCTGCAATCTTGGGACTGATCTTCTCAGAGTCTCTTCTCCTCCCAGTGTGCAGCCAGACAGATGGAGATTCATCTCTCAACAAGCTGTGATCTGTGTTTAGAGATGTGTGCAGCAGAACACAACTCTAATTAGGTTTATTGTTGATCTTGGGAGGTTAATTTGTACTTGGCTGCAAGTAAACATGCGGAAGAGGCCAACCTAGTTCCTTACGAGACGCTTGCGTCGCAGCAATGAAGAATGAGGAGCAGCGGTTTTATCTTCTTGACTTTCCAGGTGATTCAGAAAGATTACACCGCCTGTGTTATATTTGTCTGCTTGGGTTTAATTGGACTTTGTACCAAGGGTGAGAGATCTGTCTTGCTTGGAATGCTGAAACAGGGAATAAGGTTCAGTGTTTGTCTAATGAGCTTATGAGTACAGTTGTGTGTATGTGGTAGGCATGACGTATATTTCTTTTAACCTGTTCTTTTTTATAATCTTTAAACCTCCAGGTAAGAACCCCTGTCAGACTGAGAGATGATCCAGGCCCACACACATTCTCTTTTCTCCTCAAACCCTCCTTTTCTTCTTCACAACATACACACCGGTGCTCCCAATGCTCTCGGTGACAACAGTCGACAGCGAGTGTACAACATAATTATCTTTCGTTTTGCATTTTCACCTACTTGAGAACCCGTAAACATTATGGTGATGAGACAAAGAAGGCAGAAACGATTCCCTCCTTACCTGAGCTATTTCTGTCTGGGGAAGATTCTTATCAGAGCAGCACTTTGCACTCAAACACATGAGTTCGATAAATGCTCATGTTTGTGCCCTGATATAACATTTCTTGGAGGAATTTTCTGGTCTCAGTGTTTCCTGGGTTACAGTAGGTCAAACATCAGTAGCATCCACTGCACCAGAGCAAATAACTTGAGGTTATGAAGTTGAACTCAGCATGTTATTAACGGCAATGTAAAGACACATCTGAAGATGCAGATTTTCTCTCACAAATCAATAAATAATCTCTTTTCACTGATTCCTGGCTACAATCAACATAATAAAACCAGATTATGATAAAAGAAATTGGTCAGTTTTTTTTCATATGACTGGTTATTATGAATTTGTACATGCACAAAAACAATCAGGCTGTTGCAATAGATCCTGTTTGTTCATCCTGTTTTTGTTTTTTTTTACATTATTTTACTTTTTTTTAAATAAACTTATAGGTTTCTCTCTGGTATTTTCTTTTGAATGTTCAATGTCCCTTTGGGTGTGTGTTGGGGCTGTGAACTGATTTCTCTATTTATTTTTGTTGAGGACTTAAGTTAGGACTGTGTTGCCGTAGTGCAGCAACTCAACTATTTTTACACCCGTACTCGGCTGGTAGCGCTGAAGCTAAGCCGGTTCATTGACTAAACCACTTGAGATTGGTGCAGAACTGTGGATATTTAAGATGCACAGAGTATGCAAAAATTATGAAAGAGGAGAGCTGGTGCAAGATGACGCAGGCTTTAGAGAGGAGATATATCCCGTCTTTCATTGAGGGCAACGTGAGCTCACTGCTAAATAGGACGGATGAGCTAACAGGACTAGACCGGGATCAGACGGAGTTTGGGAGTGCAGTTTGTTGTCCCTGACAAAGAAGTGGCTGCATCAAGATATCACAGACCATACTGTCACCATCGACAGCTTCCAGAAGGACCAAGCTAACCAACAAGACAAGAAGCTGAATATGTTAGACATCTGTCAGGAGAACATGATGCGGCTAGAGATGTGGTTGTCTACGACACACTATACTGTTAAATATAACTTATTGTTCCAAAGTAAAAATATCATGGAAAGGTAGATAGGCTTCTTATCTTTTCTAACTGTTGGGTCACAATTCACAAAGGCATTCTGGGTAAAAAATGTTAGCTGTAGCTTTACTAAACAGCTGGGAGGGTGCAAGGTCTGCAGAAAATAAGAAAACAAAATGCAGCAGTATGCAACCACCCCTTCAAGTGAAAGTGCTTAATGTGATAGAGGCAGGTTGAATGATGACAGCCTTTTTTAAAGCAGAAATCAGAAGAAAATTTAAAGTTTTGGAATCTTTGTTGGTGGACTTGATAACTTAGTGAGAATGAATAAAATAAAGTAGCACCCAGGCCTTACTCACTGCCCAGAATAAACCATTTGTCATCCAACTCTGGCATTTGTTGCTTTTTTTCTTCAGAAAGTACTTATTCAGACTTGTGCCTTCAACATTCACTCCGATGATCGGCCTTTTTTATTTTGTTATTTTTCCCTCTCTGGCCTGGAGTCACTGGAAGTCACTTGTCACCATGTTTGTCCTGCCTGCCCTGCCCGAGTGTGACTTCTCACAGATCAATACGCCTTTTTTGCTCCATGAAGTTTTAAAATGACCCAGACAGCAGATGTGTCTTCTATGTCACAATACTTCAAGAGCCGGCTGTTCACACTATGTCCAATAATGCTGCGTGACACTGAGCGATGGTGCCATTAACCTAACTTGTGAAATTTAATACTGACAGATTCCTGCAAGAGTTTGAGCTCCTTTTCAATCGGTCAGATAAATATCCTGCAAGGTTACTATTGATCACTGCCGGTGCTGCTGTATTCGGCGTGGCATTTTCATGATCACAGTTCATTGCTCCTTCTTATGCCTCCTTTTCTCCACCTACCTCACCCCCGCACACTTCCAGGAGACACAGTTCCCAGCAGGGAGAGGGTCAGCTCAGAGGAGACTTCAACCTGTCAGAAAAAATTCACATCTAGCCCCTCATGCCTCCCTCCACCATGCAACCACCCCACCCCACCCTGTCTCCCACGTCTCCCTGGCACCCATCACTCCTCTTCTCCTCTGCTACCCTCCTCCTCCTCTTGCCATTTGATTCAGATCACTGACTTAGCTTGCATCTCCCTTTGTCTGAAGCTCCATTTTGGCTGGCAGATGGACAGGAGGAGAGGAGATGGACTCACATTGAGGGGAGTATAAATGTGTATGTGTGTGGGATGGAGGAAGAGAATGAAAGGAGGGAGGAGAGAAACTTTTCTGGGAGGTAAAATGTCAAACAGCAATGAAGTGAGGAGACTTTTATCTGTCAAACCTGTGTGAGGTCTTGCCTTTCAGGTTCCTGAGTGACAAGGCTGCAGTTAAAAGCGAAGCCGTGATACGAAAGTGAAGGCGACAGAATGAGTTTACCTCTCATTCAGATAGCTTGTCATACAGTATCAGCCTTATCTGTACGTGCCCTATTTTACCTCAGCAGATGTAGTTATCAAAGCAGCTTATTTTGGCCTTTTTGAACGTTTTCAAGACCGAAAAAGTTCACATCCAGAAAAAGTACAAGGCCAGCAAAGTTATGCTTTAAAAATAGTCAACTTTAGCAAGATTAGTAATCAGCTATGTTGCCTTTTCTTAGTCCCATGATCTCTTGTAGACTTACAATATGGCCAAAAAGTGGTTACAAATGGCTGACTCACTGCATACTCACTGACATGCCCTACATTGCTCCAGCACTAAGCTAATGCTCTTAGCCCATGGCCATGCCTCCACACACAACACAGATGCAGACCTAAGAATAGAGGGGGAGAGATTGATGGATGTAGAAAGGGAGGAAGAGAGCTTGGTAATTGGGTAAGTGCCCTTCTGGATGTGGAAGCCTGAATAAAAGTTTTTTTTTTTTCTTTTTTTTTTTTTCTAAAAAGCCTTTCTTAGGATCATTTCACTCAAAAGTACATAAAAGCTCTTTCAAAGTTTCTCTGTGTTCTTTGCCCTCAACTGAAATAGTCCCTGCGGAGAATGCAGAAACACACAAACACTCACGCTCTCTCTCCTGAAAGACGAGGATAAAAGGGTGACCCGTCGAACACAAACTTACATGCATGCACGCAAATACACACACGCAAACACTCACACACACACACACACACACACACACACATCTACACAAACAGTCATAAAAAATAGAGGGCATTCCATTCAGGCCTTCTAACGCTTTTTCCTTTGCTGCTTGGCGCAACCCAAGATTATTAATAATGCTCTAGTTGAAAATATAACAAGTCGTTTTGCTCTGAAAGGTTTAAAGTTGCCAAGCGGGCAACAAAATGGACTTTTCATGTGTGTCACACATGGCAGCAAATAATGACCTGCACTGGAGGAGCGGCTATCAGAGATAAAGAGGAGAGTGAAATGCATGATTTCACTCAGAAGAGACTTCTGTCACCCAGCAGTGAGAGGAAAAAGAGAGCAAGAGAAAAAGAGAAAGAAAGAGAAAGGGGAGAGTGGCTGCGCAACCTGGAGACAAACCTACAGCATGATGTAAAATACGAAACGAGCTGACTAATGCAAGTAGAAAGTATATTTCTGTGCAGCCTTTGCTGCAGTGTGGAGCTACAACTGCAGCACAAATCATGTCAGAGGAGATGTCTGATAAAAGCATGATACTGTACCAGCACCCCAAAGAGTTCTGCAATTTGATCTTGCGGAAACAGACTAGGTGTTTGGGGACAATGTGGATAAAAGACCACTTTTAATGCCATTAGGGCCTTGCTGTACTGAAGTGCAATTCACCTCCTGCAGTGCCACTCTCCACCAGAACAGTACTGTCAGTGGTCACACGACTACAACATGAACCAAACTTCAGCACGGTTGCCAACGTCACAACAAAGTGTCTGTTTACAAGATGTGGTTTCACCAGAGTCGATTAAAGAACATGGAGAGCATTGTTACACGGCATGGCACAAATAGCCAGTGTGACTGCACCCTTCGAGGCAAAGTTGAGACGTGAGCATTGGTAGCATTCAATCAAGATAGACAGGACCTCTGCAATCACTTAAATTCAGGTGGGCTGAACCAGCTCGCCTAAAACCAAGATTCAAAGACTGAATTAATTTACCTACAAAAGAAAGCAAAAACAGCCCTAAACATAGAAAGACCAAGCACACAATCTAATGAGAAAGCAAGTTAATGTCTGTTTGTATAAATGAAAATCAAGTGCTTAGCATCAAACATTTTAGATTGCGAGGAACATGCCTTTACTTCTTGATTCAAACATCAACAGTAGAGAAATAACACTGTGACATTATGTTTCATCACATGCTTTAATTCTGCTTCTGATCTTTTTTAAATTTGCAGGTTTGCTCGGTGCAGGACTCCTTGCACCTCATGTCCTGGCAGAAGGCCGTGCATACAGGCCTGCTGGTGACATGGTACACACTACTGCACAGGAGTGACACTAATCCGCCAACCAGCGGGAGATTGGCTTGTGCCAAGTTAGTTATAAAATGAAAAAGCAGAGAGGAGGAACATGTTTGCCTAAAAATATATAGATGTACCATAAAACAAAATGAAACAGCTTGAAAATAGTATGCAGTTTTTCAACATCATGGTGGAATTTACATTTTAGTCATTAGTACTTCGTAGAAGAGCTTATTTTCTATTTTTCTTTTCCCAACACACATCAACACATTAGTTAGTAGACCGTGTCCTCCTGAGTGTATCACTCTCATACACTTTCTCGATGAACTCTGGTGTTTATACTCTGACTCATTCCTTCATACTTAAAGTGAAAAGTGTATCTAAGTCATGCTTAAGCCTTGCTCTGACCACCACTGGGAGCAAATATGCAACCAGAATATCAGAACCTGGGTGACACCACCAACACAAGACACTGAACGACTCCACTTTTCGCCCACCCGCTGTGGTGGCTCTCTGCCTGCATGTGTCCACTCACCTATACCAAAACTGTGATCATACTCTGCATGATGTGTCCTTCTAGGGAGTGAAGGGAGTAACACAAGGTGACTGTTGGTATTAGGGTGTTGCATTTGCTACGCCGGGGCGCCTCCCTCATTGGTATTTCATGTAGAGCGCCGTCGCATTCGTCACGTTTCATAAACTTCCTTATTATTCACTGGCGGGGAGTAATTTTGTTCTGCCGCTCGCAGTCGTGAAAGAGAGATAGCAGCAGAGAGGGAGGGATGACACTCTGAAATCCTTCTAATAATCACTTTCTCTCCTTCTCGTACATGAACTTGTTTATCAGGAGAGCAGGTGGTTGAGTACCATTCACGCACACAAGCTCACCTCAGCGAATCCTACGGGTGATCATCTGTGAATCCCCACCCAGTTTCAGCACCGCCATGCAGGGTCTCTCTGGGTAATCAGCAGGTTTTCTGGAGCTTGGGCAAACAGAGTTGTCAGAGACGTGACACATAGATTCACGCCTAGGGGAGAAGTGGACTCGCAGAGGAAAGTAATTCATCAGTGGATCCATGAACCAAGAAGTATCCCTCAGGTCTCATTGTGCTCTGAGAGCCACAAGGAGCCGGAGAATTTGCTCCAACCGATGCTTATGGCACCGATGAATTGCTTAAGCGCACACCATATGCTTCAGGCTGGTCTCCACACACACAAACACACACACACACACTCACGTCCTTGTATATCTTTGTTTAGTTGCCGAACGTGCCCATAAAGCTCAGCATAGCAGTGAGGCTTTACCGCCAAGCAGGTGGCCATGTTGTACTCGGCCAGGAAGCATAAAAAACAGCAGCTGCCAAGTCATAAAACACATTTATACCATGATGTCCGTGCCGGTCCCTAAAGTGTGCTTTAGGCAGCAGGGCCAAAAAAAAAAGTGTGAGCTGACGTTGGGGATGAACTCTGATCGACTCTTAACAAACTTTGACCTTAAAATTCGCAATAAAACGTCTTTGCCTGAAGACCTGTCAGCATCAAAATAAGGCAGCATGAAAGTCAATGTCAAATAAATATCTTAGTTTTCATGTGTTTTTTCTTTTAAATTTCAAAGGCCGATATTCCAATAACTTTGGTTTATTTTAGAAGTATTTTCTTGTTTTGGTAGAAACCTAACCAATATCAAGGATTTTCTTCCTCCAATATGGTGTTTTTCTGGGGCTGGGGGCAGAAAAAGTGAAAGCATGTGTATCAGATGAACTGGATTCGACTCCAACAAAATAACAACAAACTCTGACCTTTGTTACAGAAAGAATTCTTTGCCTTAAAGACTTGAAACTGTGAAACTTCACGCCATACACAGTCCAAGCCTGAAAAGTGTACAGTAAGAAAAACTCGTCTCCAAACTTTCTTGTGTGACTTTTCTTCTTCCTTCAGAGGGTTTCTTTGTTCCTGGACCCCAGGCCTCCTCCCTCTCTTCCTCTATTCTCAACTAAAGTGCCAGTGAAGTTGTCCCCAAGGCAGCGGGTGCGCTGGAGCATTAAGTGTGCCACAAGGTGGACCTGGCGTATTAATGGAGTCCGGTTAGAGCGGCTGACCTGTGAAGCAGTACGGTCAGCTGCTAGGTGAGCATGCCGACGCTGTAAATCCCGAACAGGCGTCCCCTGTCTCTCTCTCTTTCTCCTTTCCGTCACGCCTATCAGCCACCACTTCCCCTTTATTCTACAGCCCCCGCACTGCCTCCGCCGCCGCTAACAGAATGTCAAGTCCAGCTTTGTTACCCAAGGCTGACAGAGTGGTCAATAGGGTTTGGATGCTCCAGTTTAAGGTTGTAATTGCAGCGGTTTTCTTTCGACTTTCAGGCTGCATTGACAAATGCTGAATACTTTGGGTTGTAAGGATTGCATTCATGCTCCCAGGCGGAGTCAAGATGCTGCTGTGCTAGATTTATGACCAACATGAAGCCGGTGACTAATGTTATAGCCCGCTGGGACACTATGATCTCTCTGGACCTTGGATTTGTGGGCCTGTGAGCTTTTAACCTTTAAACAGCCAGTATTTATCGTGGTTCCTGCTCGGATCTTGAGGCTGAGGAGAACATCTTACACTACAAAATAAAGATATTAAGCTTTATTAATTTATGCACAATTGAGTGGGCTGGGGAGTTTGGAATGCTGTGTTTAGTTAACCCGATTTGAGTTTCTCACCAGTAAAAGTGGACGTGCGTTCAGTGACACCTTGATTCAAACAGACTTCGCTGTAAGTACGTCTGGATTTTTCTTTTTTTAATCCTGACATCCTTAGGTCACCTCTATACATGCTAAGTATCAGTCCCTGTGCCCATGTCAGAGCCCACTGCCTTTGTTTGCCTTCAATAATGTATAAAAGAGGGCACAGGCTGTGCATGTATTGCTGCTGTGAGGACATGATCCCTGACATCTGGAGCCCACACAGGACTCATGCTCATGCTGAATGATAATGGCCTCTCCACAATTTGATGAATTATTAAATTTAAATTGTTTTGCAAACAAAACATATTTGTTAACACAATGAAATCTGGGGTGAAAGCTGGGGCTTTATCAATATTTAATTTTCACTGTAGACAACAATATAGCCTTTGGCCAGATTCTTGTACATAATTGATGGCAGGGCGATAGAACCAACAATACATATAAAAGCAGTTCTGGTGTCATATCACACAGGTTTAACACAACAAACAAGAAGTGTTGCTTTGGTACAGAGTCAAGCATTTACATCTGACACGTCCTAATGAGTTAAGATTTATAGAAAAACAAGCTTTTAAAAAAACATTACAAAACTTTAGAAAATATATTCGTACTCTACAGAGACATCAATATTCATGGCCTCGTTGTCATCATTCACTCTAAATCTTCAATCGCTCTTTTGTTGATGTGCTGCTAATCTCCATATTCTGTCTTTTTGATTGATTGGGTATCAATGTCAGACTGCAGCCATGGAGATGTGCCTGTGATTGGCCTGATTAATATTTGATTTCCTGTTGAAAGGATGCCCCCTCCTCTCTCCCTCTATCAGCCCCATCATGGAGGACGAATGGGAAGTGGGCACTGTGAATATCAAGTGGCTGATTGGGGCTGTCACAGTGGACCCCAGTGGACCCTGGTTGCCAGATGTGCTTGTCCATTGGTGTCAGCAGCAGGATCTGTCTCTTGGGTTTGCGAGGGGTTTGTTGGGGCGGACAGACGGCGCAGATGAGGAGTTTTCAGAGCAGAGTGCTGTCCCTCACTAGGGCCTGCCACTCATACTGTCTTTTTCTCTCTTCATCACTGTCACAGGACTGCTGATGATGGTGTCTGATGACTAGACCTAGCCTATGGTAGCTTATTTTCCTCCTGAAACAAATACCCCCATAACGCACGCCTCTGACTGACAACCTGGGATGAGTTAGTTTGTCATGATATCACAAACATCGGCTAACGTCAGCATTGTTTATCCCTCATGGATTCATCCTAGTGGAGCGCTCAGGTCGATAAACGTATATAGCTTGGGACTGAAAGGAAGGACATTTTTGGTGCTATTGATCGTGTTTGTTGTAAAATCCTTTTCAAATGTTTGTGGGACAAGCATAATAAGACATAACATGGAGGGGGTGAAGGTTGAAGTCTTGAGCTTTTTTCCCTCTTTCTTTTGTCCTAAAACTCTTCTCTACCTGTGGGTAATGAATAGAGGCTGCTCTGTTACATGAAGTGAGGAGGAGCTCTTTGCCGCTGCATTTGAGGGGCACCTTCCCACATTTGGCTGTGTGTTTCAGACCTTGGAGAGCTCATTTAAACCCTGCTTTATTGTTTCCAGCAGCAGCAGCACTCAGGAGCTCTGAGGTGGTGCTTGTTGCTATAGAGGACACAAGAAAGTGATGCGCTTGTGCAGACAGGATACAGAGGGGAATTTGTGTGCAGTAAAAGTGTGGTGTGTGAGTGTTTATGCATAAATGAAGGTGTTTGTTCTTTCTGTTAAATCATCTCAGCTCAGAGGTTCCTGCATTGTGTGCGTGAGAGAGGGTGTGTGTGTGTGTGTGTGTGTGTTTTGTGGCAGCCAGCAGAGCGGGGGGGAACATCTGCACACAGTGGCACAGGCCTTCTGCCTTTACACACGGCTCCTGCCGAGCAGCGCTTCACGGCCTAGCAGGCTGTGACCTCCCAGAGGCTCCAGGGGAGCTCTTCCTCTTAAAAGCCAGCTGTGCCTCATACTTTATGCTCGCCAAATATTCCACAGTCCAGCTGTTCACCTGAGAAGCATGGAGCACGGGCCTCTCACTGCCTCCCTTTCATTTTTTTGGAGAGCCATTGTGCCAGTTTAAGAGAGCATGGCGTACAGCACCTGTGATGCCTTTGTTGTTACTGACAAAGCATCGAAGTCGGCCTCTCACTTTGTAATCCAAAAAAATCCAGACCAGGGTCAAACGCAGTCTATCTCAGATCATTTGTTTTATATACAGTACAAGTTGTAGAACATTTTCTCAATCCTCCTGGGTTCCTGCTCTGACCCCAGTTTAATATTTGAATTCTTAATCACTTCAGGACAGCATATTCAATTTTTTTCTGCATCGTCACCTTATTTAAATATCCTCCTCTCTCAGGGTTCATATACAAACAGATATCCTCGACAGGGTATTACATGTTTTTCTGATGGATCAGTAAGATCTAGTGGGTATAAAAACTAAACTTGGTCTTTATACAGGAACTAATGTTTTTGATGTCATAAGTTAGCTACCAGTTTTTAGTTATTGTTTTTAAGTATTATTGCTCATGACTAGTAGGTTTTTTTTTTGTTTGTTTTTTTCCGCGCATTTTCGGGTGAAACGTTGTGAAATGTTGCCTTGTAAATAGGGCCTCAGTCTCTGACACAGGCACAGCCACTAAGCTGAAACCAATGCCCCTGGTTTCACTCGCTGTTTATCCACTTGCTGTTATGATGCCAGCCTACCAATCATCAGTCCAAAAGCTGAATAGCTTGCAACATGTTATACTAAGTGGTGTAACTGGGGACATGGATGTCATCTCACACATCAACAAAAGCTCACTAAAAACTATCCTGCAGTAATTTGGATGAGACAAAAGATAGCAACATATCTATATTAAAAATATATATATCCCTTTTTCAATTTTTTGGTCTATCAAGTCAGAGAGACAGTGGTGATTGGCACATTGAGTTTGCCAAAAAAGAGTTTTTGGGGCTTTGGAAAACATTCTGTGCTTGAGCTCTATAAGTCAAACCCATGCTGCTGATTACTGTACTTTTCTTTGTGTGCTTGTTGTAGATGTTGCAGTGGACGGTAATAGCACAAAGGCATTGTTGGGTGTGACAATGCATTCACCTTCTAATGGGATTCTTTTAGGTTTTTACTTTTGAATTCCAGGTTAGATGCAAGTGAGATGAACCTTAGGGAGTATTTTCCCTTTAAAACTAGTATATGGAGAAATAAAATTCAGCCAAATCGAACAAAATAAAACTTGGAGATACCAGTAGTTTTATTGATTGAGAGTCAAACTCTCCTTGTTAATATTGTCCTGACTGAATCCTTGTATTTTCACCCTTCAGTCAGGTTTCTGATGGACTTCAAGTATATGGAGCCAATTTCCATGATTGACTTTTGTCTTGCAGCCACATGTGGGACTGCATGAAACGGTCATTTTGCAGTTTAGCATAAGCAATCCATCAAGTCCTTTGACGATGCCAATCGTTCTGATTATGGGAATCAATGTGATGAATAAGACATATCTGCTCTTAAAAGAAATCCTCATAGCTTTGATTGACACCCATTAGGGATCCATGAAACACATGGAGATTTGATTCTCTGTGTCAATAATATTCAGGTATTATTGATTAGAAATAAATAGAGCATCTCTCGCCCTTTTCTATGTTGTTGTCATACTAATGGTATAAACTTTAGAATAACTACTGGCTCTACAAATAGAACAGCACAGGGTTCAATACTTTGGACTTATACATAGCAGCAGTCTATTTCCAAAAGGATATACTGTAAGGGTGAAAAATATGAAGCATTAGACCTGCACAACTTTGAAGAAATTTGAAGAGCCTGAGTCAAGTGTCTCCTTCAAAAATGCCTATAAGGCAACAAGCACTGATATGTCAGTCATGAAACAGAGTCAGGACTGTGGGACATGGTAAAAATTGTTATAACAAGCTGCTGCTGGCTCTTACACTGCAGTACAATATACGAGATATAAGGAATAAGCACTTCCACAAGCCTGAAATATATTATGTCCACAGCAGGGCAATTAAGGGTCTATTGGGTAAAATGGGCACATTGCTTCCGGACCAAGCGACCATGATTCCTTCAAATAAACTGGCCTATAAAAGACGCATTCAAAGCTCAAAGAATAGGCCACTGATTCAGATTTCTCACTCCAAACTTTTGTCAAAGAAGGCCACATTTGAGTTTGTAAAAATATCCAAGGGCCAGCAGCTCTTACTGACATACTAATTTGTGAGAAATTTCTTCATACAGATGTATTTTTGTCAAACAAATAAAAGGACAACATCAGAAATCTTAAACAAATACTATCTTAAGGATGTGTTCTTTTACTGGCCAGCAGGATCAAAGTCTTTTCTGTCTCTTTGTCTTCAAGGTGCCTCAAAGTTTACTCTGATGAGCCTTTCGTGATGAAGCAGAGTTCAGAAGCTCAAACAGAAGTTCAGCAGAGTAATGAAGTAATACCTTGGCTGGTAGGGCTTGTGAGGTTTGCAGATACCTGAGCGGTAAGCTGGACAGCGACGCCTCACTTTCATCTCAGGGTAAAGAGAAAATGAAGGAGTAGATGAGAGAATAACCTCACAGTTGTCCAAGAGATGGGAAGTTAAGAGTTCCAACCTCAGTGATTGATGACTTACATGGCAATGATGTATCGCTTGCCCCAGTCCTTGCCACGTAATTTATGAGCGAGCTCTTTTAATTTGTCCATGGCTTAATTTTGGCTGTACATGACGTATGGAGGCGTTCAGGAATTGACGTCTGACTGAGACTAACATGTCCTTTGGCACAGACACTTTCACTGTCATCTGTCCAATCTACATGACCAGACAATTAAGTTAATAAGTGAAAATGGCACCTTCCCAATGCAATTTTAATGAGCACCATGTGGAGTCGAGGTTTCTCTTCACGAGCAATCGTTAATGGGCTTCTTCTGAGAAATGAGGAATGCACTTGAACTAAAGGCTCACAATAATTGGTCCATGGTCTATAGTTGAACTAAGCTTTAATTGTGGGTCTTCGGTGTCAGTTGCTTCCTGTGAATTTCGAAGATTTACAATTGTTATTGGTGTGACACCAGTATAAAGAATACATACGCCTTGATATTTTGGGAGCTCTTTTTTTCAATCTCAGCAAGAAAATACTCAAAAATTGTTATTGGACATAAAAAAATGCATCATAGGGTTTCACTTATTGGAACAAGGTTTCATACCAGTTCAGTCTTGTCTTTTTTTTTTTTTTTTGTTTCATGCTCCCTGCCTTTATAATTGATGACCCCGCCCTCACTGTTTCTACCTGTCCCATGTTCTCATGTATAAACAATAAAAAGTTAAAGTGATTTGCTTTTAAGTTC
Source organism: Thalassoma bifasciatum (assembly GCA_008086565.1). Lineage (NCBI taxonomy): Eukaryota > Metazoa > Chordata > Actinopteri > Labriformes > Labridae > Thalassoma > Thalassoma bifasciatum. The sequence goes on from RPOG01000057.1 coordinate 700,664, forward strand.
TTTTAAAATATATTTTCGAAAGCCAGTTCATTACTGAGATGTCACTCCCAATGCCCAGTTTTATCTTTTCCAGTACTTCTGTGATTTTGCTTCTTTTTGTTTTCATTTTTGTTTTGCCTGTACTTTATTGTGATTTTCTGTCGATACTTCAACCTGTTTTTTTTAACCCTTTAAAAGGAGTCTTTGTATTTCACATTTTAAGTCCTGCATATTTGGTTCTTGACAATATTAAGCATTGATATGAAAAAAAATTGCCTTATAAAATCTGTCATATGTTGTACATTTCTTTATATAAGGTTTGATTATGGCATAATTTTCTTCTTCCTTTTGGGTAGTTGATTTTCTAACCTTGAAGGAAGATGCTAAGGTTCAGCATAGAATATTTAGTTATACATAAAGCAGCACTGGCTGTTTCTATTAAGCTATAACTTCTTATTGTTTGCTAAGATTTAATCATTCTCTGCCTTATTTGTTCATGTTTTATGCAACATGTTCACAAGATTTTTAGCGAAGAACTATGAAGCTACTGTTCAGCTACCAGTTGAAATAAATACTTTATCTTGTCTAGAAATCTGCTTCTTCCTTTGATTCTACCTTCAATAACTCAAACCTTCTGTCAAAGACTGCACCGCTCTGATTGTCACATGCACCACTGCCCTGCAGACAAGTCAGACACATGTCAATCAAAACAAAATGGAGCACTTCTCCACAGCCTTCAGATGTGGAATGAGCTTGTTTCTGATCAAGGCTTTATACCGGTCACCAAGGTTGTTTCTTTCACTTGGATTTGAAAGGATGCTAAATAAGTGCTCTCATTCAAATATGAAATATGCAATATTACTTTCTCGAGCAAAATATCCAGAGGCAAAAAGGTATGACTCATTGCAGAAGGAAACAGCATACTTGTATGTGAATGCAACAACAAAAATTGCTGCCAGAAGTTAAGGATGGTTGGGTTGATTAATTTGCCAGTTTATTAGGTAGATTTCACCTGAGGACACAAATAGGCCCACCCCAGTCTGTCAGCATCTATACCTGATTTTACTCAACAACTTTAATCTCCCTGCCACAGAAAAGCTGGGAGCTTTGCATTGTTGCCACACTTGGAAGTTGGTGCTGCTGCCATTGTATGCAAAGGCTCACTAATAGACCCCAGTGGGGCATCATTCCTATTCCACTCATGATGAAGACATTCTCTCCTCCTCTCTGTTTCTCTCCTTCTCACTCTCTCTCCCTTCTTTTCTTCCTTTTTTCATCTCTCCCCCTCTGTCTCTCTCTCCCAGACTTGATATTTTTCTCTTGGCTATGCTCTGCTCCGCCTGTGGGCCTGTGAAATGTCTCCGTCTGAGGAGAGGGCCCCCCTGTCCCTCTGGAAGCCATTAGAGAACCTTTATGAATACGTGCTGAAAGGGCGCATTTTCACTGATGGGGACCGAGCATTGTTGCCGGTTGAGGAGGATATATGTGCAATTGTAACAAATGCCTTAGATGTAACATCAACAGCCCATAAATGTGAGATCAAGCCTGTCTTTTTAGAGCATCATATTATTTCCTTCCACTCTTCTTCCTTTTTTTAATTTTTGGCTTGCTGGTGGTGGTGAGTGACACCTGTGTATGAGGATAGAGCCTGAGCAGATGTCTTTATTTCTATAAAAGTAAAGCTTGACTGCTGAAAAAAACCTTTCAGAAGCCTGGCCTTCACTGGCAATGTTATTCCTTTCATACTATTCCACTATCTGTTTTCTTTCACCTATCTTACCACTGATGTTTCTTTTTTTTCCCGCAGATGGTAGTATAACTTGGGGCACAAGTAGAGTGCATTGTGTTTGTTAAGTGCAGCTCAATATAAGAGCATTTCTGCAACAGGCCTCAATTTTCCCAGCTTTTATGCATTCTGTCCCCATGAAATAAATATCACATATTTTAAAAGCTTGTACTAAAAATTGAGCCTTGGTTAAATATTCAAGATGCTCTTGAAGAGATAGTGGCCAGAATGTACTAAGTGCACCACTTTACTTGTGGCATCTAGCCCTAAATCTGATTGGTTTGACTATGTAGTTGTTCGGGTAAGCCTGTGGCGGTTTGTGTCTGTATAAACAGCGGCGCTTTTAAGCAAGATCAGCCTACCATGTGGTTTCCCCCCTCTTGTTGATCTGCGCTGAGAAGTAACCAGATCTTTCTTAGCACATGTTGCCAGTGCAGGATTTAAAACAAGGAGAGGAAAGAAGTCAGCGGTGGATGCCCTGTGCTTCTTTGGCTCATTAATTGTGGAGAGGGTAACCGTTTTGAGTCCTACCGGATGGTCCAGGCTGCAGGCCTGCCTGGGTTAGCAGAGAGCTCCGGCGCTCATGAATCATGCTGCTGGGAATAGGAGCCCAACTGAGAACCACATGAGGGGGGCTAAGCATCGCCACAAAGGCCTCATCCACCGCACAGAGGTACTTTGGAGGCCCTGCAGGCTCAAACAATCAATCAGAGACCATTCTATCATAAATACACCCAGGGAACCAAGGCACTGTGCTGTCCACACCTTGTAGCACATGCCCCCTCCTCTTCAAACTCCCCCTCCCTCAACTTCAAGTGGTTTGTCTCACGCTCTCCTCTATTCCCTGTAGCAGCTCCATCATCATCATCCACCTTTTTTCAATCTCTGCTTCTTCCTTTTATCTACGGTCCTCCATTTGCCCTCCATTTTGATCCGACTTCCCTGTTGCTGAGTTGAGACCTTGCACATAAACACTGGAAAACACTCGCAGACAAATGAACATGAAGTGCACCATGTTGCACATTGTGTGGAGAGGATGGATGGGAGGTGGACTGATGTTGTCTGCAGGGAAGAAGGAGAGGTATGTAGGGCACAGTGTGTGGATAAAGTAATGATTTCTCCTTCACACCTCCCTTGCTAATTAGTGCAGGCTGCCTGCTGCCTTGAAGGAGGGGCGGCGTCTGGGGAGCCCTGCTATTTGTCTTGAAGAATTACCTGCAAGGAACTCACGTCATTTCTTAATCCTACCAATACTGGATTGAATTTAGCATTCACCTGGCTCCAGCCCCCGTGTCAATATAATGATTATAATGATCATTTTAGCCCCATTTCTTGCTGCAGCCAAGCAGCAAGGATGCTACAAGCCCACTTCACCTCCCCTGGAGTGCTTTACTGAGACAACGTATGTGTCTGCACGTCACAGCATCCTTCACATAGATGTGTCCACCATACTCCCCCATCATGTCTTTTTTTCCCCCTCAGCATCTTTCCACACTTCCCTGAAAGTGTTGCTTCCTTCTGCCATAGGCGCATTGGTGACATCACTTAGCCCTTTGTTGAGCAGCAGAGTGTAAATATGACACATTCCTAGGAATAGAAATTCATTATTAACCTTTGACGAGCCAAAGGCCTGTGCTGGAAATTGCAAACAAGTTATAGAAATGTATTCTATATTTATTAAAATAAATTCTCCAGAAAATAGATTGCAGAGGAAGTTGCAGCTGGAGTCAGGACAGATCGAGGAGACTATGTATCCTCTCAAAGATACATGTGATAGGTGTTTGCATGGGAATCCTATTAACATTGTTTAGCCTGAGGTGGATCTCATCTCCATAGCAGCTGCATCTGACAAGCCTGCCGTGGCACGAGAAAGAAGCCAATCATTAATGTCAGCCAGATGAAAAAAAAAATAAGTATTATGTTTCCCTGGAAGTAGTCCTCAGTAATGATGTCCATTTCCCTGCATTCTCTACTTCTCCCTACTGGGCTAATAAGATGAAACTTTAATGGTCTCACTGGGTATATTTTTCCCCCAGCCTTACCGGAAAGTAATGCGACACAGCAAAAAAACAAAACCAAAATAAATAAGTCTCGGGAAGATCAGAGTTTTCCAGGGTTCAATAAGAAGCAAAACAAGAATAACAATGTTTACCTGCTGAATATGTAAAAATAAAAGTATAATGAAGAATGTACAGTATGAAGGAGAGTGTGACACTTTTCGCTCATTGTTTGGATGCCGGAGCATATTTTGCAACTCCATGTCTTAACAGAGAAGTGGTTTAAGTTACTGATTGAAACATTCAGCAGGAAATGTTCCGGAAATGATTTTCAAGATTGCAATCTCACTGATTTTTTTTTTGTTCTTTTAATTTAGAGTCTTGCAAGAAAAGACTGTGCGATAAGGAAAAATGATGTTGCAGTAACCTGAAAAGTTTTCATCCATAAGTCCTTTGATAAAACATTACTCTGGCTTGATATGTGTGTCTTGTTGTTTTCTTTGTACAGGAAACCATTTATCTAGGTGTTGCAAATACAAGTTGAGCTTTGAACATTTTCTGTACATAATTGTGTCAGCACTTAGCGAAATAATCATACTTGATGACTAACTTCCACCAGATCTTCATCTGAGATAAAAAATAAATAACACTTCCTGTTGATGCCTTTATCATATTTAACTGAAGTACAACAACAAGCCCTTATAATGGGCTAAAACAAGCCTGGAGTTAACAGGTCAGAGGTTTTCAAAGGCCACTGACAACACCACGGGTAAGGAGAAGGTCATCATGCAGGTAGAAAACCATTGATTCTGTAATTACCACGGGAAATCTTCAGCCTCATGACTCCGGCTTGACTGGATTACAGGGTGTGGAGCTGAAGCTCAACAAAACAAATAAGAATTGAAAACAGATCTGCTTGAAGTTTAGCTCTAACAGGTGCGTATCAGGCCTTCTACTCAAGTAGCGGGATATTTAAAAAAAAAAAAAAAAAAACAACAACAACAACAAATGTCTCTCCCCAATTTGTTTTTGGATATCATCCACATGTAACCACACAAATCTGTCAATAAGTGCAGCTCTTAGCATGCCAGACCCATAGGTGGCAGCGTTTTTAAAGATGTGAAACTTGCGCCAGCCAATCTTATGCTTAACTCTTAAACTTGGCGCCTGGGTGTTTAGTTTGTATCGAAAAAAGGGTTCACTCATCAACGAAAACTGTGATTTCCTGTGGATGACAGGCCTAAACATAGAAACACATGCAATTTCCCTGATACCCATTTACATGTGGGTATGGCTTTACTTCCAACTCCTTTATACAACATAAGCTATTCTGTACAGTCCAACATTCATACCAAAACATGTTGAACATTGTTCATCTTGTAAATAAAAAAAACATGATGATGCAACACATGGTATCAATTTTAAAAAAGTTTTGTCTTGGACAAGCCCAAACATAATGACACAATGCAACAGAAATGGAGCATAGAGGACCTTTTGGGGACTAACATAAAACTACTGACACCCCAGTGACATACGTTATGAAGTCCTGGGACCTCAAGGTGTGGCTACATATCGTGACATGTAAGAGGACAGATACTGGGCAAAGGTCCAAGGATGGAAATCTATCCATGACCAAGCATTACAAAGATCAATGATGTGTGAGGGTTTTCCAGCCAGTTATGAATCTGAGTGCTCCATGATAGACAGAATCCAATAAATAAAGAGACTGAGCTGAGACGTTTGTGTGAATAACATCATAAAAATAGGCAAGAAGGTGGCAGCAACAATGAGTTTCTTTGCCTCAAAAGAGACACAGGACCTGTTTCCAAAGAAGAAAGACTTTAATTTCAGGTTGCTGTTTTGTTCTTTTCAAAAGATTTATCAATGTAGAGTTTGAAAAAGGACTTTGATCAATTGTGATGCTTGCAATTGTAATACACCAGCAACTCAATTCAAGTACTTTTAGCAGATGTAAGGCAAGAGGAACAGCTTGTATTTTCTATTTAAAGGAAAAAAATGGCTTTGGTTTCGACAGCATTTAATACCAGAGGTGATACAAAAGCAACTAGAGTCAAACGCTGACTGCTGACAGTCCACCACAAAGAAAACAGCGCTTCTACAACAATAAGCAAAGCATCATCTGCATAGAGATGTAAACAGTATTTTGCCCAACATTATTGACATAGCCCAGATTGAGCCATATTACTGACATTTGCACTCTTCAATGCCTTTTACATTCACAGTGAACACTGGACATCACAAGTTTGAGAGGAAAAACTCTGATAGGAGTTTGTTTTGCATTCGTTTATGAGATGAGGCATGCCATAAATGAAATCAATTAACCATTTGATGTCCAAATCAGATGGGTTTTTTTCCCCAGTATGTTAAATTTGGAAACAAAACAAGAAATGTATTTCTGGAACTGGTGGAATTGCTTAAGGGGAACAAATTTTATTTTGTCTCACATCTGCGACAAATCAGCTGCGAATGCAAGTCCACAGCCTCCACACATGTCTTCATTGTCTTGATGATTGTTTTTTTGAATGGTATGCCACAGACCAAGCTACAACCTGATAGTTTGGCATTAACTGTTAACTTCAATTACTTCTAGTTAATTTTGTAAGATGTTTCATGTTTGGGATTTTATCAGTGAAGATGGGGATACAGCAAGAGAGGATATTATGGAATTGGCTGCCCAATTTCAGTCAACTTGCGCACAGTTAGAGATTATTGATGAAGCACAATAAAGTCTTTTTCAGTATGAACACATGCTTCATTTTACAATTTATCTGAAGTTGAGGAAAATAAATATAGCAAAAGCAATTTAAATAAAGGGTTTCATTTCATGATGTTGAATAAATAACAATCTTTGATATTACAACTGTTACCTGTGTGTAATGCACAATGCACTTTGTGTGTATGAGATCAACAGGGGCAGCACAGCAACATTGCACTGGTGGAAAGACAAAAAAAAATCAGCCAAACAAAATGAATAAAATGAGAAAATAAAAGTAGAAGTGTTATGAGAGTGAAATATTATTCCACAGGTTTTAAGACTTTGTACAGCCTTGGTACAGTGTCTGAAATGGCTTCCAGAAATAAGCAACAAAGTGCTGGAAAATCAGCCCTCATACTGTGACAACAATTCTGAAACTTTTCCCATTGTGAAGACGAAAACAGTGCATTAACAAGCTTCAGCCTGACCAGTAAACAATTTATTTTCAGTGTGCACAAGAAGCTCAAAAGGATATTTTCACACTAGCTGGAGGAATGTAAAAGTACAAGAAACAATTTACTTGGTGACAAAAAAGTCCTAGAAACTCAATGTCTTTGTTGTATACAATTACGGTTATGGACTTGTGCTGGTGTGGAGCAACCTGTTTTTGTTTGTTTGTTTGTTTGTTTGTTTGTTTTTTCTCTATTCAGGTTCCAGGGCAAACAACTTTTTATTGGGAACATGAACTAAAGTGATTGGTTATTTTTAAAGAGCATGCTAAGAGGGTTTTATTTGTACTGGGGTCCGTTGTAAATGTTTTTAATGTGACAGAAATGGTCTGCCTGCGCTCATTTTTATTTTATAAGGGTCCTGCTTTGTATGAAAATTCTCTGTGTAGTATTTTTGAAAGACAGTTGTAATTTTCTGATATCAATTTGCTTCAAGACATGCACATTTGGTCTTTTCTTTCCTCCAAGTCTCCCCTCAGTTTCAAAAGTTTCCCTCTCCCCTTGTGGGAGTCAGATGTTTGTACAGTCTGCACCGTTTCAAGATAAGGACACACACCCCCATAGAGGGAGGGTTGGCCGTCAGGCATTAACCTCTCAGAAATGCAAGAGTGTGTAAACGCCCCTGTGCCAGTGCCACATGAAATGGATGACACAGACCCGGGCTAAGAAGCTTTGCCAAAGCTGTGGCTTACCAGTCTCACAGGTGTTAACGTCCGCTCTGTCTGCCACCTCCCTGAGAAGACTGGGCAACATATTCACTTCCAACTGCCCAGGGTCTGGCACTAAACTTACCACCTCCAGCCCACTTCGATGTTTTCATACCTACTTTAGATAACATGAGCAGGGTATTCGTCTCAGTGACAGACAGGCAAGAGAGACTGATGGCAATCATCCTTGTGAGTCTGACGTGTTAGCCTGATGCTATGCAATGAGTGAGAAGAGTCATTCACAGTTTTTCTTTCCTTTTCAATAATAGTAGCTCTTAGTGTGAAAATACAGGAGAGGAGAACTGTTCCAGTGCCCATGGTAACAGTATACTGAGTGGTTCCTCTGAGATCAAGTCTAAAAAAGCACATGAGAGGGGCAGGTGGGTCTTATGGTCACTCTGGGTTCTGTAGTTTCCTTTTAGGGGTTTGAAAGGAATCCAAATCTGTTTTTCTCCACTGGTCATATAACAAATCTGCCCCCCCCCCAACAAAGCTGGGTAAAACCACGAAGCAGTGTTTTTTTATTAGCAGTTGTCTTTTATTGCCCTCTGAAATTAGTTATCCTAACAAATGCTCAGATCAGGCTCTGTCTTTTTATGTTGTTTTTTAGGAACGAATGCCATCCAGAGCTCTTTCCTTAACCCTCACACTAGCAGAGAGTGCATCGCTTGTGGGCTTCTTCTTTATTGTGCAAAGATTCTCGTAAACACAATTCACAAACTTAGCATCCTCTGGGCTGTAGTCTTGTGTGCATAACTTGTGATTTTGAAGGAAAGTGAAATGCCCTGGTCTAGTGCAGAAGCTGCAAATGAAAAAAGGCTTTTCTGAGATGGCGTAGCATGCAAAGATGCAGGTTTTTTGTTTCAATATAGGAATTATCCTCCTTTTCTGTCAAAATTGAAGGTGGTATGGCCTTAAAAACAACCTCTCTTTTTCTGAAAGCATAGACAGGGAGAGTTGCATCACACTAACATCACACCCAGGCATGAAACGTGTGTGATTTATTTTTACTAATTGCAGTTTTGCAGGGAAACTACACTGAATTGGGAAATAATTTAATGTCATGGTCTATTGGACAGACATGATCTTATTTTCAGTTTTATATCAAGTATGCAAATGGCCTTGAAGTTATTAATCAATAATGAAATCAGACTAAACAGATGTTTATGGAAATATTCTGTCTACATATGATATAGCTGTGATGTTTTCACATCCATCAACAGCTCTGTACATCTTGTAATGCTTTTTTCTGACTAATATGCTGCTGGGTTTTTTAGTGTTGCTTATGGATCGTGAGCCTTAAGTGGAGGAGAGTGAAATCCCTCATGAGTCTTGGTGGAATCATGGACCTTAGCACGCTGGATTTCAGCTCAATAGAAGCTGTAATTAGTTGTAATTTACAGGGCAGCTCCTCCCCTGCGACCCCACTGTGCAGAATCCCCTGGCCACTTGGAAAGATCATGTTTTCTTGCACAGTGCATGGCACTCAAATGAACCACATCGCTGCCATAATGGCTTGCTCCCCTGTGATTTGCCCACCTTGTGCAAGGTAGCTGAAAGTCACTTCTTGAGATGCTCAGTGGAGCGTGCACGCTGCGATTTCAATCTATTAAGATATGAAGGAGCGAGTGTGCTAAAGGCGGCCATAAACACATCAATAACAGGAGTTGTTGGAAGGATTGGCAAATCTGGTGGTAGTGTGAAGACGTAACCAAATGATGTGTTTGCACCATCATCTGCTGCGACTGACAATGTGTTTTTAGATTTAATGATGCATTTGCATGTAATTCTCCGTGCTTGTTATTGTTCTGAAATCAGTCCAGAGGCAATTTGAGCGCATCAATTTAGAGTCCAATGTTACTCAAGCAACTAATGGACTCTCAGGCAAAATGAAAATTGCTTCCTAATGATCTGACTTAGTTTGATGGGTGAATCTAAATTGATTAGTCTGCTAACATGAATGTAATGTAGAATTAGCCTCTGAGAAGTGTGATCACATTTTTCTGCTACTTGCTGGCCTTATTACATTCTGGCATTTTAGCATCTTACTAATAGTCATTGCTATGTTCACTGTTCACTTCAAACCTTTTTTTTCCACTTCTCCCTTTCATTCTTTTGATTTGAAAAGAAATATTGATGTTTCCACTAATGGTTGCCGTCATGGCTGCAGTGAACTTTAAGTGGTACAAATAGAACATTAGAAATCTCATAAGTGTTTCTATGGTTAGCCTATGATAGGGCAATGATAAGAGTAAGAAAGAAGAATAGAGAGCTGCTGTAAAAGAGAAAATGTCTGTAATTGGCTGTCAGGAAACATAAATTAATATATCTACAATTAAGCAAGAAAGGATGCTTTCAACACATTTTGTTTACAGCAACAATTAGTGATAAATTAAGCAAGATTGTAGAGGGTCAACCAAGGTTTATTTGTAGTAAAAACTTGTACATGGCATTGAAACTGGTACTGTAGTTATGTGTGTGTTTACGAGCGTTAGAGGTGGGCAATTCTGGCAATTTTGGTTGATGCAATTCCAAGTAAATACAGGACTAGTATAACCAATATTAATGCTGATACTTTTTACTTTAATGTGTAATGATTATTGAGTAATTTGTTAATTTTGCCTTTGGTTAGTAGAGTGTGATTATGGTTAGGATCAAAAACAGGACAAAGATTTAAGGCAAAAAAGATTTTTTTTTTCTTTCTTTATTTTTTTTGTAGTTTAGAGTTCTCTTGAGGATGAGCTACTTAAATATGTTTATGTAAATTGGTGGCGAATGATTTTCTCTCACACATCACATGCAGAAGTGTCCTTATCAGCTGGATTGATTTGTATTGGTACATTACTAATGATATTTAGATCCACATGCCCACTCCTAACAAGCATTTGCATGGGTGATGCAGGTTTTCTCTCTTGAAAACCTTTGTATGGCATGTTGTTATAACACCAAACATACAGCAAAGTGTTTCACATGCTTCGGCAGTTTTTGTGAAACAAGTCTGGCTACAAAAAAGAACTCCATTCTATTTAAGAAATAGTTCATTTTGAAAAACAGCTGACTGCAGTCACTTTCTCCAGAAAAATTTAAACATTTATTGGTAAAAAATTATATTTTTCTCTGAGTTGTGTCATGTCTCTCATCAGTACATCAGGAGAAAGCTCAAGGTTTTCCTATTGACTCTCCTTTTCTGCTTTCTTCCGAGTCCTGAAGGAATTATAAATTAACAATGAAGAACGACAACAGCTGACTGCTTCACAAGGCTAAAGGTCACTGCTTCTGTCTCCGCCTTGTGATATGCTCTTGTGCTGAGGCTTCAAGTTAGAGAAATCTAACAACCAAACCACTACCTGAAACCACCAAGTAACTTATCTAATTTTGTATGCTTGAAACAGAAAATCTGTTGTTTTGTTTCGTTTGTCACCACAAAGATGTCATCTGTCTCTAGATATGCCAAGAGAAAAATGCAGATGCAGTAGCCGGGTTTCAATCTGTAGAGGGCAGTCGCTATGCACATTTTTACACAATTCAGTTGATTTTTAGAAAAATCTCAGGAGTTTGAATTGACTAAGAGCATCACTAAATACATGTTTACAAAGGTTTTCAGCTAATAAAAGTGTTGCGGGGGTTCGGTTGCTATTTAAAGGATCTCCTCATGACTTCTTTCTAGTCCACTTTACTGATAAAAATGTCCGGGTGATTTGTCCCCACGGATGAAAGGAAATGAAGGAGGACTGGAGGGTGTGAGTAATGATAAGAAAATCACAACATTGGCCGCGTTGGTTTGAGTCAAATGCTACATGAGGGCCCCCCTCTTGGTCTGAAGGACTGAGGGGCACTTGAATCGTGGGATGAGCTGGCAGCTGTAGCGGAGCACGACAAGAGCTCGTCACCCCACCCCACCCTACCTCACCCCACATCCACTTTCCTCTCCTTCGCCTCCTCATCCCCTGCTCTGCTCTCGACCCCTTTGCAGCAGCTCACCTCGCTGAGGATGAATAATGAATGTGACTAGACACATGGGTCAGAGGTGACGTGTCTGTGAGGGAGCAAATTCCTCCTTGATTAGTACATAAAAAGCCAGGCCCATCTGCCTCTTCTCTGGGTTTGACAGGAGTCTGGGCAAGAATGCCAGGAGCCCAGGGACGGCAGAGCAGAGACGCAGTCTCAGCATGGGGGGAGGGGAGTCCTCTGTGCCATGCAAGGAGAGACCCACAACAGGGGGGACACACTTTGTCATCACCTCACATCACACAGACTCTGCAGCATCGTAATGTGCAGAGCTTGAACTTGCCCTGAGGCGTGTCACTGCTGGCACAGTGTGTACAAATTAGGCGATGAACGTTAAAGGTGGGGTCTGCAGGAATTTTTTGTTACTGTTTATGAACACAACATCCAAATTGGGCTCTTCCTCTGTGGCTCAGTGCCAGTGTCAGCGCATGTCCACTACCTCCGATTGTAGCTAATAGCCGTAGCTTTATGAACACAGTCACCAGCCCAGAATGCACCTTCAGCATCACATTGCTATGTAGGAGAAACTCAGGAGCTGTACACCTGACTTCCTGCAGGCAAATGAGGTATCCTGAAAATATTGCATCATTCTTTCTCCGTTACAGCATCTTGGTACAGGTCCGCAAATTTTATTGGAATCAGGTAATAATTAGACTAACTTTTTTAAATTCTTTTTTTTTTTTTAAATCATTCCCAAATTTCATGCAAATTGGATGAAAATTAGCATGTTACTTCCTTAAAGTAATTTCTGAATGTACCTGTAAGCAAATCACAACTGGTGAAGAACTGTTTTGTTCAGTTTCTCTGAAATTTCCTCAAAATGTCAAGGTTAGTAGGTGAAAATTGGTGAATAATTTATAGCTATTTGTGAACCTAACTTAATATTACTCAAAATGTATTTAATAAATTTGCAGCTATTTTCACCCGCTTTTCTGTGGCAGACACAGACACTGACACTGACACAGTCCCATAAATGACAATCAAGAAGGATAATTCCTGTAAAAGTTTACATTTTTGAGGAAAATCCTGCAGACTCTACCTTTAAAATGTTTAGAATAGTTCCCAGGCAACAATAGCAGTTTTGTATGGACTCACAAAACTTTGACACAAAAAGAACTGTTTTAAGCTAGCATCGCAAAAAAATAACTCCACCTTTCAAGGACAGATATTTCCCGCTTTCCTCTTGCTGGGTTGCGTTTACAGTACCGTCTTTGTTATGCCTCTCTATGAAAGTTGCTTGCATTCAGCCGGCAGCTCTTGACCAGAGTGCTTCAGCTCATTACACACCAAAAAGACCACAGTGCACAGTCCTCTAAACCACTCACACAAGCGTCTTTGAGAAAGTTCAAGGCCATGCGCACCACCAAGAATCCCTCAAAGCTCCTGACCTCCCAAGAGGGGCATCATTGATCTTATTAGTCTTTATAGAAGGATTAACAGTGGGCGCTCCACCTCCAGGCTTGTCCACTTATTTACACTGAAGTTGTAGTGCGCTGTGAGATAAATTACCACTCTGCATCCCATGGTAACAATGCAATATGTATATATGCATGGTTGTAATGAGGCCTGAGATAAGCAAACATGTTGGAAGAGGACAACACGGAGCAGGTTGAACTTGTATGGAGGGAAAGAATATACCCTTCGGCAGCAGCGATAATTAATATGCTAAATTGAATTGCGATAATCGACTTGGGGACTAGCCTTGTGCTCTAGAGGTAGCATGATTAAAATGTTAGGCTTCAGTGAAGGGGTGATTGGGACCCTGGTGAATTAAGGATTGGATTTGATGGGAGACAATGCAGCTTCTATTTTTCATTAATTAGCCTCAGATCCATAAAACCCGTGAAAGACTTCAATTGTGTGTTACCCCAGCCTCTCAATTACATCCATTCATTAGCTGTGAATGGCCTCTGCCAAAGCACTATAGCACATGCATATGAGAATAAAAGAGTGAATGAAAGATTGAGTAGACTGCCCTAATGCTGCAGGGTCCCATTATTGCAGGGAGGAGAGTTTATGAGAAATGTTGGGGCTGTTCGTCAAATGTCAAAAGGATGAATATGACATGGCCAACATCCAAAACAATACACATTTGTGTGAGATGTCAAATCAAAATGAGTTTCTATTTAAATCCTCTGCTGTCGCGTCCATGCAGCCTTTTTCCTCTCTCAGAAGTTAATCAATGTCAGCTGTAAAAGGTGCAAATAAGCTAATTTAAATGTCTCTCTATGGTTTTTAAAAAGCCACTGCCTCTTAAAATGAGTGGATTCAACACACTTTCCAAAGCTGGCTCTTGTATCTCAGTGAGCATGTCAGAACAAATGGAGTGTAATTGCCCGCACAGGTGTACACGAAGTCTCCAAATCACATTCAGATCTACTTTTTTTTAATTATACTCAAGAAAACAAGTTGTATTTTCACCCCAACAACAAAAGTAGCTATTCTTAAATCACTTAGATTCTCCTTCTGAGATTCCAAACACTCTTCTGCTCATGCAGATTGCATACGCAGCGAGCTTTTAAATGAATAAAAAGACTGAGTGCACTGAGTCCTGCTGTAAGAGTGTGTAGATGTAACTCTCTGTAGACCCCCAACAATCTGTGATTAAAATCTCCTTTGACATTTCTTTGTTGCCGTGTCTCTGTGTCGCTCCAACTCAACACGGTTTTGTTTTTCTCCCACAGCTCAAAAAGCCAAGCCTGAGGATTTACTACATTTTGTTTTGATGCGTACATTTCCTTAAGAAGATTACTAAAAAAAAAGGCAAGTGTTGTCATATATCCTGTTTGCAGCTTGACTCTGCCTCTCTCCCTCTCTCTGCCTCTCTGTGTCTGCCTCTAGGTGCCACATATACAGAGATAGAGGGAGCGGTGTAGTGACAGCATGAGATAGGTGCATGGTTGTGTAATGAAACCCATAATTACAGAGTGAGAGACGGGTATTGTTCATGCGATTGACAAGTCCCTTTCAGTCATGAGTGCAGTTTTCTGTCAAAGGCCTGTTTCTCCATCTTTTTTTCCCCCCATAGAACGTTGTGCACCTTCTGCTATGGCACAGGAACACAAAGGCATCACTCTCCTGGATGGGGAGTGTGCACAGCGATAATGCATGATTTGAATTTAATTCTTGGATATGACAGGCTTCCTTATAGTACAGTAGAGGCACACGGCTCATTTGCATTTACCTTATCAGGTGCTGCAACACTTTGTCTGGAGACAAACAGTGTGAGCATGCGACATTCATCTGCATGATGAGATAGTGATACGGCCAGCTAGTGTACATATGTCTGGTAACAATAAAAACAGGCTGCTGACATGTTGGGGACACTGTTGTGAAGCTGCACCTGTGTACACCATGTTTGAATGAAGCCATTGCTTATGTTGATGTTCTTCTTTTATGTGTTTACACTCGAGCTCCGAAAGTGCAGAACTACTTCCTCTTCTCCTCTGAAAAGATGAAATTGTGTTCCAAATGTCAGACCTATTTCTTCTTTTTATCTCCCAGTCTGCATGCAAGGTGTCATTCATGCAATCACATCTTCAAGTATCCGTTTTCACACCTGCATCTTCACACAATCTTACAATATTTTCTCAAATAGAAAAAAAAAAAAAAACCTTGAGCACAATAATGTTCAAACCTGCTTCTCATTCTCCCTCCCTCCCCTCTCCTCCTCTTCCCTCCTCTCCTCACAGTGTGGGCAATTTTATTGAACATGTTTTTCCTCCCTCTGACTACTCTTCCAGAACAGAAGTTACAGACAGGAGAATCTAGAATGTCACATATCAGGTCAGTGCATCCGAGTGTGTTTTCCCACAGACATTACACAATTTTAATTCCTCCTTACATGCCACAGGAGAATAGCGAAAGCAATGGCTGCCCATAATTGAGCCATATTGTTGCTGAGCTTGGGGATTCTTGTGGGAAATGGGCAAAGGATTGGGGAAAACACAATCCCGGCTCTGGAGACGGAGAGGCACAATCTGCTGTACATACCTCGAGCTCATGCCCTCCATTTTCCCATATTAGCAGAGTCCCTCGTTCTCACTGGTCGTGTGCTCTCCTCAGCCTGATTGAGGTAAACACAGACATTGTTAACCCATAGTAAACGTGCCAGTGCTTGGCTCCTGTCTTTTCAGCTCCCCGATGGGTGATTAAACACATATGGAGGATATCAGCACCACCAAGGAAACCTCGACAGACAGACAGTCATGGAATGTGTGCTTTTTTCTCTAGGCCTCACCTGCTTTATGCACCTTTTCGAAAATGAATTTGTCACTTATCTGACACCAGAGAGCAGCTCTGCTGAAGGCTACCTTTATTGGAGCTCAATGAATCAGGGGGGACATGTCAAAAAAAGCACAATTTAAATACCATGTGAGTCATCTTATTCTGCACTATTGCTAGTGTTTTTGGTACAGCAAGACAAGCCCCCAAGCATCAAGGTTTTTCTTTTTTCTTCCCTGACCAAGTGTTATCATAGTGATTTGTCTTTCACACCACAGATGATTGAAACTGTTAACCATGTTTCCGGTGTTCGACTTACCCCCCCCTCTCTCTCACCCCCCCTGTCATTGAAAGAGTTACAGTAAATTAATTCCCCCTGGACCCTGAGTCAGTTCTCGCTCCTTTTTTTCCACATTTCCCCTTCATTAAAGTTCAAAAATCCAAGGTCGGAAGAGAAATGTCTTGTCTATTAGTTCTGCAGGAGTTTAGACAAAGGAGAGTTTGGTGTTGATGGAAGCTCTGGTGCAACAAATTCCCTGCAGGAATCACAGTTTGCCTTGCGCTCCCTGACCATTCACAGTTTAATAACTGGATAGATTACCTGCCGCACTTTCCAAGGACATTAAACTAAGTTCTCCAGCAGGATCGATGGGAAAGGGCTTTTTGGATATCAGCGCTCAATACTGCACACTTCATTTCCCACACCATACAGGACCCGACATTTAATTATACCTCTTGGACTGGTTTTAATTCCAGCTTTGTACAGTTACGTAAAGTCACAGTCGATGAGAAGAAGACAGGATACGTCACAACTAATGATAACTGTTTCGTTGTAAAAGTATGAAAATAAAATTATGAAATTATCTGTAGATAAATTAAACAACTCAGCAACACCACTCACAATTAAAACCTATATCAGAAAAGAGACTCAAAGAGATATTTCTTCATAGGCAGAGTATTTTATTTGAAAAAGACTGCCTTAGACAAGAGATTGTGAGAAATGGGCACTTACATTTCAGACTCGTGGCAGGTGGGGGGAGTTATTGGTGCCCACTTGCTTTGTCAAAGGCAAAAAAGGTCTTTGGAAGGTCTTTTGAGAGTGTGACACTCATTGCTGCAGACTATTTACCCACGCTTGTGCTTTTATTTATCGCACGGTTCCACACAATGAATTATCTAATGTCTTATGGACTGTAAATTTCCCTAATGCACTTCTGCGCCCTTCCTCAACACTTACCTACAGACATATGCACACATCACAAGTACACACCACAATCAACCGCGCACATACACAATCATAATACCCCTGAAGTCACCCCTTTGTGGGACTACTCCCTCAGCTTTATTGAGTATTGAGGCAACAAAGTGCCCACATTTGTCTGCGAGGGGAAAGTGATGAAAGCATCTGCCATAAAGACCCAGGGTGTCCTTTTGAGGCCCTTGTGAAAGCAGTAAAGCTGCTGTCACCGATCAATCAGAGAAAGTAGCTCAGTATTGTTTACTAGCGCAGCTCATTAAGCAATGTAGCAGAACATGCTAACTTAATTTAAAGTTAGATTTATCGCAGCTTGGGCAGAGGAAAACCATTGTCCCCTAGCTGGAGAGTGTGCCATTGTGGATCTGGGATGCTAAATTACAACTAAGAGCTGCTGATAAATTGTTCCGTTCTCATCTAACCTACTTACCGGTTTCCAGATAGACAATAATGAAGAATCATTTGACACTGAAGAGGGGCACACTGAAGTTATTTGCTATCAAGCCTGACTGTTGGTGAGTGGAAGAAAACAGGAAACACGTAGAGACAAGGATGGCGCTGCCTTAACCAGGAAAAGCAGAGTAGACCTAATACAGTTTATCTTTTTATCCTTTTAAAATATCATGTTTTTCCTGATAAATGTTTATCAAATAAGAATGATTGAACAGAAAAACAATTTCAAGGTGTTGTATGAAAATAAATCTGTTTGTTTTGACTGATTAATTTGAGTGTTCTCATAATTATGGGATTGAAGCTAATCTAAATAGTTTCTTCATATACAGCATCATTATGGTGACACCCCTTAAATTAAACAGTTCTATACTGAAATCTCAGGCTTTGCATTTTAACTGATATATTTCAGTCAGAAGTGACTGTGTTACTGAGAAGAGAAAGGAGTGAGCAAAAGCTGGATAGTAACTAAATTAGTGTACATTAATACTGTACTTACATTTCCCATGTACGGTCTTTATGAAACAATATTGTAAAACATTCGTGTAAATGTATTTGTTACTATCTAATTTCGCTTGGAGGTAACTTGATTAAAAAATGTGTTTTTCTTTTCTTTTTTTAATTTTAAAACAGCATAGCTCTATGAGGGATCTATCTTAGAGGTGTTATTCTAACTACATGTTGTCTGCAGATGAGTGTAAAGCAGAAGCTGAGGGAAAGTCACTCAGATCATCCAGCTTTGAACTATTTTGTTTTTAGTAATTTTTGTCATTTTATTTTCATTTTGTGACTTGTATTGATTCATTTCAGACTAACAAATTGAAATAATGAAACAAAAATAAATCAATTTAAAGGTATACGATACCTATAATGACATGCAACCAACAAATAAAGCATTTCATGTGTCCAAAAAAAAAAAAGATCAGCTGCTTCTTGAGTCCTACCCTGGCTTACTGACCTTTCATATTAATCAAAATGTGCTTCTACTGAGTGTCCTAACACTCCCTCAATTGGCTAATGTTATGGCATTCATCTGATTTTATGCTACTGATACTTTAATTAATTTTTGAGTATTTTGTGTGGCTTTTTCTCAGTTATTGCTGTCAATTGTTGTCCCCCAGTTTTTTTGTGAGAAATACAAATAAGTTGGAGTACTTGACTTACACTTTTTATTTATATATATTTCTGTAGTTCAACGTTTATGTTTTTGTTTTTTTGTTTTTCCGCTGTTTGTCTCCTACCATCAGTTGTTCCAATTGTTGCTCCTGTTTTTTTTTTTTTTTGGATGTGCAAATCTAGAAATCTAGCCTGTGAGTTTAAAACTGTAAGTAATGTTGTCTTAATTTAGTTTGCATACTGATGTGTTATAAAAGCAAAAACTCCAGCAGATAAAAGCAACAATAGAAGTGCGCAACTCTCGCTTTAATTGGAATGATATTTGAACACAAGCATCTATGCTTTAACTCAAGTAAAGGAGGCGTAAACAAACGCTAAACTATCAGGTAAGGGGAGTGTGTTCACAGGTAACATTAGCTCTGATCTTGATCTTTCATGCTGGCGGCAACAAAGAGGCTTTTGACAAAACAGACGACAGGGAGGAATGCAACTGGCTGACAACTTAACTCCTCTAAAGCTTTCTCTCACACACACTACAACAGAGCTGTTGAAGTGAACCTGACAGGCCTCCCGCTGAGTACGAGGTCACACCAGAGCCCAGTGATCAGGATTCTCACTGGGGTGCTCTGGGCTTCTTCCCAGGCACCAGGTTCAGGGGCATCTCTCTAGCAAAGTGCCTCTGGGGAGAAGTCACACTTTTAAAAGACGGAAATTAAGTGGAAAAATGTCTGCTCACTCACTGATGTAATTATCTGTCCTGGATTAACATCTGTTCGCTAGCTCCAGTGCCAAGTCCACTTCAGCATGTGCCAGTGCCTTGTGTATGTGTACCTGTGTCTATTTCCAAACGCTGTGTATCTTGGCACCAGCTGCGGCAACTTTTCACTCTGACATCCTCCACCCATTCAACATCTGCGTATTTATGTGAACATCTTGGCTGTGGTCATTGAAATAACCAATGTTGTGACACCACCTAATCAGTTTTTCTAGTTTAACCACGACAGTGAATCGCAGGCTGTCCAAAATTTATCCAACATATGACTCCAGCTTTGCAAAGTGAAAAAGGATTTAACAAAGATGAACTCTTTTGATGACTACTTAAGTTTATATGACTTCAGAATATTACCATATTTTTTTTAGTCGTCAGCCATATTTACTGCTGTGGTATTTTCTGCCTACTCTCCTTTTATTATGAAATTAATCCAAGCAGGGACAAATCCTTGCAGATTATCCCCTCCTGTTGGTGAGAAGCCTCTAGAAAGCTCATTAGCATGCTTCATTTATCTATATCATGTGTGCCAAAGTGAGTGTCAGGGTGGGCGTTCACCTGGTGGCTTATTCCCACCTTAACAACTCTGTTGAAAGGGAGCTCAGGTGGCCTGTGTGTGCTGGAGAACCTGCTTGATATTCAGCCTGCAAACCTGGGCTAATCCATTATGCATTGGCATTGTTATACTCCTTTTTACTTTCTCCCCTTTCTTATTAGAGGGACCAACTTCCCTTGTGCAGCTCTAAGGGTGAGCTAAATGAAGGATTCCATTTGAGTTGTGGTTATTGACACGCAATAACCAAAGGATTACACCTGTCTTACTGCGGAAATGTCATCCAATATCAGCGGATGAAATGTATTTGGATGACCCGTGGGTATACACGCTGACTATTCCCAAGAATGTTAAGCCCACTGGGAGCAAATTATAATTGAACGATAGCATGGAAAAGAGAATTTGCATCTCATCTTGCTAACTAGGCCCTAATTATCTTTACTCTTTAGTTACTGGAGCAAAGGGGATACAGCCCTGTGTCCCCGCCATTAGATCAGCCGTCTGGGGAGTTTTTTAGCTATAGGTTAATGAACTGCAGAATATCAGGCAGAATGCAATCACAGCTCAGCCAATAATACAGAGGATATGATGCTTCTGAGCTGACTGAGGGCTGACTCTCCCCATCTGGGCTGGGGAGAGTCAGCTCTCAGGGGAGCGCCCCCCCTGCAGTTTCAGAGATGTATAATTGGCAACAATGCCATGGTGGTTTTCTCCTATTGAATGGCCAATATTTCAAATCTTCTGCCCATGTTGCCACACAAATGGCTTTAGCTGGGGGATATCATCAAGTACTCTCATTACAATGCATAACACGCTTTACAGAGCTCAGTCAGTATAAGATTTGCGTAGCCTTTGGCTTGTCAAATGATTCTGTAATTGATTAGATTAATACTGATCAGTGCTAACATGGAGCACAGGGTGGACTGATGTCAGTGTAGAGCAGATAATTGGATATAGTGAGCTAGTATGAATGCATCATCAGTGATTAAACGGTTTCAAAACCATTATTTAAGTAATTGCACAGCCACACATGCTAATACTGGGAAGGAAATAGCCGCTAATTTGATTTTCTGGAATAGTGATGGGCGATTATACAGTAAGATGTTTTACTATTTGAAATAATTTGTTATCAGATACATGACATGCAACTTGTGTATGACCTAGGCCCAATCACTGCACAGGAAATGCACGTAAACGCATTTCACTGATCCATGAAGAAAAAATGCAATTAAATGAACTGCATGCTACACTTACAGAAGAACAAAAACCTTTGGATCACCAATTCATTATGATGATCTTGAGATATGTCTGTTTTTCAACAAGGTAACTATTTATATCATAATAGAAAAACAATCAAACTTTGAATACTTCACTTATCAATCTGTTTGAACTTAATGAACCTGACCGATTGAGTGAGTCCAATATTTTCTGAGCAAATGCATTAAGAGGGTAAAAATGGCTTCAGGAAAACTGTTTAGACCATCTTTCTTCTGTCTTGCAGCAGCACCAACTTAATTCTTGATCAGCAGCAGCTGACCTCCAGGAAGGGACGGCAAACTACATTTTTTACAGCATATCGAAGAAGAGATATCCATAGCAAAAAGTGAGAATCGTACAAAACACAAAGCACTGTTTATCTGTCTTTCCTGATAGGGAGGTGAAAAATATGATCTCTAAAATGAAGTCAGAACAAAAATGGAGTCTTTAAGTTTACTCAAAGTCACATTGGGGTCATATTAGTTGTTTAGTGAACCTTGGTTTTTCTTACAATAATTTCTTTTTTCACTTTCTTACTTCATCCTTTTTTTCTTGTTGTTTTTCACTGCAAATATTTTTGATAAGTTATATTAGACTTCTGCAAAGACAGGATAGAAAATCAATGCGGGCTATCACTTTCTCCTCAAGGTGAAAAATAATCCCCTCAAATATAAGTTCCTTGCAGGAATTTTAAGCACATTAAAGTTAGATAAGACTTGTCTGGAAAATTTACATGAAAAAAAAGAACAACAACAACATTTTCTTAAGGCAATCCGTGTAAAAAGGGAAATGACTGAAGTATTGAGGTTCCCATCCGAACTCCAGGAGGCCCCAGGGGGTCTCACTATGTTCATTGAAGGATTTAACCCTCTTTTACCAATCTCTCCAAACCATGAGAAGTGAGAAGGTGTAGTGTATGGCCACTGCTCAATTTTACCCCATCTACTCGGATTTAGAAGCAGGCGTGTGATCAGCAGCTATGCCATGAAGAGCTGAGTCCACTGAAGTAAGCTGATTGTCCATCCTTAGCCAGTGTTCTCACAGACTATGGACTTTATCTCTTGCAGCACCACCATCCTCAGCTCTTCAGCTTGGAGTGGAAGGACTGAGACAGCTTCTGCTTATGGGTCTCCCGCTGCTTTCTCTTCGCTGGCAGGCTAAATCCTTGGGCATAGAAGCAAACCAGACCTTTTTGTTCTACGGGCTCGCACTCTACTGGCGACATGAGGCCTTGTGTGTGGGAGGCACAGTGGCATAGTTGATGGTGGTTTGCAGACCATCACCTTGCCTCGTCATTTAGCGAGAGCCAGCTTTGTGCGTTCACAAAAGAACATCAAATCCTCTCTTCCAAATGGTTCTAAGCTCTGTATTTGGAATCCTTTCCATGAGTCAGCAAACGCATTAAAAGCTCTCAAGAGGCTCAAACAGGCTGAATGAAAGACCTCAGGCATATGCTTTCTTTTGTGGGTTTTTGCAAAGATCCATCCGTCAATGAATTATTGAAACATTTCCAGCGGTATATCTGCGGTCACTAAGCTGAGGAGTCCCTTTAGCCTGACACTTCTCTTGTGAAACTACAGGATTCACATAGATATAATCCCACAGTTTGGTAATTTTCTTTTTCTCTACATTCAACTTGGCATCAGTTGGCAGTATCACAGCTTGTTCCAAGAGTGACGACAGGCTCTCTGTCAAATCAAGTATCATGGCAGAGACTCTGAATGGACAGTTTTTGTTTGTGGAGCTCTTCAGGCGTTTTAGCACATTCAGTGCAATTTAGTACATTTGTTGAAATGCCAATATAAGGATCCAATAAAGCATTGAAGGTATAGCTACTTTGTTGGTATGGCAAGGAAAATATATCCAAAGAGACATGAGCAAAAATACTTGGATTGATGCTTTCAATGCCTAGTTTCACATTTGTCTTCATTAAATGGATGTCTCTGTGCAGTTTGAAGAGAAATAATATATTTACAACTTTATACACAACAATGCAACCAAGTTAGTACTACTTCTCATACATCTGAAATGTATTTGTGGAACATAGAAGATAGAATTGGATGAGTCTTTTTGATTGATAAACCACAACTAAGTCATTACACAGGATTCATAAAATCACAGATGCCTTGGAGTTCTGTGGAGGCATCATTCATTAGTAATTCTGACAACGGGTCTGTGTAATTTGCTGTGTGGCAGCAGGTCCAGTGCTTCTGTTTTTTCATTCATTTTGTTCATCAGACTGAATCTCCGTGGATTTCATGCCATCTTATGGCCATCTCCTCTCCAGCTGGTCCACAGGTGGCTAAGTACACTTTGCTCTTATTTGTCTGGCCTGCCGCTTCAATATTAGCCTTCTCTCTATCTGTGGAACGGCCCCTGATATTGTTATGAGAGGAGAGCGTGGAATCAAGAAGAGCAAAAAGGCATTTGGCTGGCATTTCCTACCCTGGCTGAATCCGGCTCCTGGTGCCTGGGCCAGGCTGTTTGGTTTCTGTTAGAGCATTGATGATGACACTGTTCCAGGTCTCCACCTGTGTCCTCCTCCTCTGATCAGTGCAGTGGCCATGCTGGGAGGGGATAAGCAGCAGCAGGATGCTCTCATCTTTCCCAAGGCTTTCCGCACTGATAAGCATAGGGAGATTATCAGGATTGTTAGGTGTTAGAATCTCAATCTTTTGTGCTTGACCTACGATCGATGTACATATGTCTGTTTAAGTTGTGCATTTCCCATCATCCCAGGAAAAGTAAAACCATCCTGCTTTTGTAAAAAAAAATATGTATGGAACAAATAAGGAAAATGTTCTTTGACATTATTTCTGTGCAAGTGAAATGAAAACATGTATTAAGCATCATTTGTAGCTGCCTTTTATGCAGTTACTCATGTCAATTGATTCTGGCATGCCCACTCAACTTTCTGGGTGGAAAAAAAATCCTATTTTAACATATTTAATAGTTTTTTTCTGATTCAGTATTGTAACATAAAATTTATTTTTAGTAATTTTAATATATGAAACTATGTGAGAAAATGTACTGCTCCCTGCAAAACAAGCATAACTGTTCTCTCTCTGTTAATTTCCCATTTGCAAAAATTAATGAAATTGATGTTGTGCGTACGCCTACTTTAACCTCATTGAAATTTGTTTAGGGAGATTTGCAGCAGCTAATGATTTACACATTTTGACTTTCACACATTTGGAATCGAAGAGTAACCACTTCTCACACACAGCCTTCAGTCAAACACATATTGCGAGGAGCAAATTCATTAACATTTGAGAATTATTGACAAGGAAACAAAAACAAAATTCAACAGCACAGGTCATTAAGGGTTTGTATCTCCCCTCCTCCTTCTTCTTCCATCCCCTCTTCCCTTTTGCGCTCACTCAGCCTCAGATACCCCCACCCTGCTCTCTGTCTGTCTACGCATGATAAGCAGCCTGAGCATCACTCACCAGTGTAGTTAGATGCTGGGAGCAATAATCAACACCCATAATTCATAATGTAATTTGAATATTTTTTAAAGATGTATGGTTAAATTTATACAAACATTCTACACACATTTTTATAAAAAGCCCACTGAGATCTTTCTTTCTGAAGCCATAATTTGATTGAGCATGCTTTGGGAGCTTTAAAATCAAACTGCTAATGTTTTTTCTGAGTTATGACTGAGAAGAAACTCCCCCATATGACCCCCCACCTCATCCTTCTGCAAAATGATTCAAAAACAATACTTGACATGGTTTTCCTTTTGCATCTCATTATAAAATAAGAAGTGAGTGCTCCCTGAAGTGCTTCTTTTCTTTTACAGAAATGTCCCCCTATTCCAGAAATGTGCAAATTTGCAACCTGCGTGACGCTCTAGCTGTGTTAGCAACTCTTAGCTGGAATACTAACTGCTTTGCCAGCCGAGTGCAGTCATTTATGGAAAAGAAACAAGCAAACATGCAGTTTTTCAAAGCTTTCAATCAACAAATGATGACACTGCAAGAAGTTTTATGTATGACACATATCTCCTCAGCTACATGACATGAGCACAGCCAGTCAAGCTGCAGCTACTGGGGGGGAAACAGCACCCATTCGTTTGTCCATCTGTCTAAACTGAAAGCAAACAGAGTTTTTATTTCTATCATATCAAGCATTTAAAAGCTGAGTGTGGAGCTGCGTACTGGTCTGAAACTGAGGAGGGGTCCTTGAGGTAGATAATGCATGGGTGAATGCATGGTTAAGAGGATGCAGAATAAGATTGAAGCATGGCACGCTCTTGGGGGGATCGGGGTCTTTGCAGTGCCTGGGCCAAAAATGGTGAAGGCCAGCTGGGGCTCTTGGCAGGCGTATTTAGGAACGAGTGGCAGACCCTGACCCCCCTGAACTAATCCTGTTGCAGGTGATTATGTGGAGAGAATCTGAGGAAGAGGCAGAGGGCTAGATCCCTGCAACCTCTCTCACAAAACCTAAACTTTAATCGACAAACATGGTGGGTACTATTTTTTAGACTTTTTCAGGGCTTCATACAGACTGTGAATGGGCTGTGGACATTTTACACAGTGATGGCGCAGGCTGCTATGTAAAGCGTCCTTCACTATTAATTAATCTCATTCTTACACAGGGGGCAGTTTGGGGTTCAGTGTCATGCCCGCAGACACTTCAGCAGATGAACGCCAGGACCTGAGTGTCCTTCTGACTGAGAGGCTAACCCTGAGCTTCAGCTGCCCCACAAAATGAAAAGATTAATTTATGATGATAATTTTTCACGGTCATCCTCAAAATGTCTAAGTTGAATCGTGTTAGTTCTCTTCTCATGGCCAAATCATAATGCTGCAAAATTCAAACAGGCTTTTTAAAATTATTTTTTAAATACCACACCTTTATTTGCCATCCAATTTCTCACCTAACAGCTTAGATAAATTGAAACAAACCCAAAAACACTTGTTGTAAAAGGCCTGACCCATTCTGGATCAAAGAATAGAATTTGTATTGTGCTGTTTTAAGGACTCAAATTACACCTCTGACAGATGGATGTGGGTGTTATGATACATGAAGAAAGAAAAGAAGTTCTTTGTCTGATCAACGTCTCCCTTATCCATAATTACACAAACCAAGCAGTGATGCAGGCAACCCTTCATGAGGAGAAATCTGCATGTTGTTGTCGAGTTAACATTAAACTGTCCTCATTCAGCTCGCCGTCTTTGCGGTTGACACACCTTTAAAAATAAACAAAATGTCACAACCTTTAACACCTCTGCATTCATCACCACCACTTATAATTTAAGTTTATTTATAGGGACTAATAACCTTAAGCTGCTCTCACCTGCCCAGCTCCCATCACTGAGACTGCTGGACACAATCCAGTATGAAAATATCATGGCATCATATCAAATTAGCAAACTTATGTTATAGCCAAATTATTTACCAGCATGATGCAAACAGTTCTACTTCACCTCAAGGCTGGTGCGCGTTACAGGATTCAGGATGCAACTCCTCCTCCATAATGTTTACATGTTGGATGTGTCACAGTAAAAACTGTAACCAAGATTTCATTCTCCATGAAGTTTGTGCTGCATGGCAATTATGAGTAATGAGCAGAATCTATGGAATTAGTTATACAGTCTTTTTTGCGTGGGCTGCAGTGCTTTTCAACAAAATCAAGGCACGCAATTTAAGCCCCAGGGGGCCCTAAAATTACTCCTTTTCAGGTTGCCTAAAGATACTCAAAAGGCACAAGACAAATTGGCCTTTTTTCCCGTCTCCCCTGTTCTCTTTCTCTCTGCTGCTCGATGAGTGGCAGGTACAGCCCGTGACAAACAGGGCTTGCAACATGCTCTAAATCTGTCAGGGCTGATTGCACTGGCCTCATTTGACTAACAGCTACATTGAGGGAAAAAAAAAACAGTCAGACACCATGCCCAGTTGATGATGAGATTATGAGCCAAAATGTGTGATTAAATCTACTTGGCCTCCAACAGCCATGCAGGCTTTCATTTCACTGGACTGTACAGTAACCTTCCATAGGGGTTCTAATCCGGTGTTGGATTATTTTCTGTATACAGGCAGTGAGGCACACACAGTTGTAGTGGTGGTTTACAAAGCTAAAAACATGATGGATTCATCATAGCTAATTTATGTTATGTCCACCAAAGCTTGTGTTTCTTTCCTGACAGCTGAGCAGAATGATTATCTGTGATGGATTGCATTTTATCCATAATAAAAGTTTTTATCGAACCAGCAGCTATATGTCATATTTTATCAGATCTCTGTCTCATTGTTGCAAAAAGATCATATTTTTCCTTTTGAATGTTTCCACTTTCTAAGTCACCGCAGTGAGGCTTGCTCAACATTCAGAGTTGGAATCAAACTGTAGCTACTGAATTAAATCCAGAAGCATAAGGACCTCTCCCAAACATTGTTTCTCAACTTTAATTGGTTGCATATGATCTATAAAAAAGCAATTTTGGTGGCAAATCCCTGAGAATCCCCAACCCATTTAATTAAGTTTTGCTGCTCAGTTCTTTTTCAACATCATTACAGAGAAGACTATCTTCTCTCCGGTCTTAAATATCATTTACTTTTGCATTGAAACAATGCTGATGCGTGATACTGGGCCTTGACTTGGTCCACATTCTATCTCTATTATGTTCACCAGGAAGACATTAGCTACTCCTGTTTTTGACATACCAGGGCTCTTTGCTGTTTTATTTTCAAGGATATCCACATGGAGGACTACATGCATTTATGCAGGAGATCAACACAGAGTAGGGTAAACATTATCCATTGAGTGTCACTAGCAATGTTTACATGAACCACTATTAACTGCAATAACAGTATGGTCATGATTAGTAGTGCGCTGACCTGATTATATCAGATATCATTCTATCAGCCAAAACGAACAAACAAACAAAACAAAAAAATCCAAAACAAAACAAAAAAAACATAGAAAAAAAAAAACAATCCTGTATGCAGAGCCCATGAGATCACAACAGACTGGTTATTGTTTGTTTTCAGCTCTTGTTATTACATTCACATGTTTATTTTGAAATTAATTTTATTAAACTAAAAAGTAAATTCTTAAGTTTTAGGTTATGTAACTCATTAGTTAATGATACTTGGGTCAGTTTATCTCATACCTTCTGTTGCAGACTGTTTGTGACAGTTTTCGCACATTCCATACTACAAAAGAAGTAATACAGATACCTATAATTGTTGCCAATATTGTATCGTATAGATATCAGTATCAGCCTTTACTCAATGGGACAATAACATAATAAGAAATGATAGGCTGAATTGGGGTAACTTGTTTGTATCCCCCAATCATAACAGTCATGTTTCTCGTAACCACATCTATGCACAGAGAGACACGTAAAAAAACAAACAAACAAAAAAAGTACAATAAAGTTCTTTAAGAACAAACTGCACGTGTAACCTCCGCACATGCAGGCTGCACAATAGCACACGGTCAGGAGAACTGGGTGCACAGCCAATAACTGAGAGCCCACAGCCATTCTTTATTCACTTATAAAGGACATAATCATGGCTGTTAAAAGTGGCCTGGCCACAAATTTAGTATGTGTGATGATTTACAGTAGTTAGTCGATAACTAAATCTTATAAAAGTTACAGATTGTTCCAGTAGAATTAAACAAGAATCAACAATTCCACAAGAGTTGTCATACTATGCCCCAAAAATAATTAACTATCGGAAAACTTACTATCAGATTATCAGAGACTGATGTAGTTTGTTTTTAAGTCCTCTTTAATTCAGGAATGGTCAGAGTATTTCCTTTCTGACTGCAGCTAGTTCCATCATAGAAATGATCGTTTCATCTTATTTCATGTCTATATTTTGACCAGACTGTGCTCTTGTTTTCCAAGGCTAACTTCAAATCAACACAATAAGTATGCTGCATGTTTGCCCATGTCTGCGTGTTAGCCTTTAACTCTTGCTCTATTATTCTCCTGTTAAGCTTTCCTATGCTTTTCTGTTCTATTTCTGTCAGACAATCCAGCTCCAGTGCCCACGATTACTTATACATGAAATCATTTTCAGCAGAGAAAAACACAGATCTGTCTACTCACTGCTAAACTTCATCAGCTGGCATGGTGTTGTCATAGAGACTTCAACTTGCAGTAAATCAATCTGGTCTGGTCTGACCGCATCAGGAAGCTGATAAACAGCATTTAGACATAACCCATTTTGGCGCTGGTGATTTCATTTTAAGTAGTGGATTATAATCAGGCATATATCTAGACTGAGGCTTTCTCAAGATCATTTGCAGATCCTCACAGTCCTTTTCAAAAAATTTGGAGAGAAAAAAAAAAAAATCAAGTACTTTAACCAGACTCATGTCTAAACAGTATTACATGTCTGCAGTAAAAATGGGGACATACTAAGTGACGCCACTCTTGCAGTGCATCATCCTTTCAAGAAATAGCTTAATCAGCTAAACTTGTACACAAGCTAGCTGTCAATCCACTCAGCCAAAATAATCTTCTCCAGACCTCAGCCAAGGAAAACCCCCTCCCCCGCTGCAGAATTTCAGTCTCAGCACTATCCAGGGATTTAGGTTTGTGACTGTGTGGGGCACATTTTTTTGTCATTTAAACACGCCTATGTCTTGTTTTAATAAAACTGAATGGAATTTGATTTGATCTTGTATATACTGAAAACGTGTTTTTTTCAGATTCACCTAGTGTTTGTCACCTACTGTAATAATCTAAAAGGAATCCTCCACATTTACTTTCTGTCTTCTTGATGTTCATTGTTTTTCTTGCAAGGCTCCTCCGATTCATTTTTATATTCAGGAGCATTCACACCACATTTTGCCCTTATTTTCTGCTTCATTGGGATCTGCGTGTAGGGTGAGTGGGTTTCTGCTTTCCAACGATATGATAGTCACATGCAGACATTGATCATGATGGATGACACTGTGCTGCACTCCTCCTGCAGTGTTTGATGCTTTCTAAGGGAGAAGAAAGAGAGTAAGTAGCATCCAGAAGACACTCTGGGGCTCTCATAACAAGACAAAGTGGGGGAAATGTAGGGATTTATATGAAAAGGATTAGTCTTGGCTGGTAACACACTTGGTCATTTTGCTTCATGAGGATTCTAAAATTAAAGCTAGAAATGACATCTCATGGATTCAGAATTCATTTTGAGGCATTTATTTCAGTCGTTCCCTCTCTCGTTCTCGTCTGTCTCTCTTTTTTTCTCTTAAAGAGCCAGAGGGTCGGTGATTAAATGATGAATTCTGTGGGATGCTCCAGCTAGGATGTAGCAAACACATCTCTTGTGTTAGTGTTACAGACACTGTCTTAGCCATGGCAAGCCTCAGCAGCTATTTTCCAATTCATGTACTGTCATCTACTGGATATCTGTTTTTACAGTTACCATTAAACACAAACCGGTTAGTTGCTACCACCTCCATCAGCTTCCCAGAAAACACTCTTTGATATTTAACCATAATATATTTCACCGTACAGCTTCGGGAACACTGAGTGCAAGTTTGTAAGAAGGCAGTACATCATCAGAACATTTATGATTAACGACAATAACACCATATCATTATTGTTGTTATTTTAGCCATAGGAATAATTGTAAGTACAGTTTTAGGAACATATATTAACTTTTTCAGAAAGCTGTCAGCTAATTTATCACAATTACTAGTAATGTGCAGATGAAGACTAATCAGAAATCAACATTACCGTACCATTTCTGCTAAATTACAACAATTAAACTTGTATTTCTGCATTAATGTATCCAAGTCAATCACTGACGCAATAAACAACTTTCTTTTCTTAAACATTATCACATCTTGTTTCACAAAAATGACAGGTAATTTCTTCCATTTTCAAGGTCCACAGATGAGACAAAGCAGCTTTTTTTGCATTGAGACTCACTAGTCGTTATTTATAATTGTACAATTTTACTGATTGGTCATTCTGGTAATACAGAGTACAGCTTGAAGTAATAGTAACACAAGACATCAGTTATAGCCTGGAGCAAAAGCAAACAGAAACAGGAAACTCTGCCAGTGTGAATGCTGGGATCAGAGCAGGGATACAAATATATATATAGATAGATATAAGATCATTGAATAAGTTATTGATGAAGCAGATTATGAATTTGACAACAGTTCCACGTTATGTCAAGGCTGTTATGCAACGTTTAACCAGAGCTTTTGCTATAATACAATATTACTGTACCCTATGGATGTCAGATGCTATAAGAACAGCATGTTTGGCCATTCTTGATTTCAAAGTGGAGAAAGTGGAGATAAAGTTGCACAAAAGCTGTGACTGGATAAATTGGCATATGACTTAAGCTATGTGTAATCAGGACAGGTGTAACAATTGGCTACTGCGACTAGCTCTGCTAAGATGGGCCACACTGACAAAATCATCTGACACTGTTTACCTACAGACTGCGTGATACAGTGTTTAACTATTCAAATAAGTTGGAGTGACAGGTCAGTCATAATCAGTACGTTTACATGCAGCTTAAAAAATGGTTGATGGGCTTTGTATTACTAGGTAATTTGTTTTGAAAAGTATTTAATTTTGAAGGAAATTTTGCTATGCTCATATGGGTTTGTGATGTCATTTCCAGATATGGAGTAGAGTTCTTATGTCTCCTACCCTTTTCATTTGTGAGCTGAATGCTGAGGACACAGTAGCCTTAGAGCATTCCTAGATCGGACACTTACTTACTGGCACTTTAAAATAAAAGACACTATTATAAATGGGAAATGTACCCATCTTTGTTCCAACTTTTTCTAAAAAAAGAGTTTCTATGGCAAGTTTTTTCTTTTAAGTGTCCAAGTTAGGATATTTGGACTGCTGAAATGATGTGTAGACCAGAGCGCCAAAGAGACAAGTTCAACTTGTTTTTTCATCCTGTGTTTTGTGATCAAAGGCACCTTTTTCCCCCGTGCTGAGGAATAATCCTCCTAGATCTTACAAATGGTATTACTTCTGAAACTTTAGAGCTTCTTCCAGCTGGCTTTGACACAGACAGAAGTTGATACTACATTGTATGTTCTGCAACAACCACATACAGAACAGCATCAGGAGACCAAGACACTCTGCTTTGTCCAAAGAGAGAGATGCATTGAAACAGATCAAAGTTCCCTCACGTACTTTTAATGGCACTGCAGACAGTGTTGATGATGTATTTTCAAGACATTTCATTGCTTTAAATACATTCTTTCATTGCATCCTGTTCTCTTCTAGCACTTCATCTTCCCTGTTTGAACACAGATGGATTCATTTGAACCCTCAGAGACTGACACTGGCCTGACAGTTTTGTTTGAAGACCTTTGATTTACTATGAAACATGCATCCTCTCAAGCTGCTTTTATGGTTATATGTGCATATGTCAGCAGGTGTTTATATTCAACACGTCTTGTTTTTTACTGTCACGCCCTGCAATATGACACTGAGACATGGAGAGGTTTGCTGATATCTCATGTATCTGTGTTTACGGAGATGTTAGGGGTGGAAATATGTGAATGATTTATGTGGCAGTCTTTACTTAGATAAACATTTCCATACACTGTGCTGTTTTGATGTATGCTGATTGACATAAATACACAGAGCAATGGATATTAGAGCATAAATCCTGCTTTATCTAAAAGCCTTGTTTAGAATGACACATTGCTTTTATTAGCTTTCACAGAGTGAAGGTGAGACAACTGATTTGAATATTCCCCAAAGAATAACAAACACGACAATTCAGGGTGCTCAGAGGAAAAGAAAAAAAAAAGAGGCTTACAATAAATAGTTGTAGCTTATTTTCAAATAATTCCACATCTTGATAGATGAGCAGATATAAAAGGATCAAAAGGATACACAGCCACAAGTAAGGGGGCAATATGCAATTAGCTCTGTCAAAAATAAAGAAGATAAAGTTGTAGGAACTTGTCTGAATAATTGTCAAATTAATGGAATATTTATTACAGTTTTTTTTTTTTTCTTAATGCATTCAGTTTTCCCCTGCCAACGTCTCTTTCATTTTCAACCTACCGCACTAGTAAAGAAAGACAGAATACAAAGCAGAGTTTTCTTAGATTCAGAGGGATATGGAGCTGGAGAACTCCCAAATTGGACCACATGAAAGTACAACGCACATCTTTGTAGCTACTGTACCTCATGTGGAAGTTATTTTTTGAAGCCCAAGAGTGCAACATTATAGCTAATTTTGGAATAATTTTAATGAGGGATTTCCACAAATAGTTATGTATTTTTACACGAAAAGACTGTTGCATGTCTAAACATTGCACTGCATGCTCCGAGGTGCTAAGAGGCATTTAAATTTGCCTTTAGGTATAACCTACAATTTGCTTTCTAGTTTCCATAACTGGCAGCATAATGGTGAAGATGCTCCCTGTTTGGGCTCAGTGTATCTCTCAGCGTGCAGCTGCCGCCACCCTGCAAGCGCCTCATAATCCTGCATCCTGGCAGAGCACTATAGCCTAAAATAATGGGCAGCACATTATCTTAGCTAACAACATATTTCCTCGTCAAGGGCAATTTGGCAATAGGCTTGATGTTTAAGGACTCATAATCATTGGAATGCCATCAGCTGAACACCCCTTCAAGAATGTGCAGTCATGCACACACAAACACACACATAGCGTACAGCACGCGGTCTGTGATTGATTAGCACAGTGGCACTGGTACAATAGCTCGGAGGGGGGTGCAATCCTTAAATAGAAGGTTTGAAGGAAGAGCAAGGCGAGCCAAGAATTTTGATCAGCTGCAAGAAAACTGTGCTGGATGGTTTTCAAATCCAACACACAATCCTCAGAAGTCAAAATTTGTATTCCTTTTCCCCAACCTCCACACAAAAGTCTGTATCTAACCGAACAATGTCTATAAGGGTAGCAACCCCTCTAGGCTTTAGTAAGGCTTATTAATCAATAACATACTTTTTTATTGTTGACTGCATCCATGTGATTTTATAAGAGAGAAGCAAGCAATGCCACAACAACCTGGTTCTTTTAAATCAATAAAACCAGTAATTTTTGTCTAAATAAAAAAGTAATAATTTGGATTTGACAATCATCCTCTCTCACTGACAAACCTATATTATGAGGATAGCCATTTTGGTGAGTGAGTTAGCAGGTTACCACTCCAGTGGTTCTAATACTTTTTAGTATTTAAACTAAAGGCATTTTGATAAACCCACATATTTTGAAAAGGCATAGTTTTTAATGATGCCTGTTGATCTTTTTTTCACCAAAACTGTTCTTAATAGTGGCATATGTAAATAGTCAGAGAGCAGGTCACCAAATTATGACCAATCCACTGTATATTGCCAATGTCATGTTGACATTATTTTTGCACTTTATGGAAACACAAAAATCAAATACTAATGCACATAATTCTATGCAATTCACAGTTTAATTATGGTTATCTTAACCAGTGACATGTTTCATATCGATTTTTTAATTAATCAATCAATTAATCAGCTCTGTGATAGAGGCTGTGGCAGGTAACCTTAAACTAATGCATCTAACTGATTGATGATAGCTAACAGCCTTAAATCCCTTGAAGTTGTATCATGTATCATGTATGTTTGCAAAAGTATGTAAATACAAAAGCATGTGTGGCATGATTTGAAACCTGCTGTAGCTCCTGTGCTCTGTCAGGGTCAGTGACAAAAACTGAGTGTTAGTGGGGAAGTAACAGTCAATGTAAAGCTACAATCATAAACATTTTCAT
Source organism: Thalassoma bifasciatum (assembly GCA_008086565.1). Taxonomy (NCBI): domain Eukaryota; kingdom Metazoa; phylum Chordata; class Actinopteri; order Labriformes; family Labridae; genus Thalassoma; species Thalassoma bifasciatum. The sequence goes on from RPOG01000057.1 coordinate 735,702, forward strand.
GAACTTGTACAGTATTTTGTGAAGAAATACTCATTTTGTTTGTGAAACCTCTATAAGAAAGAGTCATAGACTTACTTGGTACTTATTGTTGTGAAATATAACTTTTCTATGTTCCACACACAGGAGAAACAGTTATCTAGCTGACAGGCTGCATCTTGTTTTATTCAGGTTAACGATTTTACAGGTTTTGTCATCTCTCCACCGCTCTAAAATCCAACCTTCCTTTTTACTGCTTGTTAATGAAAGAACACAAAACTCTCAATGAGATTTACAGTGGAAAGCTAGCACCCTAATGCCTTTTTACCATCCACATATTTATTGTTATTTGGCACAATTTGTCAAGTTGTAAACATTAGAATCTATGTGCAATACGCTCCTTGAACAAAGCTTGGGGACACTTGTATAACTTCATAGAAAACTGCTTGGATAAGGGTAAAATGACTTATCCTCTGCAGCGGCTCCCTCTCCTCCCCTCAGTCATCCACCATTAGGCCTGCACAGTATCTAAACCTGTTGGCAGGCTAAGCCATGCTGCTACCTGCTGAAATGTAACTAAGACAAAGCTCCTTTATGTGCCCTGCTAGTCTGCTGTCCTCAGCACACAATTTACTATTCAGTCATTTAACAGATGCTCTTATGCAGACACAGACATAATGAGTACATTCAAATACGGAGGTGGCCCATAATTCCAGGGCGTCCTCCCAAACTTTGTCAGATGTGAAGGACACAGGTCAGCGGTGGTGGAGGTCACAGAGGAGCTGTCTGGAGACAGACAGGAGAGATTATTTACTTCACGAGTCCCACTTTGGATTTGTCTCCCCCTCCCTGTCGCCTGGCCTCCCCCTCACCATCCCTCTCACTGGATTTCTCATTTCCTTTGTTTTTTTCTACCTGCATGCCACATTAAATTTTGAAGGTGAATCCCATAAATACTGAAATTACTTTGGAGGATAAATTACAGAGAAGAGGATTTTTCTTTTTCAAACGGATTACCATTGCATGGAGTCCCATGGCTTCATTTTGCATGGACAGTGTCTACCTCTGGAAATTCTTACGGTGTCTTCATACGTTCTGACAAGGCTAACAGTCCTTTTTTCTTTAAAGGAATATCATCCTGAAACAAAGGACAAATGAAGGAACAGGGAAAAGTGCTGATTTATTTAATCCCTTTGAAATGTATATCATTTTCAGATTGCTTCCCCACGTTGCACATTTATAATTCCGTCTCAATTTTTTATCTAAGAAAACAGACGCAGGAATATTAATCTCATGAAGACTCTTGACAGGGTCATGTCCAGACCCACAGACACTCCCAGCAGGTGCTCGCTCTGTGCCAGTGTGTGTGCTGCATGTGGAAGCGTACACGGGTTTTTTTTGTGTGCATGTTTAAATATGTATGAATCTGTGAACTGCTGTTAGAATTTTATATTGAATTTCACAGTTAGTGTATTTTAGTTTAATCTGCTTTGAGCCTAACCTCACCTTTTAATTTTCCTGTTGGAAGTTGTTTAATGGGTGCAAATTGACTATTTTAATATAACCAATGGAGTGAAGCATTAAATGAAACATAATATACAAGACAAAATTAACCACTAGATTTTCCTCATGTACTCCAGCGGCAAAAGGCTTTGCATTGCATTGACTTACAAATGAGTACAAACCAGAGCTTTTTAAAAAATATTTCATTTTCTAAATTCATGCTCACTTTTTGAAACAATGAGACATTACAGTGTTAAACATATATCTTGAAGGCTCTAACCTTCATTTAAAGTACTTTCAAAGGCAAACAAAGCCACTGTCTTTACATTTACAGTGTTTGAGCTGCCTTCAGAAGACGGTTTTCTCTTGGTGACCAACATCAGACTGACTGTTGCAATCTAACGTTTATATGTTCCATGCTTTCCTGCGACAAATTTACACATCCATGATGACATGTCAACAAGCGCCCACATGTGACAAGCACGCTAACTTGTGTAGGCGTGTTGAAAGTGTCAGAAGAAGAAGAATATCAAGCTACAACCCCACCCACTCCCCGTCCCCTTGAGTGATGGTGTCCCTGTGAGTCGAGCAAACACTGAAGTTGTGTTTTCATAAAAGAGCATGAACAAAACACTAGGAAACAGCTACTGAGGAGGTGTTAAACCCAAGGTAACATACTGTTACAATGCTGAAGTGACATTTCCTGTTTTAGTTTGGTGCAAGGTTTGAATAACATGTCTAAAAACATTATTAGAGGTCATTATGCTGTTAGAGGAGTGTAAACCATATCAAACAGCTATATTGGTGAACTTGGAATCTGGGAGGCATGAACCGTCAAAAGCCAATCAAGATGAGAGTTGACTAAGCTGACTGATGGAAGGGGAAGTAAAAAAAACTATCTGTAATACTTGTGACAATTTTTACTTAACTCCAACACATTCTGTAATGCATACAGACCATGAGTTTCCAAAATCCTTTTTTTTCCTCTTTTGTGTGTATTTTTCTGAAAGTAAGAGGCTGCAAACAATCACTATCTCTACTTCCTGTTTGTCCACCATGTTTGTTTACACCAAGTCACTTTTAACTACATGAGATTTGGAATATTGGGTGTACACTATACACTCTATAAGTGCAAAGCACTCTGTCGAAAGAACACTTTTGAGTTTATTACAGAGATTGAGTAAAATTATGTTGTGCATTCTGGTCCCTCCATGCCTCTAACCAATCAATCAAGAAAATTCTACCTAACAGAAATCATGTTTTATTTTGGGGAAATTAAATGAGATGTTGCGAGTCGCTTCAGCCAAGCCTCACCGACCCACACACACAACAAAAATAAGCAACAACACCCCCCGACACCCCCTGCACACAGACTCTCCACAGGCATGCCAGCTCCGAGAAGTACTTTTACCACGCAGAGCAACCGAGGGCCAGGCGGCAACCAGGGCAGCGGGGGCACAACCTGTCGGGGAACTGTGCTGCCAAGCCTCAAATAACATTTGGAGGTAGCCTTGACTGAGAGTGACTTTCAAAGTTTATCTTAGTTCTGCAAAGACAGAGATCCAGATAAGCGGTGCACAAAATGTAGGCTTAAGTTTCTCTTTGATTTGCAGGGACATAACCCATAGAGACATGGGTTAGGGTATTTTTTTTTTTTTCACTTTTGGTAACATTTCTAAAGTCTCTAACTTTGGAAATATCTCTCCTGTTACATTGTTGGCGGCAGAATGAAAAGTTTAAGCATGTAGGAATAGGTTGTTAAATGAAACATTTGATAATCATAAAAACTTTGCTCTTGGTTAAGCTAAGGGCTAATGGCAGCAGCCTCACGGTGACGGCTAGTATGTTCAGATTTGCTGGATTGAGTCTATTGTAATCATTTGAGTTTGGTGTTTAAGAGTTTCATAAATTTAACACTTGTTACCATGAAACAAATGATGACAGAAACTTGCTACTCCATGTCAAAGAACCTTTAACTACACACGATAATGTATCACACAAATGAGATGATGCAGTTGTGCTCTGCGTCCTTACAGCAGCATCATGGGATAAAGAACATTGCTGGCAGTAAGCGCATACACTAGCTGATAATCATTCAGACAGCTCCCTGTCACGGCATACCAGCATTAGTTTCACCTCGCTGAAGTGAAGCACAAGTGGTAGGTAGAAGTATATATATATAGGATTCATCCCCCAGGAACTGTGAATGTGGTTCTTTATAAGGGAGAAAACCGTGTGATATATTTGCATGTTGACACTAATGTAAAACCAGAAACCATCAATTCCTGTAACTATTATCGACCAAAAAAGAATGAATGTTGTATTAATCTTTATCAGGGTTCAGTGTTGCTTTCTGATTCCACACAACGCCTGCTTGAAAGTCCCGAGGTACCTCCACAGCTCATCAAGTGTGTAAATGACTGCTGTGGACTCACCCAGAGTCCACAGCAGTCATTGTGTGGAGAGTCTATCTGATTTCACTCGGAATTGCAATGGTCAGAAAACCACCACCCAGTCATCAATCAACCTCAATTTGGTGTGAGATTTGATTTGATTTCATCATTTCCTTCAGTCTGAAAGAGTTCTGGAGGTCGATAAGCCTGATATTTGTGCGGCTGTTAGTCAAATGAGTGATACAAGACGGAGCTTGAAAAGAAAATGAGCTCAAATCTTTCATTTCCTCTGCTTTTTGTTTACTGTCTTCTGAGGATATAAATCATATGTACCTGTGTAAAGATACCTTGTTTTTAATGTTGTGGAGAAATGCAACAGAAAAAAACAAGAGTGATGGAAACAGCGTTTTAATGATATGAAGCGGGAGAACGTCTCTAAGTGCTTTGTAATTGTGAAATAAAAATGTCCACTTATACACAGTGTTCCACGGATCTGTTATGAACATCAATACATCAACTTGCCTTGGGAGCACAAACAAATTCATCATAAAATCATATAAGAATATATTTTCAGCTCGCAGTAAGATTCTCAGCGAGCTTTAGAATTAACACAAGCTGCGTGTCATTTAGATCTGATTTGTTTTTGCACATGATTGTATTTTTACTTTAATGTTCTCACCTTATGCTCATGTGTCTGAATATTGTCACATTATTCCACGCAAGTCTTTTACATGCAATGATGTTTTAGTTATTTCTAGTCATATTTGTTTTAATAAAACCATAGTTTGTTTGCGTTGTCCACTTTCTTCCTTGAAGTGAAAAGACTGAAGTGTGGAAAGCACAAACTATACCCTAACTATATTAATAGACACATAATCTCCTCTTTCATCTTTAATTTTTCTCCATCACATCAGAGCACTGTGGCACTCATCATCCTCTTAATTAGCTGTCAAAGTATGGCCAAGAGGAGTTCCAGAAAAGATTCTTCCCTTGACGCAAGACAATGGACAAGAAGGGAAGGTTGATTTCCAGGATATCTCACCACTTTTTTACTATATAGTCTCTTTTAAGGCCACAGCCCTCCTGGGTGCTGGCTGGTTCTATCTTAACTGGAAATAGAAGAAGGGTAAAAGGTGAGGGACAAAATTCATCATATGTGACAGACGTCTGGTCATGTCTAAGTGCTGGCGGTCTCTCTTTTAGCTGTTAGATGCTCTTATAGCCACACACATCCAGGAGCAGACTGGGGAGTGATGTCTTTATTTTTACACCTTTGGAGTATATTTTAACAGTGTCAGATTAATGTAACCTAATCTAAAGGTTCTCTGTGAGCCTGAAACAAACAGGTTTGTTATCAAACACATTCAATAATTGAAATGAATAGCCTGTGCTCTGAAAATGGCTCTAAATTTCATACATTTAAGGGGCATTATGTTTCTCTACAACTTCTGCAAATAAATCATTAAAAAGTAGATGCAGTTTTCAGTCCCTGCGATACACATCTATCTGAAAATGTCATAGTTATGATAAAAAGCCCAGTTTCAATAGACTGGACACCAGGATTCATATAAAATAAGGTATACAACAAAGGGCACGACAATTTTAGCCCCCAATAATAAACCCCTTGAGTTTTATTATTGTAGTATCTAAATATTAAGCATCTGAATATTGATTAAAACCCATGTATCTAAGTCCAGTTTCTGTCTCATCACTTGTATCATTACCTTGTGTTTAGTTTCAGTGTTCCATTAATAAATTCCTGACCTTCTTTTAACTGAGTTTAGTCAAATCTCTAAGCTCCCCAACTTTTCTCAACATGTATTTCCAAAGGTTACATTTTAATTAGATGTCACCAAAGAAAGAGTTTTGGTGTGAGGAACAGACTGTATATTTCAAAGTCTGGAGAGTTGTGCGCATATGCATCAAATTAGAGAAAATGCTCATCATTGGTTATGTAACTTGACACCAATCACAATAAGGCTTCATAAAAGCACGTAGGTAGCCGTGTTGCATAGAATACGTAATAATGAAGAGTTGAGTCATGAAATGAAACAAGAGTATAATCCCATCAGGGGTTCCAAAAGTAGAAGTCGGGGCCCCCTGTGGACATTGCCTGACACTGATTAGAGGGGTTTCAAGAGGCCTCCAAGAATAATATTAATAATTGTTATTATTACTTTAAATTGCTGTAAAATTCAGTTTTTGCTGCGTCAGTAGCTGCACAGGAACATGTACCCATAGGTTGGCAGTTTCTCTGCAACCTGTTAAATTGAGTATGTCAGGCTGTATCCATCCATCCATTCGTTTTTTCCTGCTTATCCTGTTCAGGGTCGCGGGTGGCTGGAGCCTATCCCAGCTGAGTGTACCCTGGACTGGTCACCAGTCAATCACAGGGCTGACACACAGAGACAGACAACCTTTCAGCGCTCTTGCTCACACCTAATAGGCAATTCAGAATCACCAATTAATCTGATGAGCATGTTATTAGACTGTGGGAGGGAGCTGGAATACCTGGAGAGATTCAACACATGCATGGGGAAAATGTGCAAAACTTAGGCCTTGTATACATGTGCCCAGGTGTTTTTTAAAACTGAAAGTGCCCCCTAATTTTTAAAAATACTTCTGTCCAAACCTGGCCTGCTACAAAACAGAAATCATCCACACGTAACCAGGCAAAACTGTTACTCGAAGCATGCCAGGCCAATAGATGACAGTGTTTTTAAGACATGAAACCCATGCAAGCCAATCAGAACGAATCCATGTCATTCGATCTTTTTTTGGACTGATAAAGAGGTTTGCTTATTATTGCAAGTAATAAGATGCACTTGGAGAAATCAGCAAGTAAGAAGTGCTTGCATCAATGTGAAAACTAAAACACCCTCAGTATTCATGCTTGCCATAATGTCACATAATGGCCTTTTTTCCCCCCTAAATGGCTTTTTTGTGTGTGACGTTTGAGATCCAAAAACTCTGTTTCCCAGCATATACATGAAGCCATGATACTGGAGTTTTCCAAAGTCTTCACTGTAGCCGGGGTTTTCAGAAAAGACCGTTTTTATTGATGTAAAACTACAGTTTCATGTGGATGACAAGCCTAAACTTATAAAAATATATGCGGTTTCTCAGATACCCAGCTACATGTGGACATGGACTCAGAAAGGCCCACCTTGTCCAAGCCAGGATTCAAACTAATAACCTGCTCGCTGTGAGGCAACAGAGCTCAGAAAGATAATTCCTAGTTTGAAAACTGCCACTTGTGTACAAATTACTGTCACAAACTTAATAAATGTTGAAGTATGTGCATGATGATGATGTTCAGCTTCAAAGTTGCAAATGTATTCAAATACAGTTCAGTGTTAACATCCACAGACAGTAAATTCCCTGCATATCTCTGCTGTCTTTTCATACCAAACTCTGAAGTACTGAGTTCCTGATGTGCAGGTGTCGAAAATCACATGTCTGAAGAGTCTCTCCATTACCGGGTTCAGCCCATTTTTTTCTGCCTCATTTACAGCCTGATTGGAGTTTGGGCACAGCAGAGGCCAGGCTCTAATTTGCTCTCATAATGAATTAGTGTCATAATTAGTTACAGGGCTAACCTTCTTATTGCACATAGCAGGAATATGTGTCCCTCTACTTTTTGAGGTGTTTGCATCGTTGGTTGGTTTGTGTGTATGTGTGTGCCGAAGTCATTTCGTGCTGAGTGCTTTTGCATAATTTTCTGTTTCATAAGTAATTGTTGCTAATGAGATGTCTGGCACTTTATGAGCCAGTCGATTGAGCACTTCTCTACATTCTATCCTGGAGTTCTCTTTTCAGTGCTTTTGCCTCACTTTAACTATCAAGACTTAGCTATACACGTGCTATGGTGTACCACCTAAAAGCCTGACTACCTGATAAATCTCAGCTTTACAAAAGCAGCTATTACCCAACATTAGCTAAATGTTGCTAAATGTAAATGTTGCTACCACAAAAGGCATTACACTTAACAGAATGGTTCCTGCTGCACAGCAAAATACCTGAAGCATTTGCTTTCACCATTAGGTTAGCACGCCTCAAATTGATTTAAAGTGCCATTGTTTGGTTTATGACTCATTAGTGCCGGAGCTTGGGGAAAACTTTTCTTGTTATAGCAATTGTTAATTGGGCAAAAAAGCAAATATCTAACCAGGCTTCTGATTGACATGGAAGCAATTTTTGCTGTGTTCCCAATTAGCACTCAGCTGTAAAACAAACACTGTACGTTGAGTTTGTGATCTTACACCAGAGGGACTTTTGATTGTGAGGATGAAAGTTTTTTTATTTTTTATTATTACTTTTTTTTCCTTTTTTTTTTTTTAAATATTATTTTTCCTTCCATCTCCTGATAGTGAAATGGAAATAATACTTCTTTCATTTTCTTCCCCAATGCCTAAAAATACCACAAATGTCTACATTTGAATCAGAAATTCAGTACTTCTCCTTCACTTTTGATCTGATACTTTTCAGATGGTTAAATGGAATACAAATAAAGAATTCCAGTACATCTCAATGCCTTGAAGGTTATTTACAGAGAGGAATGAAATCAATTTGTGAATGTGAGGTTTAGAGCCATCACATGTTGAAGTTTATTATCTGTATTATAATAAAAAGGACAATTAAAGCCACTTAAAGGTCTGCCGTTTTACCTTTAAGGTAAAAGAAATAAAACTTTCATCAAATAAGAATGTGTGAAAGGTTTATAGTATTTATGCAACCTTGATTTAAGAATGGTTTATGGATGACAGCAGGAAAAGCTAACATTGAATGATCAATTCAATCACAGACCCTGTTGGTTTGTTTCAGGACTTATTTCAGTATAAATGTAACATTGAATGCAAATCCCTTTGACTCCTACCCAAACCTATTCAGTTAAACATTTTTAAGACTGAACTAATTCAATGTTACAAATAAAGTTATTTTAAAACTCATCAAATTTATCCAAATAGCACAACAGTTAAAATATTTTTAGCTGAAAATAAAGATTAGAAGATTAGAAACTCACATATTAACAATGAAAGACCAAATCCAGCTTTATTTGAATTACGTTCATTTTTGTTAGATCCTTAAAAGAGAAGTGCAGTAAGAGGAAGTCATTGTATTCAAGTTTGAACATCTGCCACTTGCCGACAGACAAATGTCATAGTCATCAGGTTTTAGCTTTTGAATCTTTATCTACCAAAACTAACGTATTTGACCAGATGGCCAGTGGCTGCTGCTTATTTACAACACAGTATAACAGCTCCAGATCTCCACAATCTTCTCTGAAGTCTCTCTTTTTAAATAGAAATGGATCAAGAAAGAAAAAGTACAAAAAAGTCAACCAGTGTTAGGGCTGCTACAGTTTAAATGCTATCTGACCCTTGATCAACTATAAATATTGAAATAGAAAAATAAAAGGTTGAGGGAGGGAATAAATCACATCAGCAACATTTCAAATATTCAATCTAATTGTAATATTCTAATTGACCAACACTTTGTAGAGATATTTTTTCGATGCCAGCTGGCCTTGTGTCATAGCTTATTGACACACTGATATTGGCCAGTGACACACGGATGGAACTGTGGGTAATTGTACTCTGTGCAATTACTCTTCACTAGCTGGTGGGCAGGCAGTCGATTCAATCACATCCTTGTTATGTTCTTATGAATATATATTCATCCTTACTCGGAAGAAATGCTTCATTCACTCAATATAGATATAGGACGAGCATGTCTAAATGGAAATGTTATTGAATGATTGATACAACTTCCCTGGAGTATTCAATCACATGTTTCTGTTAATGAAAACAGACAGAGTAGAAATGGAGTAAGTGGAAGAGGTAAGGTGGTGGCTTTTTTTTTTTAATGAAATAGCATTTAAATGTAAAGTGGAAACATCTACTCCACATGTGGTTTGACTTCTTGCAAAGCCCTAATCTATCAAGTTACCCCTTAAATCTGAGAGCTGATCAACTCCATAACTTTTGTGCTTGCTAAATCTGAGCAAATTAGCCTGAAAAACAATTAATTCCAGTTGCATGCACAGACTTTGGAGGGTAGGGGCAAAAGAAGAGAAAGGCACATCCAGCATGGGATATGGCTTGTAAGAGGGCATTTTAGCATGCTTTGGCTTCCCAAATGACACTTTGGCACATACACTCCCAGGAGAGTAATCTATCATGTTTTAACTAGTCAGTCGCCAAATGGAAGGGTACTTAAGCATGTGCTTTGGCTCCCAAGAAAACACTGTGGCGCACAGAGAAGGTCACTTAAGCAAGTATGTTGGCTTAAGAGGCCACTAAAGCACATTTTGGCTCCCAAGAGGCCACCTTCGTGTGTGTTTTGGCTTTCAGAGAGGCCTCATGTTATAGCCGGCCAAAGGGACAGATTATTGTGGATCGCCAACTACACTCCAACCAGGAGTTCCCAAAAAGGAATTTTAGCGCAAGTTTGGCTCCAAAGAGGGCACTTGAACACACGTTCCACAAAGGGCTCTCGAAGAGTAATTGCACCAAGATCTGTGCTGTAGAGTAAATGGTGAAACTGTGCATCAGTGTGGTTTGCAGACATTCATTGTGCATCCAGAAGTCATTCATTCATTTCGGGTAAAATCATCCCCTTTCTGTGTCAATAAGCTGTAAATTCAGGCTGAAAGTGAACAGTGCAGTTCTAAATTGTATACTTATATAGACGGACAATTCTTGTAACTAGGGCAGTGTCATCACTTTTTTACAATGACATGTTACTTCCTTAATTGATACCAAAGCCATCATGTTGTGAGAAATCTTTTTCTTACTTTTCTCTGCTTATGAATTGGTTGGAAGGGATAAAAAAAAATACTATTTATCAGGAATTAGTTACACACGGTGGACACAACAGAACACATGTACATCTGTTATGATGAAGCGAAGACCCCAGAAATAATCACATAATAGTACTAATTAGCTTCTTTCTAACAATACTGAAAAACACTTTCAGTGCATATCTAAAAAGTATCTAATTAAAATGTGACACAAGCACATAAGGTTTTCTGAGAACAAATATCTCTTTAGTTGTTCTGTTTATTGTAGAGGAAATTAGGCTGTCTGCCAGTTGGGAATATTATTGTTAATAAATGAGGGTTTTTAAGTTTGTCATATACAGTATGTTGCAGGGATACAGCTATTTTCTCACATACTGATAAAAAGTGACAATTACACATTCCAAGATATGAGAATGAATCTATTTCACTGCCTGTTAATTATCTACTCGCAAGTACAGATATTCCTTTTGTTGGGGTCATTATTGTTATTTATTTTTATTTTTTTTAATTTGGCAATTGGGCAGACCATCATCTTTTGACTTTGCGTCTTAATTATGAACAATTGTTACGTCTTAATTTTGTCATGCTTTTTATTTTTTGTTCCAAAAGAATACCAAACAGTCAAACTCAGACATCCACAACAAAAAAAAAAACAAGAAAAAAAAACACCCAAACATTTCTCACTCCTTGTACCTCCACAGCTTAACTGTGGCTCCCAGATACAGATTGAACACTGATGCAGTCAGCTCAGGTCTCTGAACCACCGGCACTGCTCTTGATTAACTGGTCAGGCTTGGTCCGAATGCTGAACCTCACCCCAGGTCAAGATTTTTGGTTGGAGACCCAAACAAACTTACTGTAGCTACAGGATGTTCCTCTAAGAGGTGGCTGACCTCAGTCTGCATGATAATAAGAGGAGGGCTTCGACGAGTCAGGAGGGCTTCAGCACCGAACGCTCTGTCCTGCACCGAAACCGGAGCCAGAGTGTGGAGAGGTTCATACACCTGTTTTTTTTTTGTCCTAGAAGGGTCCTCTCCTCTGGGGGGGCTTCAGGTTCAGCACATAAGGGAATCCAACAAAAAATATAGTTGAGTTTGGAGCGAAAAAGGATGCTTGACTGCTCTGCTTGCTGTGTATCAACTGTGAAGCTGTGACCGGGGGTGTTTCTAGGATTTGAGAAAATCAAGGGCTAAGGCCAGAACATTGGAGGCTGGTGCACATTGGCAGGTGTGACACATAAACAACAAAAAAACTAAAACTAAATTTGATTCCATTATCTATGCTACAAGCCACCTGATTGACTGGCCAGCCAATCCCTGAGCTGGTCAGTCAGTCATAGCAATGGTTCATAGCATGCTCTAATTAGCAAGATAGCTAACATTGCTTTTCCACAAAAAGAAAAAAAAAAAGCTGTTACGAACATAGACTATAAAAATCATAGATACCATGACACTTCAGCGGGATTGAGGTCACCACAAAAATGACTCCCCCTGGTGACTGGATGTAGCATAGTTCAGAAAAAAAAATGCATCTCCTATGTTTCTCGTATCCTTAAACCAACCAACTAAAACAATTACGGAGCATGATTGGACCCCAAAAGATCCTGTCTGTCAAGGTGGAGCTCAAGGAGCAACCCAACATGGCAGGGGTGGTGGGGGTGCTGCGAGTAGGGGAACAAATGAAAATGGTATCCTCCTCAAGTCTCAGTGAGGCTTTTGCGTAGGGGAAAACACAGAGACTTTGGTACCGATGCCTAATGATGCCTATGGCTGTGACAGATAAGCAGCTAAAAATGAAAAGGACAGGTGTCTGGATTTAAGAGACCATTAAATATGTATTTATTTAATTATATCCCTTTGTTTTCTGAATCCCTGCTTCTCATAAAGAGTATTCTCTGGTGCTTCTGTCTGTATGTACCCTGACTGGAATTTTAAACAGCTTATTTACACTGAACAGTACATGTGGTGTCATTATTGTGTTATCAGTCTTCTAAGGGCATTTTTTCTATTGGTGTCTTTTTGAGAGCAGGAACTTTCCCCCGGAAACTAGGGACCTTTCTAAGGAACTATGTGCAGGGTTCAAATTTAGTGTCAGTATGGGTGATTTGTAAAATATCCAGGGGTTTTAATTCACCTGCCATCCACAATGACATCAAATCAAAGTTGTGTGTAATAACTCTCTACTGTTGATCCCACTTTAAGCTTTTTCAGCTTTCTGTGTCACAGTTCATACAGTGAGTCTGTGAAGTGTTGACAAGTTGAATGTGTCAGTTGTTGAACAAAAAATCTTTGAGAGTGCGCACAAATTCACTTTTATATGAAAATGTCTAGACAAATAGGATAAATAATTATGTTTAATATTCAATATATGACAATATACAGCTGTTGTGAGGGAGGCAGCCACCTGGAAGTTGCCACTTAACAAGGTTGTGCTCTTGCCAACACACCAGCCGATCTTTGCTTTTGTTGTTAATACCCTGTAGCCTTGATATAAGTTTTACAGCCTTCTTCAGCATTTGTCTCTTCTTTTCTAAGTTAACTACTTAATCAAAAACACAGGTTAAATCTCCTTTGTGCAAATATACCATTTGTCATCTTTGTTGGATGGTCTCCATCACTCCCTTACTAGCATCTAATGGAAATGCAAACAACAACACAGAAAATAACTATTATGTCCATTAAAGAGAAGTTCCTGAAACCAAAGTTTTTAGATATTTCTGGTCAAAACAAGACAAGTTCTGATAGTTAAATTCACCTTATAATTTCTACCGAACCCATGCAATAGAGCTATTTTCTTCATATTTATATTCCATATTTAAAAGCAAGCATTAGTCAGATGAATAATACAGATGCACTGTTTGGCCTGGTTAGAGAAAGAATGGGGAAAGGATCAGTGCTTAATGTTCCTTTATGCATTTTGAAAATAAAAGCTGACTCAGATCGAAAAGAGAGGTTTCCATTATGTTTCACATAAATTATTGCAAAATGCTAAATTGGTAGTGTCAACACACCACTGAAATCTTTATAATTCTTATGATGCGCTACAAAGCTGCTGACTAAAGTCTTGTTAAATTAAAACTTTGGAATGTGTGAAATATATTCAGATCAAAGCATTAATTTCGTCCAGTTAGGCATCGATAGTCATGAATGAGGCTGTACGGAGCTTTGAAAAAAGTTTAGTTATTTCCAGGTAGAACAAATATGCCTCTTGTCCAAGAGCTGTGCTTTTGATAACTGGTCTGTTTAATGTTTCTACTACTACCCACAGTTCATTATCAAAGTATTAGAGTCATCACTGTGAGGACTAAAGCCATCAGCTGTTAATAATTACAGGGAATATCGGCTTCATAGGAAGTGAACTTTGCCAAAGCCAAAACCAGAACAATGCAACCCTTCAGACCAGGGTCCACTGTGGATAATATCATACACAGATCTAAATGATGAAACCAGCTGTGCAAGCAGATGTTCAAGCAGAATTCTGTTTCTCTCTGCCAGAGTCTTTGCTTCACCCTGTTCCCATAACTATGAGTTTCCTATCACAATTAATAGACTCTTTTAGCACAATTAATGATAACAAGCTACTGAACCATCATGGATTTTAGCCAGTGTGCGCACCAGAGTTAGTTGCAGTATGTCTATGCTGTGATATTTTAATGAAAGTCTTATCCGTATTCTACATAAGATTTCATATGTCTTCCTCTGATGTTTTGTGTTCCTCTGTGTCTTGGACCATTTCGAGTTTGTGTCCATAAAAGTCTCCAAAAACCCACAACAACAAAACCAGGCAGAAAAAAAAAGTCACTAAGAATACACAGAAAATGTCAGACACATGCTGTAAAGCTTTTTTCTTTCTTACAGGGTTTCTGGAAAGCTGATACTATGAAAACACTGTCAACAAACTGCACCGAGTTTAGAAATAGGGCAATGTTCCTACGCTGTAATTTGGCAGATGAAATGTGACACACTTTAAAACCATATGCTAAATTGAATGTTAACTCTAAATACACCATATGCTAACAGTGTTGATACCCAACAATTGCCTTTATTCATATCCACAGTTTGCTAGTCTTTGTACTTAAGAGTTCTGGTTTCTTCTGAACCAAGCCAGAAGTATTGCCTTTCTTTTAATTTGATGCATTGGATTGAATTACAGCTCAGTTACATTTTTATTGATGTAGAGAAATCAAAAAAGCTCCATTCCAGCTAAAATCCTGAGGCCTTTTCTTTACATCTGGCAGAAATAATGCATGCATCCGGACTGAAATCTACAGACATGAGACGGCTGTTCAGAGGCTATTCCCAAGGTGTGTTGTTTACTTGAGGTTGAGCTGCAGCAGCTGAGCTTCATCTAAAAAAGAAAAAAAAGAAAACTACTCAAAATAACCAATTATCCATCTTTGGGAGTGTATAGAACTATCCCCAAACCCCAGAGGAGGCCTGTAGTACTGACACTGACAGAAACAACTCATGTCACATAGTCTAAATCTGGCTCGCTTCATCGTTCCCTTTTTGTTCTCTCCTTCATTGTCTGTCTGATTCCCACAATGTGTCTTAATGTCTGTCTGCTTTTACATTTATCATTCTGTTTTTATGTCTGTCAAATCAAAGGAAGACAGGAATTGTAATTTAATTTGCTTTAATATGCAGAAAATGTTGAGCTTATTAAGCGACAGTGGTTGTACTGTACAGTGGAGCAATAAGATAATACAGCTTTAAAGGTGCTGAATGCAGCGGTTCATGAAGAAAAAAAAAAAAAAACATGAGTTGTGCTTGAATGAACCCTTGGGTGTAATTATTGTACTACCAGTGCTCTGTCTGATGTTTTAAATTAAACATGTGACTAGCTGAGATAGTAATTCATCGCACAGTTGAAGGATGGCTACGCTCTCGCGTGGGGGTGGATCAAACACAGATGAAGATACGCAGGTGAGTTCACAATGTCTGATCCTTGGAGTGTTTGTGAGAGAATGGGAGGACGTCTGTATGCAAATGTCTTGGCCATCTGCAACACTTGCAAACGTCTAAGTCATTTCAACGGATGAAAAAGGGATGCGTGTTTCAGTTAAATTACTGTGAGATGTGAAAAATAATGGGGAATATATCCATAGTGTGTAGGTATGACTGCGTTGTTTGATTTATAAAGTAGCCCTATAAGGACTGTGTGATGTGTTCAATATGCACCGGATATCACAATCTTTACTTCCTTTGTCAATACAATTTAACTGGCACTTAATTTGATCAATATAGCTGGGGCTGGTGCCTCTCCTGTATACATAAGTGACATGTTAGAAGCATCAATAACATGTTTTTAATCTTTTCTTCCTGATATACATGCTCTACTAATTCTGATTGATATAAACATGTAAATCTGAATATAAATCCTTGTAAAAAGAGTGCATATAGTGTCTACAGTACAGGAGTGTTAATGTAGATGACATATTGAAATATCTCCCAGCCATTAACTTCAGTATTTATTGAATTTCAATGACATAAACCTCATTGCATGGAACAAGTGTTACCCTGGGAACCCTGATGATGTATTAAATGTGGAGAAGGTATTAGGTTTTAATTATGCACGATTTGACAGTCTGTTTTGTAAAAAGTAAAGAAAAACACATAAGAGCATAAACCTGGAAATCACGTCTTATATTTATGGGGACATTGAAGCTCTATTTTAATATTAATCCAGCCTAAATCAGCCAGTCAGGAATTTTTACGACCTCTGCAGGCCTTTTTGGTGAAAAATTATGGAGGCTGTGTTGGCCATTGTAAATTTAAAATTTTGACAGCGTCTTGGGTGCAAATTTCACCAAGGTTTTTAGAGGCCACATAAGTAAACTAAGATCCAGCAGGAGAGATGGATGATGAAGATGTAACAGAATGACTGGATGGGTGACTCACTTTGCAGAAAGAAATTCTTTTCAAATATCTTGTGTGCCATCCCAGTGCTAATGGCACTGATGGTGTGTATGTTAAAACAAGGAGCCTGCAGAGTGAGGGTAGCATTTTTGTATAGAACTGAAAAGAAGCAGCATTCCCTATTTATTGCTGTTTGGCAAACTCTGAACCACTAAATCACCCATGCAGACACTTTCAAATCGATATCTAAATTATAAAAAAAGGAGGGGAAGGAGCTGGGAGTTGGGTTCAGAGGAAGTTGCCTTTTTGTGTGGTAGCTTTTGCACATTAACCCAGGAACTTAATACAACAGAGATATAAACTTTGTACAGTATAGCCTTGAGTTTTGATTGCATTTTCCTTGTGAATGTTGATTGACTGTAGTTTTTTTTTCACCAATTTTATCCAAGCTGGTGACTCACAAAACACATGAGGTCACCAAAATGATAAATGTACCAGTATTTGCAAAGTCTTTTCTGACTATTTTAAGTGATTTTGCTTTTGATCTCTTTCACCCCTCCACACCATATTCACAGACTGATGGCAGAGACTATTGCTTCAGGGAACCATTGGTTTTACCTCACAAATTCACATCCAGCAACACATCACTAACCAACAGCTCAAGGACACTTCAGCATGTGACTACAGGAGCTGGGATCAAACCCTTGACCTTCCAATTGAGAAAAAAAAACAATCTACAACTGAGCCACAGTCGCCTCAGGAAAGGCTTTTTAAAAACCTGTGATGTGTAAGTTTACATTTGTTGGTAAGGTTTGATAACATGTTAGAGTACCCTTTGTATGAAAGCTTGTTTCTGTCAGGTCAAATAATAATGACTTTCTTTTTTTTTTGTTACATTTTCAGATGGATATTTAATGTATGGACCAACCACTTAAAAATACATTACTGGTGATTAATATACAGACATTGTTGACATGCTAGTTAAAACATCAGGATTTAGCATTTCCTTCATCAAGACGTATCTATGTAAACATTTAGAGGAGCAAAAACATATTTTTCCTGATTTTTAATTTATGAGACTGAAATTAAAAAAAGAAAATGCCCAAATGGCGGCAGAGAAATTTTAAAAGATGAAAAAGAACCTGTACAATGGCAGAAAAGAAACCTCTCTGTGAAACATCTCAAATAAAACATTTCTGTCATACCCCGAACCATGGGAGAATAGCATGAATTCACAAACTTCACTTCTAATGCTCCCTGTTGAATGGTAACGTGGCATCACATTTGTCAGTCATATCAAGTAAATGTGCTGGATGGCCCTGGAGAGGGAGGCGGGGGAATTAAGAGAAACACAGATGTACAGCATGTTGAAATTAAGATGAAAATTGGGGCGAAAAAGCAGAAATGGGCTGGGTGGATTGGACACGGCGCTGATAGAATTCCACTGGGCAACCTTCTAATTAGTTCTGCTAGCCTGAGGCACCGCGTTGCCACTGGCCTCGTAGCATACAGAGCTCCAGTAAGGCCTCTAATAGAATGATTGACCGCTCTGGTAAAGAAACTGATGATAGCTATCATAAGCATAGCACTTGCATTTAATTACCCTGGGGTTTACAATGCATGATAAATACCCACATGCATAACGATCGATAATTGGCATTCACAGTTTGGAATATTAACAGACCTCCTTGTGAGCTTTTGCATGAGTCACCCTTGCTGGCACACAGAAACTCATGCATCTGCTATCTCCTCAGGATATCTGAATCCTCTTTTATGAATCAATCTGTCTTTTTCACCTGTCATTATCAGAACATTTATCTTGGCTATTCAGATTTTATTGTTGTTGTTGGAATCTCATTGTCACGGAAATGGACTCTCATGTGCGGTAATTTTGTTTCATGAGCTAGTGGGTGATCATTCCATTCGACTGCAGGAAAGAAAACAGTTGTGCGACTCCAACTAACTTCCTTTGTGCTGCACCTTAATTGGCCAGCAAGGGAAATCAGCCATTGAAATAGTGTCACAGTGAATGTGTGCTCCCCCAATGAACAAGAGGTAAGAACTTTTTAGGGGCCAGCATTAGCAGTGTCTTTCAAATGTGACACCACTTTTGTTTTTGCTTTTTTGCCGGGGGACCAAAAATAGCTTGCAATGAGATAGGTGAAAGAATATCATGCCTCACCACTGCACCTAATGTCTAATTATCACAGGATAAACATCAGGGATAATGACATAATGAGTATTATAGTGGGGTAGGTGATGCAAAAATATCTTCTTGTCATCGGTTTCCCTCTCTCTTCAGTGAATAGCAAAACTGTAATATCAGAGCAGAAATAAAGCAGGACAATAATTTGATCATAAACGCAATCAGAGAGGCCTGCCTCCCTGTCGCTTATCGTTAAAGTGAATCTCACAAACGTGCGGTAAATGTCAAAGTAAGTCTCTTTAATTATCCAAATCATGTGAATACACCCGCAGTCACTCTCGACTGTTCCTCTCGCATGATACAGCCTCATTAATTCGGATTGTATTCACACCTCTCAGGGTTGTTTTCACACGTTTTATGTTTTTTATCTATTTTTTCCTTCCTGACAGGTCATACAAACGAACAATGAAAACTCCAAGGGTTTGAATGCTGAATTGAGCTGGCGTGGAACATAATTCCCCTTTGATATATTGCAAGAGGTGTTGATTGTTCTTCGCTGGTCACATCAGTGTTTAACAGATGTGTTGGAGCAACTGCAAGGTAATACAGTATTTAATTTAGGACTTTAGGACATGTCCTTGTGCTTTTATAAAAAAGTCCTGCACATTATAATGTTGGCTCCATCACACACACACACACACACACACACACACACACACAAACAATCCAATTGTTATCTATTTAGATCTATATTAGAGACCAAAGGGGTTATGACCCCAAGACAGGCATGTTAACACAAATTAATTAAAGGATTCTTTTCGTCTTGGATACCAATGAAAAGAGAATATTCATCTGATAGTTATAGCTCAGAAAGAATCATCACACTGTAACTGATTTTTTTTCTTTTCAGAGTCTTAACAGTATGACTTAAAAAGGAAGATACATTGATGACACTGTTAATACTTTGAAAGTAGATAATTGGAAGCAATTTACTGTAAATTATTGCAATTACCGTAATTTACTGCAAAATGTGCAGCTATTTTCTTTTGTCCCCCCCCCTTTTTTTACATTGCACTATTCCCACTTATAGCTCATGGAGGGCCTCAAAACTGGATGATTTCATCACTATAAAGCATTTTCATTAGTTTACTACCTCTCAAACTGATTTAGATCACATTGATAAGATTAGTTAACTTACATGTGCACAATTTCCTTACAGATGTTTAATTTAAATTCAGCTTGTGTATTTTCCAAAAAAATAACATGCTAGTAATCCAGTATTGTTGACCAATTTCAGATTGGAAAACTTTATTTTACCTTATGGACAAACAGTAAAATCTGCAGACAATGGGAGATAATAACTTCCCATTAAATACCTGTTTATATAGGTCATTTGTCTAGAACTGGGGTACTGTGGCAAGAAACCCACCCTATTAATTCATCCAGGATCCTCAGAACTAAGTTAACCCAAGATACTTTCCCTGCAGTGTAAAAAGCAGTCATTTAAACAATTTAGCATTTTGCTAGCATTTGCCCCCAAATAGTTGGTAAAAAGGTTGCTTTACTTCTTGCATTTTTCTCTTTAGCACTATTTTGATGAATAGTTAAAATACAGTAGGAAAAGTCATGTCACAAGACACACACAGGGAGAGAGACTCACTTTTAATGGCACATCCCATTGGCACACCACATTAAAAATCACTTACTGTGGGTTTGAAGATCATTGGCCTTCTATTTCCTCATTGAGGGTAATTAAGGTGTAGGGGGGAGGGAGTGGACTCGATTGTCCGGCTGTCTCTCACAGTGAAGTGTTGATGATCCTGTGGATACAGCACTGGATGAGGAGTACTCTAATCAGCCATACTTCCTAACTTTACACTCATTAAAGTTGGCAAGTGACATTTAGCTACTACACCAGGGACTTCACAACGCAAATAAATGGCAACTTCAGTGCTGGAATTATAATGGCCTTCTTAGTCTACTTTTAATGACCCAGTCCAGTTTTTCAAAGTCACCTCCTTGGGAAACAGTGGGCTTGCCTGCTCCTACAAGCCTTCTTATTGGCTAATAGGGAGCAAATGATGTCAACTTACTGTGGAGGGATTCTCAGCGGTGAGGAGAAGGAAAGGCTAAAAGCTCAATCACTTACTCTCTAACTCCTCCACTTCTCCCTGCTTCCAAACTGTCTCAACGCCGGCTCACTTGGATATTTTCATGCTACATTTCATACAGGGGTCTCTCTAATCCCCAGGCCCACCTAATGAGGAGGTAATGAAAAGTTAATCCACATTTCTCAACTCCACCTAGCCTTTAGCTAATGCTGCTTTTAACTCCAGCTCTCATTAACTTTTAAAACACGAGCCATTAACAGGTTGGTAGACTACCCATCGGCTGGCCTCCCAAGCACTCGCCCATCCAACTGCTCGCTGTGTCTGAACTTTAAAGCACAATTAGGTGCGAGAGAGAAATTCTCAGTATACACTGACCCCCCTAATTAGGATACGGTCTGGATTTTCTTGGGCTCAGCTGTCACTGTATTGATTCCTCCTTGGGATTCTCTTGCTCACTGAGTGGTCAGGTTGGACTGGAAACCCTGGTGGTGATGTCTCTGACATTCTTTAATTGGTGTTGAGGATGCACATAAGCACACTTTAACTTAACTGCCAGTTGATTTTTTCTTCACAATGTAAATGAAACAACATTTACAAAAACGGTTTTTCAAACGTTTTATTTTTTTCCAGCAGTTTTAATTTTCCTTTTTTCCCCTCACAGCAGCTAGACGTATTGATTTGTTGTGCACACACGCCATTTTCATTAAGGAAGTTATTAAAAATGTAAAAGGATGATTAAAAATGAATCACAACCAACACACATCATAAGCTTCAGGGGGAGGTCTGGTTATTTGAAATAGAGACTACCACCTCCCACCTCTCCCCAGGATTCAATGCTGCCTCCCAGAAGGACTGCCACTGTTGTCTCCTCACCTAAACATGACAATATTGAGTCATAAAACATGTCCAACTGAAGCAACGATAAATTGTGATTTGATTACAAATGGTTAATGCAAGGGCAAACAAGTGTGTAAATTCTGCATTCCTGGGGCTTTCTTGACAGCCCTCAACTGATTACCAATTCATCATTTTTGTGCAGCGGTGACAGATAGTTCTGCAGTACTGTTGCTCTGGAGAATGAGAATGAGGTTAATGAATGTGGATCAGGCTAATTCCTCTGTCCTTGCCAGACCACAGGCCCATAAAATACCCAGATATATCTAAACAGACCTGTGTGGATGAGATGGTTTGTAGCGTAGCTGAAATGTTCATAGCCCTCCAGGGACACGGAGCTGGAATAAAAGCTAATGCTGACGTCCTCTTTTGCAGTAATGGAGATAATGTCTTTCAGATGCTGACAGAGTTGAAAGGCATCACTTACTCTCTATGTTATCTTTATATTCAAAGGGGAATGACATAACCTCTGGTTACCTTTTGTTATTGATACCATTGATAATGTTTTTTGACAAGCAGCATCAGAAAGGTTATGGCATGCCTGCCACAAGCACTCACAGTGTGATGTTATGTTACAGCACATGCGTGCGATTGGAGCAGCTGAAAACGGGCAACAAAGGCTGTTTAGAATTTGATGCTTATATTCTGGTTGGACTTTTGATCCAGACACTGTCTGAGATATTTACAATACAATATAAGTATATTTTTCCTGACTCAATATGTACAGCCATCATGAAATTACCTTGTGTGCCTCTTGTAACAGCTTTATTTCAGCAGTGAAGACAAAGCGATACCAACTTGCTTCTGGATGAAAATGCTGTTAGAGAGGATATGCAACCTTGATTAAAACAGAGCTGAATTAATGTTTTTTTTTTTGGCTTTAATCTGTGCTTTTCTGGTGTTTTAACAAACAGCAAATCCAAAAATGGGCCACAAGCTGAGGAACAGCAAACAAACATCAACTTGTTATTGAAGCTCAGCTTCTAATAGATTAGCATGCTTTTAACCTTTGACCTTTCAGCGATTGCAACAGGGGCAATTACAAATGTGATTTTATTTGATGTACTCTTGATCAGTGATTCCCAACCTATTGGCCATGCCCCCCTGGTGGACTGCAAAGATATTGCAAGTGGGCTGCTACATCATTTCCAGTCAGGATCAGGAGTTAGATAGTGTCTGCATTTCTAATTGAGAGACTGCCATTGTTTTCCTTCTTAATCGTTATAAAGAAACTAATGGATGTAGTCACATGCTTCAAAGCATGTCTTACTCTATAGTCAAACCACAAAATAGAAGGCAATTCTCTGATAGTTCTAAATTCTGTGAACCACGTCAGACAGATAATAATCACAGATCCATGATACTCATACAATTTTAGATAAAATACAGAAGCGGAAGTTACCAGTTTTATTCAATTAATTTTGAGTATCAGCTGCAGATGTGTATCATTTTTATATTCAGAATTTGAAATTGAGTAAAAAAGTAAAAAGAAAAGATGTATGAATACTAATGATCTGTGGCTTCATGTGACTTGAGATGAAACACACAAGTCAGCAGCGGCTTCCACCACCACCACCACCTCTTTTGTCGCTCACTTCAAATTGATGAAATATATTTCAAGCTGGTACGGCAAATAAGGAGTAAAATATATCACTTAAAATTCGATGGATCTAAAGTGTCAAAACACAGCTTTAAATTCTGATTCCTTCAGGCTGCTACAAAAAGAAAAATCACTTACTGAAAACACTGAAATTCAGTTCCCTCCCACTCCCAAAGAATCATCTCTCTCTCCTTGGGGGCCTGCCGATTATCTCTTGTCACACTCACACAACTACGGTATTCCAGTTTCTATTACAGCGCAGACGCTCATCTTGGTGGGGAGAGATAGTATTTGATGCATTCCCTCATGATTTAAGACATATTCAGAGACTAATTTATGGGCTTGCTTTGTAATTGCACAGGCACGCTTGCGCATACAAAAATCCAGCAGTGAGTAATAGCCAGTGTGCACAGCAACACTGCAAGTGCTAGACAGTCAGTTTTACTCAGTTAGAAATCAATTTACGGATCTTTACCTTGACTTTGTATATGGGGGGTGCCTCATGTGCCTGGAGGATCATTTTAATATCAGTGTATTATGAGAGTGGCTGGATGATATGATAGCAGAGAACATGTGTATCTTTAAAGGGCAATTTCTAACTTTAAATGACTTGGCTCTGCAGTTATAATACATATTAAAATGTTAATTAAAGTGATTAATTTTGATCATGTATCAGTAATTGTTATCATTAATCATCATTAAATCAAAGTCAATCCTTACCTGTTGTTAGCAGACACCAATATGTTCTGCAATGGAGTCATAATTGCACATAAAAGACTATTATGGGGTAATTTTAAGTTTTTTTTTTCAACAACATAATCCAAACTTTAATCTTATTATACATCACCTATGAAACAAATTCGAAAATAATAAAGAGAAAGTGGCATATAGAAGAGTGGTTTTCATTTTTTCATTGTTGTTCATGTGCAGTGATACTGCCTCAGTTAATAACTCAAGATTTTCTTATCCTCACCTCAAACTCCAGAGGGAAAGCGTTCTCAGGTTGGCCTATGAATCAAAATCTGCTGAATCTCCATTTCACTCTTATGAAATTAGCAGAGTCTTGCGAGAGACGAAGGAGGCATGATTCAGCAGAATGTGGTTTCGACGACTAGGAAACAGGTTGGACGCCGACCAAAAGCGTGACAGCAGCTCGCAATATGTGTCCCACATTTGAACCGAGGCATGAGGCAGAGGAATATGTAGAGCAGTATATCGCTATACAACATATGTGAACCATGAGTTTACCTTGTAAGACGGAACACAAACAACCTCAGGGTCTCGAGGGTCTGCATCACCCCTAAGGCAAATTCTCTGTTGTTTTACTCTGAAAGGGAAAATGTAATTAATCTGAGGAGGAGAAGCAGCTGCTGTGTATACAAGCACAAGGCAACTTTTCAGACTGTTTGCTTTTGTTGCTAAATAGTGCAAATTTTAGAGGTCAAGAGGATTGTCCAACCAGCTGTCAGTGCAGTGACCAAAATCATGCTGGGTAAACAGACCTGATAGGGGTAGTATGATCTCTATGGTTAGTGCGGAGGCAGAGGGGGGAGGAATTACCAGAGGGCTAATAGAGCCGAGTTTGCCTCACACTCCATGATTAATTAATTATCATTTTCTGCTTGATGGCTCTCTGAGGGCCATGGTGCTTTGCTGCTGATGCACTGTCAGCATTTGAGGCTTATTACTGTGCCAACCCATGTAAACCATACAGTACACTCTCCTGGTTACTGCAGATTAAGGAGTCATAATTCCATTGTGAAAGTGTAATTGGCACGTTCATTACACTGTATATTAAAACAATCTATAGAACATATGCAATTACAGCAACTGTGCACACATTATAGTGAGGTAGGTGTTTAAGGGGCAACTTATGAACTTGTGTTCTCATTTGATGATTGTCTTCTTGAATCCATATGTGGATTTAATGTGTCTGTTGTTCAACAAAAGAAAATCTTAAGAGTAGTCCCAAAACTGTACTTTGAGACAAGCATTTAATTTAGTGACAGATAATTCTAACTCAGAGTGGATTAGACATCTACTGGGATTTTACTTTTCAAACTGTAATTATGCGAAAAATAAATAAATGAGACAAAAAAAACTGAGATTCAAGTGTTGTGAGCTTTGCCTCTTCTGTTATGTTTGTATATGGCGAATTAAATCAGGCATTGAGAGCAAATTTGGTTTTCAGTAAATAGCTACTTCATATTTTGTTTATATTCCTGATAAACAGACTAAACCAACATGATACAAGAACAGTCAAAGTCTCAGTTAAGCCTGAGATCTTTCCAGAGCAAATATCAGATACTGGACACTGTTTATTGGCTGAATCATAGCTGCTTTTGGTTTTGTGCAATATTTGTCTGCACACATTTTGTCGCCGCAGAGCAGTGAAATGAAGCCCTCATTGAGCCCTTGGCACATCTAACACGGTGGATGAAATATTGGAAAACTTTCTACTGTCCAGATTGAAAGCTGTGCACGCATTCGTTCATGCATCCCCATCGGGGGCTCTTTGGCACATAAAAGCTATTCTTCTAACAACCTAATTTGGGTCATTTCACTGGACCAGTCATCTAAACAAGCTAACAGGCCCACTGCGGTCTGGACAGAACAGCTTCACTGCTGCACACAGTTTAAAAACCTTCTTCTAAATGAATATCAGAGACTCCAATATTCCTCATCCAAAAGCCTCAAACTAGTTCTTTTTTCTGTCTGAGAGTTTTTTGGTGCATTCTAATTTCGTGTGTTCCCAAAAAGAAGAGTATTTTGGGTAATCTTTCAAAGTAGCAGCCTTAAAAATAACAACATTGGCAAGCAAAGCTCCTCATTAGAATAAACGAAGAGTACAATACTTTTCAAATTATTAGAAATCTTCTGTAGTCTGTAAAAACCAGGAAAAAGAGGAAATGTCCAGATGCATATTAGGGGATAACATTGTAATAAAAAACATATTTTTTCCACAATCTGATTCAAAGGTAAACTTCCATACACCTTATAATCCATGCATGACCCATTATTGTCATCACAGTTTTCTGTGTTATGCTTGTACCCACAAAATATCGTTTTTTCAGGGCAGTTGTTATATTTGGAAACTTGGCCCTAATTTCTTCAACATTTTTTGGGAATCTCGCGGATAAAACAATTTTTGATGTTGGGATAGACAAAAATTGTGTTCTTGTTACTGTAAATGTTGTATATGTTATCAATGTTGTAGACATTTTAGTTTTGAACATTGATTATTTTGGTATGTAACAACAATTAAAAGCTACAACAACAACGTGTGGCGTAGAGACTCTTTATCTGTGACGCACCTGAGGTTTTATAGAAACCCTTATTTGTCAGCTGTTAATAGTTCAAGGTAACATACAAATGATTGAAATTATGAAACTCAAGGGTCCATGGTCCCACAGTAAACATTTTGTGCAGATTGTAACTGTCAGTATAAAAATTAAGCCGAGACAGTTTGAAACTATAAATCAAATGTAAAAATATGACAAGAAAAGAAGCTTTTGCACATAAACAAAGCTAAAACAAAAAAAATGGTCTGTATTTTGATAAGTGTTACTAATGTATTGATTACATACCCTAGTTAACGGTCTTATAAGCTAACAGCAATGGCAAGTATGTAAAAAAAGACATAATTTGAGATAAATATGTTAATATAATATTTATCACTGCCAAACACATGGTCACACAGTCTGCAGGTGTCAAATGACAGAGTGATTAATACAAGCAAAGTTAGCAACACCAGAGTTTTGTGTTCCTTATGAGTTAACGTCCACATGCCCGTGCTGGTTACACATTTCTCTGGTTGAACAGTTTTAGGCCAGCTACACCAGAAACAGCCTCCATACAACTTCATCTCAGTTTTCCAGATCAAAATACTGCCAAACCGCAATGTGCTGTGAGATGCCATCTGTGCGCTTGTTTACTTCCGGATAGCTGAGCACTTAATCCTTGAGTCAACTAAATGCATACATCCTAAGGACATGGGTTAAGACCTCTAATATTTGAGACTTGCAAAAAGTGACTTGGGCCGATCCCTACTTCTCATAAACAGCAGATTATGTGGTTTGGATCAGCTACTTCACAAACAACTTATTTCTCTTGCACTTATGCTACAACATTTGTAAATCTGGTCCAACTGAACAGTGTTTACACAGTTTTCTCATCCAGACTGTTGAGATGCAAGTTTTAAAGTGTAGGTAAAAGGGCCACTGGTTTCGTCAAGTAAATATTCACTGTTTCCAGGCAGCCTTTTGGTTTTGAATGGTGTTATCATCAGTGTTGAATGTTGAAAAACATGTGAGACTGACACCAATTAAGGTTTGGCACTAAAACACTACTATGTGCTTCATATAACAGATTTAGTGAGAAGTC
The DNA here is from genome assembly GCA_008086565.1 of Thalassoma bifasciatum. Classification (NCBI taxonomy): domain Eukaryota; kingdom Metazoa; phylum Chordata; class Actinopteri; order Labriformes; family Labridae; genus Thalassoma; species Thalassoma bifasciatum. Next base: position 763,368 of record RPOG01000057.1, read on the forward strand.
AGATGTGCATGAGAGGACATGCTAGCGATGCAAAAGACATGTTGAGAGAAGGTAAAGGTAAATGCTCGAGCAAAGCTTTAGAGAATCAAGGCAGCAGGTGAAGCTGTTCTAATTGACTGCTGAATTGAAAAAACTCTATAATGAGAGCAATCTAATCACCTGCTGACATAAGCAAAGAGTGGTGGAAATGCAGTTGGGTTGTATTAAGAACTCCAATCTCATAGGATACCAAGCATATGAAGAGGTAGGCATTTTGCACTGCTGGAGGACTACTGAAGCAGCATGGTTTCCAGTGCCAGATGAGTTTTTCTTTGCTATATGCTCACATAATTAGCAATTCCTCAACTCAGGGAAATCTCATCATGACTCTCAAGGATAAAACCACTCAGCAGCGCTTTTTAACTGTGAAATAAAGTACAGACATTCATGTATCCCATGTTTCACATTCAGTTAGCTGGAGGATCGTTCAGATATCTCTCCATCCTACTGCACCGCGCTTGAGTATTGAGACAAACACAGCAAATATTACAGAATTCTGCTAAATAAACATTAAGACATTAACATTCACAAATATGGGATGCCTTCATGTATATATACAGCATCCCTAAGGGAGCTGCAGGGCTGATAGGAGTATAAAAAAAGCCTATGCCCTTTTTTATTTTTAGAGAGGCGAGCCTCTGCACAGATAAGTGACTATTGACCGGGTGGGTGTTCTCTTCAGCATAAAAATAATGTGATGTCAATTAACTGTTAATACAAATGTCTTGCCCTTTTTAAAAAAATAATAAATTTCTGATTTGACTCAGCAGTTAATATGCAGGCATTGTGTGCTTGCACGCAGGGAGGGTGTCGAGGGCTGTGGCTCGCTCTGCATGAAACTAACAACAAGATCATTTCAAAAACCACAACAGATGTATGGAAATGTGTAATTTCTTAGTCAATCTGCTGCACTTTGAGATTTCTTAATGACATAGAGTGATCGGCTTACTGCCTTTGTCATACATAGGGTAAGACGATTTGGAAAGTGTTTGAAATGACTTGTCATCCTTGTCATTTGTAGCTCTAACAGTCTATGGACGTCATTCCCATGCTGGATAACACTGTAAAGAGGACAGGTGGCAGCTGGGCCCATCAAAAGCTGCACAATGGCATGGAACAATGATGAAGCAGAGTCATTGACCACAAGGGAGTGGCATGAAACTGCTACCATGTCATTGCACAAAGCCGCCAGTCCATTCAGGCTTTTTATGACTCCTGGATGGGCGATCAGCCTTCACTCACTAACACAGGCTGGAAACAAGAGACAAGCCATCATAAAGTTGGGTTTTTGGACATCCTGCAAGCTTTCTGAGCTGTGTGATTTTTAATTACCGCTGTCACACAAATGCAAAATTAAAAGGTTAGAGTGAAATGTTGTTGAATAAAACTTAAAGTTATGGACAACCAAATAATAATAGTCAGCAACTAACAATACCAGAAAAATACAGCACCATGTTTCACACAGCATATAATGAGTCATGCCAAAACAATTCACTTATTTCATACATCAAAATTCCACAAACTTGGACCAGAAACTTTCACAACAGTTTCAGCTTTCGAGGCAAATATTTATCAACATAAGGTCATGTTTGGAATGGTTGCTATCAGCACATGGTAATGTGCCAATTCGAATAAAGGTCAAGATTTTGAATGAATGAATGAATAAGTACCTCCATTATCTCCCCTCTGCATGCTGTCTGGAAGTTAACTCTGCCTCCGAAGGTTTTTTTTTTTTGTCTTTAATTTGTACATATTTTGCAAGATTCTCATATTAGCTTTTAGAATCAATGCATTAATTTCTAGAGGATTAGTCTTCATTAAGATGGATTAACCTTCATTTTACATGCAATTAAGTCCAAGCACATTTTATTTACAGCAACAAGCCTGTACCCTGATCATAGTCCTGTTATCAATTATAAAACAATCCTGTTTCTTTACAGCACAGTGGATGTCAGAGGAGTGCAGGAGCAGCTTCCAGGATCAGTGTGTTCGTGTGAGATGCAATAAAGTGATAGAAGAAAACACAGCTTGCTTTAACTGAACTTTCATCCCATGGGGCTCAGCTGGCATCACCAGTGAGCTGTTTACATCAACACAACTTAAGACGCTTGAGGCACCATCATGGTCCTATCAGGGACAAATCACAGCGAACCACATTTTTACAATCAGAGGTGTGAAGAGTCGAAGCAATGACTGTAAAAATCAAGCATGTTGAATTCACCAGCATCTTCAACTCTGCTGCTGGAAAAGTGATATTTAAATGTAATCTAATGTAATGGAACACAATACTTATTCCATGATAAGCTATCAGTGTTGTACTAATGGAAGCAACAGCAATAAGAAAAGACCAAAGTATGGGTACGACTCCTCATTCATCCTCATTACTCATACTCTTGCTGTACAGACTGAGGTATGATGACAGCCTATCTTGGGGGTAAATGCTGTTTTACATCAATGCATCACTGACTCCAAATTGCAAGTGAATTGGTCATATCCCTTCTGGTGGTCTCCTTAGAGGGAGAATAACCCCGATCACATGAGTCATTCTGACTGTATGACGAGTTCACTGTCAAAAGCCACATATATCTTCCTCCACTTTTTGCCCTTTGTGCTTTTACCGTTGTCACATTGTTTCATTCTTGTTTCATACAATTGTTTTTTCTCTGTCTGTGTCACCGTTTTCTAACGCCCACATGCAACTCCTTATGTGAACACTGTTTGAAGCCCCTGGTTTACAGCAGCTAGCTGGAGGCATGAAGATGCTTGAAAGTGTCCAAAATAAGTCTTTGTCAGTGGGCAGCCATGACAATAACAGTTTTGAGCTTAGCCACAGCTTGCCGGATGTAGTTAGAGGTGCTGTGGTTCTATCTGTGTTGCATTGATTGCAGTGACACCTTTGGCTGGAATCTGAAGTTTTTGTTTTTTTGTTTGTTTTTGTTTTTTTTCTGAGATATAGCCTCTGTTTCCCATGAGCACCACCACCCACTATCTTAAGGATGTAACACTTTCCAAGGTATGCATTTGTTTTGAAAGCAAATGAATGGAGAGAAGATCCTCTTTTACACATTATTTTTTAACAGGATGTAAAGTGATGAGGTAATGAATATATTTGTGGTAATGCATCGCTATAATTTGGAATGTGACAACAGGCAAACCTGTACACTTAGATTGTGGCATAGTTAAGTGAATAGAAGTTGGGCAGACAAGCGTTACTCACAGCCTGGTGCAGACCTTAGGAGGTATAGAGGAGTCTATAGATGCGTTTCATTACAAGAATTACTTCATTACCTAAATACTGCAATGGAAAACGTTAATGGATTTTAAAATTTTCAAATTTCAATAAGTTTTTATGCTCTCATGAGGTGGTTTCTCAAAAGTTTTCAGATTGAAGTTTATCGCAAAAGTACAATGGAAAAACTTTTTTCACAAAAAAACGTCACTGGGAAGAAATAATGGATGCCTCTGTGAACTCCTTGGACACAATCCCCTAGCCACCTGCAACCCTGAAGAGGATAAACTGTAGAAAATGGATAGATAGATTGATAATTCCATTCCACATAAGGACTGAAGTACTTAAATAATTGTATATTATTTGTGTCTTAGTGGCGTCAGGTAAGATCAGATAATTATAACTTTTCGTCCCTACCTCTGTTAGAGTGAATTCAGTGAGTCATGCTGACATTTACTGTAGGTGATCTGTCTTATGTAAAACCGCTCATCCCTCTGTCATACCGCACAGTGGAGACATCACTGCTCATATTTCAGCAGCATGTCCACCAGTGAATGCAAGTTTTGTAAATAATATAAATTATTTACTTAGGAACCAAACTCACAAACTGTTATTTTTATGAGGTCACTCTCTTTATGAGCTGACTTTCTATTTTCCCTTATGTCCTGAGCTTGACACAATTTAAGTCCTCATAGAACACAACAACACTTGTGATAATTTTCTTTACAGGTTTTGAGATGACGCGTTAAAGCCAACATAGTGTGTGTACATGCTGCTCAGTTTTGTGAGGTTTGAAATAGATTAACTATATTTTGTCTATCACAACAGGTCTTGGTCTCTGATTTCTTTTATTTCCAAATTCAGATTTTCAGTCCTTTTTTTGGTGATGAACGGAAATGAGTGGGATGACAAATAAAGAAACAATCATGCAAGCATGTTGCCTAACATTCTCTTTGAGCATATATTACAATGAACCTAACTGAAAAATCCCCTCCATGTACACTTGACAGCAAGAAGTCTCGTAAAATAGTGAAACAATATTTGCTTGGGGAGAATTGCTTGGTGGCTCATGATACATAATACAGCAAAACTGGAAACATGATAAATTAATGGCCAAAGTTTACAACTACAGGTCCTCTAGAGGCCTGATTGGAAGGAGAAAGTCAACATATTGGCCTCTTCCTGTAATGGCTCTAGTCTTGTGGAGCTTAAAGTAGGTGAACTGATCTTAAATAACAGTGTTTTTCAAAACCAAGTGTTTCCCATCCATTGTTGTAAACCAGCCTTACGGTGCCTTTCACAGAGATGTGAGTCTGCACTCCCAAAACTGAATCTGAAATGCAAATATATGCATGACAAATGAGAAGAAAACTACAAACAGTTAGCACTTTGACACACCGCCTCAAAGAGAAAAAGCAATTGGTAAGAAAGGTGGTCGGGTGTTGAATGTGGGCGAGGGAGAAATGTTTCAATGTAATGCAATCTAATACAACACCAACACAAACTAAACTGTAGCTTAAAACATGCCCAGGTTGAGGCAACACTTTTATGACTCAACACACAATGAACATTAGAAACTTCACAAAAAGCAGAGCCGATTCCCAGGCTCTAGCATTAGATGAAATTACAATAAACTGTAGGTGTTCTTATTCATCTTCCCCTGGTGTTCAGCACAACTGCAGCCCTGGCAGGAGGTTTCATTCCTATCTCATGCAAACCAATGTATGACTCTAGGTTGGCGTCTATTTTCAGCTCAGTTAGTTAGTTCTGACCAAATTGTCTGATTGGACGAGAGACATTTCATAAGTCTTTATACGCAGCTTGACAGCTTTTATTTAAATTCCACCTCAGGTGTTTGAATAAACATTAAAAGATCCCAGAATCACACTTGACATGTCATCACTGGTTTCATAACAAGTGCTTGTATAAACATAAAGGTACATAACACAAAATAGCTGGTCTACAAAAGAGTATAGACACACAGGAAGCAGTGAGAGTGCGGTGAGCTGTTTTGGATGCTTGTCCAGTCTTGGTAAAGCTGGCATTTGTCTAAGCTGACACAATCCACACACAACGCTTTTGTGGAAGCGAGAAATAACCTTCACATTTGCAGAGTTTGTGTCCATCTGTCCAAACTACTGTATGCGAGGCTGTGTTTTGGAGTGTATAAAGCGTCGGTCAAACTATTTGTTAACAACAGAAGGTATTTTCATTCCTGTCAGGTTTGGGTGTAATTGCATTCTTTTTAGTGGTCTGAATTTGACACCCCATTTTCAACAATGACAGTACAGTAATTGCTTTGAGAAGTCGCAGCCAAGCTTTGAATGATATCAAAATACTAGGGCTCTCCCCACCCACCTCACTCTGCTCGGCATCCTGTCCATCTTCAATGAAGTGCTATTACCGACGCCTTTCGCTCACTCAACCATGAGGATTATTTGGAATTGCTCCACCATTGTCAGACCAACTGTGGTTTTTCTCCGGCATGGCTCCAGAGGAGCAAGGTCTGCTTTTGGAGTAATCAAAGAGACACATATTGAGTGTGGCAAGATGCACATCAATTTTCAAATTAGATTGTTTCATATTTGATTTTTTCACTGAACAAAAGAAGCAGGGAAATAACAATAATTCTGGCCTTTGTGCATTTAAAATTGACAGCTGAAAAGTGAACACATTAGACATTTATTTTGTTTGTTTTGTTTTTGGGTATTGTTTGTGATTTATCCTCATGAAAATTGATTGTATGAAACTTTGTAGAAACAGGACACTAAGGCACACTGTGTTCATACATGCGCCTTTTTCCTCAATGGTGGGTCAGGACATCATTTTCAGACAAATTAAGCTGTTTGATGTTTGTTGGTTGCTTAATCATGAAGGAAAGAGTTTCAAGATGAAAACTTTTGGTTTTAAACTCTGGGTCCATTTGACTTTTGGAAATAATTATTGGGTCTCACAGTTTTTGTTGGTTTAATCCAGTGTTCTATTCACGATTTGTATCATTTATACGCAATACAATAAAACAAGGATATACAGAAACTCAAACAAGCATGGCTCAGACATGTACATAGACAAATAAGGTGAGAAAAAAGTAAAGATTAAATGGACATTTCTTGTGTAGCTGTCACTCACTCAGTAGAACCCAAACACGCTCACGACAACTCATGTTAGCTTTGTCCAAATTGGCAAGAAATGGGTCCCGGATCGCCAAGAATTTCTTCATCAAACTTGTCCTCGGAAACCTGAGTTTTTCCGTTCATATGGCTGACATCATTTCAAAGATCCACTTTTGAAAGAAGGTTGGGAAGATGACTTCCAGTCCATCAGGATGAGTCTCTTAGCGATAATCATACCCACTGGAAGGGAGTGTTGCAAGCATGAAAAAAGACATTTCAGTTGACTGTGAGCAGCCAAAGATTGCAACTGTCACATCTAGACGAAAAGCTTATCATAGGTCTTAGAGTACCAATCAAATATTTTGAACAAAAATCCAATGAGGGTTTCAGAGTTTTTACTGGCAACTGTTGTTTTCTGACACATAATACGAAATAGATCTTCAAATAATCCGTCACCAATCTCATTTGCTATTTTACTGTAATATCTGAAGTAACTCACTAGGAGAGGTCATTAAAGTATTGGACTTTAAAAAGCAAAGGATTGTGGGGGGGGGGGGGGGACTTTCAATGAAGAAACAGGATCTAACTGTTAAATCAACAGCAATATATTTACAGTACAGTTTTAATCTGATGACCTCAGATGCAGTCTTTCATCTTAAATTTATTTAAGTTTGTTTAGTAATAAATGAAGCATTTGGACACATTACCCTTTTTCACTGGCGATGTAATTTTGGAAACCATACGTATATTATTCAAACATCCCAAGAATCTTACTGCCTGCTATCATCCAAAATTATGCCAGCACTGTGCCTTGGACTACAATTCATCATGGAATAATTAAAAATGAACTTAACTTGACACTTCACTTTTTCTGAAACACCACTATAGGGAGCAGTCCCTGTTTTCACTGAAGGGCTGGCAGCAGCAAATGTAATTAGATGGGGAGAATTCCTCCAGGTGTTTAATGGCTGCTCGCAAGGTCAGCACAGCCATGTTTAGGATGCCGTTCAGGCGTGAAGAGGAGGAGCTGGGCCCTGGTTGACTGCTGGTGTGAGCATTGCCCTACCCTCAGGTGACTCCCATGAGTCCCTACCCCACCTCTCTCTCTCTCCATTGTTGTAAATTTTGACAGCAAATCACAGGGGAGCATCGTCTGTCCAAACGCATTATAAGCCCTCTGTCTGGGTTATCGAGAGAGAGGCTGCACTCCTGCTTCCCTCCTAACATTCTGGATGTGATGTATAGACGATTCAACGAGATTACAGATGCATCCTGGCAAATACAACCAACCAGACTGATTAACCTTGAAGACCCGGAGCTCAGTGCAGCAAGGGAGCGTGAAGAACACCAGTGTCGAAACATAAATGAAAAAGACCTGTTGAAGGAGATGGAAAAGGCCGGGCCCTACATGATGGGGGAAGGAAAGGTGGGGAATCTAAAGTGAATTCTTAAGCAGTTTGTTTGGTTCTGCCTTGTGGACGGCACTCTAGAGAGAAGCTTCCCATCTGTCCCATTCTCACCTTGGCCAGTGCTTGCCAGCTTGTCACGTTTGAGTAGTTGCTAAGGGACAAGTCCACTGAGGCTCTGTCATAGACCACAGAGAGCACAACCCGATCATCAATCACTCACCACAGGGACCTTTTTCTAATGATGGCCAGAGGTCTAAATTCATCTGACTGGGATATAGTATGAAGGGAGCATCTGGTTGTTTGTAACCACTTAACAAATAAACAATCCTAGATGTGATTTGTTACTACATATCTAAAGTTTGACAATCAATTTCACTTCCAGGACCAAAATTTCCAGATTTAAGGTACAACTTTTCCTTACTTAATTTTCAACAATTGAGGCCCAATATTTTGAGCTTGATGAATAATATTTTCAGCAACCCAGTCAGTTAATACTTTACTTTTTGGAAAAAAAGCTTTTACTGTGACTTTGAATTATTCTTAGCAAAGAAGTTCAAACAAGTGCTGACACCAGGCAACAAATATTATACACTTTAAGCATAGATATATCCAACCAGATTTAGCAGAGCAGAGGCGGAACAAATGATGAGTCAACTTAGCATAGGGAAGATCGAGCGGGACATGAAGCCACCTAAAGAGCCAGAGACTTTAAAAATAAAACGAATCGTGTCAAAACCAGATCAAATTTAGCTTGACCATAACAATAAATGGACACGATGAATAGCCCCTGGCCAGGAGTCAACAGGTTTGAGGTTTTACAGCCCAGCATGAATGAAAAGAGACTCATCAATGAAGTGGGAAGCGTGGGAACTCTTTGGTTTTGTAACTCCAACTGTCTGTTACTCAGGTGACTTGCTGGACTGAACATGCAGCTGGTGTGAGTTGACAAATGCAGTCAACGTACAACTCAGCAGGGTCGAACTACAGATGCATCAGGTGTATGTCAGACATAAGAGACTGTACAAGAGTAAAGTATGTGCCATCCAGTTAATGATGATAGTTAACGATGAAACAGGCAGGGAAAAGACAAACCCTTTGCGGCTTGCAGCAGTACTGGGTTAAAAATATGGCTATTAATGGATTTTTCATGTTTTTGGTGGTATTCTATAGCACTGAATGTAAAAATAGTAGATTGTGTGGTTTCAAAGTATGTGTTATTGAAAAGCACTGAAAGTATAGAACATTTTGTGATCTTAAGTTGTTTTCTTTGTATATTATCAGTTTGCACAATTTTCTCTTTGTTTTTTGAAATCCTGTGGAATCGTGGTGCCTTAGAAAGGCATTGCTGCTGATGTAATACAGTTTAACACCATATCTTGAATACAATTTGACTTTAAAATGACACAATGTTCCTTAATCTTGAGATTGTGATTCACAGTCTGCTTCAATTTGTCATCCCAGTGGCCTGGAAACTAACAAGGGACCAGAGGCCATGAACGTATGTAACAGCATTCTGCTAAGAGACTAATGGAACTCATGCTGAATCACCTGTGAACATGGTGAGATAATTGCCATTTGGGAGACCCAAAGAGGATGTGGTGTTAATAAAGCCAGAGGAGCCTGAGGTCTGTCTCCGTCTGGTAATTGAAGAGTGAAATGCCATGCGACTTGGCCACGCATCAGGTAAAGAACCTACAGGTTTATTCTCAGGCCCCATTGTGAGGAAGTGTGAGATTGCTTGGTTTAACAAGAGGTCAATTATAATGGAGTTGTGCTAAGGTTGTCACCACAAAGTGCATAATAAGGGGGTACTGCTGGGCTAACCGCTAATCCATAGCTGTGCACTTAACCGTGCCAGGGAGCCATGGAGTGCAGTTCAATGCGTGCCCATGGTCTGGGTCTAAACCCTGGACCTCTGAGTATTAACACCGAGTGTGTGTCTGTGTGTGAGTCTGAGTGTGTGGGGGAGCACGAGTGTAAGGATGATCCCCATCGAGAAACACCAGCTGTCACTCAGGAAGCTTATAAACACAGTATTAGCATCCAATACAGGTGAATGTCAGCAAAAGCTTGTCTTAAAAGCCACCTTTAATCAGCGAGCCATCCTCCTGGAGATAAGTCGGCTTTGATGATATTAACTTCACTCAGCACATCACAAACAGGGCAAGCCTTGTGTGTGAGGACTTGGACATTTATTACCTTAATAATACGGGGGAAGGAAGCTTGCTTAGAGCATTGATATGCAGGATCCTCTTACTGTTCAAAGAGTATTAAAAATGCACATCAGGGAACAAGGGCTGGAGTCTAATTTGAGAAGGGGGGCTGGATGTCAGATGTCTCAGTTCAAAGAGTGACAGAAAGACTGATGAATTTTCTTCACAAACATTTTCATCTGGACAGTTCTTTCTTTATATTTGAACAGTGCAATAATTAAGGCTTCTGATAGGTCGGGGTTTTATTTACAGTATCATTCGCCAGGTTGTTTTTGGCAGCCATCTTTAGAATCAACTGACAACCACTTTTTCAATGTTTAAGGAAATTTGGAGCTGAAAACGGAAAAAACAGTCATCACTGAACAAGTATGTTTTTTCTTATCTTTGTTTAAAGGTGTGATGAGTGTGTGCAGATGAATAAGTAAACAATGAGTGGCTGTTTCATGCTCGAGGAATTTGTGAGGAATCTGTGAGGAATATGACAATCTGCAGGATAATATCATGGAATACAGGATGGACTCATTAGCTACTGACATGTTTGATTAAAATTCAGGGAAGCATCAGACAAATGAGAAGTACCACTAATTTTGTTTAGTTATAATTAATCTTGGGGCATTGTTTCATTGCAATTTTAAAGGAAAGCTACGTATATCAAACCGGGTGAAATCTTTCCAGGGAGGTATCAGCTTATGAGCATTTCACCCACTTTCAAAGGTCAGTGTGCATGGACATATTGTCATAACTTAAACAACTACAGTGTATGTGTTTAAGAATCTAATAACTTCAATTTCCTGGACAGTTTTTTTTTACTTTGTTGTCATGCCACTCTGCTCGAACATTTATATGTTCTTCTTGAATGTCTGCATGATCCTCACACATAGGTGTCTGATCTGTTTCCATGTCCAATCTCTACCCTGCAGACTGCATTACCACTGTGAGCCTACAGCCAAATCAGAGCAGCACATCTGCCCACACAGGTCCATGGCAAGGTCTAGTACCCAGCAGCACAGTGCCAAATTGCCAACTGTGCTACACAACTTTCTGCTTCTTACTGCCTGGGACATGACTTAAATCAGCTCCAGCTGAAAAACCTAGATGTTAGACTTGTCATCCTGTTTGGGAGAAATCCGGCCCGTCAGCTTGGGCTCAACATCCTACTGACTGCAACATGCCTCCCCTTAAATTTGCCTTACATAAAGCAGTGTAAATGGGTCAGAAGCCTGCAGGAGATGAGCTGTAAAAAGCTGGAACTAGAGAGGTAAACATGGATCCCTCACACAACCGCCCATTAAGTAGTTCTGAGAAAACAACACAATGCTGTGGAGTCTTAAATGTGTCCAAAAACAATCAAAATTGAGCAACACTTACATGTTGGTTGAATAGAAATTGATTGCACAACAAATGAGTCACAACAAATTTCAAAGGTCATTTTCCCACAATTATGTGTGTGTATGTGTACAGATGAAGCAAGTCTTTCACAAGTCTTTGTGTTCATGTGTGGTAAATTTCCTCTGGTGATGCATGAAGTATTAACCGGATGCAGGCGGTGTGAGTTACCAAACATTACTAACTCTGGCCAGACAGATTGCATTATCCAAGGTTGTGTAGCTGGAGGTTTGTGCATGTCAACATTTTGCTACTCACTGTTTTATGCTTGGGTTTGGTCCAAGCACAACACTTTTTTTGGACCTTTTTCTTGTGCGGCTGCAGTGTCTCATAAGGCAGCAGTGAGCTGGATCTGTTGATTTCCTGTGCTGCTTTGACTCACACACATCCTGACCTATTTTCCAACATGTCAACAGTATCGATCTTCCTGCTCACCCCAATGAGGAGGATTTAGCCTGTTATGAGACTAAATTAGATTCTTGTCAAACAGTCGTACAAGTACAGTGACTCAACCATAACAGTCACAGGAATTTCACAGGGAAAAGAAAAAGAAATCTGAGACTCTTATATTATGGGAAAGGAGGAAAGAAAAGAACTGAATTTCTTTGAAAATGCATGAATAGTAGAAGACAGTAGACAGCAGTATGGTGCTTGTTTTCTTGTGCTCAGGCTGTAATTTCAGTCATTACAACTGTTTTTTTCTGTTCCCAGGACACAATGTAAAGGTTAGACTTGCTGTGTCTCAGCCCTGGCAAAAAGGCTTCATTTTACAATTAGTGCATTTGAGCTTTGAGATGCGTCAGTGCTGCAATTTGTGCTCTCTTCAAACAATAAACAGTTAGCACCCTTGAACTTATACAAACTGCAGGAATATTTCGTTAGTGCTGGGTTGGACCCTCTTTTGCCTTCAGAGCTATTTCAATTCTTGGTGTCATAGATTCAACACGGTAATGGAAACATTCCTCAGAGATTTTGCTCCATATTGACATGATAGCTTCACACTGCGTCAAATTTGTTGGCTGCATATCCATAATGAGAATCTTCCCTTTCACCACATCCCAAAGGAGCTGTATTGGATTCAGATCTGGTGACTACGGTGCCTGTTGTGTAGAGTGAACTCACTGTCATGTTCAAGAAAGAAGTCTCAGATGATTTGAGCTTTGTGACATGGAGCGATATCATGCTTGAAGAATCCATCAGAAGATGGATACACTGTACTCTCAAAGGGATGAACATGGTCAGCAAAAATGCTTAGGTAGGCTGTGGACTTAAAACCATGTTAAGTTGGTACTAAGGGGCACAAAGTGGTCCAATTTTGGTGAGCCTGTATGAATTGCAATGTATGAACCTCAGTTTCGTGTTCTTATCTGACAGGAGGGTCACCTAGTGTGGTCTTCTGCTGCTGTAGCCTGTCTGCTTCAAGGTTGGTCCATTGTAGAAATAGTAAATGATTATTTGAGTTAGACCAGCCCGTCTAGCACCAAAAACCATACTACCTTCAAAGTCACTTAACCCTGTATGACCCAGCATTGTGATATTACAATACCAGATTTCAGATAATTAGATATCCCCAACCATAATTGCTTTTTCCTAATGGCCACATTAACATAGTCAGTGGGTCCTATTTTTTTAAAGTTGCAGTGCTGCCGGATGGCTACTGTGTTAATAGATAAAGCCATCAGGCCGCAAATGAACACAACCTGCAAACACCAACAGGTCTTCACCATGTCGACAAGCTTCAGTGCATTGAGTTGCTGTCATCTGATTAGCTGATTAGATGTTTGCGTTAAAGATAAGTTGAACAACTTTACCTAATTAAGCAGGTAGACTTTGATGAGTAGTCTTTGGGCACTGAGTGAGATGCATACACCACGCTGGGCCCTCACCTCCTGTCTTACCTTTTCAGTTTCTACCTGCTCTGTGCTGGTAATATCCCTCACCCTTAGACGCAGGATCATTGGTTTCTGCAGGCCTAACTACAGAACCCTATCAGATTAGCTGGTCTATCTCTTGACCAATATGGGGTCTCAGTATCTCCCAAAACCTATAATGAGAAAAGCAAGATTGAATTTGAAACTCAGTATGACGGATTAGTGTGCAGCCCCAGAGTTTTCTCACCTCAAAGATGTGTAGGATTTGAGCTGGAGGGGGGTTTGGAGGTGGGTTTTCTATGATGACCTACATTTCTCCAAAACCGGTTGTAATGCAGGGACTTAGGACATGGGCTATGTCTAATAATGTTGCAGCCTCCAGAAATGGAACTGGCATGTAAGGAGGATTCAGTCAGCACTAATTTACCAGAGTTACAGGAAGAGGAGAAACAGGCTGTTTTCAATTTGTTTGGATCTGCTGCAACACCAACTTTAATGCCACAGTGATCGACTTTTTCCACCATTTAGGTGATGTTATCAGATAGAAGACTGTTTTCTTATCGTCTAATTTACTGTATTCTTTCTCAAACAGACAGACTATGCATGCACATACCAACACTTCCACACACACTTCCACACACACACACACACACACACACACACACACACACACATACACACACATCAAAACTCATTCACTACTTCTAAAATCTGGCCTTGAGCTCTGTCAGCCCTGCAGCACATCATGTTGATAAGCAGAGGAACGCTGCTATCAACATGGCCCCTCTCCTCTCCAGAGGAAGAATTGCCAAAATATGAAAAATAACACTCATTTCCATGAATAATAGACTACACTTTGCACACACACACACGCACAAACAAGCATACCTCCTTTATTCAATAAATAATCAAGTAGTTAGTGTTGCCTAGCAACCACACCATCACTACCTGCATTGTTTTAACACATTGAATGATTGGCTACTGGGCTCAGAGTCCCATTGCGCCAAGTAGAATGTGAAGGTCCGCGTTCAAGTGATTTTCTTTGGTCTGCACCAAAACTGCCTGCAGCGAAGTGAGTTTTTAAACCAAAGAAAACTTGAAAATAAAAGGAAAATGTGGTGCTGTTCTCCCTGAAAAGTCAAACTAGCTCAATTCTCATGGGTAAATACATTGAAGACACAAGAATCAGACACTTTGTACCACCAGTCAAGTTGGAAATGCTAAGTAGCGGTGATGATACCATACCCCGCAGTCATACTGTTCTTACTTAGAAATAAAAGCCCTGAAAGATTAAGACTCTTTAATCCAATGGGTATTTAATTTGATAAGCACACCCAAATTAATACCTTATTCTTACCTCCTTCTTTGGGTAAGACTCACAAGTATTAGATCAAATGATTGAAAAGTCTCTTCACACTGGGCTCTCTGTGCTTCAAAAGCGTGCATGAAAACCACAGTATCAGTCTCCCCATTGGTGCGAACAGCAGCATGAAGGCGGACCTTTGGCACGCTCTCAAATGCATCCTGTGCCCTTGAAAATCAAGAATGGCCTGTTCACGCAGCAACTTATCTCCCAAAGTGAAGCTGACGTCTAATCAACACCTGCAACCCTTTTCCTTTGCCGCGCGTCCAAGTGAGACTTCAAAAGTTGTGCCAAGCCACATGCTTCCCGCTGCGTGTGAGACAGCAGTGGTGAAAAAAGAAGAGAGGGAGAGAGAGAGAGATTTCTTATCAAAGCAACAAAGAGAAGCTGTTATTTTCCCCTCCCATACGCATTGAGTAGAACTTGTGCCATGCTGTTGGATTGTATAGGTTAGATATCCCTTTTCCTCCCCTGTGCTTTCAGAGGTAGAGCATTAGTTCCTGTTGCTCATGCAACATGTGGTTTGTCTGAAAAGCTCTGCACATGATTCACTCCTCTCCTGGCCTGTGAAATGCACACATTCTTTGTGTCATTCATTTCTCTATTGAACATTGTGAAAGCAGCTGTTGGCTCGCAGAGCATTGTTATCTTAGAGGCAAAAAATGTCTGCAGTCATATCAGTGCGCACCATTATCTGCACCTTGAGATCCTATTGCAGATGTCGGTCATCATGTTGCCATGGCCTGTGCTATTAATGGGCCACACCGTCTTTGTCGACAGTCAACAGTGGAGATGAATACAGTCTTTGTCAAATAGGCTCAGCGTTAAGATGGTGAAAGGAGCTTATCAGTCTGGTGCTGCTTGCTTGTAATAATCAATTACAGGTGACTATGAGTGACCTTGAAATGTATTGAATCTGCAGAAATACAATGAGAGGATTTGAATTGCGCACACCTGTGTAATACTGCCAAGGATTCTCGATGCACTGTGCTGGAAAGCGGCTGAATAAGACGGCTGTGTGTGGATATATTTTTCTCCTGCCCAAACCTAATATCTTCCTGAAATGCATCGTCTCCCCTGGTCTTATCTCCCCCTCCCCTTTCTCTCTCTCTCACTCTCCTCTCCCTTTGCTGTAATTGTCAATGAGAAGCTTTTGGTGTTGCTGTTCCACCGGCAATAGCATGCAGAACGTGTATCCATCAATCTGTTCAGTTCTCCCTGAGCAGTTCCCTCGCTGAAATCCGTTTAGGGCTTTTCTTATTGAGTGGAGTGTAGTGGAGTCCTTCTGAGGCCGCAGCTCTCTAACCTAGTTCCCCCCTCTGTGTCTTTTCAATGAGCCCCTTCCCACTTGTGAATACATGTGCTCGCCTCATAGAAACAGCTGAAAAGCTGATGATGGAGGAGGCTGAGTTTAATTAAGTGTGAATATTCCACTATAATCTATTCAGGCAGGAGATGGCGCAAGTTATATTTCCTAATGTATGTCTTAATGTCTTTTAATAGCAGCTTACTCTTTCTCTTTTTTTTCTAACCAAGGGTTCTAGTGTTGAATGAAAACTAACTACATCAGTGTCTGCACTGAAGCAATTAGTGTCAAATAAAGATCACTCAGCTACAATATATTTTTTGTCAGTGACAAGGCCTTAAAATGAAAAGAAAATAGCGTGCACAGCAAACACATGCTCACAAAATCAGTCACAATACCAATATTTGAAAAGGTCAAAAGAAAAGTGAAAATTTATTCAAAGGCAGATGCTTTACAAGGTAGACAAAAACACACTGCCAATGTCTATCTTAATATCAGTTTGGATGGCTGCAAAGTTAACTTTGGTCAACAACCTTTATTCTCAAAGAGACCTCCTGTTGTGATTAAATGTTAGCAGATGTCAAAAAAAAACACTGAATTGGAAAGACTGAACTGCACCAGATGCTTCTGCAGACCAGCTCCACCCTGTTGCGTGCAGGTACTCGTCAACTCACACTGGCTATGTGTTCAGTCCGGCAAGCCACACAACCGACAGACAGCATGTTGGACTGTAAAACCTCAAACCTGTTGACTCCTGGTCTAGCTCCACTCAATACCTCAGTTTAGTCAAACTGAATACCATCTGTTTTTGACAAAGTTTGTTTTATTTTGAAAGTCACAGGTTCTTTTAGGTGGTTTCCAGGTGCGACTTCCTTTCCTGCTTAATCCCCTTAATTGACAGGTCACAGCCCTGGCATCTAGGAAAAATGGGATTGCTGTGCATCACTTATGACCTGCCAGACTAGACAAGCAGCCAGACCACAACAGATAGTGTGAGTTGACACATTGACTTGAATGGAAACCTGTCTGATGCGGTGCCATGACAGGGCAGAGCGGGACCACCGACGCATCCGGTGTATTTCACCCATTAATCTAGTAGGCATGTTTTTGGACTGTGGGAGGAGGCCAGGGTACTGGGAGAGAACCCACGGGTGCACGGGGAGGACATGCAAACTCTACACAACAGAGCACACCTTGCTCAAACTGGGATTCGAACCAGTGACTGTGAGGCAACAGCGCTGACCGTTAACCGCCACCTTATAGCCCCACCACCAATAATCGTACCTTCATCTATGCAGTATCTTAAAAACAAATGTTTTCAAAATGCTTTGATTGTTATAAACATAGTACAGAATCAGGGCATGACAAAATGGATATTTTGCAGAAAGAGATAAGTAGCAGTAGTGTGAGTGAAATATTGTAAAGACATAAATAATTAGTCTATATTTCAAGATATCGCATGAGAGAATAGTTGAAAATTTTATTTATAACCTATGGATCATTTGACATATCTGGCCATACTATCTTAAAGAAAGATGTTAAGTACCCCAAACCTCATTCCTCCTGTCTCATTTTGTTCCCTTAAAGCTACAAGAAGGAGCTTTCATATTGTTTTAATTTGACCTCCTTGCTGAACTTGCCCGTGCGTGTATAAGTAGCGTTTTCTGACGAAAAAGAACAAATCCCATCCCTCTTTATTTTTAATATCTAACATGCAACTTACCATAAAAATGACAGGAAGAAGGTTTCAGCTATGTGATGTGTATTGCCTCATCTGACGCCGAGCCAGCGGCGGCAGGGACAGACATTGAAACAACTACATTAAAATAGCCAACATCCTGGCTGATGGCTCTGCTTTTTAAGGTAATGAAGAGGGGTCACGATTTGTTTCAGACTGTTTCGTAACGGTCTACAAACCTCTCTCTGGAACTCGAAAGGCAACCTTATTGGCTGAAGTGTTGAACACAT
This sequence comes from Thalassoma bifasciatum, assembly GCA_008086565.1. NCBI lineage: Eukaryota > Metazoa > Chordata > Actinopteri > Labriformes > Labridae > Thalassoma > Thalassoma bifasciatum. The sequence continues at coordinate 781,265 of RPOG01000057.1, forward strand.
AGGGGAGTCATTCTTACAAAAGATTACACAATGACTCACTTTGAATGTCAACACTTCTTCACCTTTTTTAAGGAAACTTCATTTGTAATGCAGTAACAGAAATAAGCTTAGACTTACTGAAGACTTAACTGCATGTTACCAACAAATGCAGCAGATAAGAAATAAACAGGCGTTCTTACAGTATAAAAATGTTGCCAAGACACATTGTTACAGCACAAATAATCAGCCAAACAAAACTTTTCTGACTTTTGGTGCTAAGTTTAATCAAAGGTGTGGTTTTCTTAATTAATCTGGCAGTCCTCTCCTTACACATGTCAGGAATGAGCTGGAAAATCTTTGAATAATGGAAGAATATTGCTGTTTATGTCAAGACTCTCACCCCTGTCTTGAGGGACTTGTTTACTTGCTTTAGTGCACCACCCACAGATGAAGGTGGCTGTAATTGGGAATCACTGTTTGTTGTCATGGTTCCCGTCAAAATACATTTTACACAACAAATGCATTTTTAAATGGAAGGAGACATAACGGGTTGTTCAGACCTTATCTTACTGTGTTGCCTTAATCGTTGTGTCAGTGACTATCATAGCTTTGAACATACTGCATGCTGAGAGGAACATAAAGTGTGCCGTCCACGAGATGGTGAAATGCTGAGTTTTCATGTTGTATCACCATCCAATCTGTGCTCATCTCCACCTCCTCAGTCAGTATGAAACATACAGAAAGGTACTTTACTTTGCTGTTCACATTTCAACAACCTACTCAGAGCCCTTTATGTAACCAATATGCTCTATACTTGTCTTTCAGCTGTTAGGCCTTTATTGCAATTACTCATCTCAGTTTTTCTCCGGTAACTTCACTGTTTTCACTGAGAGATTTAAAGCGTAGTGAGGCCTCTATGAAATCTGAATATGAATAAACTTCTAACAAGGTAGAGAATACAAGATGTAAGGTGTGCGCAGGATGATATTCCAAAATTAAGCGCAATTAACTGATGCTTAAATTTTTGTGAAACAAAATAATCTCATTTATATAAAGCTCTGTTTTTTTTCCCAGGCTTTCTGTACTTACAGAAAAACAGCAATGATGTAGATTAGTTGCTTGCAAGGTAAGATTGTTTGAAAAGAAGCTCATTAAAATAGCTGCACCGTTGAGCAAGAATAATTGTAAGTCTTGTTGCAACGGAAGACTTTGATCCAATTAAGCGTGATATCAGCAGTCTGAGGTAGACAGAGTTTTTGCACTCTATCTGAAAATCCAGTCTCTGCCGTAAATTGAAGAAAATGAAAAAATGGGTTCCACCATCTGTATTTGTCCCAGACCCAAGGATCAAAGGAAATTTTATATATGCAGCTCTGGTGTCTGAATAAAGTGTAGTGCTTTTTTCATCTTGGAAGATAAACATTGTGGGAATGGTAATGCGTGTTTTTCTGATGAAAAATAAAAACTAGTCCAGGAACAGCCTCCAATAAATCCACAGAAAGCAAATGTATTTACCTAGCTTAAATACATGTTCCCTCTAAAGTAAAGTGGCAATTTTGATGTTCGAATAGTTAGAGTGACTACTCAGTTGTTGGGGTAATTGGGGCTGGAACATCAGCATTAACATTTGCAGAGGCAATACTTCTTGTAAATCAGTGATTTCTCATTCAGCCTGAGTTTTCCTGGATCAGACAAAAAGCTGTGGAAGACGAAGGCAGTGACCTTAGAAGACACAAACAAGGTGCAGGATGAAGCGCTGGGTTAACTCCTGAGAGTCACCGTGTTTTGATGGCAGTCTGATACACAAACAGGATTGACCTTGTGCCCCTTATCTGCCCTGGAGTGACTACTAAGAGCAACTTAATCATGAAAAACAAACATCAACGTATCCTTCTTGTGCTGCAGAGGGTTGAAAAAAGTTGCTCTGCTACAGCGAGGCTTAAGTTTTTTTTTGTTTGTCTGGCTAAGAGCTGCATCGGTTCAGACCACTGAAAGAAATGCAGAACCTGCACTGGTGAATGGGTGAAAGAATGGACTAATTATTCTATCAGCAAGATAACAAACTTTTTTTAAAATGAGAAAAAAACAGGAGGTTGAAGCCAAGTATCCAGAGACAAAATGCACTCAAAGATCAGAATATTTAGTCGCAGTAAGTCACAAAGGTCAGATTGGTGTAAGATTTTCAGTTAAGTTTCAATGCTTCTTTTAACAAGGTCCGCAGCACTTAGCAGCCAGACCTTTGTTTACTCCATAACACAAGATGAAATCAGACCATTGTATCGCGTTTTTACTGGATGGCTGGCTATATATGTTGCAATAATTAAAAATACAACTCAAGTTCAAAGCACTCATTTTGAAGGCTAAGATAATTTTGAATGTTCACATATAATATGACAGGAAACTTATTTTTTTATCCAATTGTTGGTTCTTACTGAGCGAAAAAGCCAACATATTGATACTTGAATTAAGCTATATGTTTACCCATTAATTATTGGCACTACTGATTGTAAAACAGGTTTAAGTGACCATTTTTCCTGGATTTAAAACTGCAAGTAGGACCAAAGGCTGGTGGTGCTGACTCTGCGAATTGCAGGTAATTCAAATTTGATCAATTGTTTTTAATTTATTGGTTAACTCATAATGTTATACCATGTGGTTGGTTTTCACTCTGGGAATTTACCCAGTTTCACCTTTGGAGGCCTCTTAAAATGCAAAAGTGGAGAATTTTGTCCATTTCTGATGTCTCGGTGTTGCAGCAGCCCCTGCCGCTTGACTTTTCTTCCCCTTCCTCTGCTCTTCTGGCGTTCCTCTGTGAGCAGTGGGCCCTGTAGTGCTCGCTGCTTCCTTGCTGTCTCTCCATTAGGCGCCTAACAGAGCGTTGGGCTGCGGCTGCTCTCTCCCTCAATGCCTCCATCTCCCTGTCGCCCTTCAGGTCTCATCGCCCTCGCAATGGAGGATCCATCCGCCATGATCCCAGGACACATACTGTCCTCCATTACCCATCCTCACAGCCCGTTGCATTCACATCCCACGACCAGGGCCCATGCATGTACACCAAACCATGTTTGCATGTGTGTGGATTGTGTGTAGAAGTGTGTATGGGGGTGTATGAGTGACTTTGCTGGGCAAAACCAAGGACAGTAAGTCATATCTGGTTACACAACTGCAACACCAATGTGCGCACACACACACACACACACAAACAAAAGGGACAGAGAAAGACAGAGCTGAGTAAAAGATCAATAGGCCATTTCAAAGGGTTTCGTTTTTAGCCTGGATGAAGTCCATCTGTAGATTCCTTACTCATTAAATGAATGAAAGACCTCTGGCAGTGACAACTCATACCTCCGAGTCACCACATAAACATTGAACATCTGCCATAGCAGCTCCCAAGCTGATCATTAACATTGTTGAATAGTTTGTAAATAGCATGATTGCAAAGAAATACTACGCCTAAAAGGCAAACATTTTTAATCCACTCAATCAAAAAACTTTTTCAGATTTTTGGAAACATCTTGGCCTGAAGGTTTTAAAAGTATAATACATCAGGAATCCTGACAGAGCCAAGTTGTATTGACTTGTCTGATTTGTTGTGGTTATTTTTAGTTTTGTTTGCACATAGATGTACAAATATGAATTATTAAGTAACATCTCTCAACATTTACTCACTAACAAGGTCTTTTCGGGGGTGATATTTGTTGTAATTACTGATGTTTTTCCTGCTTGATTTGACAGATTCATCTTCTTTGGAAAGTTTCTGCTCACAACAGTGACTATGAATAATCAGACTCAGTTTACAAAAGACTGAAAATTACAGAAGAACTGTAAGGCTTGTCTTATTCAAATTGCACCACTTTGCTTTGCCCGGCCCCAAAACTGAGATCAAGCTGTAACATCACTAAATGTTGTGCTCGTCTCCAAAGGACGCACTAGTACTTTAACTTGCCAGTAGAGTTGTCACAACACCCAAAAAGATTTTTGTAAACAAAACAGCAGCTCTTTATTACTTGGTTCTGTTCAAGTGTAAGTAGCTATTTTCCCCTTAGAACAAGCCTCGTCCTACTTCCTTTTCACAGTTAATGTATAACTGATCAAAAATCTCTGCCATGGAAGACGACTAAAAAGGTTGTTTTGGCAGCATGCAATTAATTACTTTTCCCCAACACCTATCCTCCAGCATTAGAAATCCGCATAAAAGAATAACAACAAAAAATTTCATCTTTATGCTGATGGTCCTGTTTGCTTTCATAGCTGTAAAAGATGCATCTATATAAATTTCAGGCAGTTGCATACCCAGCTAAGCTCAAAGCAGCTTTAAGCACTGCATATACTACCCTTGACTTTGAAGGGAAAGCCTTAATTTTCAGCTCAAAGAAAAAGATGAGTGTAGGAGTAAAATTTTGAAATAGAAAGTTCATTTGACATCTGGAAAAAAAAGGTGAGATTCAATCTGAAAATACTCCTTGAATAATACAAGGTTATAAGCATTTTCTTTTTTCCTTCCAAGCTGTATCATGCACAATTTTGAGTCAGAAAAATGACACAAAAACACAGAAGAAAAAGTTCTTCCTTCAAAAGGTTGGCAGACTATAGGTTAATAGTTTGGCTTGCTGAGCAGCACAGAAGGTTGGTGATATTTTTCAGTTTCAGGTGAATGCAAAGGCTAACAATAGTCTGCCTGGGGACACTGGTGGCTCCCGCATGGCCACGGTGTTGCCAAGTGCTACATAACCTCACTCCTAACTGTACCTGTCTGTTTACTGCTTGAAAAAGTTAGAGCAATGTGTTAACACTGAAATGTCTGAAAGAACATTGTGTTTTGGTGCTGTGATATATATTTACACACACTATGCATAATGTTGATCTCATTTCAGCCTGTTACAGTAAAGAGTTATCACACAAATAATTACACTGCTCTCTTAAAAAGCATTCTTGCTTTGTTGCATCTGTTGTTTTTAGATAAGATATTCTTCTTGTTGATGAATGAAGCACATTTGCAAAGCAAGCAAGAGATCTCCATCTTACCCCGGCAGGCAGCCACTTTTTTAGTATTCAAAGCCTGGTAATGATGCATACATAACCTTAATGTATTGGTGAGAATATCATATCACCCTGTTAACATCACTTAGTGGTAAAAATAGATCATTTAAATGTGGCACACTGCTAATTTCTTGATGAAACATAAAAATCAAAATGTGGCGTCTCTGCGACTGTAAACATCCATCCTCGTGCCTAAAAGCTGAGACTGAATGAACACATCAAATGAAAAGTGAGAGCAGCTGTGGGAAGAGGAGAGGCGGCTGGAGATGGAAATGTGAGTGGCAGATAGACGGGGAGGTAGACTCGCAGACAAGTGGGTGTGGAGAAAAGTCACACAAGCATGAGGAATTGCATAATGGCTGGGGAAGAAGAGGGGGACGAGAAGGCCTCAGCAGGTGGGTGGGGGGTTGGGAGCTCTTTCCTGTGAATTACCAGCTACATTGGCAGTGGCAGCATGCTAATGAAAGGAATGATAAGACAACAGAGCAGGAGTCAAGAGCCAAGAGCAAGTCCTCTGCTGAGGCATCATTTCTGCAAACCTTTTTCTCCCCCATTTAAAAGTGATGACAGAAGACCTCTATCAGGCCTTTGTAAAGCTGTACCTGCTACACGTAGGGCTACACATCAAATGAGCGCAGTTTAATAGAGTCTGTACAGAGCAATAGAGGGGGGTATGGGCTAAAAGGGTCCTTAAGGGGAGGAGAAAGGTCATCCATCCTTGTATGCATTCCTCTTTTTACTACATGCGTGTTGCCTGTAAGTGCAGCGGCGATGTTGGTGGACAATCGTGGACATAAAACAGTCCACGGCTCGAGAAAATCAATAACAGTGATTGAGACCGTTTACTGTTCCATTATTCCAGATTCATGACCTACCACCGCCCCATGCTGTTGTTGCCCCCCAGGCTAAGACTCATTGTCACTCACATTCGCTCATTAAGTGCCAATCACACAGTTCTCCAGGCTATAATTTTGCCAGCACTCGGTGGCACTGCAGATGTCCCGTAATGATCCCCTTCTCCTACTTCCTGCATAATTCAAATGTAGGTGCTGTGTGCAGAGTTTACCCTTGACAATGAACTCTGCCTCTGTGTAAACTGGGTGCAAAACTGGGTCAACCTTCATTTTCTTTCTACTGTTTGGTTTTCATTGTTGGCTGATTGAACAGGTAAAATGATGCATCTGCAGCACCTTTTTGCATTTTCCTGGGATTTCACCTGAATGAAAAGTAATTTGTTTTCTGTGTGCTGGCTACATTTCACCTGAACGGATGACGAGCTTTATAAGCCCTGGAAAATAGCAGCGAAAGCTCCTGTGTTAATGACAAATAATCCAGTTAAAGGCCTGTGCCTCTTATCTTACATCTCTTAAGAGACTGTGGTCCCCATATGCATTTAGTATCCTCTTATGTTCATGCTATAAGAGAAAACTGGCTCTGATAGCTCTCGAAAGTGAAAGTTAGCAGTGAGTGGTTGATATTAATTCTTGCAATTCTACTTCAGGTAACATTTACTGTAAAATAAAGATTCAGTTGGTTTAAGGAATCATTCTTAATCAACACAGGCTGTAAAAGGACATCTGTATTTTAAAAAAAAGAGCCACAATTGCAAGTTATGTAAGAGCACAGGACAATTAAAGGTTCTCATGTTGAGTCTGCAGTTAAATATGGAGAGGTGCCCGAGCCTGTCAGTGAGTGAAATGAAAAGTGCCATGTGTCAGTAGCCATAATGCTGACTTTAATTGACAAGTTGTCAGGGTTCAGGCATTTGGGAGGCAAATAAATCATTCACAGCCAAGTGAGACAGCAACCTTAGACAATTCACACTTCTGTTCAAGGAAGCTTAAAAAAAAGCACACAGTGAAATAAATGTGAAGAAACAGAATGATGCGTGGGTGACATGTTACCTTAACTGGCAAATATGTTCATGGAAAGCCTGTTGATGCAATTTTGTTTCAGGTTTATCAGAGTTAGTATGGAATGGACAATTAAGTGCTCTTATGTTTGAAATGTTTATATTTTGTCCCTGTGGATGTCGCTGCCTCCTACATCTAACAGTTCAAAGCCGTAGAAGTTTATGTTTCTTTTATTTTAAAGCCTGGAAATTCCAAGATTCAAACAGTACTTACACTAAACAATCTCTGTTTCTCAACATGTCTCTGAGTGTGACCTCGTAACCAGCCTCTCAACACTGAGGTAAACGTTAATTCCAAGATAACTAGCTGTCAACACAATTTATTTCCTGGAAAAATCAATCCACTGAAGATGACAATAATCAACAGATAAATCATGACTGAAATCATCTGAAAGTGGACTCGCACTGAAAGCTGATTATAATGTAGCCTGTGGAAGCAGGTTTATTCCCTATTAAGCTATTGTATTTTTAGGAATTTTGAATATTTAACACAAAATAAAATCAACATTATCGATACAGTTTATTACACATATGTACAGAGTTGATGGTTTGACCTGGGAGCAGCACTGAATCGACTCTCAAGTTCATAGAGAGTTTGTGTTGGGAGACAATTGTTCGACTTCTCTTAGCCTCAACAGCCTCGTTAGAGGGTTGGAAACAGAGCAGCCTTTATACATTATAACACAAGCTCCAGATACCCAAAGAGTGCCCTTTCACAAGCTTTTCTACATTTTCATCATTTGCTGCAGTTTGGGTAAGACCGGATCTAAGGCTTCCTGCCAGCAAAGATGGGATGTAATATTGTTTGGTTTAGCATGTGCCTACAAAGCATCAATAAAACAGGTCAGATATAATAGCTTGAAAGTTCTGTTCAAGGGCTCAGCTTGGATTGGTTTTGTTCTTTCATTCCTACTTCTCAGCCTGCAGATCTAACAATGTTCACCACATTTTTAGAGTAGGAAAGTGTTTTATAAATGTCGACTGAAGTTAAATCTGTGAATTATGGATTGTTATAATGTTTTTAGCAATCATTCACATCAGAAAAAAAGTCTTTTCATTACAGAAAGATGTGTCTGGGAAAATTTTGGGTATTAAAAATGCATTTCTTACAAATGTTTGTTCTAAACAACATTATATTGACAAGTACAAGACAGAGCATAATTGATGAACGCAGCAGGAAGAATGTTCGTGGACTATTTCCCATTTGGTAGATTTTTTTGTCTGTTGGTTTATCTTCTTTTTACCTCTTTTGTGTAATTTCACCTCCGTTTTTTCAATGGCAATGCCGTATCACTCTCCTCTTCAAGTGTTTTGTTTTGGTCAGTGATCTATTTGTTCCTCTTTCCATTGACACATGAAATTTATTCAAACAGATTTGTTCTGATGAGCAGTGTCCCTCTCCATAAAATTAAAGCACCAGGGCTGCACATTTAATCAAATATTAATCCTGATCACAAGTTAGGTCTCCCCACAATTAAGGAACAAGGTTGACAGCCATCAATGCATTTAAAATGCCTGCTCCACTCGTAAAAAACGATGCTGCATATCAAATCAAACGCCCCTTAACAGGGCTTTCAATGCGCCAGCTGTCTGCTTAACAGCCCACTTGTCACTAAATTGCAGCTGTCTACTTTTTCTATTGTTGAGTCTAACAAAATACTTTAATAACAAGTTGCGACTCAGTCTTCCAGTACAAAATCAATAGAAGCATGAGAAAGATGCCTGTCTGTCTGTGTCAGCTCCGCCCCGACATGCTCTGACGGTGAGTGGGGGCGCTCAGCTGAGATGAGAGACTTCAGTGTTTAATATTTGAAGACATAAAGAACTTCAGCAGTTTATGAAAGGTCTCCGTTATTAAAGGATGCCTTGGAAAACACTGGTGACATCATTGTGATGCCTGTACAAGTTAAATCATTGTGTGCTACTATCGCAAACACATTTATGGGTGAAGGCCAGGATCAGATTTTACTAGTTGAAAATGGCTCACATTGAGTTGAATATGAAGAAACCACTTACACACTAAGTCAGAGAAGAAGATCTTTTCGGTGGGATTGACTTTTTCCTCAACGTTTTTTTTTTTTTTTTAAAAGGCTGTAAATGTCCATGTTTTGCCTACTTAAGGGCATGATTGACTGACACATTGGGACCATAAGACCCTCCTCTACACCTTTTCTTTACTTTAACCAAACTCCACCAGAGCTAAGTTGAGTCAGTTTGTCCAATGTGGCTCCTGCTGAGGAAACGCTTCAACACTTGGCTTCAGAAACCAATAAATTACAATGTAAGGACCTGGCTCATGTATTACAGGGACTGTAGTTGATCCTCTACTCCATGTAGAAAATCCGAAGTGTCATACTTTTTTTTTCTTTTTTTTCAATCAATACTTGATTGATCATCAGTTTAGCAAAGCATCAATACAGATAATCAGCGAAACATTGTCCTTTAGACAACCTGTTGATAAACTGATGAACCTCAATCCATGCATTTTGTTGTTAGTTAGATTGACAGTTCTTTGGAAGTTCTCCAGACTAGTGCCGGACAGATTCTGGATTAGACACCAAATACCAAATTGCTCAAAGGTTTTCTGTACTTAAATTTCATGGTCCTCTATAACAGCATCATCTGCCATTAGTGTGTGGATGCGTTGGTAAAAAGCAGTTTGAGTGGTTGGTTAAGACTAGGAAAGTGACTAAGTGCAGCTTTTTTCATAAATAATGTTGATTAACACTCAGCCTCTGTATTGTCCTTTCCCATTAACCATAAGTAGCTCTGTTTGGAACACAACAAAACTCTTGTTATAACATTAACTGTTTAACAGTACTATGAATAAGATTAGTTCCTTAATTTATGTTAAATTCTAAATGTGCACTTTGATGATCAAAATACAAGTTTGATTCATCTTTATCACTTCATATACACTCTCTGTTCCTTTTTTTCCTGGAGCCCTAAACCCTCTCTTCATTAGCTCTGAATAACTTTTAATTACAGGTAAACAAAAACACTAAAATACTTGTATTTACTTTGTTTTAGAGAATGAGCAAGGTAAATGTTTCCCAATGCAGCACTACTCCGAGGCACAGTAATAATGTATGAAGGTTAAAATACAATGGTTATCTCCTGCTAGCTAAAACAGTGCAGTAAAAAGCCTTTTCACATTTGACTGCCTCGAAACAGCAACCTGGAAGAGTTAAAGCCGCTCAGAGCAGCAAACAGCACTGAAGGCCAAAAAAAACTATTACCATCTGGGTTTGATTTAAAATGTAAACACACTTTGTTCCACCACGAAAACCGCAGCAATGTTGCAACTCATGATGTGTCAACAAGCACAATTTAATCCCTGTTAGGTTTAACTAGTTGCAGCAGTTCGTCTTCCCAGTGTTTCTTAGTCATACTCCTGCTCCTCTGGAATATTTTACAACTCAGATGCTTTAATTTGATTTCAAATATCTCTCTGTACAACGAGTGTGATCAAATAAATAAATAAAAGCTGTTAATGATGGGTTACAGAAATCCCCCTATCTACCCATTCTTCACTCCTCTGGGATCTGGCTCAATCTTGCGGCTGTTTTTGGCGATTAGGCCCTCGGTGTTCTCAGCTGAATGGCTCTTTTATCACCCACTACGGCTTTTTTCTCCTTTTTTTTTGCCTCCAAGCTCAGTTTGAGAGAGGGGCTTAGATGCACCCCTCACACCCCCTCAACCCCCTTTTCCCATGCTCCATTTCCCCCCCTTTTTCCTCTCTTTCCTGGAGGGACTGCCATCCAGCTCTTGTGTACAGATGACCTCGCGTTATCGCCAGCGCAGCCGCAAATGAATCCACTCCCCGCCGCGTCTCAAGAGATGACCGCCAACTCCTTTTTGTCTTTACAATGACACATGGCGATCTAAGTTCCTCTCACTTACACTGATGCATGCCACAGGGCCGACGATAAAGGGCGAGACACGACTTATAACAAATGTGGACAGAGACAGTGACTCTCACTGTGAGAATCAGCAAGGTTGTAAAAGCCTCAAAGGCCAGCAAAGGCAATTACTGCCTGTGTTAGAGATATGTAGGAGGACTGATTAGAGGTGAATGCCATGTGTTTGCCATGGGACATGTTGATGCATCATAGCACGTGTAACATACTGTTGCACTCCACAGTAAAACCATCACATAATTATCCCCAGCTCAAACCGCCAAGAGTGATGCAAACGTAACAGTACCGGACCCTTTTACTAAACGCAATCAAAAAAGTATATCACATGAGTGCAAATGTGATGTATTGGGTTAATTAGCGTACTTGTGGTTGTGCATGTCTGAGAGGAATGTGCTTATTAGCCAATTATCAATGAAGTCTCATGTATCAGAAACAAGCTGTTTGGAAAACACGAAAACATGGGATATGGTAATTTAGAGCAATAAGTAGCTCGGTATGTTGGTGTGAGAAACCTCCATGTTTTCAAGAGTATTTTGAATTATTGATTAAACAGAGGGTCCTCTTGGGGAGGAGGTGAAGAAGTACAGCCAAGAGTGTATTTATCACATCATCAACATACATGGAAACATACATAACCCTACCTCACGCACACTTTTATTATTTGAACTCTGTTTTGGGATGGAGGGGAACTGTTTACCATAACCTGTTGATATAAAGGTAATCCGAAATATGAGCTATTATAAGGACCTGGTAATTGGCATTGCATTTTGCTTCCAGGTCTGGAAACAGCTTGAAGAGAAAGATAATTAAGTGTTCTATTTTGCTCTACCATTTGTAGCTTGTTCCAGACTTAATTGTACCTAATTAAGCAGTGATGTGAGTATCGATAACTAGCAAGGTGACACACCTTTATGAGAGAACCACAAGTGCCTTCAAAGAAGCAGCAGCTCATCACTGTGTTATTTATAGTTTTATCTACTTTCAAGTAGATTCTCACTGATGTCTTGTGTTGACTTGTCTACTCATAACACAATGCATACAATTAAGCCCTTTGTTGAAGAGCAAATTGAATTACTTTGCCTTTGTTTGAAAGGTTCCAGAGCAAGTTTGATCACTTCTGGGGTTGGTCAATGATAATTGGGATAAATTGGCAGTGCGTCATAAAGGGAATGCTGCTGTTAAGGGAAATGCCAATGTCAATGTCAGCTTTATTTACATAGCTTATTTAAAACAGCCTACCAAAGTGCTCTACAGTAAAATGTGTAGAAACAATAAAAACAACAAAAAGCATACAGCATATAAGAACATAAAACAGTATACAAGACCCAATAAAAGTGACTATACCCCAACAAAAACTATCAAAAAAAAAAAAAAAATTAAATTATGCTGTAAGCCAAGCTGTACTCTTCTAACTATTTTTTTTAATTGACTTCCAGAGAAATACAATAGGTAATCTTTATCTACAAAAAAAATCAGCTTACAATAGTTCATTTTAAATTTCAGTATGCAGGCTTGATTCCATCAGCAGGTCAGCAAATGTGAAGTTGTATCTTTGGCCAGCAGGTAATGTGTACAGTTTTTTTTCCCGCTAGCTTTGTTTACGCCTGTTCTGTTTCAACAAGAAAATTGCCACAATGGCACTGCCTGGCTAAACCAATCAAAAGGTTATACATAATTAACCTTGCAAGATTTTGCATCACCAAAGAAGATCATACGCCTTGAATATTGAGTACAAACTGATTTCTCTGGTGATTTCTACCAATTAATTATGTATCAAATGTTAAAATTACTCCCAACAACAAACTTCAGTACATCTTGTTTCACAGACATTGCCACATTACCCAAATATATTAGGGAAGCAAACTGTAAAACAGCCTGCATTACTATTATGATAGACGTGCTTTAAAACGATGCATCTGTATGTTATGCGACTCAAGTGTTTCACTTGAGTTAGAGTTACAGATGGGAGGTTCCTCCATCACAAACAATCTTTGATGAGTACAGACACCAGCTGCAGTGAGCACTCCAAGCAGACAACAGCTTCATTTTACCACCAAGTTACTCACAGGATTAACATTCATTAGCAACAGCCGATATGATCTGCTGCAGGCGACATTTGTCATTTCAGCCAGTGAAAACAAGTGTCATCACTGGGCTATAAATGAGAAGCTGTTACCCCAATGTTTTCTACACTGCTCTTTGCTCATGATAATTAGTATCAGAGATTAGAGAATATTGGTTTTTCCAAGCTTTTATTCACTTCCAAATACAATAACTTTCACCTGCTACAACACTAGCAGATGGAGTTGGACAAACCAGTCAGGTGCAATGAGAGAAAATTAGACTTTGATTGACATTATTTCAGGCAATATGATCCATTAAAATATGCCCCCGATACTCGTCCTTAGACTCAACCCGAGACAGCTGTTAACTTGACATGTGCTATTAATTAGAGATGAGGCTGACAAATAGTCTTAAATTGAGTGCTGGGTGTAAAACTAACACAAACTAATGACAATTTGAACCTTCGCTCAAACAGTACAGTATCCTCTACGTTGATTCACTGATAATTGATCATCAGATTTTTATGACCTGCTACAGTGATGTGAAGGAAAGTGACACACTGTGGTCAAGTGGATATGTTGATCTAGCGATGTTACATACTCGATTCTAATTGGCTGAAACCCAAACAGTAATAAAGTCTCAATAGCAAAAGCTGCACAATGGACAACCTGAACACACAAGTCATTGAGTATTAAACTGATCAACAAAGAACAGTCCATTTCACCTCTGTCTGTTAACACTGTGACAAAGACATCAGTTTCTGCCAGTATCCTGAATTTGTAAATATTGTGCTAAAATGCAAATTTCCATCTCAGGTTTGTTTTGAAAGTTGGGAAGTATTGACAACTAGTTGACCATATTTGCCTTTAATGGGAGAGGACAGGGCAGTTAATTAAGTAGATAATGGGGTGAGTTTTTAAAAATGTTGGTGTTTCCATTACCACCATTACTGGCAGATGAATACAGGGCCTTATCTATCTGCATGAACATGCAGGTTTTAAATCAATTAAATTATCTTTAAGTCAAAAGTTTGCTTCAAATTTCTTGTCTTTCATTGGTGGCTGGAAAACTAAGGGTAAGACGTATAGTTAGTAGATGGCCATGGGAATTAGAGTGGGGGTCGTATCTCACCCTGTCCGGATTCTGTTTCACATAACCACCCGCTCACTATTCAAATGATCTTACTCAGACCTTTGCAGTAAGACACAAACATGCAATAATCAAAGAGACGCTCTTAATACAAAGTGAGGGACAAAAACTATACATTGACATGTGAATATCCATAATTTATAGTGTGTATATAAATCTGCTAATCATCACGCTTTAAAAACACCTGCGTCTTACTCACCATGAATCACAAAGTGAATCTAACAAGCATGTATTTATCACCACAACAATTGGCACCAGAGAGTTGCTTGAGCTTGCAGTGTTAGAGCAGAGCTTTAACATGTGTAACATATGTATGCTGAGTGAGAAAGCGTTGCTGATTTGTATAAATAGCTTGTGTATTGCCATTAATTTAGATTGTTAAGATGTGTTAGTTGTGATGATGTGATTTGTATGCAGCATTATTTCACTTCTGTCAAAACATGGAAGTTTTGCCAAACTGCAACAAAATATTAACAACAATCCATCATTAGGAAAGATTAGAACAAGGTGTAAAGCAGATATTAGGTTTGCTTCTACCTCAGTACTTCTGTTTACTTGTTTATAATTACTTAACTGCCCCTGCAGCCTGTTGAGATCTCAGCGCCTAAAGTGCCACGAGCTGATTTCACGCAATTTACCTCTTGACTAATTTCTAATTGATTGGGAATGAGGGAAACAACTCGCCTGGATTGATTGTAGAATATGCTGTTCTTTTAGGCAGTGTATATATGTGCAGTAAATGTCCTCAATATTTCATGCTGTCAGACCTGCTCGGGCTGCTACAGTATGGGTGCATTTGGGCTCATTCCCACAGCCAGAAGGTTAGCATAAAGCCGCAGCTATCTGACACTTAAGACCCTGGCTGAAAATGGAAGGATGGAGGAGCAAGGGATCAGTGTTTACCCACCTGGCCAATTAGAGGACAGAGAAACCTACAAGATGGAGTCTGCGTCCAAGAGCAGGTACTATTGCCGTTATGGCACTCAGCAGTTGCTAGGCAACACCATCTATGTGTTATTGAGCAAACTTGTTGGTGGGTATGGCTATTATATGTATAAATCACTGGTAATCTCTGCACTTCAGATAAGGTGGTGCTCTTGTGTGAAAAAACACAGGATGTGAGGTTTGATTTATTCTCGCTCAGGCTGAAATTGATTGCCTCAGACTGAGTAGCATCCAACCCTGTAAATACATTTCCAATAAGAAGAAACATGATAATATGAAAGTCTCCACATAAAACTGAAAGCTATGGGAAAACATCACATTTTGAGGAGGCACAGATTTATCAGGGGCTTCTAAATTGTGCGACGCTTCCGATTCAAGAGATTAATCTTATATGAAATTCCAGGTAACAGTGCATAGTGTGTTGTAGTTTGCTAAAGGGAGGATGAGCTATGGGTTTCTGTGAGGATTTGATGTATGCACCCCTTGGCAGTGGATGCGGTGTAAGCAGAAATGATGAGAGTGTTGACACGTTGGCATACATCACAAGGAAAGTTGAAACAGCCAACAGAATCTATTACAAATTAAGTGCCTACTTTAAAGCCATTAAAGAAAATATAAATCAGGAGGGAAATTGAATAATTTCATCAAATTAACCCCAATGTATTTCCTCAGTAATTCCATTATATGCAGCAGCTTACATGCCCCTGTTGTGGGTATTTTTCTGCACTTTAGGAACTCATTTCACATACCAGGACCTACAATCCTAGAGAAAATGAGCTAAAGCTCTTCATGCTTAATATTCAAGATTTAGCCAATCAGCAAACCCCAACCTTCCAATAAACAATGTGATATTATCGTGTTTATTTTAGAACTGACATGAAACCAAGTTTTAAATTAAAAAGTTGAGTCTTCAGTAATATAAATGTGAATGCAAACACACTGGATTTAATGATTCTCCTGCAATGCTGCTGACAGTGAGACTTTGCCTAGAGAAATAAAGAAATTACTGCCGGCATATATTGCCAACACTTTAAATTCTGGATTAATGCTCAAATTTTAATATCTGAGTTGGGCTGCATGTGCATTATGCAGAGAGGAGGGGAAAGAGCAATAAGGGCAAGTAGCCAAATGATGTCTATTAGGAGCGCATTTCCCCAGATCTCCAGCATGAAAAGGACACTCCCCCAACCAATGCATTTCTCTCTGTATATGTAATTATTTCATTAAATATTATATCAGTCCTGCAGCCCACAGCTGCTCGGTTCAAAGGAAGTTTGGTATCATGGCCTCGAGCCCGACTCACACATACACACAGCATCACTTCCCTCCCTCTCCTTTTTCTCGCTCTGCCTTGCTCTCTCTCGCTCAGTCCAGCAGTGCCAGTTTTGCCCCAGGCTGACTGATCACAGGAAGGAGCAACATTTTTGAATTCAGGGGAGGATTGAGTCACACAGTCCCAGCATCAGGCTCGATGTGTGACCCAGCTTTGCTGTTTTTCACTGTTCCAGATCACTATGATTCAAATGGAATTTTAATGGCACGCTCTGCTAAAATCCTATCACTGTTTCCTGTTTGTCTGTGGATTTGTCTCCCGCCTGATAATGCTCTTTGTGTCCATTTTAGTGTTTGCTCAGTCGTTTCATGCCAGGTATGTCGGTGGTGTGTTTATAGACTTAAAGACTGATCCTGTTAGTCCCATGAATCTTATTGTGCTTTTGAGCTTTTGACCCATTAAGCTAAAGCTATTATAGTTTATTTGCAAAACCCACATACCAGGCTGCATATGAAATCCGAGCAGTTCTGTCATGTATGGAAATTCTTCATTTTCACGTGACTATTGACTTCAGGATGTTTGGATTGTCCTTCCCATCAACCATTCCAGTAACAGGGACTGGCCAATACCAATACTGATACTAATTATACTTCTAATAATAACTTTACTTATGCAGCACTTTTGAAAAGAAAACAAAATGTTTTGATGGATAAAAAGCATGGCAGATACCATAATAATAAGACAAACATTTAACAGAAAGACATAACTAGTCACAGCAGGATTCAATTATTTGACTTTTACGATAAAGATGAAAAGCATTTCCGGGAATTTAAAATAAATACATACATGTACATCAAATAAAGTTAAAATATTTTGTAAGGAGATGGTGAAGAAGAAGAAATCAAACCAGATGAAAATTGGAAAGAGTAAAAAGGATGTATAATAATGAGATACAGATGCACAAGGTGGATAGTTGGCTACTTAAAAAAACATGTAAATAAACAAGACAAATGAAAGGATTAGAGGAGATTAGGATAAAATAAGTAGATTAAAAGAACACAAAAAAATTAGACAACTCTATGAAGTGATTTTGAAGTAATGTAAAATAGTAAATAATCTTTCAATACATGTGTGATCACAAAAGAACACCATACTGGTGATCACATCGAGGTGAATGCTGACTCCTTTTCTGTAATTGAATATCATGACACTGTTTGTACTGAACTGCTGTTGTTTATCACTGTCACACAGTTATCTGCCTGCAATCAGTCTTTTTTTCTTGGTTAATTGGTTCCTGAGTGGATACCAGATACCACCATACCAGATGCCAGCATACCCAACACCTGATACTGGTATCTTCATCTCTATCAGATCTCAGGTATCAGTTTCACGGCAACCTGTCTGCATGTTTATCGTGGATAAAAAATATGAGACATATGTTTGAATAGAGGTGAATATGTATTTTTACACTTGAAATAAACGGAAGCATATGTGTGAAACTTTATAGTATCATATTGAGAGTCTTACAGCAGAGCAGTCACTTCTCCTCCTCATAAATGAAAAATACATTATACAATTGTTACCAGAGATAGAAATTGCTAATATCCTTGACCCATGCTGTGGTATATCATGCTGCCAACATGAATTAAAATGTAGGTGAATACTTCAGCCATTATAACCTTTAGAAACTGAGGGAAATTACAATTCCTGTATTATGCCGGTATTGACATTCTCAACCAGCTGCCAGGCATGGATGAGTTGTAATACCTTGAGGAGCTCACCTATTTATATTCATAGTCGTTCCTATACAGGAGGGGGCAGTGCAGTGAACCTCTGTGCCTTCAGCCAGCACAGGGATTCAGAGAGAAAAGCATGGATGAAGTGAAAGTTTAAACCCAGGGCTTATGCACACAGAGACTGTAATCCAGACAAAATCTCCCTCCGCTATCCCTGACAATCAACTTAAAGGAGACGACCTTTGGATATACTTTTGGTCACATACTCTACTCTCAAGGACGTGTAAAACAAGCAGCTTAATCAATAGGCAGAGGTCAAATCCAAAGGTGGAACAACTGAAAAAAGTCTCCTGTATGATAGTGATGGTGGGATAACTGACCAAACACTGTCTAAAATTTCACAGCTCCCAGCCGGTTCAGTGAACACTTGACTCCTTTCTTCCTTTGTCTGCTTGTTTTTCATGTTGTTTTAATGCAAAGTTTGGGGGTGAGTCTTGCAAATGAGTTTCACGCGTGTTATGCAAATTTTCGCAATTTTGCATGAAAATGAACTCTCCTTTCTTCTCCTCTCTCCCACCAGTGCAAACACATGACACCCCATAGATAGAAAATGGAGTTTGATTCCATGCACAGTTCCTCCTCTAAGCTGCGAGGGCGGGTCATGTGTCTATAAATGAAGCGTTTCTGGAGATCCCTGCTCAGAGACGCTCTCTATTTTCCCTCCTCCTATTCAGCAAGCACACAAAGAGCAGACACTCAGTTACTCATGACAGTTTTCAACATAAAAAAAACTTATCGAACATTTTCTGAACGGCGTACTCACACACAAAGTTAATGAAGAGCTATTTAATCACAGGAACAAACAGATTAACCTTTAAACACCAGTAGGGGCATCTAAGTGCCGGTTACTCTCATTTTCCGTCTATTAGAACTCCTCCGGTCTCTTGCTGTCTAACACACTATCAACCCCCCACCCCAAGCAGCCCTTTGGTGTTGGCTGCAGCTGGAGAGCGAGGTGAGTCTGTATGTGGGACATCACAGAGCTCATTAATGTGACTGAGCAATCAAACCAGGTCAGATGGATGCATCGGTGCCTTGAGGAGGGATTTGATAGTCAGCGTAGAAATGCCTTATAATAAGTTAATTAGACATTCACTTAATGGTCCTGCAGCAATCCTATCACTTGATAGTTCCTTGATAGGGTCTGGGTCTTGAAAATTGAGTGTCACAGACTAGTGCCTTATCAGACCGGTGTAGTAATCGGAGAGTCCTCATTAGGATTAGGATCAGCCTGCTTCCTGAGTAGCATCCGAGGACAGACATGCAACAACTGCTAATAAACTTCATTTGACTCGGATTTAAACTGAGACATTAAGAGATTTTGATGTAAAATGTCTAGAGACTCTTGCATGAGACCCATATGTGATACTTGGAGCACATGTTTGAAACCAAGCACTGAGTTTACTTCATTATGAAATGTAGATGTTCTTTTTTGTGTGTGTTTGTTTGTTCTTTCATCTGGGTGATACAGTTTTTAATAAGCAGCTATTTTGATCCAAGATGTGTTTCAATGTTATGTATTTACATACTGACTCAAATATAAACAACTCTTTTAGGCTGCTTATTACACAATATTGTTTTTGATTCAAGGCACTATGAGGACTTTATGAGTGATCTTGAAATAGTCTAAGTTTCAAATATTTTCCTGTTCATAATACACATTTTAAAATGAGATTATAAGCGCAAATTATGCTTGTTTATAAGAGTTATTTCTAAGCATCTGTGCTCGGATAAGACGTTCCCATTTACAGACCAAAAGTCCCTTTAGGACACAGCAGTGAGAAAAAACATCTGTCCTTTTTTATTCTGAAAAAGATAATTTCTTGGGGTTTTTTTTCTGAATTTTTAAAGTTTAAATTTTACTTGTATTTATTCAAGGTTACAATTTTCTGAGTATGACCTGCATCCATATGACAATAGTTTAGTTTGTTTCTAGCTCAAAGTGAGAAAACAGAATAGTACAGACAGACAGGTTAGGTGAACTGGAAACTCCCAATATGTGTTTGTCTTAATGTGATCGCCCGAGAACCTGTCAAGATTGTACCCTGCCTTTTGCCCAGTGCATGCTGGGATAGGCCCCCATAGCAATGAACAGAATAAATGGATGTTGAAAATGGATGGATGAATATAGTAATTGTAACAGTAGCATCTGTCTGTCTCCCTCTCTTTCCTCCTCCCACTGACAGCTTCCCCTGAATTAGCATTCTCACTGAGCTGCAGCACCGTCACAAGGGTCCTAAACTCTGATACAGCATCCGTTCACAAGGGACCCGGTCCTTTTCCCCCAGCTTTGGTTTCAGTCGTCTACGCTGATCCCTCATGGCTGCTGTCTCAGGGGAAAAGCCCAGACAAAATGGCATCTGTGGAATTACAGGAAATCAAGGGTAACAAGATAACTTTGAAGAAATAAGAGCTGCGGGCTCAGTTGTTACTGTGGTAATTATGTGATTCATTATGTAGAATACAGTGTATTTGTTAAGGACTGCAGGCTCTCTAGATTCAGAATGACAGTAGATGTAATCGATGAACAATCAGTATATCAGTCGAGTAAACAAGGGAACTTAGCTTAGAGTTCATCATCCAGACAAGGTCTGCTGTGTTTTTTCCTCTGTTAAAAAATGTCTGGCTTTACAATATGAAGCAGATATGGAAGTGCTAAAACCGGCAACTCCTTGAGTGTCCACTTGGGGCTGACTGCAGAAGCCCATTGAAACCACACATTGTTTGGGGGATGAATTTTGTTTATAATTTAATACTTTGAAGATATGGAGTTAACATATTTCCAATAGTGTAGCCACTTGTGATAGGCCTCAGAACGCTGCTTCAAAAAACAGAGGGTGATGTCACATTAAAATTAAAAAGGGGCATTGCCCTTGCTTTGGGTTATACACTGTCCCTCTTGTATCCTGGTCATGATTTACAGCAGAAAAGTTGTCCTTAATTTTCTCACACTGGTGTCTCAAAAAACCCTTATTTTGGCCTCTGTGTGAAATGTTTTGTTTTGGCTAATGTCTCTTTAAGGCACCATATTCCACAAACCCACCTTCCCTCTGATTGGCCAGCTCTCTGAAGGCCTATTTTTGGCAGAGCTGTTGGCAGACTTTGTGTTTTATTTTGGGCAGTACAACATGTGAATATATAGCAGTTTCCAATTTGCATCATTTTGCATCCAGCAGTGTTAATTTACATCCATGTGTTACAATATGGGGAAGCATAATACCCCCTCTTTAAGTTCACAAACACAACACAGGAGATTGAACTTTTCCTATCATTTTGCTTAAGTAGCTTTTTTTAATTGTATACATTTAAAGGATGATGGGTTGAGTTACAATGTAGAAACAAATGGGTTAAAGTTGGACTGCGTATAGGATTATTTTGAGACTAATACCAGTATCAGAATTGGCCCCCATCATCACCCAGTATCAATACATCTTCAGTGCAATAGTGATGAATCTACACTGTGCAGAGGGTTCACTCAATACTTTGTTTTACTGGTACAATTAGTACCTAAATGTTTCATTACTGCCCTCAGTATCTGTTGTTGTGCCAGATGCTGACAGTTCTCTCAATCTTTCAAAGGCCCTGAAGCTCTCTCAGAAGCAAAAATGTTCAGCTCACCTGAGTCCAGTGACAAGGTCAGCGAAGATCAAGAACCCACCTGCTCCACTTTCTCTCTCAGGGTCACACCAGGGCTATGCCTCTGGCTGGCAAACGGCTGAGAGCTACTTTTGATCCAACAGATGTGTCACTTGTAGAAAAAACATTTTAAAACGAACACTGTACCATTTTCACAGATACTCTGGAAAATTTGTCTCTGTCAGCTTTTGGAAACAGTCACCAAGAAGGTCTAAGAAGTTATTAAATCTAGTGATGCAGTTGCCAATTTGGGAACACTGCAGTAAGCAGCTCTGTTTTCAGCTTTTCAACATTTCTCTGTTCACACTCTGGGCAGTCACTTTTCTGTGTGGTGGTTAGTGGGTGATTTGAGTCCACTGACTGAAAACTGTAGTGTCAGTAGTATTGCTGCAGTGGGTGGAACTAAGTGTTCAGCGAGTCTGCAGCATGTTACTGGCTGAGACTGCATGTTAACCTACATTTTTTTTCTCTCTCTCTGACATGTGACGCAAGTATATTAAACAGACAAATATTCCAGTATCAACTGCATGCTGACATTCAAAACTCTAATACATTACTGCTTGTTTTACATATTACAATGTCTGTTTTAGATTTACATCAAGTGGTAGAATGCTGTGTCGACACCACTGCATTATGGGCTTTGTCAGCAAATTACCATAAAGTTAGTTTATTGTTTGTTTATCATGCACATTCAGGGAATAATTCTGATGATCAATTGAGGGGTAAAGCAAAACATTGTTTTTCTCTTTGGCAATCCACTAATGTAAATTGAGGCGCTCATTAAGACTCATTGTGAATGCTTGGTGGTGTTACACTTTGATTTACTCTCATCAATAAATAAAACACAATCACTGCAGTGTGATTATACTGTGTTGGTTATTCTCCAGTGACGAGATCAGGCTGTTAAGAGGGTTTTGTGTAATTTACTTAAAATGTGCTTAGGAAATGATGAAATGTGTTTTAAAGTTGCATCTCTGTATTTGCTGGATGCCACCCTGGATGTTGAGTTGTTTGAATCGACCTTGGCTGATATGATGGCTTCGACAAAAGTGAAGTACAATAATTCTGGAAATGCTTTGCCCAGTGGTGTTTTGAAAAAGGCCATTTTAAGAACATAAAGAGCTAGAGGGAACATCTCTGGAAGCCAGGGTTTCTTTTGTGTAGTATCAATTTTTAGTGGCATGCTGCTGTTACCCTTCTTTAGTGGTGCATAAAGCCCCTGAAAACATTCCTTCAGGAGCCAACCTCGAGGGTTTTTAATATTGAGCTGTAAGTCAACTGCTGTGGGATCCTAAAGTTCAAACTGTTCCCTGATGGTAAAAAGACATGTTTTTGACTTTGTTGCAGGGAATATAAATTCATATATTTGGAAGTACTGTATGGCCACATAGATGGCAAGGAGAGAGGAAAAAATAAATTGTGCTTTCTGATTCAAAAGAAGAAGAGCATCCAACAAAATGTTTGATCTGTTTACAAGAATGAATAAATCAACTACATTTCACATATAAAAAAGAAATCTCCAAGTTAAAAAAAGGGTTTAGATTAGATTTTTAATCATCTCCTATGGACAAACCTCTCATGCACACCGGTCGTATACTGATAAGTATAGGGAGTCACTGATTAGGTTGTTGGTTTGATTAGATTTTGTGTAATCAGAAGCCAACATTCACTAACAAGGAAATAATCAACACACATGTAAAGGCCAAATAATAATTTAAGTATAAGACAGAATGTTTTCATATCTGATTGGACCACTTACCATTGGTTATCAAGAAAATTGTTCAAAACAAGACTTTTTTTTCCTATTTTCAATTGTAATTGTAATTTGTTGTTGAATAGGAATGCTTGGGTTTCTTTCAATGGCTCTACACTAAATGAGGGCATTGCTCTGTAAATTTAACTGATGGTATCAAGCTTTAACTCAGTAAGTAATGTAATATTGATGAGGGACAATTAACCATAATGGCATACAGCACTTTCTGGTCTGCGTCGCCTATTAGGTATTTTAGTGGCAAAGCTTGAAGATTCATTGCAGGTGGTGAATAAATCTGCACATTCAGTCAGTTGGTTAAACAAATTTAAAACCTATTTCAAGTTCTTTACAAGCTGGGAAATGAAAATGTAGCAATGCGAGCTGTGGGCAATGTTTTCTTTGCTTTAGCTGGTCTTTTGGAGAAGCTGACACATAAATGTGTTTTCAATTCGTTTTCCTTTCGTCTGGATAGAAATGCTGCAAGGTCGAGGAAAGATGTAAAGCAAAATTCATGAGGGGTGGGGATATGACATCTGCAGTGCCGAGAAAAACTTAACAACCAGTGTGCGATGTAATCATTTTTTGACTGTCAGAAACGTTTCCGGCTGAATCTTCATTCATCAAGAACAAATATATACCAAAACACATGCTGTGTTCTAAGACAATGTGTTGCCAAATTCCTCAAGACACTGTGTCTCATACCCCATGCATAACATTATAACATGATGAAACAATGCACAGTACTTTTGTACTAGTCTAGCTTCTATGGGTGCTTAAAAGCATGCAATGAGAAGGATTTTTCATCCGCAGTTTTGACTTTTTATTACATTTCTTCACAAAGGGTCATTTTTATTTTTTTGTGCATGACTACAAAGAAGAGAAAACTTTATTTGTTCACAATGTGGAAAATTGTTTTCAAATTTTTAAGAAAATTACCAAAAGATCTGAGTTACAAACAAGACAACAATCAAAACTAAGAAACTAAAAGAAGACTAGTGTTCAAAAAAGTTGAACTTGCATATTAAAAAGTTTATACTTAAAAAGAAATTCATAAGAAGCTAGTGAAAAATTTCAGAGCAGGAGCAGCGATTTTCAGGTAGTGGGCTTTAATGAATGTATTAGTCATGATTTGAAAATGTTCCTCATGAACATCCAAAAAAAAAACACATAGGAGGCCACAAGACCCAATTAAAGTTATGATTTAGAAAAGGCGGAAAGTTGGGCAGGAAAAATAGTTCAAAATGTAAGATGAGAAATACTTTGAAACCTGACATATGTGCCCCAAAGTGAAACTTAATGACTGACTTTTTCTGCCTGTCACTTAAGGAGAGAGTTAGCAAACAGAGCACTCAAGTGTTACTTCTACAGTTAATAAATATGTCACTATGAGCCACTAACTCCTGGTCATTTTCATGAAATCAAACGTCGTACTCTTTGAAAAAGTTTAGCAAGCCCTGCTCTACAGCACTTCTAAAAGCACATCATAAAACACTTATGATGTCCAAAACTGAGCTCTTTTTCAGAATTGTTTACAAAACATACTCTTCAACTGAGTATGTTTCCTTTAAATAGCATAAACAGCATGTCCAAAAAAATGCCAGTCAAAATGTCCAAAAAATACAGCTAGAACAACTAGAAAAAGGAGTCCATCCCTGTGATAATTTTACATGACTATGGGGCAGGAGTTTCAATATGATTAATTGTCATTGAAGGACACTTTTCAATTGGTGAATTTAAATGGACTCTAACAAAGGTAAAATGTGTATTTTTTGCACAGTTGTTATTCACTGGGTATCTTCCAGCTGTCTCTTTGGCTGCAGTTGTTGAGTCCAGTAAGAGGTCTGAGGTATTTTTCTGTGTGTGAGACATTGAAGCACTGCAACAATGGGACATGAAGTAAGGGGCGGTTCAGCCACTGAATTTCAGACAGTTTCTTCTTGACCCCTGACCAGGAGTTTTGGATAAGTGGGCTGAGCCAGAGGGCATGGAAGTAATCTTCTCCTGAGGTGGGACAGTAGTGATGACACAGTGTGAGCAAGTGTAAATATGTTATGGTTGTGATGAATAGCTATGTCAGCCTCAGAGTAACCTTGAACCTCCCTCAGTAAGAATAAAGCGCCGGGCTCAATCATTAGCTCATTCACTGTCCTCCTATTGAAATACGCCGTTTTTAAATCACTCAATTATTTCTGCTAATTATTTCTGTGCAGATATGGACATTTCAAGGCCTGGATTCTGTGGAAATGTAAAAGTGGAGTGTCCTTCAGCATAGTGTTTCAAAATGTGCAGTGTGTTACTTATAAGCTAACAAAAGGCTTCTTTTCAAGTTTGAAAGTGAATATTATTTATCTATTCAACCTCGGGACAGCTAAAACCAAATGAAGCAGATGTGATTTATTGATGGCATTGATAGCGGTGGTAAGTGCATGCCACGATTTAAGGTTTATCACAGTGGCTTGTGACCCTGATAAAATCTTACATATGGTTTGCAAAGTGGAAACATCCATACAGACATGGTTTTCATTGTTTGAATCATAAATAACATACAGTATGTGTATTCATTTAATGGCAAAGGTCCTTTTCAAGATCTGATTCGAAAAGGTAAACATTCATAAATGCTATATTTGCTACACTTAAAATAAAATAGTTAAAGCCTTTTATGTAAATGTGTATGTAGCTCATAAGTGTCAAGTCTCCAGTATTTCAAATATTTCGCAAGATCAAACAAAAGAAGGACATTCTTGCAGAAATGTTTAAAAAAAAGCCATCCAAGATTAATCCCAGGTATGTCTATAATGTTGGGTGTGATGTTTACCATTAGTTTTGGCACTAAGGGCAAGTGAGAACTCCTGCGTGGAAAGGAAATCACTATCTCCACAAAGCGTACTTGATAGAGAATCATCACACCCTGTAGCTGCAAACTTGTGATTTTTTGCGACAGCAATTATGGTGTTAAACTAGTCTTAAAACTTGGACACACAAGAACAAAGGAGAAGAAAAACAAAAAATATCTAGTTTGTGGGAAATTATTCAAAATATGATCTCCTGTTTAATATTTTGAGTTTTGGGCTTGGGTGGAATATCACAAAGTCAATTCACTCACATACGTTGAATGACATACCTTCAGTAACTCACATACGTTATGTTACAGTACATTTCAAAGGACATCCAGGCAGAGAAAGTCTGAGTATATGGGAATGGCTACAGGCAGTGTGATTGGCCTATTGCGTTTTAAAGCGGGACTTAGCCATAGGTCAGTAACTGCAAGAGTAAATTCAGATTCCATCAATATGCAAAACCTTGATGTGAAACTTTTTCTAGATACACCAAAGAGAAAAATTATATATAAGTGTGGTTTAAATTCCCATTCTTTCTAGTAAGGACTCTTCTCTCTGAATGCAATTATGGTCCATCTTGCGGAGATTTGTCACCATGAGCTCCCTTTTTTGTTTTTATCTGAAAACACTAAGTTCACAGTTACTTATTCATTACAAGGACTTCAATAATTATGTGAGTTTCAGAAAATGTTTGAGACAGTGCGCAAACAACATTAAAAAATATGAAGCCTGGTTAATAAAGGCACACTGCATAGTTAAAAGTTTTATATTGTACAACTCCAGCGCCATGCCTTCAAAAGACAAGAATTGAGGTTGAATTGATAGGTCTATTCATATCTCTGTAAATCAAACTGACATCATGATGTGTAAGGGCATCGAACTTAAGTAAACTCTTGGGAGTACAGCAATGAAGCATCCCTCATTCTCAGTTTCATTATAAAGGTTAAAACTCCATTTATCTTGGTTGGTCATGTGACTAAAAGCTGAGAATTTCAAAACAATTGGGATGATTATTTATTTATTTATTTTTGATCAGTTCAAGAGAAGGAATGATTCTTCCTATGACCACGAGTAAATGAAACAATAACTGGCAAAGGCCAAGGATAGAGCTGACAGCTCCACAGCGATGGTTGGGACGCAAATGAATCAGTAACCTTTGACTTGTAAAGCATTTACAGAAAAACAAGTGGACTAAGATCTGTATGGCCTTAGACCCGCTCTCACTTACTGTGGAAGCGTGGCAGCTTGCAGGACAGAGGTCATCTTCAAGCAAACAAATTCTGTTCCTTGTAACAGATGGGTTTCCATGATCAAAGGTTTCAGTGGCATTTTAACACAATGCATTCTGTCAAACTGTCAGTACAGGCATTATGAACATTTGCCTTTGGTTTTATATGAGGAAAACTATGCACTTAAACCCAGACGTGAAGATACATGCAAAGAAATAAGTCGTTATTCTTGATTATTACACAGGAGTTGTGTGGCATATCTGTTTCGAGCTTGCCATTTGGAATTAAAACAGACAAAATGAAGTAGTAAAAGTGTCATACGTAACCAGATCAAACTAAATAGTGAGTGGATGAAAAGCTGGAAATAATTAGCCATTATCTCTTTCTGCTGCTTGATTTTCACCGACTTCATGTAGTGTGAAAATAAGTTTCAAAAAGCCTCTGTTATTGCACAAGAGTAGCTCAGTGGCAATTAACCACCAGACTGTCAGACTTTTGTTCTGGAAAGAGGGTCAAAAAGATCACTGACAGTAATAACCAAGAAGACACAACCCCTCCTATTGGTCATTAAAAGGTATTGATTCATCACAGCCAGCATGAGCGGCTTCAAATGGAAATGGCCGCAGCAATTGATCTTTCAAGCTGCAGTTTGCTGCATGCTGTGTGTCTGTACAATCCAGCACAACAAAGAGACATTTGAGGGTATGGATTTCTCTCTCAACACCTGCCTGGTCATAACTGTCAGACATGAGTGTTTATGTAACAACATGTATTTAGGTTGTTCTCTCTGCAGCATTTTTTTTTTTGCTCATCCTGTTTGCATTTATGCAAATATCTCCTGGAACATATTGAATGCAAACTCAAAAAACTATAAAGATCAGTTTAATCAGCTTTTAAAGGGCTATAATCCTGTGCATTATTTTGAAGCATGCATGAAAATGATAAGTAATAGATTGTGGATTAATCTGTTTTGATTTTTGATGAAACATTTAAGCCATTTACCAAATTAAGCATAACAATGCCACATTTCTGCCTCATCAATGTGAAAATTTGGTGTTTTAACTAACAACTAACACTCCACAAAATAAATATATTTTAATATTGGACAGATAGCTGGACAAAACAGCAGACAATTGTGATGTGAGACCTCACACTTTATTTTTTCTCATATCAACTGTTGATCAAAGATTCAAAATTTTAAAACAAAGAGATATAATGAGCAGTTTCCTCTCTATTGCAATTATTTTATTAATCTGGTGTGATTAAGTAAATGCAGTAAGTAGAGTAAATTGTCATCAAAAACAATGATAAATTTGATTGCAGATGAATTTAAAAGGATGATAAACCTCTCTAAGAAAAGTGTAATAAAGATAAATGATTAACCAAATCTGAGATCATTTTGCTCAATACTGCAAAGAAAGACCTGCTCACGAGATCCATATCCCAGAACTTATTTTTTTTTAGCGCTGCATTGCCATTTCACCAAGCATTGCACAAAACCTGAATGTTGCAATTTAAAAAATGGTCATTAAAACACCAAAATTTCAAAAAGCTTTTCAAATTTGGTCAAAAAGTTTTTACACTTTCATGAGATGGTTTTTCAGGGATTCAGAAGGAACTATTGTACAAGTACAGTGGAAACAACTTTTTTCGCAAAAACGTGTCAACAAATGTGAATAACTGATGCCTCTGTGAACTCTTCGACCACAATCCTCTCCCATAACTCCCTAGTCCGTGGTTGTTACCACACATACTGATTCTGGCGTACATCTTCAAACGCTCTGTGCCTTCTTCTGTTGACAACATCAGCAACAACAGCAACTCCCATCAAAATGACAGTTTCAGCTCTTAGGATATTTGTGATATCCATAGTTTACAGTCCTTCTTCCCTCTTTTGCATTCATCAAATTGAATCCCGCGGGACAAGCTCAATTCTAGTTGCAAAGGAAACACCAGCAAGAAGTAGTTTTACTTCATCAAAACTTCAGAAATATTTTCTTTATTTTGCCAAAAACGTATAAAGGAAAATAAGCTATTAATAGGCCAGCATTTGGTAAGTTTTTCACCTCAAAACCGATGATCTGTTCTCCTCTTAAGTCTCTTTTTTTCCCTCTCTTTAGCCTGAAAAAGTGAAGCAAACTTTTACAAAATCAAACTCAATCAGGTGGCATGAGTTCGAAATGCTAATTGCATGTTTGCATGTGTTTAAATATGTAATGTTAACATTTTTTTTCTCAAAGAATGGTAAGTCAGCCTGCAAAAATGTGTTTGTTACAGCTCTATCCACAAGCAGTTTGAAAGAGAAGAGAGAGCAACACAAGCCCAGGTTTATTTACTGTTTACCATTATAGTTGTGGCAATAAAAGCCAGGTACTTGAGCCACAATAATGTGTTTGAGCAGGAAGTGTCAGTAGTTTTAAGAATATACGACTTGTCCGGTTGTGTTTTCCTGGAATGGGTTTTCAAAGTTATGAGAAAGAGAGGCAGAGACAAAGAGATCGGGGCGGCTGGGGTCCCAGGGAGAGGGTGTGATTAGTGCATTAAGCATGCATCAGAGCCCCTCTGAGCTGTCTCAGCAGAGGCATGGCGTCAGGAAGAATAGCTCTAATATCCCTGTATTGCGATAGCAGAGCAACAGTTGTTTCTCCATTGATGGCTCAGGGGTACGAGCGACTTAGACACCGACCTTTGGAAAGCTGTGTGACAACCCCCTGTCCTTTCTAGCCCCAGAAGCCTGTGACCCGTAGAGACCCTAGGGACAAAGGAGCAGCAGCACCAGTGGGAAAAGTCCATGTATGTTGGAGGAACAAAGGCGGGCTAATGCACTGTTTTCTCTTTTCATATCCTGGTGGGGGCAAGCTGACCTTTTGCCTCTTGTTTCAACACGGTGAAAGCAGCAGCAGCAGCAGTAAGATGCTGACCTCTGGAGCCTTCGCGACATGAACTCCACTCATAGACACACTTAAACACATTTTCTTCCTTTTCCAAAAGAAGTAAGAAAAACATCAGATGATATTTCGATGTAGAGGAAGAGAACTATGTTTGAGCACCCTTCCATGTTCGAAAAAGTAGACAATGCCATATTTCTTTGTTTCAGCACACTTAATTCAGTCATGGAAAAGCCGACACTTTTGTATCAGAGCGCTGATATGTTTTATGAAAGCACACCATGATGCTTCAAAGCCCCATGATGAGGCCCATCATCGTATTCCTTTTGAACACAAAGAATCCAACATGTGTAAAGGAAATGGGATGCATTGATTCCCCATGCTGCTGCTGCTTGTTCTCCAATACCTTTTCTCAAGCCTTTGTACTGTATGGAGACATAATCAACCCAGCGCTCTGATTTTAAAAATAAACTTTGTCTTTGAAGCCCAATTTACGTCGCTGCTGGGTAACTGCCATGTTGCTCGCACCGTCAGATTAATAGACGACCCAGCCAAGAAAGACCCAATCAATTTAAAATAGATACTTTTGAAGTAAGCAAAAAATAACATTTAACACGATGTCGCAGTTGCTTTTTGTTTCATCCTCAAAATAGGTCCTCGTCATCGTAATTAGCTGATGTGACACCTTTCAAGTGTCAAGCAAAGGTGTGCCTTCAAAAGTATTTAAATTCTCTACTTTTTTCAGTACAGAGCAGAGATACGCTTAAAATGAGTCACAGAGAAAGCTTTCAATCCTCACTTTTCCAACTTTTGTCTCCAGATATTGACAATTGATTAAAAAAAGCAAAGTAATCTCAGTCATCTTCCACTTTCTATAAAACCTCCATCTTTTTCCCTTTTTCTTTCACAAAAGAGAGATTTGAGTTGTTCAAGTGATAGCTTGAGTGATGGCCATCTTGGGAAATGAAATATTTGCTCAAACTGTGCCCTTGAAAGTTAATTCAGAGGAGCACAGGAGGTATACGGCAGAAACCATAAAGGAGAGCGCTTATGTTTTTTTTTCTCTATTTTTCTTTTGTCAACTTTCCCCTTGTTTCTTCCACTTTTGAGTCCATTCATTATGGTTTTCAGAATATATTTCTATTTACAAAAGCAGTTTCTTAAGAAAGACGTGCATAATATAATGCCAATGAGTATCGGCTTTGGTGCCATATGCTCATAAAGAATTGAACAAAAAAAAAAACAGGATTATCATGTTTCAGTGGAATGAGCCGCATTATCACATAATCACCATTACTTTCAGACTGTGAACAGAAACAACTGAACAATGAGTTAATTAAAACGATCAGGAAGTGCTTTGCTTCAGATTTAGCTCAAGTGAATTTTAAGGCATCAGTGCTGTGCAGAGCAGCTGTTTTCGTAGACTCATTTTGGATTAATCTCAAATTATTATTGGTTTTGAGCATTGTTTGGACCAGGAGTCCTCAAACCCATGAGCCTGTAACCTCTGAAATAAAGTAACTGGAGACCTGCAACCTTCTCCTGTAGGAATACACCAATAGGCCAATCCAAAAATAGGTAATGCAAATGATACAAGGCCTTAGATACTTCATTTAGCTTGATAGAAAAAAATGACTTCCGATAAACATATTGCTTGATTTCCTTCATGAATTTGCAAACACTTATGCCATTTTTTTTATCCTGGCTTAGTCACTTGAAGGTCTTGTGAAATGTGGAAAAACAAACAAAAGAAAATATCAATTTCATTCTGTTTGCATGCTTTTATAGGAAATTTAACCCATATTTTTGTTTATAGATTTACATTACTGGGTGAAATATGCATTTTTAAATTGTTTTTCTTTTTTAGCTTTGAAGGCATCCTGCAACCTTCCTACAGGTGTTTCATGACCCTACCATGGAAACACTGATCTGGACAAAGAAATTTGAAGACTTCTTTAAGAAAGAGCACCATTTGTGGTTTTATAGTCTGTTAATATTCACAAAATGAAAGTGATGTGATCGTGTGGGTTGAAAGTGATCATTCTGGAAAAATTTACTGTTTCTCTCGCTGGCATGCCATTTTGGTGGCTATCCAGGATATAAAGTGATGATAAAAGCAGCAAGAGAAGAATCAAGAATTTCTTTCCAGGATCACAAAGATTTGCACTTCCAATGCCCACATGCTCAGATTAGGTCAAATGCGTTAGGTTTAAGGAGCAGTCACATCATTGCTCTGTGTATGGCTTCACCAAACATGGCACTCATGATCCCTTTAAAAGCCCACTAAGCATTTGTGGATATGTCGGCTGTTTGATCTGTAATACAAAGCCCTTGAGCAGGAGAAAACAGTTTTTTTTCCACAGTAAACACATTTTTTGACACAAAGGTGTCACAATGTGCAGAGATGACCTTTTTTTTTTTTGAGGCGCCACTGAGCATCTTTGACGAGAGGGGAAGGGAGCTTATTCCACTGGTCATCAGTAGAACTATGTGTGGGACCAAAACCAAGAAAAAGTAATCTCCATGCTGTCT
Source organism: Thalassoma bifasciatum (assembly GCA_008086565.1). Taxonomy (NCBI): domain Eukaryota; kingdom Metazoa; phylum Chordata; class Actinopteri; order Labriformes; family Labridae; genus Thalassoma; species Thalassoma bifasciatum. The sequence goes on from RPOG01000057.1 coordinate 814,218, forward strand.
ACTGTCCCTTTTCAATGTTTAACCTCCACTGACTGATTTTTTTTTATTTTTTATTTTTTTTCTCAGCCAATGTAACACTCAATCAGCTGAGCAAAAAAAAAAAAAGAATCATAGTACACATCTCAACCTTTCTTTCAAGCCTTTTCCCACACTGACCAAGTAGTGCACTAAACATAGTCTCATCTCTGACCTCCTTGCACCAACAAGCACATTTCCCAACCTCTCAGCTGGAATATGCTACAGAGCTGACAACTACAACACTACAGAGAACAAATGCTCTCCTTTAGAGCCCTCTTCTCAGAGGACAAACATCTAGACCTCTATCACTGTCAAGTTTAGTGCCAAAGCTGCCGTGTATCAACAGCATACAAATATATATTTCCCCTGCTATGAAAAAGTCTTTTTCTTGTCTCTGTAACGCTTCATCATTTCACTTGTGCATTATGTCAAAAATATCCAATAAGGTTCAAGTGGTTTACACAAGCCTGGCTTATGAGAAATATAAGTGCTCAGCAATTTGAAACTACAATGAAATGTGATGCTTTCAGGACAATTCATAGACTGCCCCTTATTTGTGTCATTGCTTGGCCTGTCCATGTTATGGAAATGCTGACTAAGAGACTCGCTGTCTGAAGTAGAAACCAGCAAAGAGGTGGAGTTGAAGCAGGCTGTTTGCCCTGGGTCAAACACGTCAAAACACATAACTATTAGTTAGGATGTAATCAAGATGGATGTGCTATGAGAAAATATCACCGCTCATTAAGATGTTATGATCAGAGAAAATCGTCACAAGGTAAAAATAAAGGGGTACCTACCACACAGAAACCTTGAGGTGGTAATCCACGCTTTTATTAATGTACAATTTCCTCACTGTATTTCGGCCTAGACCTTTCAGTCTTGCACCGCCTGCAACTGGTGAAAAATGCAGCTGCCCATTTTCTCACTGGCAAACGCAAATATGAACACATCTTCCCTGTCCAAGTCCATTGGCTTTGCTTTTAGAGTAAAATTTTATTGTTTGTTTTTAAAGCTCTTGATGGGCCAGCTCCAAGCACCTGACTAAGCCTTTGCATCATCATGACTCTGCCAGGATACTGAGATTGCGTGGTCAGATCTTACTGGTCCCCCCCCAAACGAGGCTTAAAACCAAAGGTGACCAAGCCTTTGTGGTGGCTACTCCTCAACTCTGGAGTAACCTGCCCTGGCATCTTTTAATCAATTGAGGTTTTTAAATCTTCCTTAAAGACACACATATTCTGTCTGGATTTCAATCAAGATTGAGCAAAGTGGTAACTGCCAACTTGCAAATATGAAACAATGCAGAAGTGCTTCAATCTGCTCTTCGTTGAGCCTACTACAAATAATGTCCCCTGTCTGAATCGCTAATTTTGCCAATGACACTAAACAGGGGTTGGATTTTTTCCTGACTTGGCAGTTTGGAAGATATCGAGATTGCAAGCTTGCCCAATCAGACGCACAGCTCAACTCACGTGTCTGACAATGCCCAACAGCTGTCAGTCTGGAGACTTGTCACCCATCCTATTTCCAATATGGCCGCACCAGCTGTTCTGCTACAGAACCCAGTTTCAGAAACAGATTGATGACATTGCAGAGAAGTTGATTCATTAAAGTCTAGTGTTTGTGTAGACTTTGTGTTTGTGTAAATTTTAATTTTATTGCAATTTATTTTTTTCAATCTTACTTTATTATATATTTTAACTGTTTATGTGTACCTTCTACATTATTTATTTTAGTCATTTGCCTCTGATCTGTACTGCACTTTGGTCAACTCTGCTCTATGAGTAATTTGAGTCTAGTTGAGTTCGGATGGGCTTTCCATGATTCTCTATGTCTGGGGCTTAGTTGTATTGTATTTTCTCTCAGATTTACATCACTTTGGACAAAAGCATCATAAAATAAAATTGTAGCAATGTAAAATTTGGCAATATCAACAGCAAGTTCAGCCAGACCCAACAATTCAAGCTGATAAACTAGTCAACACTCTAAAATGAAAGTGACTGCTTTAAACTTTGAGTCAACAAAAACTCTGTGTCTGCAAAGGTGGTATCGAGAGACAACATAAACAAAATTAGATTTACTGCAGTTGGACCTCTATGATGTTTCACTTCAGACCCATTTTCTGTCTTCCAGACAGCCGACTGCTGACCACAGACATGAGTAATTGGCCAGAAGTGTCAGTGGTACATCTGAAAACCCTCTTTGTTTACACTCCCTTCTGTCTTTACAGCTCTACAAATACAAGAGTGTGATGCTGTATGCTGTAATTGTGAGAGGTGGGAGGGCCAAAGTCCTCAGTGAGGCACCCGTCAGTGGCTCTGAGGTGACTTTAGTCCCCACAGTTTGAAGTGCCAGCTTGAAAGGACAGTTGACCTTGACAAGACAGGAGCCTCTCTCTGCCTTGTGGGAAGAAACAGGGAGGTCAAAGTTCACCTCTGTCTGCCCACATTGCATTAGACTTAATGGCAAATTGTCACTATGAAACACACCTCAGCCACACAGACATGTTTCAAGGCGGAGGCAAAAAGCCAGCTCGCCAAGGTTGGACAGTCATTGCCAAAGGGGAGCTTTGAGTTGATTCCAATGGTAGTTTAGTTTATGATCTCAGGGCAAAAACAATCTCAGCTGATGTGGTATTTTCCCCCCCAGTAAATAAAAGGTGCAAAGAAAGAGCCTAAAGGAGAGCCTCGGTTCTGTTTATGTGCTGCTGTTTATTGCTTCAGGTGATGTCAAGTGTGCTGTCTTCAAAGAGGCTTATTATGCTAGCTTGGTAATCAGAATAACATTCACAATAATTGATAAAACAAGTCATTAGAAATACTTTCCATTAATTATGTTTGCAATCTTTTTTTAATTCTGTGTCATTACTCAATATAATTAAGTCCCATTCTGGTTGGAATCTGATGCCATTGATATTAAATTTTGCCCTAGCCAGAAATGTATCTGCTTAATAATACTTCAATTGCTTTACTTTATTGAATTTTTTTATGCTAATAACGGTGTAGCTGGGCCTAACGGTCCTGCACTTCACTGAAACCATTTTTAAGGGCTGCTTTTTGCAATTGCTAATATCATGTTGTGCCTTTCAGTATTTTATTTGTTTTGCAGTATCTCTCAAATTAGATTCTAAACTGGTTGTTGGTGGTCTTCATCACTCGTAATTCTAGATATTATTCATGCGTTGTCACACAGCCTGCATTTTTAAAGTCAATATTTGCTTCTCATAAATGTGATGGTTAAAATGTGGCTCAGTTAAAACACAACGTTTTTACGTGCCAGCTTGAGAACAAGCATGACTAGATTAGATCTCAGATGTGAATGGGCTCTGCAGGGGAGCTCATGCCCAGGAAATGTATTTCAAACGTTGTCTCAGCTTCTATCAAAGGCTGTTTCAAAGTATAAATTACAACACAGAGGCTTAATACGGTGAGTGTGCATCCCTGCTTTTGGATTACACTGTGTGTTTGCAGGCATGTGACACAATTAGGGGAACATGCAGATCTGAGACCTCCCGGGGCTCCCCTGATCACTCTCTGCCAAATTTCTCATCTCTCTCCACTGTACACTTTGCTAAACAAATTAAGTTCTTATGCAGGGTAATTTGCACTCTCTCTCCACAATAAAGAGCATATTCTCACTATCTCTCAATCCCAATTTCACTGCACTATAATTCTCATCAAGTCAAGCATCCACAAAATTGCAGTGTCCTGACCTCCATTTCCCTTTGACCAAATGAACTGTGCTCTAAATGCATGGTCCCACTCCATTACGCAGTCATTCCCACTCTGCTGTTTATTTTCTAATTGAGGGCCCTTACATGCACTTTATATTTGGGAGTAAAAATCTGTCTCACTGTGTTAATGCAACCCTGCAGACATAGAGAAGATTTTTTTTCTTGTAACATTATTGCTATAAAATTTGTCTTTTTCTTTTTTTTTTTTTCATCTTAAGGATTATATGTTCCTTCTGCGTGGAAAATGCATTTACCAAAGTCATTAACTATTGTGATAAATGATGAAGAAATGCTAACAATATCCTGAATCCTCACCAACGACTGTCAGTGAAGCTGCCATCAAATTAACCACCAACACACTTTGCTTCCCCATCCTCTGCTGCTATTCTTGTTGTGTTTACCACACTGCAACTTGTCTGAACTCAGCTGTCACTCACAGAGTCACTATGTTGTATCACTGTATGTCATGCATATCCATTTAACCAAACAGACAACAGTTCAGTTTGCAGCTGACAGCTCAGGAAGTATTGGATAAGGACACAGGAACTAAAAATCGACATGCATTGCACCTTAAATCATGGTATGTTACATTTTCTTGCTCCATTGTCTCATTTTTATTCCTCTCATTTTCATTCTTTACACACCCTCAAATAAATTTGACACAATTTTTAGCTCTTCAGTCCACTCTGTCTGCAGCACAGTATGACCAGTACATCTAAAGTCTAATGTAAACCTCTGAAACTTTGACTGTTGTACAATCCACCTTAACACGGTGTGCCACTGTGGTTCAAACCTACCCCTCCAGAAGAACTAACAGTTAAGTATGGGGTGTTTGGCCTTTTCATACATCACACAGTCAGCTAATAAGGTAAAGTACAAGGTTACAAAAGCTCACACTGACAATTAAGGTGCATTGACCTTAGCAGTATGTGCCCTGACTATTACAAAAAAAAAAAAATCTGCATCTGGCAGATTTATTTTATGCAGATACAGGCTACAGAGAGTAGAGCCACTGAGTGACTTATATGCTTTCAACTAAACTGGTAACTTCTTGATAGGTTCAAAATGTGCAATCTACACACTCTAAGACATTAATAGCTGCAACATTTCTTGGTTACGTTTCTCTGATAGTACTCTAAAAAACATACAATTAAATCCTGACTGCTCCCGAAACACAAGAGGAATCCATGTGCATATCACTTAAAACTACATTTGATTATTTGAAAGAAGAGAATGAAAGTGATCATAAAGGAAAAAACAAACTTCTCAGATGCCACTTCAAATCATGTCGCCTTTGATCATCAGATGCCAGCATCCTCACCCTTATCACCAAGATCAAGAACAACACTTTAGGGGACAGAACTTTTCCCATCACAGGCCCAACTTTCCCCTCCAAATGTCCACAATTCTGACCCACCAACATTCAAAAATCATTCAAAACCTACATTTTCATCCAAATTTAAATTCTTAGTGACTGAGAAAACAGACAAAGTAAGTTTTATACATTCAAAAGCTGAACAAGGCATCAAAGAGGCTAAAGGTAAATGATGTGTTGTTGTTTTGCCGAGTGTGGCTAACACTTGCAGAGCAAACAACACCTACCTCCAGTCCTCCTTGCATTGCTTACATGACATGGTGCCAGTTGGGTGATCTTGTGATGTTTTAACCAGACATAGTCAACTTTATCTTTTTCTTCTGTAACAAGACACTATCAAAACACACTGCTCTAAATGATGTGATCTATCATCTGTGCTTGTTTTTATCCGGGTTGTCGTGCATTGTCAGAGCACTAGCCATTCTCTACAACTCAGGCTATAACTTAGATACAATATGACACTACGCATGTCCAGCAAATCAGGTCTACAATAAACGTAATATTTCTTATTCTTTTTACTAACTTGCAATTTTGGTGCCAGGGAAAATAAAAATGTTGAGTTGATTAAATGTGTATTTACCAACCTGATAAAATTTTATTGTAAAGTAAAATAGCCTTTAAAGACTCAAAATACTTTTCATTAAATCCTGGCTTAGAGCCAATTTCATTCAACTGATCCACAGTGTATACATTGAAATAGAGTACTACACTTTAACCTACATCATTGCAGTGTGTTTTGTTAGCTGCCACCACAATATCCTCATGTTGTAAATTATACGAGAAATACACCATTGAAAAGTGTTTGGCCTAAATGTTCAAAGAGGTAAAGAGCATGCACACCTAACTTGTGTTAAGCTGCATGATTACAGTTTGATATGGAAACCTTTCTGACTAACAGCAACAGCCCACCAGCACTTCAACGCTCTACCACTCTTTGCAACAATGGTAACAGATTGTCAAAGAGCAATAACACCGACCGAGAGCACAACAACAGGCTGATGTGTCTGTGCAAACTGCAGCTTATGAAAACAATGTCACAGAGAGATGAATCCATAACAGAACTGATGTTCATTAAGCATCACAGACAGAAACCAGACATCATAACCACCTAATAACACAGCTCTTAATACAACGATGATAAACAAACATCCGACCACCAAGCAGAACTGAATCACTCTGTGCACATTTAATGGAATAAAGTCCTACCTTGAGAAGAGTTTCTTTCTTGACCTTCTGAGTGCAAACTGATCCTATCCTCAAAGTCCATCGATCACACCCAGTCCAGGTCGGACTCCAAAGACAATGCACAGCCTGTCAGATCTGGAACAATGACAGAAATGCATAGTCACTGCTGTTATCTGTAGAAGGTAAATAAATACACCATTATTTTGGTTTCAGTTTAAATGGAAGGCTCTATCTAAGGTTGAACAGCTCAACAGCAAAATACATACTCTATAAAAGCTCATTGTCATTTAGGATCTTAGCATAGATAAGTATAACTATCTTTACTAACAAGAGGCTGCGGCTCGCCTTGGCAGTGTATGAATTGTTGCAAAGGTTCAGTCTTAAAAGAGAGGCCATTATCTGTAGTATCCATTTGATAGCTTTGTCATAGATTGGTATGATTCACAGCATAGAGCTGGTATCTTTGAAAATTTTCATTTCAGCTTCTGAAAAATAAATAAATAACTAAAGACATTTTGCACAGGATTGCAAAATAATTTTATTTTTTATTGACATTTGAACTTCAGAGCAATTTGGAAATTTGCCCAGATATCCAACAACCGTGGTGAATATTGCATAATACAAGTAGTTACTTACGCTCAGTTGTTTCTTGCAGTACTATTGGGACATTTTAATTTTAACTTTATCTTTCAAAATAAATAAGCTATGAGTGCTTTTTTTAATTTTTATATAAAATTAGACTGTGCCAGAGTTGCAAAATTGGCTGTTTTTCAGAAACAACAGTTGACCTTTGTGACACTTAATGGTTTGCACAGGTTATCCATGTCACAAACATGTAATTTGGTTGCAGATCTCAATATCAAAGAGCACCGACAAACCCACACAGCACTTATTTGATTTGCCATAAGATAATAAAGCCGGTGTAACCACATATATAACCTACTGTATGAAACTGATGGGGCATGTTTAGCATCGTCTGAAGGTTTACAGTTGGTTTACACAGATTTACCATCTGATTTGTGTTGGCTGGAGTGACTCGTGTTGTCTGGGCTTTATGGTTATTACGCTCCCTCCCTGAGCTCCTAACAAACCTGGAGAAAAGTCTAATTATCCATGGTTACACTACGATACCCATGCATCACAGAGAGCAGAATTTTTAATTTAGCAAAACACAACTGTTGCTCCGTTTGATTAGGTGCGTCTCATATCTGTTATAAAAGATGGATCCTGTTTGAATTATTTTGGCATCTGTAAAGTTTTGTTGATGCACATGTCCTACTTTGCTTGCTTATGCCTTTTCTCCTCAAGTCATTAAATACTGGAGAGGTCTGAAAAAAGATAGATCTCCTTGAGTGGTTCATCCCTCACACAAAGGTTTTTGGAGTTTTTCAAAGGGATCCTAGATGAAGCCATCATTAGTATCTCCTTGGTATAGGCTGTAACCAAGGATACTGAGCCTCTGAAAACAACACTTCCTGTGACATTCCTTTGTTTTATTCTCTGCAGTAACCTTGGCAATTGCCTCAATCACAGAGAATTAATTCCAGTCATGCCACTCCCTCCCTTCCCCTGAGTTGTATCGAGCCCATGCATTGTACTACTGGCCTGGTTCACCCTGAATACTAGCCAAGCCCAACGATTTTAGGGTCCCCAGGCCCCTATTGGTATCTGTCTGCCTCCTCTCTGAGAATGGGCCAGTCTTTGTCTACACATGGTTTTTAGCTGCCAGATAGAGGCAGTTTATGTCCTTTTCCTCAATCAATACTCACAGAGGGTATCAAAGGCAAGGGTTTTTTATTGTCAAATATGTTCAGCCCCTAAGGGTGCAGTCAAGAATTTCTGTATTTCCCTTTTAGTTTCTGTATTAAAGGCTCTATGAGGAATTTACAAGTGATATTTAAATATCTCACTTTTATACATTTGCCTGATCATAATCTGGAATTCAAAATTAGATTACCAGCACCAAGATCACTAATTTGCAAATTATTTCTTTATGTCCATGGCTGGGACACTTTTGCAGGAGAACACAATTCCATTTATAGACAAACAATCATGTGACACAACAAACTAAATAAATTACCTTGTGGCTTTGCAAGGTCGATCCAGTCTTCATTCACTTGCTTCCAAGACTAAAGCATACCTTGCAAGAGCCATGTATCACAATGGGTCAAAGTGCTCATGGGAAACACGGTCCTTGTCCCAGGATTTTTTTTCTTCCAGAATGTCCTCACAGCACTTGTAGCCTATAGTCTGAGTAAAACATAAAGAAAAGAGACATAATATTACAATTATGAACATGTCTTCAAAACCTACACTTGGTTTATTTAGTCAGCAGAGGAATACATTTATTTTTACAGATGCAATTGCCATGATAACAAAAGAATGAGTCATTTCCTGACCAGAACTTTATAGTTGTTCTGGATGGCATCAAGGACAGCGGCAGTTCAAGAAGGTAAAGCTCCAACAATTCAAAGAAACTTCTTTAAATGGGGTCACATGAGGACTTTTCATTTATAGCTGCTGAGCACTCTGGGTAAATGACTGTCCTTTTCTTTGGAGGTAAGGCAATGATTATTACTCTCAGCCTCAATTCAGACTTCAGTGAGCAAACACCAGGTGCCGACTCTCAATGTGCTGAGTGCCGCCAAACTGAACCACAAAGGCAGCTCGCTCATGAGAACCGTGAAGTTGCACCATCTAATAAAAGGGGTGCTGCGATGCCAGGCAGGTAGCCTTATTTCTACTGCCTCAGCTTTGTAATGCACATTTAATGAGCCATCTCACATGGGTTACATGAGGCCTTTTAAATACCAGGTACTTCCAACAGCAGGCTTATTGAGGATCTTTTGTAAAGCCAGACTGACCACCTACAGAATTTAATTTTATAGTATTTCTGCTCTTTAATGGTATCCCTATTGGAAGCCACTATCTGAACTCTTATGACCCTCTGCTGTAAAGGTTTGATGAAACATAATTGACCATCTAGGGAGGGTATCTATAGCCAAGATGATTGAGGCTTCAAACCATACATAACTAGTGCTTGTGCGCTGATTTTGCATGCTTTAAGGCAGGTAAAATAGACCAAGTAAGGAAGAGATGCCAGTATGGTTTGTAGATACGAGTGTGAATAAATGGTCGTCAGAATCTATATGGTGACAACATGATATATAAGTGCACACATTAGGTTGTGCACTGCCTCCTGCCAAGTGACCTGACTCCACCTTCTGCTGACCCTGAAAGGAGCACTTCAGAAAATGGGTGGCTGCACAATTGACAAGTGACTGAAATAATGCATGCTCTTAACATCAAGATATATTTAAAGGGCCACTTTGTTTATTGTTTTAAGCCCTTGAGTTTTGCCTTTTTTGCTTGGTGGCTTCCTCTGCAAAGAAAATATGCATAATGTATATCCCATATGGATTTGTGTCAGGGAGAAGTGATATATGTATGCTCCTGTAAAAGAGTGGCGACTGGGAGAAAGTGGGGGGTTGAGTCTAGTGGAGGTTGTCTTGGACCAAAGGCATCTGTCTGGAAGTGGCTGTAATTGGCTGCAGTGTGGCGTTATCTCATTAATATGGAGCCCATGGGAAGGAGACAGCCATCTTCCCCCTCTGTGTTTGGTTGTTTGACTGTATCTCCATTGATGCTAAACGCAGTGCTCCCGGGGCACCCCATGCCTGTTGCCTGCTTCGTTAAAACCAAGAAAATGAATATTAATGTCATACAGACTGGAAGGCGCAGTGGCAGAAGGGGGTCGTCAGTCTAAAAGCTGCTACCACCGATTTCTGGGTTTACTTAATAGGGTCTATTCGGGGGGATCTGATCCTGCAGGAAGGGTGCTTTATCAACATGCAAAGTGCTCTTGACACCTTATTTCCTTGTCTACAGGGTATCATAATACAGTGTCTCTAATCAAATACACAGGACACATATAGAAAAGATGGACAACTTGAAAATTCATCACATTGATTTGCTAGGTTTGCCCCTATGCTTGAACTCTCACTGACTACACACACACTACTGGATGTTGAAGAGTGTAAATATATATTTATGGAACCCACTGGTGCAGAGTGAGGTAAATTGACAAAACTGTGTGTGCATGGGCAACTGAAGTGGCTCTTCTCCAGGAGCCGTGATCTTGAGAAAGCAGTAAATAGTGTCTGTAACCACCACAGCCCCATTTATGACAGCAGCCACTGCCTGTTTTCAATTTACTTGACATCAGTAACACCAGGAAGTGGACATGTCAATTCATCCATACACATTAGCACACAGCCACAGACTGCAGCATCACAAAGTACTTCCCCTGCTGATGAACAGGCCTGGAAGGAAAAGATCTGATATATGTGAATCTCTTAAAATGCTTTTGAGTCTTGTGACATTTCTGATTTAAACAATGGAGGAAAAAAATAGATGCACAGATTGTAGAATGACTTCTGTATAAAACAACAGTAACTTAAAAAAAATACATGGCCACTTAAGAGAAACACACCACATTTTCTCTTTGAACAATCAGAAAAGAAAAAACAATTCCTAAATGCAATTTTAACATGAAGCTACAGCTGGAGTGCTGGCAATGCCAAACATTAAGAGAAGTGCTTAAAGCCTACGTTTAGTAAAATGACGGCCAAAAGTGATCACAATGTTTCTTTGAATGTGAAATTGCAGTAAGCTGTAATGTTTAACTGCCTTAAAAGTAAGAGTCTGGTAAAACCTACTGCTTTTAGTATTCATTTCTGTGCTGTGCTGAACTCAAAAAGATGCCTCCAGGAAGAAAACATACAAGCAAAAGTACTATTTTACACTAACAACATTTTTTTTCTTTCTTTTTTTTAAATAACAATAATCAAAAAGCAGTCTTACCAAGTTTGAAGGGAATAAATAAAAAAAATCCAAGAGAAGGGAACAAAAACACAATGAATCACTGGGAGAATGAGGAGAGTTGACATGAGGATGCAAAGAAAAGTGAAAACAGAGCACCTACACACACAAGGCAATCAACAACAGGTGTGACAGCAAGCTGGAGGTCTTCTTCTCTGGTTGAATTTTGGTAGTTGGCAAACAACATCTGGGTGTTTTAATGCCACCAACTTGTATGGAGTGTGATCTGGGAATTTCAAAAAGAAAAACAAATACATAAATAAAACATATATATAAAGTATATAAATACAATAAATAAGTATAATAATAATAATAATAATAATAATAATAATAATAATAATAATAATAATAATGATAATAATAATAATAAAAATACAGAGTATGTGGGGAACAGTGGGATAACTGTAATTTAAATAATCTTAAATAGATTTTTTTTAACTTAAATATTGGGGGGGAAAGTCCATGACGGTAGTATATTGAATTTCTTTTTATTTTCTCTTAGTTTCAAAATCAATTTCCTTTTTTCATTCTTGTACCTTTGACATTTCATAATTACATGTTCCACTGTCTCTTGTTCTGTACAATGCTCATATTTACCTGAAGGATGTTTCCTTATCTTACACGCTGTACTGCTTGATCTTTTATTGTCAAAGCATAACCTTGGTTTTATTATTTCTCCTCTCCTGAATCCAATAGCAATCCTTATTTTACAGTTTTTCCTTTGGATTCCATAAAACAGTCTTTGTGTCCTCTTTTCCTGCCACCTCTTTTACCATTTTACCCTCATCTTAGGTTTGATGGTTGTCTTGATTTTGGTTTCACTGTATGCACTCATATTACTGTCTCTTTTTGTGGCCTCCTCTGTAAATATATCTACTGCCTCATTTCCTTTTATTCTTATGCGAGCTGATATCGACATACAAATTACTATAAGTCCCATCCTTTGAAATCAAGACATTGTCTGTGTCTCTAATAAAATATATGTTTTGCTCTCTGTTATGTTAAATACTCATCAGAGATGAACTGGAGTCTGAACATATTAATGTTTTAATTGGTCTTACTCCTACGACCCATTGTGTTGCTCAAAGAATTCCTATCAACTCCCCCGTGTACACTGATACTCTATTACTTACTCACAAGACACGAGTGAAACACATGGGGGGTATTTAAAGTGGAGGGCAACACACACACACAAGCAGGAAGTAAACCTCAACGACACACAGTGGACATGTGATCCAGATTAAAAAAACAAAAAAAACAAAAAAAAAAAACAGAAAACAGAGACTAGGAAACTAAAACTAAAACCTACTTTATTTCCACAAAGTAGTCCGGTATAGATCATTACAATTCGGTACAGGTCGCATCAATAAAGCCTGATCCTGTTTGCATTTCCACAGCCAGTAGGCGATAGGTGACGTGTAAGCGAGATGCAAGTAGCTGCATCAGCTATTTAATAGTACAACAGTATAAAAGCGTGACATAGTGTATCCCTCTAATAAATCCAGCCAAGTAAAAACAAATTGACACAGTAAACAAAAATCCTGTAGCCACCAAGCGGCGGAAAGCTATCTTCACATGCCAGGGTTATGCATTATTTTCTATTACCCCTGATGCAAAGGAAATTATGTTTTTTTTCTACCAATCAACGGACTGCAGTATTTTCCACCTCCACTCTCTGGAGTTAAATCAGTATGTTCAGCACCCCAACAGAAGGGTACCACAAAGTGGGATGGTACGGGTCTGCAATTTGGGGACCCGTGCCAGTTTTTGTCAAAGGAAATGCCACAAAATTTGTGCCAGTTGGACCCCTTAGTGGAAACAAAGCTTTGGAGTAACGTCCTCAAAAGTGACAAAACAAAACCGAATAGCAAAATAAAACAGGAATTAAAACACAAAAAGCAACTGATAGCGCAAACGTGAGTTTTTCAGTCACAAAATCTTAATACATTTTTTACTTTGATGGACTTAAATGGAAAAATGCTTTTGGAGGAGAAGTGTAGTAGATCATTTTGGCAGAGGTAGAAGGAGAAAAAAAAAAGTCAATGCTGATTATAGTTGTGTTACATAATCAACCATAAACAGCTCATTAAGGTTGAGTGAAGCGACTACCCCTCACTACTAATGTGTCAGTCCCTCCACCAGACTGCTGTCTGCCAGCTACGAGCTGCTGAATTATTAATTATAGAATACATAGAACTCTCACCAGGGAGCTACTCTGTATCCTCAGAGCAGACAACCACAAAGGGACACCCAAGGTCAAGTAAAATAGGTTTCTCTGCCAACTATGGGCGGATAAAAACAGTTGAAAATATCCATAATTGGTTTAAAACACCGCAATGTGGAGAGCTCCCCAGCAGCCCTGCGGTCATGTCTGCTCTTTTTCCAGTTGAATTTCAGCAGCATTAATGAAACTTCAATTAACCATCAGGGGTCCGTCTTCCAGCTCACCTTCCTAATCCAGTTTGATGGAAGCATTAAAGAACCAGCAGAGTCGATTTACGCCACTCCCACCTCAGAGGAAAGTGCACGTATCGTATACGAGCAGTCATAACAGTGATGGCCTCTGTCAAGCAGAAGTCTGCATCATGTAGCGTCACACTTTCTTTACTGCCTGTCTTCCTTTGCATCCCTCATCATTTGTGGCTCTATAAACTCTGCCACAGTGAAGACCTGATGTCACACTGCTTAATAGGATCTGACCCCTGATGGTTAAATTATTTAGGTACTTTGAAGAGAAGAAACCCAACAAGCCTCCCTAATTGATACACTTACACACTAACACATGCACCACTGTGAATGGGTGTGTGGATCCCACAGCATTGCAGAGGTCCACCGCCATTCTTCTCCCAGCAAATTGAAGGTTTTTAATGAGGGACCACCCTGTCTCGCTAACATGGTTTGCAGCACAGCTTTCCACAATTGGATTTTAGAGCCTTAAAGACCTACTCTTATATTTCCCCAGTAAATAAGATCCACTATTATGGACTTTCCTGGGTTTTGGCTCACAGTTAAAAGTTTCCCCGATTATAAGGATCACTTGGATGGCGGAAAACTCTTAATGTGTGTTGATGTTCCAGAGATTTATCTGGTACCGTTCTTCCTTTTAAGGATAAATGCATCAGTGCAATGCAATGTAGTGTTAATAATTGATCAACACATGCATCGTTTTGCAGATCTAAATCTTTGCTACATTTATCACTTTTGTACAGATTTTGTGTCCCTTCTTTTATTGTGAAAAGCAGTCGCACTCTGGGGGGAAAAAAGTCTCCCCGTCAGACTTGGCTGTTCCCCCAGGAGCCAAAATGTGCTGAGCAAAATAATCATCTCATCAATAACATATCAATTTTGTTTGCCTCAGACGTCACACTGTAATCCCACTCCAGGCCTTTTTTCTCCAGGGACTATCTTCAGAACATTTGAAGGTCTTGAAGGACAAGTGACAAGAGAGCAACAATAAGCAGAATGCCATTTGTGAGCTCCATGGTGCGTAGGTAATAACATAACAGCTTAATAGCCATGCTTTCTTGAAGATAATCATTGTGTCTTTAAGGGGACAATTGCTCAGAAAATATCATACCTCTGCCAAAATTACAGTTGGAATTGTACAGCTGTTTGTGGTGTTCTGATGGCTGTCATGGCTTTTATCTTTTGTCTGCTTTAAGCAAAATGAGTCAGGTTAGTTTGAAAAATAGAAATATATTGACCAGGTATTTTTGTCTCCTTTCGAATACACGTTGGCAAATACAATACACTTGTTCGCAAACAAATCCAAACAATCCTCCCGCTGTTGTCAATAACAGGAACATTCATATCCCTCAGTCGATTTTCACTTCTTTATATGCAGCCTGTACACAAGTACAGTCACACTTCAGAAACTCTTCAAGAACTTTTAGAGTCACTTCTCCTTTAAGTGGGTTGAGGAACTAAATGTTTATCATTTAAAATACAGAGGGTGTGCAAAGGGTGGCTTGTTGGGTCAAGGATGCTTTTTGAAACTGCTTTGCTCTCACATACTTATCGTCCACCTCATAAATGTGACTTTCTGTGAAATCAGCTTTTCTGCAACACGCATTTCTTGTCTCATACACCAGCTGGCTTTATTAGCTTTCTAAGCTTAGCACAAAAAGTAAGGTAATTTCTATGGCGCTTTTTTACAATACAATTTCAGCCCCACTCGGCTCGGCTCTACTCTACTCGACTCGGTTTGGTTACCTTTTCCACTAGCCTGACTACAGACTCACGGTGGGCGTGGATCTTATAACACAGCTGCGCAAAAGTACTGCGCAGAAGTGCGTGCATGTCATCTATAACGCGACACAAACATAATTTTGTACGAACATATGTGCCACCGTGGTCTTTAAAGGAGAAAAAGCTTTCAAAAGAATTCATTAAAGTAATACAGTGGCTCAATGTCGAGCAACATGACAACGGAGGTAAACAACAGCCATGTGCTGCTGCGCGCGGAGGAAAACGAAGGAGCTGCTTTCCAACATTAACTCTTCCCTGAATCCAGTGAGATCGCTTTAATTTTTGATTTATGGGCCTGGTATACCGCAGATTTTTTGTTGATCAATCATTCTTCTTTGAACTGTTTTTCCTGTTTGGTTCCCTGTGGATTAATGGACTGATTGGTGCTTAAAGACTCTCGTGGCAGACAGATCGCTCCTGCGCCAACGAACTTTGATTTAATTTAAAAGACTCTTTAAACCAAACTGTCTTTGTTTTTAACTTCTTTTTCGTTTAAAAAGGACTTTTGACTTATTTAGGAATCATGAAGGTGCATTTTAGGGCAGTATTTTGTGTTCATTCAGTCTGGTTCTGTGCCGTTGGGTTTACATGTCATTAAAAACCCGTCGCTGACTTATTCCTTTTCCTCTTGTAAGTGATTTGTACAGAGTCAGAAAGTGAAGCTTTGACATTCTCTGACCAATGAGTGGCCGGCAGTCCATCGACTTCACCTTTTAGTATCGGCTTTACTCGCTTAGAACCAGGGTAGACTAGGTACTAAAAACTGGTGTCTGACACGTAGTACCGCGCTAATGGAAACGCAACACAAACCGGGTAGAGTCGAGTAGAGTAGGGCCAAGGGGGGTCACTGGAAAAGAGCCATTAGTCTATTGTTGTAAATCATATACCATTGTGAAGTTTGTTTTTCCCCTTTAAATGATACCACAATTGTAAGGAAAATGCATTTGTGGGATGAGGCACAGAGTTCAGTGTGAGCTGGTTCTCTCACACAGAGAACTGGGGCTAAGTGAGGTGGTAAAGGGCATTTCCTGATTTTGTCAAGAGTTGGGCCACTTCCATCAGATATGTTTTTTGACACCTGTTGCAGACACAAAATCACACCCCTGCCAGGTCTGTTCACATTTGCCTATCAATGATTATAAATCCCTTGATTACTATTTATATTTAAAAAATATTATCAACTAGCATCAAGTAGTCGCTCATGTTCATCCATAAAATTCTCCTCTATCCAAGAACAAGATCCAATATCTGACATACTCCTTACCTTCTGTTTGTACATACACTAATTTTATGTTAAGTGGTTCAATGTGAAGAGCAGAAATTGTCACCTTTTATACTGACTGACGTTTATCAGCGCGTCAGTGTGACACCTATCAAATTGCTGCAGTACAAAGTGCTAACCTGTGAGCTGTTTGTCTATTAACTGCAATAAGGAGCTACAATTCTATAACAAGCTAGATGAATTTATGATAATGAGAAAGGAATAATAGAGCTTTTTGTAATGATGCATGGTTTGTATAACGCTATAAGCTGCTTGGATGCTGCAATAATTCATTTGATGGTGTTAACTACCAAGTCAAACCTTATTGTGCAGAGAAAATACAGCTGATCAGCTCAGCACTAAGAGGTCTGAGACTTCACTAAAAGATGCTTTTAATTCATTGTTGTTCTGAGTAATGGTCATGTTTTTGTTTAAGACCATCAATCTTCATTTTTTGATTGGGAATGCTTCCTGCCAACGCACACACAGAGTGGTAAAAGGGGTATTGCAGCTGTCAGTTTGTCAAGCAAGGTAAGGGTGATTTAATGCTCCCTCCATATGCTTAATCATGTAAAACAAACAAACATGGTGGTGATTTGTTGGCTGCCACTCTTCTCCACATCCAGGGTGAGTCAGTGGGTGGATCAAGCCAGCTGGATATTCCAGGTCCACTTCCACTTGAAAGCCATTAATCCAGGCCTGTCTTTGCAATTTCACTGTTGTGTTTTGAGAGGATATAAAAACATACGTAGAGATGGGGATTGCATTATATGTACGAGTTATCTTTTCATGCATGTTTCCACGCTTTAGTAAAAGAGAATAAATGAAGAAAATAGATTTCTTCACTTGATATGGGGTAAAAGAAAAAAAAAAAGAGGAAATTTGACTCCTCTTCTGGGACTCCACTTGCATAAGCAGCAGATGAATGTTGGGGCTTTTATTTTATAGTCTGCAAATGCTTCTCCTGTCTTCTTGGCTTATCCCAAAACAGGTAAAACAAAAGAAGGCAAGATGTTGAATAAGCCTACATGAAAACAGTTTTATATTCCAGGTTGATGCCAAGAGTGAATATGTATGAGTTACGCACTCTAGCTCTATTGTTGTCCATTTATGTAAAGTAGTGTGAAGAGCTGGGTTCAAGTGGCAGGTATATTTCAAACATATTTAGACTTGGAGTACAGACTGATGGTTGGATCCCTCTTTTCTTAGTCTCTGGCTTCACATTTTTCCATCCACAACTGATAAGACTCTGAGATTTGAAATTGAATAAGCATTAAGGTCATTTTTGACAGATATAAACTTGTACTGTGGTAGTTTCTCAATCACTATCATTACTATCTAAATTACCTGACCTGCATACAGTGTAAATATGATGTTGTGTGTACATACATTTAAATCATTATCACTTGCTGACATCTAATCCACTGCTAATCTATGAATGTTTACTGAAAATGGGAGCGTTCATAGATGTTTAATCCAGGATTTGGAAAGGTTAAACTTTGCTGCTGTGTGAGTCGAACAAATATCAAACACATGAAATGTCAAAGTTGGTACCCCTGAACAAATGAAATGTCAAGGACAATACCTCAGTCCAAGCCCTCCCTCAGCTGGCTGATCATCTCCCAGCAGTCATATTTGTAGTCGGACGTAAGAGGGCAGACCAAATAGTCTTTCTTTCTCCACGCTGAACTATTAGCACCCTTTTATTTGAACTGTTGAATGGAAAGTTCTTGAGGCGCTTCAAACGAGCACTTAAAGTTTGGGTCACAGTGTACAATCCTCTGGTGCTTTTTGTCCGTCCTCTGGCTCCTGGCTCTGCTTTCTCCTGTTTCCTCTGCTTGGCACGGAGCCTCGATTCCTCCCAGTGTGGACATTCTCCCATGCACCAACTCAGACTATCAAAACAACAGTCATTAGGCAAATTTGCTTTGGTGCAGGATTACGTTAATTATCATGGAATTATCACTTCATTAAAGCAGGCAGAGATAAATTATCTCTGATGAAACGAATGCAAAATGAGGAAATAATGATCAGGCCAGGAAAAAAGGGGAGAAAAATTAAGAGACTACGTGTCAAAGGGAATAGAGTCATTGTTTTCCACAGAGTCGGCCCCTGAGGGGCAATGCAGCAACCTAACAGAGCTATAGTGGGCTCCACAGAGAGGATCGTGGACCACCCACCCTTTCACCCAATGCAGTACAATTTTCCTCCCTTAGCCTCAACAGAGCTGCTGCTTTTCCCTGCAAATAGCAAGTATCATTAATCATGCCAAATACCAATTTTAATGAATGCCTGCATCAGCCCAGCGATGCCCTTTGTTGCTCTGAAAAGGCTCAGTGCTGCAGCACAACCAAGGTGTGATTTTTGTGTCTGCGATGACGATTATGAGTCTGATTGATTTTCAGGTCATGTAATTTGACCTGCTGACCTCGTCTGAGAAATGAGTATTTACATGCTAGTACCACGCAAAGCTAATGACCTAGTTGTAGGCCACACACACACACACACACAAAATAACTTAAAGACCCAAACAGACTTAAAATGTCGAAGAGCAACTACGTAAAGATAATTCAGACCAATCTGTAGAATGACAGTCCCCAAATCCCACGCAAAATGAACGCATAAGACCTCTGGACAACAAATCTAATGTTTGGAGCATTGATTCCATAGACATGAGATCTCACAGAAGCTGGTGTAATCAAACATGACTTCAGAAGTTAAACAAACAGAGTGGGTGAATAATGTTGTGAGCCAGCTGTCCTGGCGTGTGTTCTGTCATACCGCAACAAAAACAAGGAACAGAATCTTGGGAAATAAATGTTTTTCTCTACAATAGCTGCTATGCTCGTGAGTTTTAACATCGGATTGGTATCATCTCCCAGTCTGCTCCTCTCATTTGTTATAGCTTGGTTTCACGTGACATCACACAACTGCATCTCAAGGGCGCAAAATTCAGATGGAGAGCAAGGAGAGAAGTAGAATGAGAATCTGCCGTCTGAAAACAAACAAAATACCCACCCTTTGTGTAGTGTACGGCTGCTCCTTAGAGGAGAAGGAGTTTTATAAAGTACCAAAGATTGTCATTTCGGAAGATGACAAATGGAAAAAGTTCACTGATGTTGCTAATCAGATGTGTATGTTTGTTTACATTAAAGGCGCTACTGTGAGCTGCTAGCATCTTGACAGATAAAACAATAAACTCACCCTTATAAAGACCAAAATATAATCTTTGTGGAGCCATTTGGTTCCAATGTGAACCCGCCAGCTGACAAAAAAAAGTTATATGTCTCCATAATTTTCTGTTGAGTGTTGTAGGATATATCTGGGGGGAGGGCAGTTTGTGATATCAACAGGCTCTTTAGGTTCTGTCGAATACTCACTCATCTTTATGAGATACAGGTCATGCCCAATGTATTTGTCAATGCATGTGTTTAAACTGGATATAAATCAGTACAACACAGAGTCTTAGCAATGGTTTCCTCACTCGATGTATTCTTTGATTTAACTTCCTGCCCTCCAGTTGAAATCGTGTCCTCTCTGTACGTCACTAAAAGCATGAATGCAACCATTCGTTCCTGATAAAAAAAATACAGCATCGTTGTTGTAGTTATAATGAGTTCTTCTTGATTGGTTGAAGAAAAGTTTTGGCAATGCAAATCATTATTAACCCATTTCACTGGTCTTTTCAAAGCATTAAAGGTAAAATATAATCATTGCAGTGATCAGATGTTTTTTTCAATAGTTTCTTGACTTTACATTTGAGTCAGCACAGACACTGCTCTCCAGTTGATTAACATTCACTTGAATCATCTTATTCATGAGGCAAAGTTACAGCAGAGGTCAGTTACAGTTTTTGTGATAGCCTCTGATTCAGAGTATGAATGAAGAGTTCTGGCTCAGCTTTAGTTTGGAGTGAAGATTAAAAGAAAAAAAAAAGGGAGAGAAGGCACTCGCACCTGTTTGTTGCTAAAATAAGAGTGCTCTCCTCTTCTTGATGCAGCAGGTTTTATTATTCATTTGCTGCTTATTCTTGAGGCCCTACACTGTAATCTGTAATGCCATGTTGACTGGCAGATTGCTGCTCTGAAAAAGCTTTCGTCTGAATGGAGCGTAAAATTTTGTTGATATGAGGGGGCAAGAACAATTCTCGTCTCCTCTTGTCTCCTCAATTACTGGATCCAAATGCATCAAAAAAAAGCATTTAGCAGCAAATCCCTGTTATGCAAAAGGTAGCAAATCTGCTTCTCTGACAAAGGATGTGGGACCTTGTGTGAGTACGAGCTACAAATCTGTGTCTTTACTGGTTGTTCCCATATTAATAAGAAAAGCAACAACAATCATGGGGTTAAGTGGGTTAAGTGGAGGTGGCTCTAGTTTTATGTTGTTTGAGAGAATAAAACCATTACACTTGGGTGAGCTTTTAGGTTATATTACATCAATAAGTCACTTGCAGTTTCAAAAACTCTACACATCAGCTGAACAGGGACTGAGTTCTGATTCCCAAATAGTTTAAGAAATTATCTTACAGCACTGATTGAGATCTTTCATACACCAGATGCCAGAGACGGTTTAAGTGTTCATGTTTAATGTAACAGTTCATAACAGTAAATACTGTTAATGATTGACTTATAGAATAACATGTTTTCCAAGGTACCGGAACTACAGATCCATGTCATCAAAGT
This sequence comes from Thalassoma bifasciatum, assembly GCA_008086565.1. Classification (NCBI taxonomy): domain Eukaryota; kingdom Metazoa; phylum Chordata; class Actinopteri; order Labriformes; family Labridae; genus Thalassoma; species Thalassoma bifasciatum. Next base: position 835,601 of record RPOG01000057.1, read on the forward strand.
TAGAAATTACCTGCGTACTAAAGAAAGTTCAGAGACTCTTGTGTTGCATCTTTAAATCAGATATTTCACTATATTGCACAGTAGCAGATGCTCACTGTGTACTCTGCATCCTTCAAGTAAACACTCTTGTTACATCTTATAAACAAACCTCTTCACTATCAGCTGTGCACTGGAGAGCAGCTGGAGACATCCGACGAATGGTGATGGCCTCCGGTGTTAACACGAGTCAAGGCTGAACACTCCAATCACAGATACGTGTACTGTCAATGCACCACTATCTCTGCTTTGTTAAACAAGCCAATAAGAGCTCGAATCAATCAACATTATCTTAATAGGCACTCCAGGCGAAGGGGTCTCCAGCTATTACTGATTTATTTAGGTTTCTGCTGTGAAATGAGGAGGTACCACATGGGTCACCCTTCATCTGAACTCATTCATTGAGCACTTCTTGTTCCTGCATGCATGGGCAACAAGACTAATGTTCGGACAAGATCGTATGTTACTTTCTGCAGTGTTGCTTTTAAGTGCATCACCCCCTATCCAATCACATCGTCACGGCTTCATTCGTAAGCCAATCATCTAATAACTGTCAAATTTCAAATTCTGCCTCCTTTGCTTGTCAGCTATCTTTCAGGCACACACCATGACCCTCTTTCTCTTTCTCTGATGCACCTGCTGTTTTCATTGCTCTCCATTGCTTGAGTGTACTTTTGGTTTGTTGATAATAATAACTTCAATTTATATAGCGTCTTTCTGGTTAGGCCATGCTTCAATTTTGTATTACTAAAGTGGGGTAATTGATTGTTACAAAAAAAAAAAAGAATGAAAAAAAAGAAAAAGGTCTATTATGACTACTTATACAAAACCTTCCGTCTTTCATTGAAAGTACCTTGGCCTGGTGATCTGCACTACGAAAGCTGAAACACACACTCCTTGAAATTCCCCAAGGACTTCTTGTATTGATGACACAATGCTCTTTAAAAAATACTGGTTTGCTTTGCTTTGTAAAGTGAGGTGCAGGTGCATTTCATGGCATCTAGTTGAACTTGAGAAAGAAGGAAAAAACTCCCAAGGGAGACAAGAGAGTGGCCTAAAGAGAGGAAGAATGGTAGCTTTTAACACACAGCAGGTTTCTCCTCTCTCTTCCTCTCCTGCGTCGCTGGTGGTATCACCCAGGCCTTCCATCGTTGGAGTGTGTGAGGGGAAAAACCTCACACCGAGCTACTTATTCTTCATGAGGTCCCATTAAACAAAGACACTTAACTCTCTTGGGTTTTCTGCGGCTTGTTGAAGCATTACTTTGCTGGACTGGGCTGGGTTGGCCAGGTGAATCAGAATACCTCCTAAAGAAGAAAAAAATAGATTTACACATGAGTTTGAATTGTGTAAGAGTAGCACAGAAGCCTGTGCATTTAGATTAAACAATTTGGAGCACTTGGACAAGCATTTAACAATGAAAATATGATCGATACATACGGCACATGAATATGTCTTGCAGGCAAACATGGCCAAGAAGACAGCTGGCAAATGCACCACTATTGTATGCTGAACAAGAGGATTTTACAGCCACAATAGTCCCAGCATGGAGATATATGCACTGCTGTGCTGACTATCCCGGTGTCGAGTAACAAATTACATAAACCACCCACAAGAAATCTGTGAAGATGTATTTGCGATGATACAGTTCCCCGGCTTCATGGCCAGAGTGCACTCTTTCTGTTCTAACGCTTTATTCCAGGCACTATTTCATGTTCTCCCTCTGTGCTGTGGAGAAAATCTCCAACAATTTCTACAACTTAGGCTAAAAAAAAAAACATGTTCAATTTCTTCCACCAGCTGCGGTGGAAAGTACACACACCTGTAGTCAAAGCTCTAGGCGATCCATTCCCTTTTGTTCAGAGATTTAAATAACATAGAGAACAATAAACCAGCGTGCACTCGACACACCGTTCCAATTTCAGCTCTTAGAGTAATCTCTCATTTTTCCTTACAGAATCCATTCAGTCTTTTTCTTTCTTTCTTTTTTTTTACTTGTGTATCACCGCCTCTTTAAAAGAGTAGGATAGAGTTTATTTGTAGCACTCTTGGGTAAATATTATGCATATGGAAACATTTTATTTGCATAAAGTGGCCATGATTGGTTAGATCATTAAGAAGAACTGTTGTGTTTGCAGATTTAATATGCATGTATCCTCACAATCACGGACATAGATACTTTAAAAAATGATGCTACCACACATTTCCGCATTTTGTGAAGATAAGGAGATCAGACTTGCTGCTTGGAATTGTAACTTTTGAGTCAATATAGAGCTCCTATTTTTTAAAGTGTACCACTCTGTTGACTGATAATGTTTTTGCAAAAATAGCTGGGAAAAGTTCTTCTTGAAATTATCTGCCAAATGGCATAATGTAGATACAGAACATATTTCCAAATGTTTTGTGACAAACTTGCCTTCTTTGCAAAGGCATAAGGGCTATTTATCAATATTTAAACAAATCTATGATCCTCTTCTCACCTCTACAGTTTTATGCTGTCTTTTTTTTTTTTTTTGCTGCATTGAAACAACACAGGGGGCTGTGTTGGCAGGGTGGTGTTGTGCAAGAAGCTCGTGAAACAATAAAGTGCAGGGAAGAGAAGCCAGAAATACTTACTGGCAGGATTGTGATTCTCCATAAGGCAACTTTTATCTTTCATCACGACAAGGACGAAAAAAAAACCAATTGATTGATGTTTTAAATAAAAATTTAGCTGATTTCAATGCCAATGTTCTCTGTAAAGCTTCTTTGTCTGTCTTTTTGTATTTTTTTTTTCAAATGAGCTATGACAAGTGATGACAGATGTTTTGATAAAAGCAAGTCATCCTTCTTTTAAAATCCCTCATGAAATGTTCCTAAAAAACACATTTCAACCACATGAAGTTGGTCTTCCTTATTGTTTGTTTACACCTGCTTGTATAACATAAGTTGCTCCTAAATCCATTCATCTCCACACATCCCTCGATCATATGATTTCTTTGAGCTCATTCTCAGAGGATCTGCAAAAGATGTACAAGAAAGAGACATCAGGACAGAGGTGTGTTTACCAAATGAGAAAATTGTTCTTCTCCAGTGTCAGTCTGAATCATCGAGTGAAAAGTGGATATAAAAGACATATTGTGTGCAGAGGTGTAGCATGTTGCACGTTCATAATGTCATGCTTTTGGTCAAAAGACTCCTGCAGAAATACACTCATGTATCCTCACTTCAAGCTCCTCCAGAAGCTTCCTCCTTCCTACATTGTTGTCCCCTCCAGGGAATTAAAGCAAATTGGAAAATCCTTCATTATGTTGGCTGAGAAACAATGTCTGGGTCAGCTGAGGAGAGAGGACCCAAAGATGTGCAAATTAACAAATTAAGATGCAGCCATGGACTTAAGAGGAAGATGGATGACACAGCCCCACAATAACAGTGAAGCCAAAACAACTAGAGCTCCCACTGGTGGCTGCCTGTAGTATAGATTTCAAAGTCTGCTCTTCCATGTGTATTCTTAACAACAAAGTACACTTTGTCAGACATCTGCCCATAAAAACCTCCTCCTTAACAGTCAGATTTAGTTTGATAAAACATAACATTAGCCTGTGATATTACTAATATCATCACTGCTGATATTTATACAGGCTGTGAAAGCTGGGCCTCACGATTCTTCTGACTTTTTGGGTTTTAAGCAGGAGGTGTCAGAAATGTTACCACAGCAGCAAAGGTTGGGTTTGTCATCTATCGAATCCATGACCTGCAGTCACACGCCAAAGTGTCCTTACACAAGACGCTGGTGACATAGAGCCGTGCAAATACTGACCAATGCTAAAGTTAAACCAATCATCAAAACCATACCAGTCATTCTGCATTTAAATTTGACATACTTTTTTTCCTTCAACAGAAAGTAGAGGACTTTCTGGATGACCTCATTGTCACATTTCAAACAGCACTACTTGTCTTTTGATAAATACATTACCTCATCACATTGTACATGGCAAAATATTGTCTCGAACAAAGAAAAGTAGTATCAAAAGGAAGGCCTGATCTCTTTTCACTTTCAAAACAAATACATGAGTCACTTCATCACAACAGTTTGCATGAGTCCTCCAGCCGAAGGGGTCACTGCAATTCACTTAAATGTGTTCCCCTCACAGTTCCTTAAATGTTTTCACCTCGGATTGATGACCCAGGAAGATTATATGAACCAGGCCAGTGACGTTTGGTGAAAAAAAAATATATGGGGAAACTCTGCCAGACCAGTTAACGTTAGTAGGCTGAAGGCCATTCTGCCATAATGACACCATAGAATGTGTTGCACTGCAGTCAGCCTGTTAATTTGGAGAAGATTAGGTATTAGCCGGATTTGATTGTGCTTTATTGCACTTTGAGTGGATTGGTTGACACCAGCCCTTACTGTAAGAAGCTGTATGAAAAAGCCCAAAACAGCTTCACAAATGGTTTTAGATTATCATTACATACTTATCTGGCAAGGATATTTTGACACATATACCCGCATATAAAACTGAACTAGGGTGCATGCCTGAACAGCTGTTGTAGCCTTGTTATCCACTGACAAGTTCAGCTGAAGGTCTCCAGTTTACAGGGTCACCCTTCAAATCAGAGCACCAGGAGCTGACAGAGACACATTCACACTGTCAGGCTCAAAGTAGACAATTGTTTAGAAGTTATTAAACCAAGTTAGTCACAGCTGTGTGTGATGAAAATGAAAACATAAGGTCCTGTGGTCAAATGAACATGCCTGCATATGATTCCTCAAAGCCTTGCCATTCAATACCACCATGAATTACAATAAAATCCTGGCCTGGTTCAACTTTTTCACAGACCCCTTTGCAATGAGTTAGCACCCCTGCTGGGCCAACAGGCTGGCCTCATTTGAATGCATGTGTTTTAAATGAACTCTTGCAACATAAGTCTAACACTTGCCTTACAGGAAAAAAATACAATATATATGTAACAAATATGTCTGCCAAAATATCCCTGCCAAATAATGAACAATATGTATAAAATATTGTTTGTAAGATTTAGAGAAGAGCTGAATACATAAGGTACACAGCTGACAACGAAGAGTGTCCATGTACCACGTTTTTGTTTTTAGTCCCACACACAGAGAAAAGTGTTTTTGTTTTGTTTTGTTTCTTTTTTTTTCCTAGAGAGGTCAATATATGATCTGTGTAACTTCAAACACAGCGGCAGGAGAGTATCTCCACTATTTCTCACCGCTAAAGGATTACAGCTGAATCACCAAAGGCTGATATCACTGTCTGGAAGCAACATTTCATGTCAACAATAAAAACAATGATGAATAATTTATAATAGTAGAAACAGTATTTTTTTGGATCAGATGTTAGTCATTTTCCCTCCTCTGCAGCTCAGAAAAAGGCAGCCTTGTTCTGTCACAATGGGACATCACAGGGAAATTAATTAGGTGACATGCAGGACAAAACAAGTGGTTTTTATATTCCAGCTGCCTTCCTTTTATCTTTCCACAGTTTAAATCACTTTGTTTGCACTGGCAGCTGGAGAAACAGTATATCTTTCTTAAAGGCACCATATGCCTTTAGTACAAATGTCTTTTTTCTCTCTCCTTTGAGCTGCAAAACAGATCATGATAAATATATGTGCAAGGCTTTAATGCCGAGTGAAACTCAACACTGTAATTGTTCCAGCGCATCAGTGGTGTGAGGCAGGAGTGAGAAAGCTGACAAGATAATATGTTTTATGTTAATAGGTAATACGTTTTATGACATTTAAATCACAGAGACAGAGGCAGACTTTCAGTGATGTTTAACTGTCGACAGTTTTTCAGCAGAAGTTATTACTAAGCCTATCACTCTAGATCAGAAATCATGAGTGGTAGCTAAAATAAACATCAAAATACTATCATATCCTTAAAATGTAACGTAAATTTACCCTTCTCTTCTTCTTCTCTAAAATGTTCTATAAGTTTCTCTGACTAAATTGCTATCTTCAAAGTCAGAGCAAGACTTGTCGGATCGTGATCTTTTACTTGAAGGAGAGAAAAAGGGAACACAGCAAAAGGGCAAGAAATGAGTGAAATCGCAGGTTTAGTGGGTCAGACAGTTCTCTCTCATTTACTTTCTTCCCTGACAGTTTAATCCAGCCTGTTGAATCAGCGCAAAGACTGCTGATGAGGGCCGACAGTGCCGGACATGCTGCAGAAACGGGTGTGTGATGGCTCTAAAGTGCCCGTCCTTATTCATCATTAGCTCACAGAGCATCGAGCAGCTTGTTTCCAGTCTTTTCTACCTGCGCACAATGGAAGGATTATTTCTCCTCTGAGGGCTGAGTAAACGAGCACTGACCCCTGAAAGCTGTGCTGCTTGCTTAAAAATATTGTGATGGAGATGCAACAAAACAAAAAGGTTAAAATCAATATGTCATCATATGCATATAGAGTTTGATCAATAAAAAGCTGCTTAAGCTGAGTTACTGTTTGAGTCAGACAGGTGCAAAGAAAACAGGTAAACACTGGAAGCTTTATGTTTTGACTAATAGTCTTCCGTTTAGTGTCAAAAGATCACACAAAACAACACAATAGCTAGAAACACTTCAGAAAACAAAGACCTCTCAGTCCTGCAGACTTTCAAAAGATATTGCATATTCCAGAGAAACTGCTCCCTTGTCTGGCTCGGTAACCATGAGAACTGACATTTGAAGTGACATGCTTCTTTGGTTTTAGCTTTTCACAGCACATTTTAGGTCCCACTCTGGACTGTAATCCATCTTGCAGGGTTTCTGAAGTCATGGGAGAAGTGATCCAAACTTTTTAGTCTCCTGTAAAATGTTTCATTCCTCAGAAGATGTAAAAGTCTCAAAGAAAGGCTGGGTTAAAAGTGGCACCAAGAACTTTTGTACCACTAATGATCCAGTATTTTCTGTCAATATGTCTCTCTCCAAAAGGGCAGAGAGGTCAGGTATGTACCAGTGCCAGGGTAAAATAAATCATTGGCAAGCAGAGACTTTAGGTCAAATAATCACCCCTTGGATAATGCACGTCCATGGAGAGGAGCAGCCAGATTCATCGCTGACAATAATGGAGGCTTTCAAAGGCCACAGTCTTTAATTTCTCATCCCTGCTATCAGCGTTTTCATCCTCCAGAGACAGGAGGTGGAGGTGGGGGGGTTTACAGCCCATGTTCCCCAGCCCCAGAGTCTGAATCCTGGACATTAAGGGCTGAGAAAGGTGACCGAGGTCAGCATGTGATTGCTGCTGGAGATGCAGGCTGAGGGTCCCGGGGCTCATTGGACCCTCACTCCCACAAAGAGGCTTCAAAAATCAGCTCCCAGGTCAGTTTTATCAGGGCATCACTAATGGTTATGATATGATCTGTCTGGCATCGCTTCCAATTAAAGCTCGCTGGGGGAATGTGGCGGTGGCAGAAGGCCGAGTAGTGGTCAGTGAATGTAGACTATTGTTTGAGCCGCTCATTTCAGTGGTGATCAAAGTTCCTTTGTGAACATCACAAAAGGAAGTGGCTACCGGCCAAGCCTATTAGATATGTAGTTGTGGTTTGGGGACGGAGAGGGTAATCAGTCTTCCTACTGATAGCAATGACCAGCCCACTTCTCATCACGACAAAGACTAACCTCTTCGACACAATGCCAGCTGCAACAAAAGGTTATTCTTCTGGTCTGGGCAGCTTTGCCTACAGGCCATGAAGAAAAAATATGTCCCTGAGAGCATTCAGAAAATCTACAAACTTTCCCCAGCTTCACTATAAAGCCTCTGAGCTAATATCCTATTCAAATGACTTCGAGTGTAGCGGGATCGAAACTTGCAAGTAACCTCCACAGAGAGGCTCAAATCCCCATCCAGGCCCAGGCTGAGGACCGTGCAGATGTGGTGTGAGAAACATGCAGGGAGAGATGGACCCAGCTCTGGGCCGGTCTGATTTCTCTCCAGCAGTGATAATAATAGTCCTGTTTAAAGGTGTGAGTCTGAGGACCAGACCTGTGTTTAGTAACTCTTCCACAGTGAATTTAAAAGTCCAAGATGGAATCACCAAAACTTTTCTTCTGAGTTTTAAAAAGTGTGTCTAACAAAGAGGAAAAATGAAAAGCTCTCAATTAATTAAAACTTTTATACATGCTTTGGCTTCTTTCCTTTAAAACCTTGACCATTTCACACATTCTTTTTTCAGTGGAAGATTGGAAAAGAGTTTGGCCAAAGTCAGTGTCTCATTTGAATGCCTGAGGTGAAATTATTTTGGCAAATTGCGCTGAACTCTGGAGAGAAAATAGCAATTTGCAGATTGTGTATTTGAAGGGGCATCAATTGGAATAAATCTTTGATAATGCCATTTGAATTTTAAGCCACTTAGAACCAAAATGTATAATGTAATCAGCCTTGAAGCTAGAAACAAAAACCAAGACCAAATCAAATGTTTCATTTCACCAATAAGCAAACTTCTGATTTCCAATAATTGCAAAAGCAGAACAAGTCTGTTACTTCACTGTGTTAAACATTTCCTGGTTGACGCTTATTCCCTTGGTGAACTTTCACCAGAGGTTGGTGAAAAGGATTGTTTGGTCATAATGAGGCAGGAGCAGCTGCAAGCCCTTCTGATAGAATGAGGTCACTGGAGCGACAGAGATCAGCGCGCCTGATTGGGGGTTGGTTCTCAAGAAGGTCTCAAAAGAACAGGCGACAAACTATTTTGTATTGAAGGAATGCACACTGCAGGCACCTCCTCCTTCCTCCACTTTCTCACTGCATGTCTGTGTCAGAAATAAATCACTTTAATTGTTCTCTGATTCCCCCTCTCACCATTTTGCAAAATGATAATTGAAACATTAATAGGATGTTAATAGGATGTGTGTCCTGGTAACCTTTGATATAAATCTCCCAGTAATGGAGAATATTCTCCATGACCACCATGAATCAGGAGTCATTAAATATGCGTGGACAAGCACCATTTGGGGGATTTACAAATACGACTCCTGCATTGCAAATAAGGTTTGACCCAAGGGGATACTGTTGGAAGAGAAAGTTTTACTTTTTTTCCACAAGAATAACTGCGATATTGTGCTACTGAGTCACTTTTTCCTGTTAATGATAATGAGTCTGGCTTCTTTAAAGTGGATTTAAAATGCATGCTTTGCCCTTCAGTCTAGAGCAGGACTGTACCTTGAGCTCAGGCGGGTTTGTTATGGAGACCCAGGGGTCTAAACACAACGGAAAGGGCATGAGGCGGGGAGGGGGCAGGGCTGAAAAAGTGGTATTGCCCATGAGAGGAAAACTTAGCTGGAAGAAATAAGATCCTCCTTATAGACTAATGGATGTGTTAGCAAGAGCGCTTTCAGACCAGCTTTCATGTTGGCTCCACCAGAGGGTACAGAGGGAATGGAGAATTAATTATAGAAATGAAGCCAACCCTCCTTTTTTCTTATCATGGAGGGCAGCTGCGTCTTTCCCCACTTGCATGTTTCCCTTCTTTCTCTGTCTGCTGTGCTGGAATGTGTCCTGTTCTACATCTCCTCACCACATCCCTTCATCAATCCATACAAACTTACTCATGAGAAAGATGCTCTGTGTCTGAGGGAGGTGAAAAGTGGAGTCTTATTGAATGAGAATGTCATAGAGATTGTTGCAGACTGGTTGGGAAAAACAGGCTCCGTCTTCTCTTTCAACTTCTTTCATAGCTATTATACTCTTCCACTCAAAGTCCACCGATAAATCAATATTTCTCGTGTTGTAATAGCATAGCACTGTTGACTGAGAAAGCACAGTCTCAATGACAGACTTCTTGATTCAGTATTGCGGTGTTTTGTGAGACATTTAGAGGTGTTAAATATCTCAGAAGTGGCATGTGTGACCCACTCAAGCAAATGAAAAGAGCACTAGCGTCAGAAAGAGACACAAATGCATGCTCACCTCACTTGTTGGACCATTCCCAAAGGTCTGCTTTGGGAATAATGGGAAAGAGTAACAGCAAATGCATAGAATATTAATGCAGAGCTGCAGCCAGCCTCGGGTCAAACTGTTAATTTCTATTTATATCGCGACAAATACAACAGACATCACATCGTGTATAGTAATGCTATTTTCAGGAACAGTTCTGTCACTTAAACACCATATTACATGTTCTAATAATGCTCTAAATTTAGTTAAAAATAACAAACTTGGTGGTACTTGCATGGATCAATCTTAAATTAAACTGAAGAAATAAGTATACACTGTGTTCCTTTATGTTTTGTTAACGCTTGCATTTTTCATTTGTATAAGCCAAGGCTAATTTGCAGGAAAAACAATGCTAGTTTTCTGCGTTTCTGCCTTTGTTACGTCACTTTTGGTGTGTTAATCTGATTGGCATAATACCTGTGTGGGTGGGCAAAAACAATAGGTTGTAAAATCACTTTATTGGGCCACACAGGCAGTTCACCAGCTGGGGGGGGCTCTCATTGTTAGCCATTGCTTTGTTCGACCTGCTAATTAAGAACACTGTTACTTAATAACTACATATTAGTTTCTAGGGGTTGGGTACAAATAATTGAATACACAGGGTGATAAGATTACAATCCAAATGCTGATGAGCTCAGTGATTGACGAGTTGTTGACCATTGTCGCCTCAGGAAACAGTGACCAGATTAGCCTTATTATCAGGGATGGTTCCTGTTTCATGTATAGTGTCTTGTGTCCTGTCAGCTATCAAGTGACACGATAAATGCTCGAGTTTTTAACAACCAGGTGTTTGTCAAACACTAGCAGCACAAGACTTACTGTGGTAAGAAAAGTTATGTATTCATGATAAATAGTAAGTGAATTGTCCTTAGTGCTCGCAAATTGTCTGTGGTAACTTTTTAACAAAAGTGTGCTTTGAGATACAAGTTTAAGATCTTGGTTTGGTTTCCCTCATGAAAGGTGTGATGAGAACAACTTAAAGTGGTTTTCAGTGATTAGCCTTGTCTAGTCCTAACTTTTTCTTTGGCAATATCATGGGCAGGGATTTAAATTCTTTCTCTTTTGTTATCTTAATTGTTTTGAATCTTTTATTGGTTTTATCTGCCTGATGTTTCCCTTTCCTCTATTCAGTGGTGGTTTAAATACTTTTTTTGTATATATTGTTGTATTTCTTTCATGCCTACGCACATTTATCTTTTGTGTATTCTCTTTTCTTTCTAAATAAATAAAAAATGGAAACCCAGAAGTATGTATTACATGTAATAAAATAAAATAATTGTACCCAGTCCTAACAAATTTTCGAAGTCTTAGACAATTTGTTAGGACTGGGGACAGTTATTTTGTCTTAGACTCTAAAACAAATGCTGTAGCATAAAGCATACTTCTGTCAACTTCAAAACTCTAGTTTGAAATGCTTATGTCCAGCAGTGACTTATGTTTCAACAAATGCCAATGTCTGCTGGCCCCCCAAGAATGTGAGAAATTAGTAGTATGTTGGTTACTCCTCAGATGATGAACATCATGAAGGAATAATCAAAAAGCTAATAGTGCATAGCAATGCTAATTTTGTGCATTGTGTCAACCTAGACTAATGGCTTGCAGTGCTTAAAAGGAAATCAGACAATGGCTCATCACTGATATATTTTAGACATCTCAGACTGAAGCAGCTCTGGCCCTCAGACACAAAAAAAATGAAGAGGTCAGATGCTGCCAAAGTCAAACATGCACAAATTTTGACAAATAAGAGCAAAAAGGCAGAGTTTGAATATTGATGCCATATGACTGATGTTGTGTTCAGAAAAAACAAGGAATCAAAACAGGTGACATTTAATAGTTTAATTATAAGCTGCTGTATACATTCAGTGATTATTCCGATTTTCATGTTGCCAGAAGCCATGGGTGAGACCAGCAAAACATTCAGCTACAAGATCTAGTTTGTTGTATGCAATTTGTCCATTGTCATTCATATTTTTCCACATTGTACATAGTTTACTGCAAAGCAACATTAAACCACATTGCTGATGTGCAACATGGTTCTTTGAAGACCGTAGTTCACCCAAACATGATTCCACCCAGTGTGCTGTGTGGTGTTTGTAGGAGGGGGGAGCCCAGTTTGTAGCATTCTGCTCCAAACTTTAGCTTTGAGATCAACTGAACACAGATGACAGCAGTGCTGACAAACGCATGTCTGCATGTCCAAGTGTACTCAGTTGAAGCTATAAAAGTCTTGTCTGAACATGACTGGGCTCAATAGGAAGCCAACTTAGACATAAAGTAGGTGAAACCCCGTTAGCCATCTCAGGGACCGTTTGTTCTCCTCCCTAGATACTTAGATGAAGCAACATCCTGCAATCTTTAAGGTTTTGTTTGCATCTTTTTTGGTATCTTTTGCTATCTCACTCTAAGCTCGTTGAACTGACACACTAATGTTGGTGCTGATATCGCTTTTTTTGTTGTTGATTTTTTTTGTCTTTTTTATACATTTTTTTAGTAGCCCACACAGAAACTTGATGGCACAAGAACTGACCAATAAGAAACTCTTTACAACAAGGTAGACTGCAACAGTAGCCAGGGGTCACACTTAAAAAAAATCATAATCCAAGTTCATTTTGAAAATAAAGAAAAAACAAATCAGGTTCAATATAAAAGCAAAAAGACAAATGAACAAAAGCAAGTTAACTTCAAGTATAACTTACTCATAAAATAACTACACAGCATTAAATATTCTCATTATACATTTTTAAATTATTTATAAAATATATTTTGGCATATATGTTTTTTTTCCTTTTTGTGTTTGTGTAACAAACGCTACTGTAGCTTCAGTTGAACACCAATGTTTATTCATTTTTTCTCTTGAAACAAAACATTAAAGGGATTGTCACATAACAACGGGTTATTAAAAATGATAATAGTAAACCCTATGGAGAGTTTCACATAGCAAGACATGAGTGACGATCCCTTCTATCCTAGCCCCATAGTCAAAAGTCAAAAAAAGTACAAGACCAGAGCACAAAGTTCTAATTTGTGCTCCACTGGCTACAATCAAGGTTGGGCACAGGAGATTTCAAAAGCAGTAAGTCTTTTTTTTTTTTTTCATACAACTCAATTTGAACACAAGGATGTGTCTGTCCCACTTTCAGTGTTCACAGCGGCTGGGCAGATAGCAGAGTTCATTTAGCTCCATCCTTGATAAAATATAAATACTGTAAAGACCTCACAGTCTGATGACACTAGGACGTCCTCAGGGATATGCAGAGAAAGTGTCTCATATTAGCCAAGGAAAAAGGGCAAAATGAGACCGAGGCCACCCTTTGCTTCTCCTGAATGCACTGAGAACTGTTGATGGAGCACAATGGGGGGGATTTTTAGATGAGTCCTGCGTGTGTCTGCTGTCGTTTATTACACGGATGAAGCCCACTATACAAAGGAACAAAGAGCGATTTTGGCAGCTAGAACAAACTGCAAAAACCAAAGAAGGCAAATATCAGTTTGTGATACAAAAGTAGTTCAAAAGGCATAACTGTACTTAAGAATTGGCACCGGGGTGTCCAAACACGTAGTGTCCTGCTTTGGCGCTGGAGAGGGCCGGAGAGCTCCGCTGGCCGTGTCCATGCAGTCGACAGTGACCTGCCTTGCACTCGTTGCAGACTGAGAGAACCAAAACTGAACAAAAAGCAAACAAGGAAAAAGTACTGCGACTACAACAAAGCCACATCCACTACCTCAGCTTGAGCACACAGCTAGCTGCAGCATACTACAGTTCATCATCCTCAGCCCGGCTGCTTCTTCAATATTGTATACTGCAAAATGGGTGTGTCAGCTTGACTTTCCTCTGTGTACACACAGCTATTGTGGGGTACATAAATGTGAGTTTACACTGTTTGTGTGTGTGCATGATAGTGTGTGTCAGGGAGAAGCTCGCTAAAGCACTATGTCCTTCAGGCGCTTGCTGCTGGGGGACTCCTTGTCTCGGCCATCGTGGAGGAGTGTGTTGATCTCCCGGACGGCCGGCTCACTGTCCTTCCCCTCAGGCTGCCGCAGCAGGCTGTGGTTGGCGATGCGCTCTGCGTCCCGGCATTTCAGCGTGTTGTAGGCAGACGAGGGCTTGGACACGGGGCTCTTCAGGTGCACGGGAGAAGTGACGGGGCTGGCTGCTTCGCGCCCGTTGCCAGCTTCACGGACAGCCCCTCCATTGGCCTTGGGGCTACACACCTGCGACTCCTGAGTCCGCTTTCCCTTTATCTCACCCCGCTCCACGTCCTCGGGCCCATCCTTGCCGAAGGTGGCAAAAGTCCTCTTGGTGGTGCCGTCCTCATAGTGCGGCACATCAACTGTGGTGGCCTCGATGGACAAAGCAATGACGTTACGGCCGTGCTCTGGTGATTTGGCGCGTGCTGGGATGGGGACTCTGGGCATCCAACAGCGATCAGAGTGGCCAAGGATGCGACACTCGTCTTGGCAGTGGAAGCCCTCACCAGGATCTGTGGGAACAGAGGAAGAGAACATGTATGTTAGATTAGATTAGCAGAACAAAATTCTTCAAAAACACATCAAACCTGTCATAGAATGATACGAAATAAAGCAAAGTCAATTTACATTGGATAAAAATGACAAATTAAAACAATTTAGAATGTGTTTCTTATGCTTGTGGTGGAAAGTTGCATCGGCACAACCCAGAAGTCACTTTAACACCACTCTCTCATGACAAGAAACCGGACATGTGGGGCCTTCTTATTATGCCAGCTAAATTAAACATCGTCAAATCAAAAGTCCATTTGCAGCTCATGTATAATCGGGTTTTTCTGTGGCAACAGCAGATGAAAGGCAGGTTTAAACAGTGCAATCAGATCTCTCACAGAGAGAGACAGCAGACGAGTTGCGGTGTTGTTGCTTGGTTCATCCCTCGCTCCCTTTCTGTCTCTGTCATCTGGCGCCGAGTTATAAATATGTAATGATGTTTAACGCTGGAGTGAAAGGAAGATTTCCTGAGTCTGTATAACTGCACTCTTTTGTACTTAGTTGTGTTGGAGGGGGAGGACTTTTTGAGCTAATTTTTGCAACATGCAACAACAAAAAAAAATGTCATGCTCTGTTTGTCAAATGAAACCATTGCTTTTTTTCTTCCTTTTAATCCACACATGAACTCTACAATAACTTAGAAAGTGTTTCCGTGCTCACTTCACACCTAACAGAAGATTTTGCCCCAGATTTAGGCATAACAATTTTAAAATCACATGCTTCTATGCTTCGACTGCCGTGTTTTCAACCTGCTCCAATCTCTAGAAAGAACCTGCCACTGATGACACATTTCTGCGCTCCCCTTCTGCTCATCTCACTCTGAGCAAGAACCATCCTGCGTTCCAGGGGCCCAAGGTGACAAGCAGGGGATTGTGAGAAGGATTGCCATCGACCCAAATGCATACGCTTACATCTGGCAATCGCAGCTTGACAGATCACCTAATTAAAATCACTAATGATCTGTTTTTCTCCCTTCTTTCCTGAGCTCGTGAGAGGCACCTCCGCTAAAGCCCCGGGGATCGATATTTAAAGATCCGAGACCGGCTTTTCGGGGGCAGATGTGGCAGAGCTGTCCCTCATAAAGTATAATCTGATGAGAGTGACAGATAACATGGTGACTAAATGACTGGGTGAATGAGTAAATGGTATCATAGGCTGTTTGGAGAGACAAGTTGTGGAGGAATCATCGCCCTCCAAGGCTGAAAACATGAACACTAGCTGGAAAAATGCAGACACATAGCTGTCCAGAGCACACATGTGAGTCAGAGGAATTATCCCTCTTTGATCCTGCTTGTGTCTAAATGGACACACACACGCACCCCAACACACAAAGACATGACATTATCTCCAATAAATGCTTTGAGAAATCCTCTTTCTTTCAATGGACAGCATTTAAATAAGAAGCTCATATGTAAATGGCTTTTTTTTTACTATGAGCATATTAACTTTAGGGAATACCATTACATACTACAATTCACTTTATCCACTCCGCTGCATAAATAGACAGTTTTACACAATCTCAATGCAGGTTAAAACATTTTATGAGGCAGAAATGAGCAGATTGGATATACTTTCCACTCCTCTATGGATGTATGTGAATTTGCATGAACACTGATTGGTTTTAGAGTCTGCACTGGCAGCAATCAAGGCGACAAAAGGCACAAAGCTGGGGGTTTGTTTAAAGAGAAAGGATCCAATCAAGATGTAATAATGTAATCACAACTGAAAGTCCGCAGCCAGGTACCACGGACATAATAGAGGGCTATGAATATTTGAGAAAAACATGCCCACACAATAGA
The DNA here is from genome assembly GCA_008086565.1 of Thalassoma bifasciatum. Classification (NCBI taxonomy): domain Eukaryota; kingdom Metazoa; phylum Chordata; class Actinopteri; order Labriformes; family Labridae; genus Thalassoma; species Thalassoma bifasciatum. The sequence continues at coordinate 851,876 of RPOG01000057.1, forward strand.
TTACAATGTCCAATGCAGGAGAATTTTTAAAGCCAGTTTTAAATCCCATGTTCCTTTTTTAATCCTATGTCGCAGCTTTGTCATTAACCGTAGTTTGAACCCCGTTTTCATGCCTTTTGTTTGAGAACTTGAGGATAACAAACACGCTTTTAGCTGAACATGTTTTGGTTTAAGAAGCAGTGTGAAGCATGTTTCATTTTAATACTTAAGGCAAAGAAAAACAGAACACAATAGGTTTATAAAAAGCTCGCATAAATTCCAAGCACACACATCTCGTTCCCTGAGATTTAAATTTAGCAATCAGGAATTTCTCCCTCAATCTTGTTTGACATGTTTGACAAAGTAGATCATTTTTTCCACTGATTAAAGATTTACAAGCATCTCACTAATGAATGCAATTTCCTCTAAACACTTTAGATTTTTTTCTACAGCCTTAAGCACTTCCAAAAGCACAAAAAGCCTTGAGGCACAAAGAAATATACACAAGTTGCATGCTGTCTACTTAGCAGCGCATGCATATGCAGTGAATACCACTTTCTCTCCTATCCTTTAGGGGTCTATGAGAGAGCAACTGGGTTATAAATGACATTGTTATGAAAAGCCAAGTGCCATTAAGGCTTGCACATCCTGCCTCTGCGCTGAGCTTCATAAAACGCAGATGTTGCTTTAAAAAGACACAAAAAAATGAGAAAAAATGTGACAGGCCATCGACCTCTTACAAAACCCAACCTCCTCCTAAAACGAGCAAACTGCGATGGTGAAAGATGATTTAATGGCTTTTACAGCTGTGCTTGAATTTGGAAGTCAACAACTATGAAATACAAAGACAGTGAAGGCATCTCCTGCTGTGAATGTGCATTCAGAATCATCAGGAAATTAAGCTTGCCAATCAGCTCCAGGAACAGACTTTAAGTTCACTGAGCAGGAAGTCATTGGAAACATTTCCTATTGCCGATTTCATATGAAGTAATCACTGAGGGAGTTCCACTGGGAGGTGGCAGCTGTCTGTGGTTTTTAGTGAGCCACATGTAAAACACAAACAGTGGAATGATAGCTGAGGCAGAGGAATCCATGTATCGAATGCAGAAATCAGAAATGCTTCGCTTTTATTCAGAGGCAAGGTCTGGAAACAGGCAGAGGCACACGGGACCACTCTAAATATGTATGTACTGATGTGCCTGGCATTGGAGATAATAAATATTGCTTCTTTAACTGCACAGGCCTTACTCTCTTGATAATGGTAGCCATGTTTTTCTGCACATAACTACCTGGAGTTATCACTTTGAAGCAGCAAAGAGAGAGGAAAACCCACATTTCCCTCTAGCAACTGATTCAATCCTGTCTCTTTCCCTCAATCAGATAAAAACGTCTTGACTTCAACTCACAGCACACAGATCCTCCGCTGCAGCGAGGGGATCCTACAACCCGACAAGCTCATTTTTCAATTTCCCCTTGTGCAAGGCGTATAATGATCCCTCCATGTCATACAGCTGGAGGTGCTATTTGTTTGTTGCTAATGTGGGAAAAAAGGAGGAATCAGCAAAAGACCAAAATCCCCCCGATACAAAGGGAAGGGATGCGTTCAATGAAAAAAAACACAGGCAACTCCCCGAAAAGCTCCCAGAGCCTTCGCCAGCAATTTTGTGCCCTGTTTGGCTAACATACGGAGCCTGGCTTGGAAAACAAAGGCGCTTTTCCCTCTAAAAGTGGCGCACACAGCCTCGAGGTTGAATACAATGATGTAATCCTGCACAATGAGTGTAAGCAGGGACATGAAACAGGAGGGCAGATCGGAGGGCAGGAGACGAGAAGTTGTGATGTGAACCCTCATTCAGGTACCAATATCCTCAATGAGGATATTCTTAGTTCAACTGCAGCCACAAGCTCTTGGGGAAGGTTTTGCAGTGTGACACAATTCAGTCAGTTTGGTTTTACAGCATGATGAACCCCCAGAAAAAAATAAAAAGTGGAACAGCAGTGTGGCATGATAAATCATTTTGCAAAGAATGTCTGCCACTTTGGGCCTAAAATTCTTCTTTCATGCTGACATTCTTGTTGTAGCTGAAACAATAAATGTCCTGATTCTGTTTGTCACACAAAGACGCACACTTTTTAACAGACAGCCAGACAGTTTAATGTAGATGTAGCTGTTATAAAAAGCAAATAACTGAGAGCAATTTAGATACACTTAACTTCCAGCTTTCATAGACTTGCCTGATTTCCTTTGATTTATTGTTATTTCCTCCCTGTCTGTGATATTAAACCATATGTGAGTGCTTCACAACATTAACAGATATAAATATAGTCTGAAAGGTTGTTATTTAGCTGTGATGTCAAAGGAGGTAAAAGAAACATGAAGTTTGTTTGTTTTCATTGCTGTGTGTGAGGACTGGTGTTATATCGGAGGTATTCAATCTACTGGAAGTTAATAGAAGTGACCGCAGTCCTGATGACCTTTTTGAGGACAGCCTTGGAGAAAACACTTGCTGTCATATCTGAACGGGGTACAGAGGGATTTTGTTTGCCGCTGAAACGCCGTCCACTCCCTCGCTCTCATCTCGGCGTATCTTTGACAGCGAGATGGCTGTTTTCTAATTGCTCTCCATATTAATTTTCCATCCTGGCAGTCACATGGCAAAGATTGATTAAATCTAAATTGTTACTACAGAGTCTTGATGGAGCCTGTGATGCAGAAGCTGAGAGGAGTACCGCAGGGGGAGGCAGAGAAATCTGAAAATATGGCACCAGCAGAATGGAGGATGACTGCCTGTGTCTGTGGCTTAGAGTCCAAACTGTGCTTGAGAGCTAACAGGCTTGGCCCCGCCTGATCCCAGCGCTGGGGATGGAGCTTAAACTCTACTCTGCCCTAACTTCAGCAGAGGGCAGCTCCACGGCCAGCTGAGGCCGAGGCTTGGCCGAGCAGCCTCCTCCACCCCTCACCAGGGAGAGTCCAAGCACTGCTGTCATCCCAGCCAGCCAATTCAGTCTGTGGGCCATAAATCAGCCTGGAGGCCTGGCTCCTGCGGGAGCGGCAAGATGGAGTGTGATGGTCTTGTTTTTACAAACAGTAGAGGGGCACCCTTACTGCGCCACGCACAGCCATCATTCTCTACACAGCACCGAGTCCTTTCTCTCTCCCAGCAGCATCTGGTTCAGTCACATCAAGTTATCCCCCCAAAACACCCCCACATCCATCCTCCTTGCACATCTTTTATGCGTCTCCTCCTTCTGTCCTCCTCTTTCATCTCATCAGTGCTGCCATCTCACGTACGTCGGTGTAATTAAATAAATCCTTCACCCAAAAATCTCTCCTTCTCATTTCTGCCGATCTGACGAGAATTCTTTCAACTCACTCGGTCAAATATTAATTGTCGAGGAAATTAGAAGTACTGGGCAGCCTTGTTAGCGCTGTCGTACGGGCTGGTGGAGCCAGGAGTTCACGTGGCCTTGGTTTCTATTTCTGAACATTAGCACCAGCCAATTTATCATGAGTGAATTCACTGTCTAATCCATCCAGGACTGCAGAGGGTGTCTGACAGCTTGTCACTTCCACCAGTCCTGCCTCTGTCCTCCCTAAAACTGATGCACAATGGCATGTTAGCTTAATTTAACCCAGCCGTACATTCTGTTTCCAGCGTTTGTCAATAATTGTTTTTAAAAAAGGAGGCAAGAGCTCAAGCAAATCCTGCAAATGTTTGCTTCCACTCCCCAGTCCATCCACCCAGCCTTCATGTTCTGCAGCCAGTCGGAGTATAAAGAATGAATTTCCAAACTGGTGTTGACAAACAATGCACTAGCTTCTAAATTGGTACAAACAGCATCTGTTTAACAGCTGTGTAACAGCAGCAGGGGGAAAAAAGCAATCGCTTCGCTGTTTTATAAATCACTATGTCATCGCAGTGCACTGTTTTGTGAGAAGCAGGACCACTAGCCAATGGACTGCCTGATGTAGTGGAAATGATGCGGGGCCGGTTGTCAGGAGGACATACATGAGTGGGCTGATTTTCACTGTTTCACTGAGAGGATCCTCTCACCTTACTGTGCCCTGCTTCCACAGCACTGCATTCAAGAGGTTGTAATGTCTGAAAAACTATCAGTTAAGGCTACACAAGAATAACTTTTGGCCTTTATTTTGACAAAGTGCATCACTTGGAGCTTAAAGATTTACGCGGCGTAGATTTTGTGTGATCTGTTGGTTTTTCTGACCATAAATTGTGCCCTAGTTTTTTTTGTACAGTAAATAAGCCAGTGACTGTTTGACACTCTCCACAGGCACCCTGGACTGGATTTAACCCCAGCAAAAAGGCAAAAAGCCAGGCTGCTGAGTGTTTAACTGGGCTAAGTGGAATAAAGGAGGACACAGACAGGCTCTACAGACAGGAAACAGAAGCAGCACAACAAACCTGGATACATTAAAAATATTCAAGAAGGTTTTGTAGAAAGACAGAGGGAGTTTGATCTTGATGGTGAAAAACCTTTGAGATTTTGGGGGTAATGTAGCTGTGGCTAGTCAACAAAAAAAGATTAAAAATTAGAGTTCAAAAAGAGACCTGTCAGAGGCTCAGGCCCTAAAAATTAGATTGTGACAGATTTTTTTAATTATTATTATTACAGCAAAGTGTGAAAACATGCAAAAATTAACTTTCATGAATTTGTCTCAGAGGATTTTATTGTCTCTCAGCTGGACTTCAAGACTGTAACCCATTTTTAACTTAATTAAATTGTAATGTTGATAAATCATTGGATTTTACAGCAAACAGTTAAGAGTTGTAAAAGAACTTTTAATATACCCATTCTCTCCCCCTCTGCTAAAAGATAATGATTCCAACCATATCGCTGTCAGTGAAATAAAAAAAAAATCCTTTTAATAACTTTGTGGCAGTAAATTAGATACTTTAGCAGCGATATATAACATCACCAAGAGAAAACTAATCAGGGATGTAATTCAGTGATCAGAGAAAATTCGTCTTTGGGTTATGAGTGTTTTAAAGGGATAATTATTTTAAAATATGAAAGACAGGTTGAAAAAGAAAGCAATTAAAGCCAAGAGAAACGGCAATCCAGGCTCATTTTTCTCATTTAATTTGATATATTTCCAGTTAAAATAAGACATTTTGGGGAAACATCATGGGGGGAAGAATTATTTTGATTGGAGAAGGAGAAAGACGGGTAATTTGATTTGATTTATGGGGATTACTTTGGGGAAGGATTTTTGGAGGGTTCTGTTTCAGTGGTTTTACTTGTTACTTCATGGAATGACATGATACGCCTTAGCTGTAGATAGAGAAGATTGGAAAGCTGCACATTTGTGGACTTTTTGTGTGATCACACCTTTCGACATGTTGCTTATTGGCCTATTGGATGCAGAATCTAAATTCATGGTTGCAGGTCATTCTTCAAATTGTAATCATTCTTAAACCTCACAGTGAATCATGCGTTATTCAAATAAAATTAATAAAACTCAGATAAGGGATTTTGCTGCACAACAGTGTACAGAAGCTATAATCCTAACAGGCAGACGGGCAGGCTGGCACAGCACTCTGACCTGGAGTTGATTCCAGCCTGTGGTCTTTTGCCATGTGTCACCCCCAAATTTCTACTCCATCCACTGACCTATCTTTTAATAGCAGAAATCAAAGCCCAAAAACTAACACAGAAAATGAAAAGAAAAAGATTTACAACAACTGATCACTCTCGAGTGTGCATGGAAATAAAATTCAGCACCTACCAGCGATATAATGCGTGCCTTTTTTTAACAAGGTTGAAGTATTTTGTTGTACTGTGGTGTGTTCGACTTCACAATAATAACAAACCAACTATCACCCTTGTCAATTCTCAGAGTCTATAATTGCCCATCTAACGATGAGCCTCAAATTAACTTGTGCTCTGGTGCTGGAGGCCCACAGCAGGAGTAAAATCCACCCACAGAACTCAGAGCACCAAGCCGCCGGCGTCTCAGGTGCAGGCCTGCCCACTCTGCTCCTCCACAGTGCCAGCCTGCCTGTCTGTCTGCGTCTACTTGGCTCATTTCCTCGATATTACATTGACAGAGGATATCTGTAAATACGCTGGAACACATACAGCAATTCTGTGTTTAAGCTTGACCAATTTAGTGAGTTAATTTTCTCCTAAACCCTGGAGTCTGGGACAAACAGAGGGGACAGAAACAGGCGCTTGAATTACAGCTGTGGTCGTGGTATGAGGAGAAGAAGATCTGGCTGAGTGATGCCAGCACAAACAGAAACCAGAGATAACCATTAGAAACAAGGAACCAGATTATTTCATATGCAATTAGCGGATATATCTCCCTGCTGCACAATTGAAAGTTTTCAACAGATCAAATGGGCAAGACGGGAAAAACAAACTTTAAATGTCAGTGATATATTACACTGGATGGTGGAAAGTAATTTTTTATGTGGCATGGGGCTTTTCCTTAATAAACAACAGGTCCATGACAAATTAAAGATGCTTCAGCGACGCCAAGATTTCTATTTTTGAATCCTATTTTCTCCCCTACAGCCAAAAAAAACACAGAAGTAATAAAGTGTGGGAAATTGGATTTAGAATTTAATGGTTTTGAGTGATCTATAACCCATAAATATCTCAGCGTAAGAAACCATTATATCCTCACATTTGCTATAAAGAGACACTGCTCTGAGTTTTCCTCTTTTGATTTTTTTTCTTTCTTTTTAAATTGCTATTTCTATTAGTCGTCTGAAATAAACACAATACTTCAGCACCTGTCAGGGTGTCCAGCTCTGAATAAGTGGAGACGGCACCGGGCAGCATACCAATATCTGAGGACTTCAACTCTCTGTGAGCATCAGCTTTACCTCAAAAGAAGTGGCCTTACATAATTAATATAATGTGGCTTCTCATCCAGTCATGTTCACTTTGTGTCAGCCAGGACTGTGTGTTTTATATTCCATTTTATCTTGTCGCAGAGGCACCAGCATGGTCCCCGCTCTCTCTCATTTTCCTCCCCTTTTCTCTGTTTTCCTCCTGCTTTAGAGAAAAAAAAAATCTACTTGTCTCTTTTCTCGACAGTTTTAACAACCTCAAGAAGTAGGACACGGCAGCAGGGTGAGTATGCAGAGTGATGGGCAGTTATAGCACAGCATGCAGAAACATGTACAGTAAGATCAGCCAGATGAAGACACCGATTGTGGTTTGAGGAGACAGTTGTTCTGTTTCTCTTTGAAGCGTATTGACAGTGTCACTCAGGAAAAAAAAGAAAGGGCGCATGAGAAAAAACACAGCGAGGCCCTGGCTGCGTGAAGATGCATTAGATTTACACCTACTGGGCAGAGGAAAAGCTAGAGGGAGGTCTTTCTTACACGTTTCATTTCGCTGTCACAAAGGCCATTCTGTTTGGCATCTGGGAGTCATGCTGCTTCTCTCCTAGCTTCTCCATTATTCACCTCAGTGAGGTCTACCACTTAATATCAGGCAGTCAGAGGCAATGTCCGTAGCATTAGCCACCCACTAGCGAAGGCTCCACTATATAGAGGATTGTCAGCGGTGAGAAAGCAGCAGTATCTAAGACACACAGATTGAAATGGAGGTAAGAGACTGAGTCTGAAGAAAAGAGAAGGAACTAACAGGCACATCTTCTCTGATTTGAGGAACATGAGAGTAGTATACATAAGAATGATGGTGGGGGTCTGACACAGTGGTAGTAATTGGATTTCTCAGGCCTGGTGCCTACTCATGATAACATGCTGAGCTGTGACATGAAAAGTCCTTATGTGTGGCGAGGGAAGCAAGGTGCAGCAGAGTGGAAGTGACAGGTGTCAAAGATCCAATTCCCTCGCTCCTCACCATCATGGAGCTCCCTTTTTTTTCTCCGGAGGAACAACCTGGTTAAACCTATGTAGAGTGCAACTCAGGAGAGGCGGAGGTGGAGAAAGAGGGAGTGAGGGTAGGGGGCTTGCTGCAGTGTGGATATAAGAGGTCACAGCCTGATTGCTCGTGTTATTTATTTTCTGAGGCTAATGTGGGCTGAATGCAGTAGGAGCGCAGGGTTGCCACCATGTGCCGGGGAGCACACAAAGGAGCCAAGGGCCCCTGCTGTGGGTTCTTAGAGATGTAGTGGGGCAGCGCAAGGACTGTCCACAGCCCCCCTCCTCTCTGTCCTCTGCATGCATCCTGGCTCTGTCTTTAATGAGGACTGCATGAGAACAGGCACATCATTAAAAAGAGCCATTCTGAGACTTTCCTGTCTGCCATTAAACTTAACAGCCAACCTCTCCCATTACCTTTTATCCTCCCTTTTAAAGAGGTGGGGGACGGTGAGGTTTGAGAAGTCACATTCGGCTGCCAACATGCATCCATTGAGCGAAACTTGTCCTCTAGTCAATCGTGCATGAAAGGAACAACAGCAAAGCCTCCTTAAATCAGGCTAAAGTATTCTTCTTCGCATACTAAATCAGATAAATGTAACACTTCATGCAGTATTTTCATGGTTCACACAGACCCGATTTTACATAATGTACTAATGTGATATGATAATTACCCTAATGTCCATAAATATGTGCTGTAGCCTTAAGGAAGTAATGTTAGCAGCACTAGACAAAACGAAAGGCTCTGGTGGATTATGTGTTTAATGTTGATGAAGTTACTCTAATTTGATTATCAGCTACCGCAAGCTATGCCACAGTGCAGAAACACCACTTTGTTTCCTGTTCAGCAGATGACCTTTGTCACACATGCAAAGAAGACAAAGAAGGCAGAAATACATGTGTTTTATAGTATGTATAGAATAAAGTGAATAATGTAGAGGTGGAGTTATGCAGATTTTATGTTTGATCTTTATCTGTCCTAGAAAACCCTACTCATGAATTAAAGCTGTATGTTTCCTTGAATTCTTGAAAAGTAGTTAACGTAGAGTAGATTAAAAAATAGATATCAAATATGAGTCCCATCGTCTTTACAAAGCCAGTAAATCTGAGGGATGGACACATTTATAGTTCCAAGAAATCCTGTTTAAAAATCAGCTGATTCACCTTATTGGGGTAGGTTGTCTGGCTCTGTGGATATCAAAAGTAACTGTGACTAAGAGCCAACACACTGTTGATACTTTGTTCCATTCCTGACCAATGCCTATCCTCAAAAAATCCCAACCTTGGTAAAATGCATGACTATGCTTCAGTATCAGAATTCAGGATAAAGACTAATTTCTCCTCCACACATCAAAGCTAGACAGGAATTCTGGTGTTGAATGCTTGGGCTTTAATCTGAAACTTCTGGGCTATGTCCAACTCTTCTTTTTTTAATTACCCCACTACCTCAAAGAGTCCTGCATATGAGGATGTGTTGAAAGACAGACTCCAAACAGGATATTTCAGAGACCAAAAGGCAGAAAAAAAGCTGGGGGGGTTCTGCAGCCACACACACATCAGCAGGTCCCTCCTCTCTCTTACTATGTCTTCACTATCTCATCAATAGTTTATAATCTGGGTCAACAGCAGTCACATTGTTCCTCCCACCATTGAGACCTTCTCAAAATTGTTGAATTACAACCCAGTGAGCTCATCCCTGCAAGGTTACATAGGGGGCAGCGGGGGAACACTGACACTAATTGGTGAATGAAAGATAGTGATGATGGGGTGATTTGGATGACTTCTCTTTAACCTCTAGTATACTTCTGCTGAGTAAAAATGCAAAGAGTGCTTCCTACTGTGCTATGTTTTACACTATATATTCAAAAGTCTGTGCGCAAGAAATCTTGCATTTTGCATTTGTAAAATGCTACGGAATAAATTATTCTCTCTGAATATACATGAGGAGAGCAGGAGATGGAAATATTACGAAACTTTGCCTGAGGTAATAACCTTTTGTTGGTGCAACGGAGGAGAGCGATATAACTTTACATATTCCTGCTACATATTCTATCAGGGCGATAATAGTGTCAGGTGAAACAAGCTGATGAGAGCAATGATAAAAAAAAAGCACAGACAGGGTTGACAAAGGCATCAGAATGACAGAAAATAGAATTGTGGATGTATTCAAAGGATGAGGTGTTTTTGCACATAGAAAGAGAAGTGATAGGGGTTAAAAAAGAACATTGCTGCTGCACAGGAGACCCCCTCTCTCTCTTTTCTTACTCGCTTCCTCTCTCACCCCAGCTGCAGTGATAAATGTCTCTTTGTATCCCCGACAGAAAACTGCAGGCTACAATGTACTTGTCAGAAGACAGCTGATTTTCCCCTTAAACAGAGCACAGTATATTCCTAATCTTTTCCTTTCACTGAGGTAGAGGATAAAACAAATGCCTCATGCCAAGACATTTAATGCCCAGAAAACACTTCCCATTCCCTGCACGTCCGTGCCAGAAACACAGTCCTGTGTGTGCAATGTGTAGCTATAGCATGTGCGACTGCGTGCTTTAAACTTCACAGCATCCTTACGCCCCGCAGTCCAGCCCAGCTCCCACTATGAGGGCTCATAAAAGGGAGTCAGTGCTACAGGTAATGGAGCTGATTATAGCTATCTGGGCTCCGGGCCAGCTGCCAGACTCAGCCCTGCCTGGAGGGAGCACAGGCCGCCTGGTGTCTGATATCCTGGGATCCCTGTAATACAAGCCTGGCTTTGGCAGTCACTCGGTGCCCACTTCCAAGCCACACACTGAGGCTCCTTTGAGTAAGTCTATGTGTATAGCATGTCCTCATCAGGGTGTTTACTCCACATGCTAGCACTCTATAGTAGTTGCATTTCAGCAGCAAGACAGTGCACTCTTGGAGGAAGGTTGACTGGGAGGAATTCAAGTTGTGAGCAGAGATTCAGGATTGGGTGTGGGGCGGAGTAGTGGAGGTGGCACCTTACTGTTAAGCACACAAACTCCATTCCTGAAGGACAACAATAGATAACCAGCAACGGTTAGGCATCCCACATGCAGGGTCTTTGAAAGTGTAAACCTTTATAGTGTTATAAAACCAGCTGAGGTGAAAGTGCAGAAACCTGCAGTACCCTGAGTGTCCATCTGAGGCTGGCTCTGAAAGCAGAGGAAACCCTGCTGGAGTGCAGGTCATGGGGCAGCAGAACTGAATAGGATTTCAGCCTTTAGCAGCAATTGAGGATGGTTTACATCTGATGCACCACTCCTACAATCAGGGATGAAGCGTTCAATATGTACGCCAGATGATCAGCTTACTTGTACCTCAGCTTCTGAACCATGGTCTAGTACAGATAAACCTACAGATCCTACAATTATATTGCCAACGACAGAAATTCTAGTCCTACAGGGTTAACACACATTCTTTCCACTGCACTTTTTGCCTTATCAGGTTAAAAGTTGTTGCGTTAACAGGGCCTTTGATTCCACACCTGATTTGGTTGTGTAGTTCTAATTCACGTATTTGACTATAGATAAGATATATGCATCGTAAAACATAATGAGGGGTGCAAATTGATTTGACTGACAGTCCACACCAGCTGAACTCTTGCAAAACATAATTTGCAGAGGTAAGACATACTAAGTATTTCCTATTTGCTTCTGACATTTCTACACTTTTTGTTTGGAAAAAAGGAAGGTGATGTCTCTTAGTTAGGTAGGAGCAGAAAGAGTTACTGCAGCTGTTAAAAATGATGCCCACTGTTTGAAATACATTCTGCAGTCAGATACTGAAATGGAACATATAATAGCAAATTTATTTTTTAAATCGATGTGTAAAAAAAAAAATCTTCTGTTGGATGCCTCCATTCTTGTGATAACATTTTTCTTTCATCCATGTAGTCCAAAACCCTGTCAGATTACTGCTAAAAAATCTGTTTGCATTTGACATTGTCCTGGTTAAGAATCAGAGTTACACAAATGTGACTTGGTTCTATTATCTATCTGTCATGCTTGACCCATCAAAAATAGTTGGAAAATTCAATTTGGAACTGAAATGATTTTTAATCCTTCATCAAAAAATCCACAAAAAATACTGCTTTATCATTTCATTAATGGTATATTTATTCCATCACATTTAACACATTGGGCAGTTTTGCCACCTATTCTAGTGAAGCTATTTGTTAGTATATATGCATCCATTTAATGCAAAAAACACTTGTTCCAAAAAATGGGGAACAACTTAAAAGTTATTCTTACAGCAATGATTTTCTTGAAAATGTTTGAGTGGATGATTTCATGAGAGCAGCCACAATGAAAAGGGCCAAAAGAAAAACTTCCGCAACCTGTAGTGACAATTCTCAAAGTGGTAGAATATATGTTTTTAAAAATAATAAACAGGTTTCAAAAAAATATTTATCATGTTGATGAGATAGAGGTCTTTGAAACTCCTGTATCAAATTGTATACGCTCTGCAACATAGGCTTAAAGGAAGGTCCAAGGCCATAAAATGTCATGTTTGCTGCAAACTCTGGTCCACATAAAGGAACTATTGTTACCAGAGATCAACAAAGACTATCCGTAAAAAAGAAACAAACATTGCTGTAGCGTTGAGTCCTTCGCTTCCTCCAAAGCTGCTGTCCCTCCTCTGTAGACTCAAACATGCGACAACACATCCTATAAAACCCTTTACAGCATTTCTCACAGCCCCAGTGCTTCTCATTGTCCCCGTATACAATATGTGTGTGGTACAACCTCGGTTCTCCCACTGTTTATGTGTGGGAAGGACATAAATAAGGAGCAGGATGGCAGAGGAGGCTTTGTTAACCTTTCATTACACATACGGTAAAGATTTTTACTGCTGAATGCGAAACAAGTCAAGATGAAATTGATGACAGCAAGTGCACAACTAACTGATGTTGCAAGATCTTATGGTGTTATAATACAGTTAAGATAAGCTTTACTCCATCACTGAAAGACACAGGGGAATTTTGTGGACAGTCATGTTGGGATAGGAACTTAAAGGGAGTAAGGGTAATGATGTTGTTAACACTACAAATGAAAATCAACCTCCTTGTATGAGGTATTCTTAAAGAAGGTGTGTTTTTTAAACCACAGTCTTATTACTGTTTGTTTTGGTGCTCTGTAGAAAGCGGGGTGTGCCCACACTTCGACCTCAAAGAATTAAAAACACACTGGTGTGGTCAGGGAAAAAAAGCCCGCACCTTCTTCCCCTCAAACAAGAACTTCGAATCAATCGGAGCCACAAAACGTGAGCAGACAGAGACAATGCTGCAACTCTGCGGCTCAAGTTTCACCCTATTTCCCTCCTTCCAATAAAATTCCTCTGCCTGTGCCATCTCTTTATCTCCTTCTCCCTCTCTCTCTCCCCCCCTGCTTTTCTGATTAACCCGCAGCCACACACACTCCACACACTGTGTACACACACTCTCACACAGATTTAAAATTCAGGTACTCTCCTCTCTCTTTAATACACACTCGGCCCCCATCAACTCCAGCACATTACCTGTTCTTAATCTCCCTCCCTCTGTCTGGGATCATCCTGATCCCCCTGTTTTCCCATCTGCCGTCGATTGGGCCCGGCTTGGCTAGGTGTTCAACAAACAACTGTGATTCACTTGGTTTCTGCAGAGATTATTAACACACCTAGCATGCCATGGTGCCATGAATAAGCAATGGAGATCCGGAGCCCTATTTTCTCTCCCTGTCTCTGTTTCCTCCCTCTCTCTTTCTCTCTCTCCCCATGTCGCTCTCTCTTGCCCTGCCGCGTTGTGAACTGAATGCCAGGATTGTCTAGAAAATGAGCTGTCAGTGGAGGGCCTGCAATGAGATACATCAGGCTCATTGTGAGCCCTAGAAAATAATGAACTATTCCCATTTCTCTCTCTGATATGTTCAATACGCTATCCATGACAAGTGCAGAGAGATAAGCAGTCCCCTCTTGAGCTGATTGAATACACGGGGTATATTCAGTAGGGCTTTGGCAGAATGAGGGTTTGGGAGATGCCATTATAGTATTATAACATTACTATATGTTTTCAGTCTGGGCTGAAGAAGAAGAAAAACCCATCTGGATGCAGTTTTTGTTTGTGTCTGCGCTGGCTGTGGAAGAGCTGCTAGAGGCGATGCTTGTAAAAACTTAACAGAGAATCAAAACATGTCAAGTTTGTTTAAGTCTTTCTTCACATCCCATAACTTATTCCCCTCCTGGGATTAACTAAAGATGTGAAAGGATGGGAGCACGGATGATTTTTAAAAGAATCTGTTGGTTTACTCGGAGCAGAACTGCAAACAAACATAACCAAGAGGCCACGACCAATTTCTTCACATTTAGCAGTGGAGTATGTGCAGAAACCAGCTTATTTTTTATACTATTTACAGTAAAGAGGAACAGGGAGCAAGGAAATGTGCTCTCTTGGAGCAGTATTGGTCTCTTGTCCATTCTTCAAGTTGCAAAATCAATATCAGCTGGCTTTGTTTTATTACATTAAGAGTCATTTTGGTAAAATAGAGCAGGAGATTTTACTGCGCCGCACAGTTTGATTCAGAGACAATTAAAGAGCCCAGCACAGATGGACACAGCTTGAAACAACGTTTTATTTCCTTTTATTCCTCCTCAAGTCTCTACATCTCAGAGGCAAAATCTGCATCCTGGTTGTTCATTACAGACTCCATCACACCTGCTTGCAAGCATCCTCTAGTGTGTTTGAGTCTAAAGTGTGTGCATGTGTGCACTCAGTCTCCCTTATTGCCTAGATTGTGCCGAGCTCTTTGTCACTGTCAGCCATTTTACCTCCACCCCAGGTTACACATTAGATTAGACAAATCTAAATCAAAATGGATGGTCCCAGTATGGAGTTTGAGTGTTAATCTAATCATAAGACATCATAGCCCAACACGTGTTGTTACCAGCAGCAGATCACAAGGAGAATTTGGTGCTTAATTCAATTAAATGTTGTTTGAGAATCAGTCAAATCCTCTGGCACGTTCACACAGAGAAAGGATGAATGTGTGGGGGGGAATCCTACCTGACAGAGATATTGTTTCCTCTTTCCTCCTTTTTTTTCTTATTTCTGCTCACTAAGACTGCTTACTAGACTCTCAGCTCATCTCTCCATCTCCGTCTCCCTCACACGCAGCCTCCCTCTCCCGCTCTCTCCCTCTCTTTCTCTCGTGTTGTCAGCAGCACGGCCCTGTTCCTGTTGCCTTCCTCATTCTGACACCTGTCAGCATTTTCGTTAGTAGATCAGAAGACTGCAAACTTGAAATGTTCCCGTGTTGAATTTAGGGCAAGTTTGCAGCAGAAACATGTGAGCTTGCTTTTACTCTTTCTTTAATTCAACAAGAAGGCGGGGTGGAAATGCTCGAGTTGGGAGATGTTTGCAGTCACTGGATGGAAACAGAGAAGTGTGACGTATGGAAGGAAAAGAAAAAGAAATGAGGGAGGGGTGAAATCAATTAGGAACAGTGAGACCCTGCGGATGTGCTGATGGAAGATGGGAATTTGGAGAAGTCTGTGTCCCACAGAGGGGGCTTCCATTCCTGGGCTGCAGCTTCAGGCACACACCCACAGGGAGCAAGCAGATAGATGAGAGATATTCTCCAGAGGTGGAGGCCAAGGAATGTGTCAGAAATAAAAGAGGTCTGTTCCCTGCTCCGGCTAATTGAGCAGTCTTAGATCCCTTTGAGGCTAATAAACCAAAAGGAAGGGCTTTTATTTTCTCACACTTACATATTGACCTGGTAATAATCCTAAAACGAAGAGCACAAACCTCTAAACCCATGAATCCGACGATGTCTAACGACATCAAGCTCTCCCCCCTTTTTTTTCCCTCTCTTGTGCAGATAACTCGAGCGATTTAACAATACATGAACCTTAATCCCTGAAAACCATGGCTCATCCATATCCGGCAGGAATTAAAGTGTGAGCTATGACAATCAAAGGGAAGTTGAAAAAAAATAGATTTAGCTCTCTTTGTCACCAGCCCCCTCTGAGTCAGTTCCCTGGATTCTCCCTTGACACTAATGGTTCTGCAGAGCCAAAGCTAGCATGTCGCACATTTCAACCAAATCCCCCTCTAACTTCACAGACATGCCTATAAAGATAAAGAAGAATTCATTTTATATAGCTCCTCAGCCTCTCTTGGTTTTAAGTTACAGATATATCATCTGTTTCTATTCTATTGCCAGATATGAGGGAGCCATTACATGTTTAAGATAGCCTTTCTTTTATAGAATCGAAGAGATTTAATGTAATTTGCCCTACAGATACTTCCTAAATCTAATCCACTGGGTGGGGAGATTTCAGAGCTGGGTTAAAAAAAAAAAACCCACACATACTCAAACACACACACTTTGTATGAGTTTTGACAAAGAAGAAGAACACTGGAGTGGAACATTTCTTCTCAGGCACTTCTCTGAAAGTTACCACAGATCAAATCCTGAACAGGGTTATTGAAAAAGCCAAATATCAAAACTTTGGAACGAAAAGGTAAAATGTTCCTGTGTGCTTTGTTAGCAGCTGCATCTTGTCAAACACAAAGGGGTTCTCGTAAAAAGAAAAAAGGAAAGAGAAAGAAAGAAAACCCACAACATGACGAGGACGCAGTCTCTTTGTAGAAAAGGCAATGGCTTGTCTCCTGGGCAAACGACACCTTTACACAGCGCTGGGAATGGTAAACATTTGCACTGTAAAAGCCTGAGAGTTTAACCCTTCCTCCTTCCCCCCATCCACTAGCTTCCTTTTGTTCTAAGCACTTATCAGTAGGAGAAAACAGAACAATAAAAAAATACACACAAAAACACAAGGCTCGTCTCTCCTCAGCTGGTATGTGTGTGTGTTTGATGTCCTTTGGCAATTGCAGTCTCTCGACTTGTTTTCTGCTTTAGCTGGCAGGAGAGGAGCACTGTACAACACAGTGACTCCCAGAAGACATCTCAGCAGCAGGGTGTTTAGTGAACATGCCAATTTGTTTTCTGACAATTCCCGTCCACCAATAGAACGAGGAGATAGTGTCCACTTTTTGTCAATTAAGACAGATGAGCTCAAAGAGAAACCGCCATCGTCACATGACTGTAACCACTGCTGTTCTCAGATTATACGATCCTCGACTCTTCTTTTCCTGCCTTTTTGCTCAAGGCTCAGAGGAGGAACAAGCAGGAAAGTGAGAAGCCAGAGGAAGACAACACAACAAAATCCAAAGATGTATAGTCTGCAAACAGATTCAGAGGAAGAGATCAAGGAGAGTGTTTGCAGAACAGTGTTGTGGTTGGACACCAAATCTCATGCCCAAGTAAAGTCCCAGGTCCACAATACTCAAGTCTGATATCTGCAACCAATCCCATGTTGATTACACTTTTTAACCACTAATGTTAGCCTTTTATTTAACTGCCTAACGTTGATAGCTTGTTCTGAGGTGACTTAGTCCCATCTTCAAGACCAACTGACTCATCTAAAGGTGAGGCAACACTGAGAAAACAGCCATAACTGAGAACATTTTTGAAAATTAAACTCCCGAACAAACTCTTTGGCGCAAATGGGAAAGTAAACAACTTGCATTTTGCACTTGTGGATCAGAAGCAGTTAACAAGAGCTTTAAAATGCAAGGAGAAAAAAATGCAAGAGAAAAAAAAAGAGAGTAGGTAGTTTTCTGTGTCTGTGCCTTCATGATCAACCCATCTGATCCTCCAGCTAAACACAGGTGAATTTTTGGGGTCTACCACTTTATTTCAAGGGATATTTAAGGAATCTAAAACAATTGTCTTGACGCTGGGTTATGCTTCCCACACGAACGTTAATGAAACACATGGAATCAACACAAAGAACGCACATGCCTTTGATACTTTCCAACACCCCACGCCACATCCATTGGTTACAACCCACTTGCGATACACCAGTGTAACATGCATATTCTGATCATTTTTTTCTCCAGGTCTTAAGACTTTGCTTGGGGGTGCATTATTAGGGTTTTTTAATTCTATTCAACAGGACAGCTTTACAGGGACATGGGTAATGGGGAGAGAACAGGAAATGGCATGCACCACCACAGCAGGAGCAGAAATCAATCTGACGACCATTGCAACAAAAAGCAACATCATAACATTGGAACTGAACTTGAGTCCTGGACCTGAGTGCTTCAACACTGCTGTTGAGCCAGACTTAAGTACCCCCTATTGTATCTCTGTCAGCCCTTTAACCATGTTATCAGATCACTGAGATGGTAACAGGGGCAATCTGATTGCCTTTTTTTTTTTTTTTTTTTTTTTTTTTACATTTCCTCTCACTTCCTTTAATAATTACTAACAGATTCTCATTGCTCTCTGAGATGACTACATCCTCCAAACAAAAGGAGGAAGGAGCTGTTCTGCCAGGTTTCAGCTGAGGAAAACTGCAGGCCAAGAAGAAAAAAGCCAATAACACACCACCTAATTGTAATTCCAAACAGACCCTATTGTTATCATCTATTCGTTCTGGTCAAAAGAATGGACAGCACTGTGAAATAGCCTCTTGTTTTCTGTTTACCACCAATGTGTTGCTGCATTACACATTCAGCAGGCGCGCGTCCATTTTGCTGAAACAGATACAATCATTGATGGTGTTAATGAAAAAAGCAGTGCCTCAGAGCGCTCTCTTCCCACTTGTAATATTCTTCATGTACATCATCTCTAATTGTCTCCAATAATGAGATGCTGTGAACAGGAGACCCATCACTGTGCATTTTTTATTTATTTATTTATTTTTTTTATATTTAAAGGCCTATGATTTTTCATCCACCGCTTGTGAGGTAATTTCATCTGGCAACCAACAGTCAGCAAATTCACTTTTCATTGTTCATTACCGTCTGTCGACGCCGAGGGGACACGGAGTTGATTCTAACGGTCACCATACCTCCTGACCCCCATAAACGTCTCAGCTAATTCATTACAGTATGCGGGCGAGCGGCCATGAAGCCATATCGTATGACTCCATTCTGGATTAACATAAAGTGCAGTGTGCCTAATGTTATTATCCTCCAGTCAAACAACATCAACGGGCAGATTGCTCCACGTGAAGCATCTGGTTAGTAAAATCTGCCAACCCGGAGCCTACACGTCTGTTCCTGCTTCTTCAGCCGCACCCACACACTTCACAGAGCGCTGATAAAAATAGATGAATTATTTAATATAAAAAAACACATCGTCTACAGTCCTCTATGCATTTTTATAATGTAGAATTCCCTTTCGTTATCTTTTTGCTCATTAAAATTTCTTTCCTGCTCGAGCTGAGGAGGAAAAAAGTAGAGTAAGGAAAGAGTCGGCAGAATTACTGGGGCAGTGTTGAGAGAAAAAAAGTGAAAAAATATGAAACAGGAAATACTAAATTTAAAAAAAAAAGTTCCCGAAATGTGGATTTTGGATGCTTTGACTGTGATCTGTTAGTGCCGTCCTCAACAGAGTGCTTTTTCTGAGTGAAATGTCCGGTGGTTTCTCCACACTCCAAATAAAATTGCTAATGTGAGTCATCCCTTAAAAATGTCTGCGATTTCCACAGTCTGCCTTTGGTGCTCTGCTGAGCTCTCACACCTGTGCATGTGGCGTTTCCTTTGAGCTCAGTAAACACCCTCAGGTGCCTATAGTGTCATCCCAGCCTCCTCCAGACAGCTCTATCCTACTCCCTCTCTTTTTCTCTTTCACTGACCCACTCTCTCTCTTTGCACTGACTGGCAGCAGTTAAGAACAAACACGACCCTTTACGCTGACTTCTGCCAACCAAGTGGATGTCTTTTTAAACGGTGAGTTAGAAATGAAACATCAACATTAATTCCCTGCTAAATGATCCTGTTGAATAATGGATGAGGACACGTGCAGATATGTAGATTTCCACCTTCTACCTTTGTGAGCCTAATTGCTGCCATTCAGGCACATCTGAAGTCGGGTGCACTTCAAGAACAGACATGGCTACTATCAGTCAATAATGTTGCCTAAGCCAGTATCAAAGCGGAGCCTTAGCTGTCAGAGATCCTGCACATTAGCTACTCTAGCGGGACTTCAAAGACAAAAAAACTGTGCAGTTATTCATACTTGCACATCTGAAGCCCGTAATGCACCTTAAAAGATGCTCCTGTGGCAGAAAAAACAGACCCACACAAACAGAGATTGGGCTTATCTCGAAAATGGCAAAACATACTCCAGAAAGGAAGCACTCTTCTGAACACACACAGCGCACACATGCACTGGTTTTCTTACCTTGGTCTGGCAGCTGGCAAACATTAGGGGGCACGGTCATGTTCAGCACGTCATTGACAGCCGTGTCAACATAGTGTCCTCTCTGGACGTCGTGTTCACTGTCGGTTTGGTCACTCTCCTCGTGCCCGCTGTCCTTCAGACTGTTCCCCTCCAGGTCTTTGAATGTCGATGTGCTACATGGGGGCCAGGAGGGGGAAGAGGGATATGTTGATTAACTGTCGCATCACCTTTTCCCACATGCACTCCTTTTGTGTTTGGTTTTATGACTCATGAGCGTTCTCTTTCCCTCTATTGTCCTTTCTGTAAATTGTGTGCCACTTTGCTTGGAGCATTTCCATGAATTAGAAGCAGAAGAATAGCATTTTGACTGTTGTTGCAAGTCTTATTTAAATACTGCAAAGAACAAAGCCGCCCTCGAGTTTCTTCACTTACAGAAATCATGAAATGAGGAAGTTAAAACAACCCTTTTTTGGATTAAGAGCCCATTTTTAACTTTACAGATAGCACAGCACCTACAGGCTGTCTCAAGCGGGGACGTTTTGGGATGGATGCACTGACTTCAAGGACATCTCACTGAACAAACAGGAGGCACTCACTCACTCACTCACTACAATCAAACAAATACTGCGGTAATCAGGAATTCCTGGAAGGAAGATGGATGCAGGAAACGCAGGAAGCATACAAACTGAGCATCTGTCTTGTTTGGGGCTCACAGTCAATAAAGAGGGTGGGTGTGGGAAGGAGGGGGTTACAATCAACAGCTGCACACTAACAGCGTGATTTCCCTTCATTTGATTTCCATCCCACTGGAACAAATTCTGCTTTACAAACAACACTAAATAGGGGTGAATATATGAACATGTGTTCCTGCAAGAGGAGGAAGAAGTATAGGAATGAGTTTCTGCAAGGGAGGTTAGAAAGGAGAGAGTAAACAATCATGTGCAAACACAAAAAAAGGAAGGCAGAGGAAGTGAAGGGCAGTGCAAGGTAGCTGCATTCCCCGGCCAAAGCCTCGCATTCTCCAGCCAGGGAGAGAGGACTGCAAGTAATGCTGGCTCTCTGATGTTATCACTGTAATTGCACCTGTCCTGGACCATAGGCTCCCCGGCTCCTGAGGGGATTTCTTTGTAGTGTGCTGCAGAAGGCCCCACACTTGAATGCTCTTTGTTTACATTAATGCAGGGGAATCTTTTGGGGGGGAAATTGCCATAATGGGTTTTCAAAAGGCTTGGGATGGCCTCAAACAAAAGAGAAAGGCTGGAATGATCCATGGCTGCAGGTAAGAAGGGGATTATTGTAGTTTGGTGAAGAAAACCTCAATGGCTGGAGGCAATTATTATGTGACCCCTATCCTAGCCCCCGTGCAACCCCGCATTCCCACAACCCGGTCTAATATCCTGGTTCAGGTGGGCTAGAATAACAAGCGCAATGATAACAATGGAAACGTTTATTCTTCTCTTCTTCACCCCACAAATGATTCAAGATTCTTTAAGTGGTGTTCTGGGGGATGGTGCAAAATAAAAAACTCTTTGTCTCTCTGAAATATCATCCATCCACTGAGTATTTGTTTTAATGTGATCAAGATGCAAATGTGCTAATAAACAAAGTCACATGAACATAATGAGGTTATCTATAAATTTACAAGTCACCACTTGCTCATACATTTTGCTGCTTTGTGTAATCTAATGATCTGTGCGCCTCGTTTCAACAAGTGTCTGCTAAATGGGTTACAGAGGAATTCCATTCATCCCCAAAAATCTTATCCTCCCGCTGCAATTACACTGAATGAGGAAACATGCAGGAACAAATGCTGCAGCCATATAGCTGTGAACTCATTAGATAAAACAATTACAGATAACAATGGTAACAAGGTGCTGGTAACAATTCCTAATCAACACATACCTTTTAATGAGGTGGGCTCTGCTGTTCACATAACTGGAGTCAATGGAGTAATTCTCCGTCTGTAAGAGAGGGGAAGGAGATGGAAAGGGTGGGGTTGTGGTTGAAGGATGAAGCGGGGGGGCCAAAGAGAGAGAAAGGTACTTTTAATAATAGAAGCAACCAAAATGTTAGCTAGTAATTGGCTTTCAGTAGAGATGTTATTTTACACAAAGGCCCCGGTGAGTAGCCCCGGCTTTCAAAGGCCCGAATCCTATTCTCTTTCAAAGCACACACACACATACACACGCACACGCACACACACGCACACACACACACGCACACACACACACACACACACACACACACACACACACACAGAGGATGACTGGGAGTTGAGAGAGTGCTGCAGTGAGCACATGCAGCCTCTTCTCTCCTCTTCATTCACCCCCCTCTCGCTCCCCTCCCCGTGCTGCCGGTCAGTCTTTAAAATGGAGTCATTAGGGCAGACAGACAATCACACAAACACAAGGAGAAGAAAAGTTTCTCTTTATTTTCCCCTGAACTCTTCACTTTTTCCCATGTTTGAGTCGACATTAATGTGGGGAAGATATTAAATAAATAACTGAGAGAAAGAGTAGAGAAATTAGGAGTGTACCAAGGGATTCTTAACTCTGCAATTGTAGATGAAAAGACTCTCAGAATGTGCATACGATAGATCTCTGACCCACATTAGTGAACACAGTTCAAAGGCATCCTACATTCATTTTTTTCCCCCAACATTTATTTAACAGCAAGAGTCTGAGGAGTAAGAGCACATGGACTGAGGAGTAAGCGTACACTGAGAAGTATCCCTCCCTCCTGTGCCTGTAAAGCATCTCAGCACACTGGGTAAGATGTCAAAGGGTATCAAACCCTCTCAGAAGACTTCCTCCAGTGAAAAGCAAGGATACAACTCTTTTCGACACAGTTTGATAAGATGCAGGTGTTTGCTCTAGATTGAAAGCACTTAAAATTCCACCACACAGATACAGTATGGAAGCCACGAGTCAACAACCAACTTCTATCAAAGTGCTTTCTTCCTTTCAGGTTTACACGGGGGCACCATCACTGATGAGGGAGTATGCTACACATTTGACACAGGCCGAAAACTCCACGCGAACACTCCCCTCATTAGGTTCTGATGGGGTGGAACATTTTAAACTTGCGCTAAACCACAATGCCGCAGAGCTTGAGTGACAAGGACGGGGGCAGCAGGGGGAATGTCAAACATCATAGCCCCAGTCATCTTTGGATGCCTTTTGAAATAAAGACATACACACATTAATAAATAAAAGTGATGCTGTCAGATCACAGAGGCCAATGCGTGGTGTGTACCTCTGGCAAACAGCTCCCATGACCTGTTTGCAGGCGATGAAATATTTAAGAGCTTGTCAATGCCACCAAAAACATGCTCGTGTTTGTTTAGATACTTTAAGTCTTCAAAGATTACACATATCGTGCAGGATTAGAGACTGACTGATTTTTTTTCCTCTTTACATCTGCAAACTTTGAGAAACTTGAGCTGAAGTTGTCCAAGAAGTACAAAAAGGTTTTTCCTTCAATCATTAGCAGATAAGCTGTTGTTTGCCATCCCACCACCTTTACTTCTAATTATTTCTCTGGGAAAATAGTGCAGTGATTAGCAGCTAAACAAGGGCAGGCCTCTGACTGGGACTGCTAAATTATGATGCAATATGTTTGCACTGAAGGTTGGCATCATTGCGCCTCCTTTTTACCATTTAGCCCTAATTAAACTTTCACTCATTACGATACAGATTATGATTTACAAAAATAGTTTCATTAGCATTTTACTATTAGCCTTCAATTTGGGGGCTCACCATGGTTGTTCTGTTGTTATTACCCCCGACTCTTCTTGCTCTTCTTCACTTTGACTCTACTAAATATCAAAGGTAACGGCTAAGGCGACACACAACACTGATTACCTTTTAATTACAGATGAACACACATCATGGTGTGATTTAAAGAGATTTAAAACCTCAGAATTTCCTCCCCTGAAAGAGAGGAGTACTGATCTGTCATGCTTCTGAAGGCATTGTGTTCACCTTAGCTCCACTTTGGTCCCCAAATAAACCCTCCTCATCTTCTACAGTGGCTGCGCATTCAGAGAGACTAATGAAAATGCAAGGCATGAGTAACAAGGGGAAAACTTCATTTAGGGGACAAGATAGAAAATTTCTTGAGAATGTCACTCTGCCTGCAGCCTGTAATTGGTTTGGATGGCAGGTTTCTGTGTGAGCATGGCCGGGAGAAGGGAAGGCGGAAGGTAGTGTGCCCCTGCTCTCATGCTGTTCTAGTCCAGAAATGGAACTGTACTTTCCATAATGCAATTCTCTCTTGGGGCTTTTACATGGAGCCTTCTTAAATGTGCAGTATTCTTCATAGTGCTCGACCATTACATGCTTTCACTCCCCTGTTCCTTCCTCCGCAGCTACTCGTTCATCAAAGGATTCAGTGCAGATAACCTCATTTCCTCAATTCATCAAACTGTCAGAGGAAATAAACAAACTCCCTACATGCAAGGGCTTAACCTTGGGCATTGATGAGTCACTTGTGAGCCCCTATTCTCAGGGAAGAATTGGAAGCATCAGCTGAGGCTTCCTGTAAAGAAATGTAACGACTGCCCCTCACATTTTCTAACTGACCTCAAATTGGAGGACATGTCAATACATCTTGCTGCGAGGTCAGGTTTCAGGCAAGAGGATGAGGACTGCTTAACTACAGCGAAGATGCCACAAATGGCTCCGTAATCAGGTTGGACAATGTGTTGTTGTGATCCGAGTGGCCCCGGTTTGGCGGCCAGAGCCACTCTATCCCCGTAATTATTGTTCCGTTTCATCCTGAGGACTGCAGGGAGGGAAAGCAGTCCCTGGTGTCGCCGGGTGACGGATAGGTAGTGTCAGGATGAGTGCAGTGGGAAGTAGGGAAGAGAGTGGAGGGTGAAGATGGAAAGGGAAATGGGTGAGACTTGACCTGCGGGAGGCTTGCGGACTTGACCGGCTGCTGCAGCCCAGTGGCGTTCCCCTTTTCACCCCTTCCTGCTTCTTTTTCTCCAGTCAAAAAAAAAAAAAGAAAAAAAGAGCCAAAAGCTCAGGGACGATGGGCCTTGCCTCTCTGCCACAGAGAGGAAAAGCAATCTCCTCGCCTAGTTGCTGCCGTAAGATTTGATTTGCCTTCCTCCCAGCGTGACAATTGGTTCTGTAGTCGGGATGCAAGTGTATTCATTGTGAGGGGGCACAGGGAGCAGCAGAGAAAAGAGGAGGGGGATGGCGCTGAGGAGGGGGAGCGAAGACGCCAGTTGTTACACCAGTAAACACCCAACAAGTTCAGCAGATGTCACACAGATAGGAGAGAAAAAGAGAGAAAAAAATGTCACACAGCTGCCGTACTATGTGCATTATGGTGACTAATAAAGCAACACTATACCATTTAAACAGGGAGCAAGCGGCAAAATAATCACTGGTGCGGCAGCATGCAAAATTTGTCTTGTCTTGCAAAAATGGGTGAGAAGAATCAACGATGTATAATCTTTCTATTTTAAGACGTTGTTATCTTTAGATTTTTAATTTGGTGGTGCATACAAACTCATTAACTCAAAGGCAAACTTAACAATGGAGACAAAGTATATTTTAGGGCTAAATCAAGGAGGAAGAGTGGTTATCCAAAGGTGCGTGTTTCAGGTCCAAAAATCAATAACTCCTTCATGTCAATCAGTTAACCAGTTGAAAAACAACATCCAACTGTGCCTGAAATGCTCTAACTGCCACATTTCAATGCACAGTTTGAAAATACAGGACAACAGATGAGACAGAATCAATTAAAGCTGTCAGATCCCATTTTTTCAGCCCTGCTCTGTGTTTGTGCAGCCCCAAGGCTGTGCCTCAGCCTTTTCTCGTTTCTTGTTGTGGCAGCTCGCTCATGGACTCCCCTCGGTCCCGGAAGGAAATGTTACACACAATGTGTCTTGTTATTGATATCCCACTGCTAAAGGAAGCCGTGAGGAGACAGAGATGCAGGGGGTTTACAGGGCCAGCCAGCTGCAATTAGGAAATAAAAAGGCTTCATTATCGAGCTAGTTTCGATATGGTGAAGTTAAGCAGCAAAGGATGGGTAAAAAAAAAAAAAATGAGAGTGAGCAAAAGTATGTATCCCCCCCTGTGTGATTTTGCAGAGAGGAGTGTGTGCATGTGTGAGTGCGTGTGCCTTTGTCATCCTATCCACTGTGACTATGAAAAGAAATGCTTCACTCTGAGCTTCTTGCACATTCTTGCACACAGACTCTCTTCCAGCTTCTCCTACAAAAGCACTACTCCAACAATAACTGACTCGCAGGGCTGAGCTGGCGTGCTCCCATCATGCCTCAGGGGTCGGGCACCCAGCAGCACCTCCAAGCAGCTCACAATCACTCTGTGTGACACCCCGTGACAAAGACTTAGACCACCGAGACACATTCACCAAGTGGGTGTATATTTTGTTTAGAAGGGAAAAGTGCTATTTGGCCTCTTTTCTGCAACAACCCTCCAACTTTACCTCCAACCTCTGCTCCCAACCAACGACCAGCATCATCACCGTCTTCCATATTATAGAATCTCCCATAGCTTCTCTGCCATCTGCTAGATTATAGATTTCCTTCTTCCTTTAGAGAGGCCAAGGCCCCACAGGGAGGATCAGCGGTAAAAAGGGTGAAAGAGTGCCTGAGGCGCAGCCATGGTTGAGGATGAGATTACATTTTCTATTTCTGCCCGCTAAAGGGGGCCTGCCGTGATGAATACAGAGAGTTGTTACCATTTAATATCAAGCGGCTTGCCTGCATACTCAAATTATACACAATCAGTTGTGACAGGAGGGTACACATGTGACAAATAACCTGCCACGTTCTCTGCATCATTTCACTTCATCACCCATCAATTCACCCCAAACCTAGCAGCCCATTTGGGAATCAATCATGTCGTGAAAGTGAGAGATTCTGCAGAGAAAAGCATTTTAAAAGCCTCCTTAGCTCCTGCGTTCCTGCAGTCTTGGGAGCGAGTGGATGAAAAAACAAACAATCTAGCAGAATTAAATGCTATTATGAGGTCGCCTGTGCCCTTGACCACATGTGTTAAGCGTATTGTTTGAGCAAACCAAATAACAGCCTCTCTGGAAACACAATGAAACAGAGACGTAAACACAACAGCACTTCCTGCTGGCATTTCCTCCTCATTTTTCTTTGCCTTTCCGTGTGAAATAGAACAAATATTTGCTCATTCTGAACGAAACAATCAGCTCCCTGCTCTCATAAAGCGAGGGACAGGGCTAAAGGCTACAGCTCTCTCCACCTGTGAACCCCCCACCTCACAGAAGGAAACTGCAGACCGCAGACTCTTCTGCTCTGAAAACAGAGACGATGCTCCAGACCCGTCTCCATGTCACTCAGGCCTACAGGCTCCACACCAGTCCAGTTAGTAGAGATGTGATTAATTATACATACATTGATAGAAACAACATTCATTATTCATGAGCTTCTCAACGTCAAAGCTATTTCCCTCCCTTTCAGCATGATGAAAAGATTTTAAATAATAGGCCCCCTCTGCAGACGTCTGCATTCCAGCGGAGTCGGCTGACGCTAAAGAGGCTTAAGTCCGAGCTGTTGTCTTACCAGAGAATCACAGTTCTGCAACAACATGTTTCATAACGTTGGTGGCTGTGCAGGTTCCCGGGGTCGCTGTTTTTGTTTGTCTTTGTCTTAAGAGACACGGCTGCTGCTTCTTAAGCCTTTCAGATGGAGATATAGTGTCCACTCGGCTTGAATAGAGGCCTGCAGCGTCACCAGGCGCATAACGCCGGATTGAGTTTCACTGAACACCTGTTCAGCGCCCAGGTTTGCCTCTGAGTTTTGTAAGCTTATTCTATCTCAAAGTCAGAGAGAAAAACCTGAGCATCTCTATGAGATTACAATTCATGGTTTTACATAGTAAAGAGAGGGGAGGGAGGAAGAAAGACTTTACTATCTGCACTCTTTCCTAAGAGAAATCGGCTTACTTCCCTTAAAGCCTGCAGAGCCTAATCAAACTCAAATAGCAGGAACTTCCCCTTTAGGCAAGTCTTGAGGGATTTTCTTTAATTTGGATGTCAGATGGAAAAGTTTTCACACTCCTCTCATCCCAAAAATCCGTTAATGTGTGTATGCCGCCACATGAGAGAGGCAGGTAAGTAGGTGGGGATTCTTTTTCTTTACACAGACGCCGGAAATGTTGAGGGGAACATCTAATCCAGGTAGACTAGGAAGTTTCCTGGGCCCTGTGGGAACAGGCACTACTACAAACATGTGTTTTTAGCAGCCATTTAATTTCTGCGAGAGAATCACTAGACAGTATTTTATCATCTTGGTTGTGCCCTATATTAGCCACTGTTGAGGGGGAGGGGAATCCCAAAGGGTTCTCCCGCCTCCCCTGGGCTGGGTCTTAAAAATAAACAGTCAGAAACAGTACAGATTATGTAAACACGTCCCTTTAAATGCTTACACAAGAGCAGCGACTGTATAAACTGCATAACTTTGAGCCACTATTAAAATTTGTAATTAAACTTTGATTGAATCAGCACACAAGAGTGAGGCAGAAATGAGAAATCTGAGCGTTTGCGAGAAGTGCTGATCATCTTGTACTTTACATTTTCTCTTGGCGGTTTCACTTTGGCTGCAAGTCACATCGGTGCAGCTGTAGTCTCCCTGTCTGTCTCTCCGTCGCCCTCCCTCTCTCTCTTTTTCTCTCGCTCCCTGTGACAAGGCATCTTTCCAGACATTTTAGTTGGATGGAGATTTGCAGCAGCTCATTACAGACTGGGAGGCTCTGTGAGCGGATGCAGTCACTCGGAGATGGATTGAGTGGGTCTGTTTATTGACATGCCTTAATCTGACACTGGGTAAAGGGAATGAGTCACCGCCTCCAGACACACTACCACCACATCACAGCCACTCCGGCAAATAGGGAGGCAGCACCCGGGATACAAGTGGAACTTCATCAGCGCTCATTAATCCAACCACCCCGGGCCACTTGCTCAAACAAACCGTGTTTACACTGCTGGATGGAGGGGTGATGGAGCTTTTCAAAGGGCATGTGTGCAGGTGCCTGAATCTGTAACACACACAAAAATGCACATACTGTCCCCTGCACACACACAAAAACATAAACTCCACACTGTACTCCAAACCCCACCCACTCCGAAACATTATATCTGTGTGCACCAGCTGCTGAAACTCACTCATTGCACTTTGTCTCACAAATCAGGACTGCTGCTGCTCAAATCAGGGGTGGACGCTTGGGCATGGTGCCAGATCGCATATCATAGAAAAGGGCTTTTTATTTAACAGATGGGCTCTGGAGATCCTTTAACTCACGTCACAACAAGGCTACTTCTATCAAGCTATATGGAAGCCCAGTTAGCTTTTTGATCCTGTTTGCTTAAATGTGAGGCACATCTGGTGCTAATATTTGGGGCGGGCTTTCCAGGCAGCTGTCAGC
The DNA here is from genome assembly GCA_008086565.1 of Thalassoma bifasciatum. Classification (NCBI taxonomy): domain Eukaryota; kingdom Metazoa; phylum Chordata; class Actinopteri; order Labriformes; family Labridae; genus Thalassoma; species Thalassoma bifasciatum. The sequence continues at coordinate 881,390 of RPOG01000057.1, forward strand.
TTGAGATTGACAACAGAGTATTAGCGGCTCACGCATCATCGCCACATCTGTAAATCCAGCTTGTTAGCAGGACTGGAAGAGGCAGGAAAACAACATCCAACTGTGTGTATGCGGTCTGACCGACTCTGCAATGCTGTTTACTCCATTGTCTTTGAAATGTGAACATGTGAATCCTCTGTATTCTACACTGAACTGTAAATTTACCAAAAAATATAGACCTCGGCTATGACAAGGGGAATGTGTGAAATGTGTAAGCCGGTCACAAACAGAAGAAAAGCTTCCCCCAAGAAATGCACACTTGCAGACACACAGGCGCAGAGACAAAACAAGCAAAAAAAAAAAAAGGAATCAACACTGAGTGAGTCAGAGAGGGAGTAACAATACAAATTTACAGTCGAGCACACGTGTTCACACACAAACACACACGTATAGTCGCAGTAGGCGCCGTCTGTCGTCTCCATCAGGGACTGGGAGCCTGGCAGCTTGAGAGCAGGGTTAGTGTAGAAGGGGGCCAGATGCGGTGGGTTTGACCCACTCGTTTGTGAGTAAGGGTGAGGCCTCGGGTGTGTGGAGGGGGGCTCAGCAGCTGAAACACACAGGGATTAACCGCACTGACTTCATTTAATTTAATTTGTATTAGGCCGTCTTTGGGGGCAAACATCGTATTTCACTGCGGGGGGAAATACTCGGGGTCACAGAAAACAGCAACAGACGGACGATCTCTGCCTGGATCCAAAGGGAGAAAAAAAAAGCCCTCCACTCACACTTCCTCTCCCTGTAATTATGTCTGTATTAAGAAGTCAAATCTCTCCCCATTGAAATGCATCTAAAACCCTGAATCCACCTTTTCCACAGCTTGATTTCTCGAAATGAATACCTTGAATCCTTTTGTTCTGCCACCATAAACAACATGTAGTAATTTTCTGTGCTTATCAAAGCCTTGCTCAGTGTGTCAGTGCTTGTGCGTGTTGTAAACACACACACACACACTAAGCTGTTATCTGCAGAGAACATATCTTAGGGGTGGATGTTTATCTGTGCTGATGCAGATTGGAGTTCTCTTTGTCTCAGTGCAGTAGTACATAATATTATTTGTCTTTGGTTTTTTTTCCAGCATTTATTTCTCCTCGGCTGATATGGTTTGATATCCTATAGTGGAGAAATCCTTTTAGTTACCGCCAAGCATCTAATGTGCTTTTACTTGTAATCTGGAAATTTAATAAATGAAAAGGAGAGGGGGGAAAAATCTGTACACAATCGAATAATTCAACTCCCAGATGTATTCCTTGGAACATGGCTTACGCTGTTAAACAGAAGAGGAAAACAACTGCATCGAGTGAGCGGGTAAGTAAGTGCCCAACATGCCTCTTCACAATACACAGCGAGCAGCACTGTAGAAAAAAGAAAAATATGTCAGCGATCATCCATGAAGTGTGCTGCAGTCAAAGCCTGAGGTCATATGAAGCTTCCTTTTCTGGCACATTCTGCATGTGACGTGCTCTGCAAGAAATCTAATGTACTACGCTCTTGAGAGAGAAGTACTTCTAGTATAAAAACACCCTAAAAATAAAGAAATAATACGAGTGAGCGACAGAAGCTCTGCTTTGTCTCTGCTAGACAAAAAAAAAGACTATACTCCTGCAGCCTGCTATCAGGCGCTCACCAGCAATCTCTCTCCCTCCCTCTCTCCCCGGGCCCCTATCAAAAGATGTTACTGTGCAAAATGTCACAGAAAAAAAGAGGCAAGAGAAGTAATCTCTTTCTCCTTTTTGATCGCAAGTGGAATAATTGGAACCCTCTTAGGCTCATTACATGAGTTGCCCGCCAGCCAAAAGACGACTCCAACTGCCCCTCTTCATTCATGTTGGAGCTTTGTAAAATATGGGCTCCTGTGGTAACAATTCTTTATGAGGAGAGGTCCTGGAACCTACACACTAACGGGTAATCCTGTGATGCCTTTGAAAATATATCTTTCAACTAGGACTGTCAAACATCTATTGAGAGCAACGGAAAGGAAACAGCAACAATCTGGCTCAGTAATAATGTCATTATGCATATTTCACAGCCTCCCCCACCCCTCCTGCTCTTTTTTTGGCAATGACGTTCTCCTCAATTACGTAAGGTTTCTCATACAACCAGTTCATTAAGATTCCTATTTCTAATAACCTAGTCTTCATTGTTATTACAACTATGCTTGTAATTATTGTGACTCTAATTACTATTACTGTATTACCCAAATTAACCTTATTCTGGGTTTAGATCACCCCCACTGATGGTAGCCGAGACATGCCTATGAAGAATGGCACCAATGTCCCTTCAGATAAATCCAGCATAATTAGCTATGTGCCTTACAGGGCCTGTGTGATGGTAATAATTAGAGCTACTGTAGCAAAGGTCATGCAAAACAATTTAGAGAGGATGCGGGCTGCATGGGTAATAGGGAAGTGAGGGGAGAGCTGGGATAAAAACAGACTTGTCTGCTTTTTTCCATCTTTCAGGGATAGAAGACATACGGTGGTTACTTTCCCTCTTCACTTGGTTCATTTTTAACCAATGCTCTCAAAATAATAGGAATTGAAAACCCATTTTGATAGCAAGTAGACTCCCAGCTAACGTAGTTTAAATGGATCCCTGATTAGATTTGAGGAAAGTGCTACAGGGTGTAGCTGCAAACTGGTATCAGCTGAAATCGATTCACTGCCTTCGAGGTGTGATAGCCGCTCTGTCGCTCCGTTGTTGCATCTGTTCATTAACGTGAGCGTAATGTATTTATGCTAACCCTGAGTTATCATTATTAATTGTGAGAAAAAGAGAGAGGGACAGAAAGCCAGGGATGTGTTTCTTCACCCATACACACAGGTTAATGAGCTGAGTCAAAAACGTTGACACTGAGGTAAACAAGTGCTCACAATAAGCTACTTCTATTTCTGTGCTCCCCCTTGTGTGACACGACTCCTTGTGTAACTCCCGGTGCTCCTGGGCTGGGTGCTCAGGGTTCACAGCCTTTATCCACCAGGAATTCACTCAGCTCTCTCACCTCTTAGCCATGATCTCACCCTGAAGAAATGAATAGCAGCCTCACTCTCAGACACAGCCTCTCAAACAACACACTCACACCGATGTGTGCTAGATTGGTCTCCTGTTGCACAGCCCCTCTTGCTCCCAACAGCACTTCATTAGCAGTGACTAATACAAACAGCATCAAATTCTTAAAACAGTCCTTGGTTTGAATAGAGGTAATTGTGACCAACATACCATGGTGACCACATATTTGCATGTTTTCAATCATTTACTGAATGTGTACATCACTGTTTACTTTCCGCCTGTCATCTGGAGACTAATATGACATTTTGTGGTTTCATGTATTTGATTTCTTGCATAGACTTAACAACAGACTCTAACAACAGATAGCTCAGCAGAGCAGGGAGACTTAACTTATAACAAAAAACACAAGACACTGACGTCAAAATACCCCATTGCTACTCTTTGCAAACACACAAAGACAAACTGACGCTTGAAGTTATATTTTGAGTAGAGGCTGGAATTAGACCACTGATTAATGCCACCCCTCCATTACTTTTTCTTATTTGTGTTGTTATATAATGTGTCTTTTTTGAAGACATTTAGAGTTCCTGTTAGAAACTTTTGGTTTAGCACTGTTAGAGCCCGATTTGTAACAATGATAGAAACGAGTGGAATAGAAAAGATGTAACCCAACTCAAAATGAAATAACCTGTAGAAAATGGCACAGATACTGAACCCAAACATAATAACTTTAAGCCCTAAAGGTTAAGTTTTGGGTCTGTTATTCAATTTTGGGTTATTGTTGCGTATAAGGCCCCAACACGGCCCCTGCAGTCAAAGCAGTACACAAGGTACACAAGGCAAAGATACACATCATGCTAAAACACACCTACTTTTAATTCTAACTTCTCTTTTCAAACAGTATTGAATCATTCTAAATAGTTTTTTGTCACTTATAAATGTAACAATAATTCTGGGTGAATGAAAGTTATTAAAAATTTGGATAATTTGTGTCGAATCACTTTTATGCTGAAAGCAGCAACTTGATAACCACCAACCTCATAGTGAGGAACATACTCTAAAATTATCTTTTTGAATAGCTGATTAAAACAGAGGGACTGTGCTTCAAATGAGAGGAATTACAATAAAAGCAGAGCAGCATTCAGCGACACTGGAACTAAAAACATAGGGGCCAGTTTCATTTCAATGCAATAATTGAATCAAGTCCCAAATAATACCAAACATTTGTAGATTGCCGGTTTCGTTTGTTGGTCTGATGGTTGCTTTGTGATATTCCTACCTTTTAAATTCTAATAGTCGCTTCTAAAACAGCACCAAGCTCACTATTTCAGACAGAACAGAAAATATCTGTTTGAAAATGATTAAAGACAACAAGCATGCCCTCATGAAGCTCTGCTGGACATCTGATTTAGCTGCTTTATTTAGTTAGAGCAGAATAACTGATGAAAATGGCCGGGCTGGGAGCGTGGAAGCATAAGCTCTGATCCATATGCCTTAGTGACTGTGGGGCTTTAAAAACTGTAAATTGTGATTATCATTGATCTCAGCTGTCAGATGCCTAATCTCTTTGACTCATATCCGCACAGGCTGCACTGGGCGCAGACAAGGCGTCCTCCCCCCAAACAAGTCCCAAACAAGTGGTGAGGGAAGCAGTGATAAGCAGGTCCTTATCCTTTTAAAGACACTCCCGTAATCCAACAGTGGTGGGGGGACGGAGGGGGCTTCAGCTTTAAGAGACTTAGTCTGGATTATAGCTAGTCCTCCAAATTAAACCAAAAGTCAGCTTTCTGCAGTTGCTCATGCAAGCTGGCGACTGGCTTGTTACCAGCTCTACTAACAAGGAAAATGATGGAGGTCTATAATTAGAAAACGCTCTCATTCAGCCAGAGGGCCAACAAACTTGGATAATACTGTCGCAAAACTCGACCCATCCTCACCTCAACTGGATACTCTGCTTGCTCCGCTCTCACTTCCCAGCAGAAATCCTGTGTCTCCACTCAAAACGTCTCCCATGCTGTGTACCTGACTCTTCCTGCCAACCAGCTTAGCCACAGACAAGCTCCTCAGCCAGGGCAAGGCCGCTCTGTCCCCACTGATGCTGCTTCCCACCAAAAAACAAGGCCAAATCTGGGGCTTAGAGGCTGAAATAATCATTACTGGGTAGCGAACAAATAAAAAGTCAGAGCACAACTCCCGTGTTGTCCTCCCCCACCACCCTTTGGTGTTTTGTTTGCTGTGCTATCACACAAAAACAAAAAAGGGGACACTGACACATAATCATTCATTCATTTTAGAAACTGCGAGAAAAACAAAGTTAACATTATATCTTTTTTTTCTGTAAAACAAGATCTGTAAGCTAGAAAAAAACAAAGATATGCAACAATGAATTCAGAATATAGGTTGAATTGTGGTAAATGTTCTTAAATCAGCTAGATTTTAGCAAAGGCAGTTGTTGAAAAAACATTGCATTGAAAAACAGAGAAGGGAAAAGTCAGGATGGACCCTACATAAAGTTTAAAACCTACATCCAACTCAGCATTTTCTAACCTTGCTGGCTAGTGCAAAAGTATGGACACAAGAAACAAGTTCTTAGTTTACACTTTGCAACAATGCAAACACTGGATTCAGGAGTGAAAAAGAACCACAGTTAGAAAAAAAGGTAAATTACTGCTAGCTACTAGCCCTCAGCTCAATCTAAGTTTTCTGAACTTTCAATATTTTAAACTAACTCAAGTTATATCTTCTTCTCTTGTCACCTACATCTACAAGTTATGGTGGAAGAGTCCCTAAGGCAATGATACTTAAGTTTACTTTACAGAATGAGAAACACAAGTGGTCTTTGTCCGGCAATAGCCAAGTGACCTTGTGGAGAAAAATAAATAAATAAATAAATAAACTTCTCAATGCTCACAATACTCTTCAATAACCTGGAGGGGGCAGAATAGAAACAAAACTTAACTAAAACGCATTAAATGCTCTTGTTGAAGGTCAGAACACATTTGCCTGATAGCAAAGACACAAAGAGACTCAGACAAGTCACAGCTCCTGGGGTGTCAGTTTAGCCTGGCTGTCAAATCAATCCCCTCTTGTGCAGAGGTTACAGTCTTCAGAGCGAGAAGCCTGGGTTCGATTCCAACCCACTCTCTTTTCCATGTTCTTGACTCAGTCCACGGTTTTTCTTCAAATAAAGGTATAAAGGGAAAACAGAAATGGCTCATGGCCAAGTCTACAGACTAAGTGAAACCAATACAGATGTATCAACTTTGAGACAAAGCGCTCGCTACTTGAACAAATAAGTCAACTTTTTCTCCACTTGCTGTTTGAGTGCTAAACTATGCTAATCTCATAAGGGCATCACTCAAATGATCTCTTATTAATGAGTTTATTTTGTAATCTTGTGATAATACCTGCAGTATATTACTGGGAAACGTCTTTATGGTACATCACTGTAAACAGAAAATTGTTAACTGTGAAATATAACAACAGCAACTTTCTTTTCCTTTTTTTAAACAGTGTATAGGCCTGTTTCCACATAGCGGTACAGTCCAGTTCGTCTCAGTGCAACGCATTTTGTGGCGTTTTCTTTGACTTAAACCAGTACAGGTCCCCAAATTACAAACCCATACCACCCCAACTTTTTGGTACCCTTCTTTTAGGGTGCAAGAGATACTGTGCCAACCATAGAAGGTGGAGCTAGAAAAACTGCAGTACATTGATTAGTTGAAAGAATTGTCTCTTCCTATGTGACACAGCGTCTCGAACAAACAAAGCTTGATTGCACTTTCTAACAAATTGTTACAAAGAGTCACATGCCAATCACAAAAAAAAAAAATAATTGCAGGACATCTTCCATTGTTGCTTTTTGTTTACTGTGTTGTGTTTTTTCTTCTTCTTTGAATTTATTAATGGGGCACAATGTGTGGCGCTGCTGTGCCGTCACACTATTACACAGCTAACACGGCTATCAGCATCCAGCTTACACATCCCTTACCAAGAAGGGCATGGTTGGCTGTGGAAATGCAAACTGATCCGACCTGTAGTAAACTGTACTGATCCACACTGAACCACTTGGTGGAAATGGGGCTTATGAGACCCTCCCCAATAAAAACAAATGTAGTCCCAACATGCTCTGGAGATAAGAGCGGACTCAAACTTTGCTCCAAAGTGACTTTGCTGCAGTGTAGTTATCCTCATCAAAAGTGAACATTAAATGCAATCATCCCTGTAATATGTGTGGGTTACTTCCCCATTAAAAACCTTTGAGACTAAGCTGGTAACAGCCTCTGGATTAAAGAACAGGTACAGTGAAGTAACCGCAAACTGAGGAGGTTACCAGGGAAAAAAGCGGCTCTCTGAATAGTCTGACAGAGGCCAAGTGCTTTTCATTCATTGACTTGGCTGCCTATGCTGTGGTATGTCAAATAGTGGACGTGAGGGGAAAGTCAAAGCCAACACTCTATTGTGCTCCACAGCCAGACACTGACTCTACCCTGAATATTGTTTTCTGAAGCCGTAAGAGAGCACAAAGAGGCTGCTGAAGCCGTTATCAATTCCCTTGCAAGGCAATCACAACTATTATCATTAGTAGTGTTTTCATCTTCCCAGCTCAGCTCAGAGAACATATCTAATCTATTCCCCGGGGAGCAGTCTTGTCTTTCCAACTTGACCTGGTATCACTCGAGCAAAGAAATGGTTTCTCGCCTCCCAAGAAACCAGATATGGGCGTAAATAACAGGAGCAGGCTCTTACAGAATAAAAAACCCTAATCCCAGGAAAACAAACCTGAGCGAAACAGGCCCACCTGAATTGCAGTGAGAAGAACTAGATAATCAAAATGCAAAACAGCCTTTGACAGAAAAATGAGCCGACTTCCAACAACAAATCCCCTACACCTAACATCAGCACATTCTCCTCCTGAACTCTTATTTGTGTGCAGTGTTTGGGTTTTTAATGTAATCATACTGCACACAGCGTCCCATCAATGAGCTGCTCTGATTTATGTCAGCCTGAATCAGACTGACTACTTAGAGCTTTGCAGACATCATGAATGAGAAAAGGTGCCACACATAGAACACATTAGGGGTCCCACCATCTCCTCAGACAGGGGGACAATGGGAAAGGAGAGCGGAGATAAAGGAGGGGGATAACAGGGGGTGAAGGAATGGTTCAAGGGGAGAATGGGAGAAAAGAAAAGAAAGAGGCCCGAGACATTGGCCACACAGGGCATGGGGAACGCGAGGGCTCTGAGAGGCCTATACTCGGTCATAGCCCATTAGGCTGGCTTGGTGAAAATGCTACAGCTCATTACATGCTCTGCCTCTGTTCTGTGGATGAACAATGCACAATTACGCTACCCTGCTGCTCCTCCAGCCATACTGCTGCATGCCTCTGAGGCAGCCGATATTGCTGCTATAGTGGCTCGCCTGCCAACAGACTGCGCTCATCAAACATCCCATACATGCGCATCAAGGTCTGTGTCTAGAAACCAAAGCACTGTATGAATCTGCAGAAATTGAAGGAGGGGTGATACAGGAAGGGCTGTCCTACTAGATGAACAAACAACACAAAGGTAAACGGCAGCATTTGTGTGTGACACAATGACGTTTGTTCAGCTTTTGTCTACTCTTTAAAGAGGAGCTTTATGAAAAGGAAAAGTCTGTTTTTTCAGCTGTATTCGGTTTCTATCTGTGTTGCAATCACCGCTAAGCCATGTTCGCTGCCAACACAAGGGTATTAGAAATCGGGGATCACAAAGTGCAAGCAAAAAGTACTGTGACAATATCTGCATTGCAGTGAATAACTAAGCCAAGGCTTCATCTATCCACCAGCAAATTGGTTCCCTTCAAGTCCTCCTTTTCCTACAATTATGCATGCAGAAGTTGACATTTAATCTGATGGGGGAAATGCTAACTAACATCCTCCTGCTCCCTCTTTGTTTTAGGAAAAAAACAGGACACTTGGAAAGGTCATTCTTCCCTGGTGTCAGAGCTGGCTGCTTGGAAAAGTTTCCATTCACAGCCAGTATTGTTAAAACTCTCCCAATCCCTTCCCCCCACTTCCCTGTCATTCAAAAAGCTGAACATCTGCACTCGCAAGACAAACCCACACAGTCTTCTTAACAACTCAGCAACAAGTCTCCTGACCTGCGGTTCAACCAAGAGAGAAAAAAGTCATCTATGAATATTAATTAATACCTTTTCATTCCAACATTGGGATGAAATTAGTTTCTGGCACATTTAAATCCTATCATCATTAATAGAGAATTGTAATTACTTTTCTCTCACTTCTGATTTGGTGGAAAAACATTCATGTTTTGTTGTTCCTCAACAGATCTGAAAGGAAAATAATAATTCCCCAATAGACTGATTATGGCTCTCTTGTTATGCTTATCTGCGAGAGAGGACAAATATATTGAGCAGTCTCAATGTTGTCTCTCAGTGCATGCTAATTTACATCGTACAAATGCTTCTGTTTTAATATTTTTTTGTATGCCAGAGGGACAGAGGTGGATACATCCCTCTTGACATACAAGTAAATAGCATTCTGAGCATCCACAGCAAATAGATTCCACTCCTGGCCATAACAAGTCTTAAGGCTTTGTGTTTTTAAATATGTACGCTGACCTTTCTATCTTGTATTAAAATAACTACAGGCAAGCACAGGCAGCAAAAATCTGCATTAATGAGGGATGGGGTTATTTCTTTATTCTCCTGGAGCCTTCCCTTGTCATAAGTTTCCTTGTGACTTGTTTGCTGTATTTTTTTTTAATTCTGCCTAAGTTTGTCTAGCTCTAAAGAAATGCAAATGCTCGGCTCAAACTTTGCAAGATAACGTGTGAAAGGCCGTGAATGATACCTGCAAAGCGCCTGAATAAGTCCATTTCCTCTGTGGTGCATCCACACACTTATACAGCCACTTTGTTGGTACTTGAGAGTCCGAGGAAAGAAATCAGAATGCAGCATATTTGTGTCAGAGGGTTTAATTTGAGAAATAAAAAAAACAACGCAGCGGGAAACTCATTTCAATGGGTAATTACGTCCATGCGGCATTGCTTGCAGGGCTTAACAAGGTGCGTAATGATGTCCCTCTTCTCCAGCTATAAACATTATCACTATGTCCATTTCCTTCTCTCCATTTCCCAGTCCCTCATTTACGTGAAGACCCATCAACCTGTACATCTAATGCCATTATCACCCTTTTTGTAGTCGTGTTCATGTCCACTAAAAATCTTTCAACAAAAACTGTTAGGACAACTCACGCCATTATGTGTAAATCTTTGGTTCAGATTTTCAACCATTCACAATTTCATCTAGAGCTGAACCATGTAAGAAGAAATAGCTGAGAGAAAACTTTTACTCGAAACAATATTTTTGTTATCCCTCCACATTCAGAGTAACATAGAAATAATTACATTGTTTGTTCCTTTTCAGGGTAAAAAAAAAAAGGAAAAAAAAAAAACATCTTGTACTAACAATAGAAGCGTGGCATTATTGCTTTCCGTAGAGGCTGATATGGTTTGTGCAATAAAACCTCTCCTCATCCTCACAGTGCATTTTACAGAAAGAAATAACATGTTTCAGGCAGTAGCAATACAGGTTGAGCAAAATCATTGGCATTCTATAAATAGCTTCCTCTGCCCTCCCCTGTTCCTCTCTGTCTCTCCTCGTTTTGCTCGGCCTTGCCATTTCTCTGCACTATTACTCTCTCTGTATGCTCATGCAGTCACATGCTGTTAAGGACACATACAGTGACATGTGTACATCAGACGCTGTCACTCGTGTATTTTGACTCTTAAGCTCTTTGGCTGGATGCTCTGATCCTGACAAGAGGGTGGCAACCCGGCGGGCCTGGCTGCTTCTGACTGGCTGCCTGAGGTGGTTATGTCATTTCATTGTACCTCCGCAGCATCGGGAATGACATGCAGTGATGGGGTGTTGCGGGTTGGGGTCAAGGCTATAAAAACCCAACCGAGTGTAAAACTAGCACTGGTTGTGCATGAAGTGAAAAGCATCTTGTTGAGTAATGCCACAAAATGAGCCTGCAGCTTCAACAGCTCTGTGTTAAACATAAAGGGAGGAGCCAGCTGAGGAATGCAATAAGAGGCCGCAGAGTACATCACTGTCACACTGGTAATTTATTTCTGACAGACTCGGCTTTATTTCACCTTATAAACACTGACACATGAAAAGCAGAGCATTTCTGAAGCCTGTGCCTTACAAATAACCTCTCTAAATAATTAACAGGTTCATCTGCCACTCAATCAGCACACCGCTGAAGCTTTTGGAGATGAAACGATTCCCTCTCAAACCCTCTTTTGAAAGGAGGAGACTTTAAAGAATGCAACATACACCTCCCACTCCTCCAGCACATCAAAAATAAATATAAAAAGAGACAGCTTTTAAGATCCTGCAGTTATGTATCCCTTCTGTTACTGCACGATATCTGTGTATGTGTTGTTACTTCTCTATTATGATTGACAAACTGTTTTGGGGTGAGAGGGTTCTGTTTTATACCAGAATCTGGCATTTTTTCCCATGGAGCTTTTTGATACAGCCGAGGGTTTTCTTTTTTTATCCCTTTTAGCTTCTTGCACTGAGGGCTTTGTCTCACTGATTCAATATAGTGCAACCAGAGCTATCAGTGTAACATGCTAACTAAAACACAATCAATAACTAAACAAAACTTCTTTTTACTGTCTCAATCCATGCAACGGTCACGCCACAAAAACAGCTGTTTTTGAAACACAGCAAAAAAAAAAAAGAAAACTGAGCAAGTGATGGTCTTATTTTTTTTTTAGAAAATGTCATTTGAGAATTAATGAGCCACATCTACCTTTCAAGTCCAAAAACATTTCTTAATTCAAGTTATTAAAGACAAAAAATGCTGTCTGAGCTTCTTGTAATTAGTAAAAAAATCTGCCAACAGGGTATGAAAAATTTGCTCATCAATTTCTCAAAAATAGAATAATGACATAATATCAAGAATTTTTTTCTTGATGTAATTTTTCTGGAGTAGAAAGGTAAATGTGGCTCTTTTTAGTTCAAAAAAGACATTTTTCACGAAAAGTTGAACACCTAGATTTCAGTTTTTGCAGTGCAGTATGCCAACCGAAATGAAATCTGCATTTCGCCAAAGATACTGTAAATCTCACACTAAATTGAAAAATATTTTCAGCAGCAACATAATATGATCCCTCACATGTAATTTCTCATCTTGCACTTTTTTCTTCTATCCTCATCTGTAGTTACATTCCCTTAATGCCAAATAAAACCAAAACACCACTCACGTATTGTGGGTCAGTGCCTCTATCGCTTTGCAAAGCATCCAGGTGCAGCTGACCGACTGCATCACAAAAACAGAGGAGTATTTCTCCAACCTTATTTAACAAGAAATGTTTTACCTTTTTGATTTAAGCTTAGAAATAGTTTCTTGATGAAAAATAAAAACATTTTCAACATGATCAAAAAGGCAACGATTGCTTTCAGTCATTGAAAGCTACATAAAAAAAGAAAATACTGAGATATTGGAGTCATTTTTCCTGTACCTCTGTGCTACACAGAATTAAAATTGATTGATTTTTTCCTTTCAAATTTTTATGTTTACCCTGTTATAAATCAAACACACAGACTGGTGACAGTTGTTGAACTACTTCTGGTGAAAAGCATCCCTTGTTCACTTCTTTTCACTCCCAAATGGCATTGAAAACAGAACACAAAGCTGACTCTCAGTCTGCAAAACTAAAATCAGTCAGAGAGCTCTCAGGCTTAAACTTCAAACACCGGCTGGATTCTCCTGCCACTGTGAAGCCTGGGAGCTGAGGAGCTGAGAGTAGACACGCTTTTACTTCCACTTTTACCATGTTGTCCTTCTCTAATTACACTTTCGACCAATGTTAGCTGCTCCGTCAATTTCAAGTTCTCCAACTGCACGTTAAGAGATTAAATGTTTTCAGCTGGAGGTGAGATGAAAATAGAGCCTGAATTGCTCCTCAAAACCTGAACTGTATCTTGCCTCAAAGAAGACCTTCAGAGTGTTAATACATATTTTACAGCTGAATTGAAAAGCGGTTAGATTAGGGGAAGATAGCAATTATTTCATGAGATCTGAAACTACCTACAGTGAAGAAAAGAGACAGGGAAAATAATGGAAATGTATACCACACAGAAACCATACTCACATCTCAGACAACAGAAAGTGGTGCTACTTGATAACAATATGAAGCACTTAAAATGCAGAATCCCAACAAGGTCTAATTATTGAAAATGTTGCTCCATTCTGCTCAGCTCTCCTTCTCTGAGATCCCTGAGTTGAGTCCATAATGATGTAAATGCTAATGTCACTGCCCATATTTCAAACAAATGTGACACTCCAGAAGAAAAGATGTTTATGTGCGTGTGTATTCATGAGTATACATGTGGGAGGAGATTGGCACTTTCAACAGATGTGTAGTATGCGCTGACAGCATGACATCTACTTTGCATGCTCAATATGACACGTCTGAATGCTCCCATGCATATTGTCCTGATGGGAAGTGATAGCGAGGGATGTGCAGCCTTGATGGAACCACTCCCTGTTGTCTCTGCTGCATCAATATCAAAAACATCTTCCTTACTAACAGGAGGGGACTGCTACACAGAGGCACCTCGTCAGATGTTTTGTTTCTAGTTTCATTTCCTCATTTAGGTGCCATTGAGTGACTGAAAGAGCAAACAAAAGATGTGCACTTATTCCTCTTTTGTTGAAGCTACAACACTACTTCTGCATACAATGAATGCAGTTCCCCAGGAGCACAATGTACAGAGCATTTGGAAAACTGCATCAATAATCATTCACTTGTGAATATTTGAACCATGTTTTGCACACTTCTGAACTGCTCTTCATTCATTTATCACATTTTATTTTACTTGTTTATCATCTGTGTAAGAGCAGAATTGTCAATTTCCTACCTGAATAAGACCAATCGATACAGTAAGATCACTTATTTTGCTGCTCCCCTCATTATCTGGAATCACAGGTGTGCACAGCCTGAGCACACATTACAAATTCAAAAACACATTCTAGCCAAAGGCCATTCCTTTACTGTATAATTGTCTGCCCCCCCACCCACCACCAAGTGATTCGCTATAATTAAGCCATGGAAGACAGCTCTATTCTCCTGTGAGCGCTCATATTAGTGCTAGCATGGGCAGGTCTAACAAACATCTCACAGCTGATGCTTTTCAAAACAATGGACAGCCATGTTCACAGAGGTATATACTGCTGCTCAGTCTCACAAGGGAGCGAGCAATATACACAATGCACTAGCAGGTATGAGGCCTTTGGGGAGACCTGTCACTGTTATCTTGGCCGAGTCTCCTGTGTTTGTTGCTGTGTGTGTTTATGTGTGTGTGTTTCTGAAGCAGGAAAAGCTCAACTCCAGCTGACATAAGCTGGATGTTTCACCAGCCCACATAAACTAACAACGCAGGAGAACGGTGCATCGATCAAACAGACACAGGCACGTATCCACATTAGCTCCATTAGCAATCTGCTAATCTAACCTCCAATCCTCACTCCGACTCCTGTGATCATAATAATCTACATGTTAGCCAGATAAACAACACAGAGGCATCATTATGCCCCTTTGTGGAAAACAAAAAGCACTTCTGCCAAATAAATGAATCATGGATAATTATGATGTTGCCCTCAGGATGAGGACATTTTTGGGGGGAGACAAAAGCATCCTTGGTAATCACAGCAGTGCAGCCACTCATGTGTCCTTGCCAGTCAATGAGATATGGGTTGAGGACTTGTGGAGTCAAGTGTTTTCAAGCCTGAGCTTGCTCATCATAACGAAGCAATTATCAGTTGTTGCACTGCTGTTTGTTTGCGCTATAAATGGCATTGTAATTACACTGAAAACACTGCTTATTTAAGGAGAACATTTGTATATACACTCTGCAAAGCTTTTGTCTCTGCAACAATGCCACAAAGAAGAGGAGAGACAACTGTTGCTTGAGTTTTCAATCGAACAACCATTCTCTATTCTCATTCCAGGGGCAAATGTGCAAAAAGCCAGGGTCAAAGAGATGTTTGTCAACATCATGTGCAAGGCGGGGAGGAGTGGAAGCTGCATGCTAAGCAGGTCTGGCCTCTATCAAAGCCAATCAACTGCCTCTAAGAAGATGAGAGAATGTAGTCGGGGGCTCAGACACCTGGCGCTGAGACTCATTCACCCTCGCTCGCTCACTTCATCCCCCTACTTATCTCTCTATCTGCCCCCTCACACACAGCTCCAAGCTTTGCATATGGAATCATCAAAATCAATCTTCGACCCCATTTGTCTCCCTCTCCACTTTTTCATTAGCTGAAACAAATAAAGGCTCTCCTAATCCTGCGGCAAATGGGCTTTTATTGGATGTTTAAGCCACAGAGACAGGATGCTGCTGGAGCTTTTCACAGCCGAGGTTGATTTCTTTGTGCAGCCAGGCCCCACCACTTTATTTTCTTTCCTCTCTCTCTCTCTGTCTCTCTCTAGCAGGGAAAAAGGGTGGTGTTGACCTGCGCTGCGCTACCTACCAGCAAATACAATCACAGCATATGGGTCACTGCATGTGCCCGCTGAATCCCCCCACCTCTGCCTCTCTACTGACCGGATAACACCACAGGACAACAGCCCACCCCTCTCCTCATTTTTTCCACCTGTGTTATTCACGCACACACTCAGTCAGAACTGCCTCAGACAGGCTCAGTAAATCAACACGCCTGTAAGTAGGTCTCATTGACCCCTCAGGATCCATCGGTGCCTGGATCTCTCTAGATCACACAGTCAATACATCAATATCCATCTTGTGTTTCTTGTTTTAAGACCCCCACTCCCAACCCTGCGCCCCCACCTCCTTCTCACTGAATGTCAAACGGAGATTGGAGTCATCAATTACAAGCGTCTATGTGTGTGTGTGTGTGTGTGTGTGTGTGCAAGGAGCTGATTTGCTGCTGTCTATTGGAATGAGCACAAACCCTCACACTGATGCACATTTTTTGTGCATGCACACAAACATAAATGCCCTTGTCTCCCACGGGAGCAGAGGGAAGTGAAAGGAAGGAGAGAGGTTGCCCAAACAATCCGATAGAGCAGTTCATACATACTGAAATCTATAAACTAAAGATCAGCTGGGTCTGCATACACTCTGTCAGCCTGCTTACATGCCAGAGCTTCACCGCTCTGCTGGAGCCGTGCATGGTATGTCGAGAAATTCAAAGGCTGGCTGTGCAGAGCAGCCACGCGCTCACACTGCAGCCAACATAGACAAACAGAAAAAAGCATTTAAGCAATGATTATTCTTTTTGTTAGCACCTGAAATGACTGCTGTGTGCTGGAGCTGATTAGCCAGGTCAATATATCTGGCAGGTGCTCAGACTCATGTGCTTTTTTTTTTTTTTTTTTTTTTTGCAGTATCTCAGCACACACAAATAAAAGGAGGGAAAAAGTAAACAACTGGTGTGAGAAAGGCCAAATAATCCACTTCGTCAGGCCTCCAAATTCTGCTTGGCAAAGCTCTCCGTCCAAGTCACGGGTCAGTGTCAGCGTCACAGTCTCAGCCCTTTAAAATGCCTCGAAAGATTCAGCTCAGATGGACTGACACGACGTCACACATGCCATTTCAGATAGCTCCGCTTTCTGTCCATAACAGAGATTCATGGTGACTCTTACCATGGTGGCTCAGTAGAGTAGAAAATATCTCCAAAGACCATGGCGTGTGTCGAAAGGTGGTGCATTGAACCTTTCAGTCTCATTCAAAACAACCTGAAAACCACTTCACCTTCCTGATATGGCATACTGAAATTGTTCCTTCTTAAGATACCAGTGAGATTACAAAGAGTACAAAATTTTGGTTGTTGACATTCTGATGATGTTGACTCAGTTACACTTGCCTGTTCAGGATGTATTGTCCTTGTTTCATCATAATTTACTCTGGTATCAGAACAGTGCATTGACTGATGAATTAGCTGATAGGAAAGGAGCATACTGAATTGCAAGAATCTAAAATAATATCAGTATCAGACACCAATATCAGTATCCATACCAGAACAACTGATTTAAAAGAAGTAAAAATAAGCTGATTTGTTCCTTTTTGAGTCTTCAACTTCACATTTAGTTTTGGGGATCAGCCCAGCCAAGGATTCAGGGTAGAGCACAGCAAATTGTATCTCACCTCTGGCAGCGGCATGCCGTTGATGATGAGGTCTGGCTGCTGGTGGCCTTGCCCAGTGAATGGGTGCTGATAGCCGTGGTTTGGAGCGGCATTGCGTGAGTTCTGGTTCTCCACGTTGAGGAAGGTGCTCTCGGAGCGCCTGCAGCCCAGCGGCAGGCTCTGCTGGTGGTAGTCGAAGTAGTTGAGCGGTGAGGTGAGTGACGAGCAACTCACCACATTCATCTTGTCCGTCTCCTCGACGTCCCGCGGCACCAGGCGGATGTCATTCTTGCTCAGCTTCTTCTTCTTGCTGGACTTCTTCTGGTTGCCGTATGAGTACTCCGCCACCCTGCGTAAGTAGAAGAAACTGAACAGACTCAATAAAGCAGTGTTCTGCCTTCCCCAACCCCTGTCCACACGGTCGAAAAGCTTGCCTGCCATGCCAGCGAGACCCGCTGTTCGACCATGGGTGCCAGGCTCATTGCTTGCGTCCGGGGGTGGAACTGCACACCGAAGTGGCTCCCCACTCCCGGCCTGCAATTCAGCCCTCATCCCTTGTTTTTGTTTGCATTTGCATGCTCAACAATCGACATGTCACAAACAGGCAGACACAATGCAAACATGCCAAAACCACAAAAGCAAAGAAGCAAAGAAGAGCACACAGCTTTTGAGCAACACTACCGGTATATGCAATCATATTCAAAGCACACAGCCCACACTAATTCCATTTTTTCTTTCATAACCATGCTCCACAGTAGCAAGACGAAGTGCAGGAGAACTGCAGATTCAGATTCATTTAGCGGCTCTCGGTGGCTGCTGCAAACTTGAGCTGAGTATTTTGACTTTAATAAGAGCAAATGAGCAACACCGCCATGTTTTATCAAAGGAAACTCCGACTGAGGGAAATATTCATTCTTCGCACAGCCTTGCAGTTTTCCACCATAGAACAGCTGCTCTGTACTCCACGGTGAAGCCTACAAACTTCATTAGACATATTTCATAGATTTGGGATGTGTTTTTTTTACCATCTGCATTGCTTCAAACCCTGGAAGAGGCCATTTTGAACCTTAAGGCCTGGAATAAATCATTTATTGTCCTCTAAACCCCGCAACAGAACCATCATTATCCCTGAAATTGTGATATCTGGAATGTGTCTGTTTCTAACTCTCGTATTGTCTTGAACGTCTCTGCTGCACCAGCCCCCACTGGCCTCTGTTCTTCACTAAAAGGCAGCTCTAATCCTCAGTCGCTTTTCAAATCACACTGTAAAGAAGCTCCAGTGTACTTTGTCTTTTTCATTTCTCTTTTAGATTGCATCTTAAAAAACAGCTTCCTCCCCCATTTCCCTCCCAACACCTCCTGGTTTAGAGGAGAGAAAACGAGAGGCTGTGAGAAAAATACTCTATCTCCTTTTCATTTATCATTTTAACATGTAGTGTCTCCACTCTGCCCAAATTGAAATCTTGGAGGGGAAATCTTCAGAGTCAGACCGACTGACACAGGACAAGCAATAAATAGGAGATAACCGCTCCTCAAATTCGAGGTGGCGACTGAGGAGCAGAGCACATCAGAGCTGATTAAAGCTCCCAGTAGAGACAGAGGCACACACAGGCAGACGAAAGACTCAGAGCTGTTTGGAATTCAGGATTTTGTTGTTCTCCTTTAGGAACATGTGAGACAGGCTGGAAATAGGTGATAGCGTGAAGGACTTTGCGATCTCGATGTGAACACACCGACTGTCTTTTAGCTGCTTAACGTTCACATGATGCAACCTGAGTCTTGTAAATTTGCTTTCATCTATAGCCACCAGAGTGAGGTTTCATCTTAAAATATGAGTTTTACATTTTCTTAAAATTACAAAAAATGATATCCTAAAAAAACCTGGAATGTGTAGTGATACAGATATAAAAAATGTATTTTGTTTAAAAAAGGGTGTTTAGAATATTTTCCAAGTCTCTATGTCTGAAATACAGCCTGAGTTACCTTCAAATTAACAAAATTATGTTTGGAGCAAAATATGATTATAGCTGCAGGTTAAATTCTCAAATCCAATCTATATGTAAATTCATGGTGGTAATGTGGCACAGGGAAATCAAAGCCAGAGCTGATGATCTGATTGATGAACAAAACAGAGTGTTCAATATGCAAGGTCCAGAAAATAATAACCTCATTCTCTCTGGCATAGTGGATAAGAAGCTGTTGGTGACTTTAAAATTCGTGCTTTAGACTCATCTAAGCTACATTTTTTTCTAATGATGTTATTCTCTGCCTTCATTTGAGTGTGCTGTTTTATTTCTTGATGCCTGATAAAGCAAAGGTAAGTGTGTAAGACAGAGAGGACTGTCCATAATCACACCAGATTAGGGTTGATAACAGCCAATCAGCCACGGTTCACGTTAAATAATAAATGTCTGGGACTTCTATTGAACCAGTGGGACGTTAATTGTCCAGAAGCACAGCTGCAAATTGAACATGACAGTTGAACAGTCACATTTATGAGTCAATTGGTTACAATTGGTGGATTAAATCAATCAATCACGTTGTTCTTAAGGCGGAACAGTGTGTGTGTGTGTGTGTGTGTGTGTGTGTCTGGGGGGTCCGTGGCAGAATCTGTCTGAAATAAAGCAGACCCCTTCTCTCTCAGCTCTCTCCCTCTGTGTGTATGTGTGTGTCTGTGTGTCTGTGTGTATTTGTGTGTGCGTGTGGATTGGGAGGAGGGAAGAAATCTGCAGTCCTCACAGTAGGGCCTCTACATGCTGCATGACAAAAGCAAAGCACTGACAACTCGCAGTTTCAGGCACGATGGCGGGCGCACACACAAGGGAGCAAATACGCACGCGCGCACACACACTCACACTCTCTCTCTCTCACACACACACACACACACACACTCACACCCACGCATGAGATTGAGTCAGTACCTGCAGTTGTACGTCCGGATCTCCTTGTTATCCCTCTTGCACTTGACCGCCACAAAAATCATGGTGACAAACAGGATGGCTGCGATAGAGCCCAGCGCGATGATGAAGATGAGGGACAGGTTGACGGGTCCTATAGGCCCGTCCTGCGCGTTCAGGTCCGGGGACAGGTACACCACAATGTAGGCCGAGGCGGAGAGGGAGGGTTTGCCATGATCCCGCGCAACAACCGTGATCTCATACGTGGATTTGGCATTTTCTCCAAACATCCGAGTTGAGCGCACCTCTCCATTCACCTGGTCAATCTCGAAGAAAGCCCTGTCCCCCTCAGAGATAGTGTAGGTCAGCCTCCCGTTCTCCCCCTCGTCATAGTCGTCTGCTTTCACCTGTGTCACCATGTATCCCACACCTGCGTTTCTAGGGATGGACACCTCAGCTGTGCCATTAACCAGGGGAGGGTTTGTCATAACAGGTGTGTTGTCATTCACATCCAGGACAACAATACGCACAGTGGCGTTGCTGGATAAAGAGGGGTTACCATTGTCTCTAGCCAAAACTTTAAAATCAAAAGTCCTGGTGTATTCATGGTCAAATGATCTCATGGAGTAAATGCGACCTGATGGGTTTATACTGACATATGTGTTTACATCCATGTGTTTAATCTCACCAGGGACTATAGAGTAGGAGACTGTGCCATTCATGCCCAGATCTGGGTCTTCTGCTGACACAGCCAGCAGACAGGAGCCAGGGAGGTTGTTCTCCATCACCATCTCTTGATAGTGCGGTTTGAGGAAGTGGGGAGGGTTGTCATTTTCATCTGTGACTTTGACAACCAGAGATTTGGTGGCGCGTAAAGGAGGGATGCCACTGTCCTCCGCTTGGATAGTCAGGTTGTACGTGTCCTTTTGCTCCCTGTCCAGCCTGCCATCAACAAGTATAGTGGAGAAGCTCTCGTATTCTTGCAGTCTAAATGGCACATTGCCCTGCAGCCTGCACTGCACTTTACCGTTTGCCCCAGAATCCTTATCTGACACCCTCACCAGCGCGATGACATACCCACGCTGCGCGTTCTCGCTAACTTCCACCATCTCCGTGTTCAGGGAGAGTAAACTGATGACAGGTGGGTTATCGTTCGTGTCCATCACGTTCACAGTGACTTTGCAATGAGCTGGAATAGAGTTAGGACCTAAATCTTTAGCCTGGACGTCGATTTCGTAGATTTGCGTGGTTTCGTAATCCAAAACCCCGTTCACGGTGATGATTCCGGTTCTGGGGTCAATTTTAAACGCGTCCCTCGTTTTCTCGGTGACGTAACTGTGGAAGGAGTACACCACCTCTCCATTAGTGCCCTCGTCAGGATCCGTAGCATTTAAATCTATGACTAAAGTATTTATAGGGGAGTTCTCCATCACGTTAACTGTATACACCGTCTCGTCAAAAACAGGGTTGTTGTCATTTGAATCTATCACCTTGATATTCAACTGGACCGCGCCTATCTTAGGAGGGTCTCCTCCATCTTCTGCACTGATTTCATATGTATAGTGGGACTGTGTCTCCCTGTCTAATGATTTTTGCACGACAAGCTCTGCTATTTTGGACCCATCCCCTCTGGTCTTTATTTCCAGTCCGAAAAGCTCATTTGGGGTGATGGAATATGATTGCACTCCAAAGATCCCCGAGTCCGGATCGCTTGCCCCCTCTAGGGGAAACCTGGTACCAGGGGAGGCGTTCTCAGAAATCTCAATATCAATGTGGCTCGTTGGGAATCTGGGTGCGTTGTCGTTCAAATCCTCAATCTCAACTTTGATGACACAGATCTCCATAGAGTTTGACATCACTTCAAGGGAAATAATGCACTTGGGGTTCTGTCTGCAAACTACATCCCGATCTATTTTCATTTGGGTTGTAAGAATTCCGGCTGGACTCAGTTCCACCCATCGCGGCTCGGAATTAGAAATAACCCTCAAGTACGGGGGCTGCGGTGCAATCTGAAATCCCTGCTTTAGCGCGTCCTTTGTCACATTCCCAATCACAGAGCCGGGTTTCATCTCCTCGTTTATTCCATACTTCAGGTTGATGACAGCCTCAGCCCCGACCCAAAAGAGGAGGAACACGCCAATTAGTTGTATTAATTCCATCTCCTTGCTTTGCATTGAACCTGTTGAGTTTTTCTCATGAAAACCTTCGTTATTACGCACAAAAATGCACGTCAGAGAAAAGAGGGAAATGGTTCCAAGTGACTCATTTCATTAAAGTGTCCGGTGAAAAAGTGTTTGGGTGACAAATTGGTCTTGTATTGTGCAAATTAAATCATGATGAGGACGCTGGAATTGTACAAGCGCCTCAGCCTATTTGACTCTTCTCAGGCGCAGCACATCCTCCGGTCTGCTGCAGCGGACAGAACAGATATGTGAAAACATGCTGAATCTTCTCACAACAGCGATTTAGCCGTGTAAATCCGTGCAGCTCTTATCAAGCGGCAAAAACATGATGAACTGTCCATATTCAAGTGAGCAAAAAGGAGGACGAAGGCTCACACTGCATAGACACAAAATGAGAATTCCTGGGAGCAGCAAAAGTCCTCAAAAATAAAAAATTAAAAAAAAAGAAATCTCCCGTGCAGAAGTGATGAGGCTCAAAAGTCCGCTTCAGATTCTCCTCCTTGCTGCAAAAAAATTAAGTCGCATTCTGCATAAGAAAAACACTCCGTGTGACTCAGTACACGCTGTGATAATATCTCCTCTTCCACTGGTGCTATGGTGCTGTAAAGCTGCACATCTGATGGAAAAAAATGGGGTACAAGAATCTGCAGACACAAAATTATTCAACAGCTTAAGTCCGGGTATCTTTGCCTAAAGAACAAGGGTGCAATTGAAGGAATGTCTCATCACACCACTGAAGTCCCGATTACCTTTTTTTATTTTTTCCAGCAGAAACAGTCTCTCGTCCTTTCCGATAGAGTTCAAGCTTTTACTTACTAATTAATTTCCTCGTCTCTCACTTGAAAAAGGCAGCACGTATCCCGACAAATAGTCCATGCAACGCACAAACACTCCGGTGAAAATGTAGCCAAAAGCCAGTGTAAGAAAAAAGAGATGACAGAGTCTAGTGCTTGTCGCCTATAACACTCGTTTCAGGATGCAGTAAAGTAGAAGCACAGACGCCTATATCCAGCCTGGTGGAAGCAGAAAAAAAGAAATCACTCGTTGCCAGTAGGCTGTCTATAGTTGACTCCAACAAGCGCTCCTCTCGCTTCACTGGTGCACACTGGCGGACGCACAGCTCCGAGCCGAGCGCTCAGTCTCAGGACCCGCAATCCCCTCAGCCAATCAGGGGTTACACAGGAGGGCTGGAGCTGCTGGTGGGAGGGGCAAAGTACAGGCGAAGAAACACGGCCAACTACCTGTTCTCGTGCAGATGGGCGACTCAACGGCAATTTCAGAGAACAAGACTTAACACTAAGATGTGTATAAGATGATTGTTCTCTAAAATGTCCGGGGACGCATGAGGGTCTTTGAGAAAGGGAAGGGATGCTGCAGAAAATAGAACTACACTGATTTTTCCTCTGCAGAGGCAGAAGAGATGAGAGGGATAACTTTGCACACATTTTTTTTCCTTCTTGTTTTCTTCACTGATGCCGCACTCTCTCAGTTTACAACTCATGTCTTCTCAGCAGGAAACCTGGACTTCATGTGGGTCTGTTTAATCCTCAAAAGTCTGATGTCCTCTGCGTAAAAAGAAGAAAAACATTTTCCACCATCTTCAAATGCATTTTACAAAGTCAGGTGCAGGAGGGCCTATTGATCTATACGCCAATTGCAACTGCACCGGTGATGTTACATCATTTATACCTCAACTTATGTGTGTATGTGTGTGTGTGTGTGTGTGTGTGTGTGTGTGTGTGTGCTACATCTGAATTGCACCTGAGCATGAGCAGCAGCGTGCATGCGTGCAGGCAGGCACCGTGGTGAGGCAACTCCCCAATAACCAACAAACGTTATGGATTATAGGTTTCCATGTGGGAGCATGCTGAGAGGAAATCTCGCCATGGGCTGAATCAATACATAAATAAACCACGTTTGTATTCGCTTGGGATGTCTGGAAAATAATAGTTAAAAAAAAAAAATCACGATTTTCTTGACAGAAAATGACCCTTATGCACCTTTATTAATTACACAGAGTAAAAAGGAATTATAACATGTATTGAATGTCAGGAGAAGGTGCAAGTCGATAACTTTCCAGTTTGCATTTGATGAAGCAGCATTTAAGTAATTCTGTTTAAATGTAGTGTTTCTTATTGTGTTTTTCATCTACATTCTCAGTTTATATGTGGGTTAATACTGACTTGAATGCACTTTGACCTCCATTCTTCTCAAGAAAAAGCGATAAAAAACAATTATGTGCGATTATCCTGTGAGTCCCTTCTGCTTTATCACCGTGTAACTCAGGTTGACATCATACCGATATTCACAATGTCGGTGAACAATGTGCGCCTGTCACTTGTCAGCTCAAAAGAAAGAAGGAAAACAAGAGGGTGATAATAAAGTTCCACATATTGCCTCTCATCATCACCCTCCGCCCTCAAATCTCGCTTTTTCTCATTCAGAGAGAAGTGTCACTCGGTCACAGCCGGTCCCTCACACACGGTGAAACACTGAGAAACACACACACACACAAACACACACACCCTCCCATGCAGTAAGTCTGCCTCTGAAGTACACGCTCAGTCACCATCACTTCCTACAGAGGGCAGGCCGGTTTCAAAGTCACAAGGGTGACACCTAGCGTCCGCTCCTTTCTCTGATTCCACTTTGCCCATTGTACTTCTTCACCTCGTACCAAAAAAGCCCCACAAATACTCAAGAAAACAAATGAAATACACTGGAAAATAAATTTTCTGTTAATAGTGGTCCACAAGTGTGCAGTTTGACCACGATTAATATGCTGCACCAAGAGGAAAATTAGCTCTGAGTTATATCCAATCATTGCAAATCAATAAGGAGTGACTGAACTGTGTGTGGAGGAAAGAATAAGGTCATTGTGGTGAAATATGGACATGTAATAGAGTTTTTGTCATAAATAAAACCTTACATAAATATGCCCGTCTATAAAACACTCCAAGGATGAATATTGGAAGCTGCTATTGGCCCATTTAACCCTCATGTTACCCCAGGACAAAACAATAAATTGGGTATACTTTTCTGTAAACAAGGTGTATTGACCCTAAATGAAAATAAAAATAAGAAATGTGGCTATGACTTGGAGTGAAGTAAGACTAAGAGATGCAACACAGCATTGATAAAATGTATACTATATGCTTTACCAGTCAAACTAGGTGGGTTTATTTTGACCCAAGAGGACAAAAGGTGCTTGAAAATCAGGAGGACATAAAAAAGGTTAATGCTATAGTTCTATTAACTGTTTATTACAGGGAACTATTTTGTCTCTGAATATTACAAGACAAAAAAGAAAAAGCGGTGATCAGTTTTAAAAGTGCACGATCTCCCTCCACTATGTCTGAATTGTGCTCTTATGGAATAAATAAGGGAATGTATTCGAGGCCAAACTGCATCATGAAAGGGTCCCTGTTAAACGCCTAAGATGAAACGTTCTCTTAGTGAAAATATTTCCTCTCCTCTTGCATAATGCACTGGCATCCTGACAAACAACAAAGTATCAACAAAGCAACTTGTTTGCTCCTCCATAACACTTTTCAAGACATGTTGCCGTCGCATAAGGGAAAGCGCTGCAAGAATCTTTAAGCTCATAAATTCTTAATGCCAGCGAGTTAAACAACCGTAGGCGGTGGCAGGGGACTGTCTTTTACCTCAGGGCCTTCTGATGGCTGTATGTACAACACAGTGGATGGTACGTGGAGTATTTCTATCAGTCTCAGATTACAGGCGCTTGCATTGCCTGCTGAACAGGTGCAAGTTCTCCATGGTAATAGTGCCAATTTAAGTGCTAAGCAACCTAATGTGCCTTTTTTTTGCTACTTGATGTCTGTAAATGTTCGGATTCTTTCAGTGGGCATGTAATGCTACAAATAGGACTTCTCCTGCTCACTATCACTCAGTTGCATTCATGAGCTTACTAATGTAAGATGTCATTTTTAGCGTTTTTCTAGGAGGACTGCTTGTGTCAAAAGACTTGTGACAAGAAGCAACACACAAATTTAGGGTCTAACATGTCAAGACCTGCAATTTCTGGTCAAATTTGCATTTAAATAACACTTGATAAGGATTAAAATTATTAAGTTGTTTTTTATTCCTTAAGAAAAGTAAACAGCAGTGCCTTCAGCAGCAGGGTTGATCATAAACTACAGCGCAGTAATTTAGCCATCATGATTTTTTTCTCTCCCAGAGTGGCAGCATATTTCATTTATTAGCACCATTTCCACAATATACTTCCTGCTGTTTGACGTTCCATTGTGTCCTTTATTGATTTTACTCCTGCGTTAAAATCTTTAAATTTTCTGTTGTGATTGGTGGTGCATTGACTGTGCAGCATCTGTGTTTGTTTTTAGCTGCCACTATTGTGGTAGGTGGAGTAAAGAGAGGAGCTGATTGTGAGTGTGTGAATGTGTTTACTTGTCTGATGATTCATTGAACTGTCAGTCAGACAAGGTCAGAAGTGTCTGACGGACTGTGCTTTATGGTCTGGCTTGATTTCTGTTTTTCTCAGTGGAACGGCGCATACTTGCAGCTCTGGCCACCATTAAGAAGGAGAATGGTGAAGTATAAAGCATTCACTTCTGAAAATCCATACTTTAAATAATGAAGAATCTGAAAGGGAAAGTTCTGTGCGCTACAGCTGTTAGAGCAGGTTTAAACTCACAATGTTTTCAGAAACCAGCAGAAAAAGAACACTTAGGTTTGAAAGATTAAGATTATCAGATTTTTTAGATGTTTTTATTACAGTTAGCAATGCAGGGGCATTCAAGTGAGGTGGCCAGGGGGGTCGTTAGCCCTTCCTTGAAATTTAATTGTCCACACCAAAACCCTTCTACATCATCATCATCATCATTCTTATTGATGATTGGCTGTTGTCCTTGTCACAGGAAGAATATATATGAAAATCAACTGAGTGAAAACAAGCTTGTAGGAGTTTTCTGAGCACAGTTAAACATCTTCAAATCTGGTGTGTGAAATTTGACGATTATCTTCTGCTGCAGCTTTCAAAGGATTAAGGTTAAGATTTTAATAGTTTCCACTTTGTTCTGCTCATTATTAAAGTGAAAAAATGTGTTTGATCCATTAATCTAAGTCTGGGCATCCAATTGTTTTTCGAACATTTCATAATTGATGTTGTGAAAATGATCAACGGCGAGTAGCTCAGACCATTAATCACGACAAGAACATACACGTGATGATTCTGTCTTTGGTTTTTGCTTTGTCTATTTCATAGTTTGGATTTTCCCATATTTCCTGCTTTGGTTAAGTTACATTCTTGTGTTTAGTGTTTCTCCTTGTGCGTTTAGTTGAGTTTTCCTGATGACCTTGTATTTCCCTCGACTGTGATTTCCCTCATGTGTTTTTCCTGTGTCTTCAGTCACGTCTGTGTTTAATCACTCCCCTGTCTATTTAGTCTCTGTGTTTTTCTTCTTGATTGGTTTATTGTCATGTGTGGTTTGTCCACTGTGCTCTGTGTTCTCAAATGTCTCTGGTAAGTTTTTGTAAAGCTCTGTTTTTGGATATATTGAGTTACATTCTGGGATTTTGGATCTCATTGAGTGTTTTGGCTTTTGGAGTTTTCGTTGAATGATCACTTTGAGTTATATATGCGCCTGGGTCCACCTCCTCCTTTGTGTTTCCTACAAACCCTGAAAAAAAATGAATGCAATCGAATGAATTAAATTTAGCAATGTCTCTTAAAAACCAGTCACTAAGTGGGGTCAAACATTATTTATGTGCAGTGTTGCGTGCTACATAAACATTAGCAAACTGCTGTGCAAGTGTTCCCCATTTGGGGGCAATATGGAACATATATGTCACATTATTTTGTATGGCAGAATCAGGATCAGGATTTTATCAGGTATTTTTTTCATATTCAAACTATTCTAACCCTAAATATTTCTTATCCTGCATTCTGAACAAGGTTTATGCACCAGTTTTTTTGCCTTTTCTGCACCATTGCATACTGTCAATCTCATTTTGTGTCCTCCAGTGGCTGTTTTGAACTCTTGATGTTCTTGAAGCATATTTATTTAAAGACATCAGCAAGAGTTCTTGAGTTTCTGCAGAATGTACAGAGCTTTAGCTTTGTACAAGTAGCTTACGCACAGTCTCAGCGAAGTTTGGTGAATCATTACTGGGACATACTTTTGTTTTGTTTGTGCACTTGACTGAAAATGTAAATAAACAAACATAAGAACATGATTCATTTCAGTGCTATGATTAATATGCTGTAAGATGAAAGTTGGAAATGGATTCCGGGCAACATGTCTGATCTTAGTCATCAAAGTAGGTTTGGTTTGTAAAGACAGAGAGCAAGTAATGCCATTCATTTGTGAGCTCTGTTCAAATATTACACCACCCATCAGTGTCCCAGTTTGGCTTTCCAGTGTCATGGTGTATAAAGTCAGGCTTCAAGTAGTTGTAAACAGGTGTAAATTCAAAACGTTTTGATATGTCAGTGTAGCAGGTCTTATTCTCTCGTTTGTCCCTGGCTTATTGTGTCAGTATTGTTCCAGGTCAAGACCTTCCATTTTTATAGAGGAGACACATCATACACAATATTTTGTCAGCAAAGGAGTTCTGGTCGTGTTACAGTGGATAAAAGAAGAGACAAAAATCATTAAAGACACAAAAAATCAGAAGAAAAAAAAAAAACCAAAACACAATAGCCAGTCACAAAGCATTCAGGGACTGAGAAGAACCAGAGCCAAAAAAACACACTTCTGAAACACATTGCACTTGAGAGCAATACTATTGTTTCTCCAGAAAATAGATTTCAAAATACTGAGCTTTAAGGCTGCACAAAGGTTTATCTTTAAACTTCTAGTCAAAAGGCAAAAGCTAGGCTACTTAAGTCCATGGGAATTTCACAACCTCACACCGGTTTTGAGAATATTTGAGGCGTTTGAGGTGGAAAGCTTGAACCAATGCAGTTGAAAGTACACAGAGAATAACTTATTTTACTTCATATCTTTTTTTTTTTCTTCTTCTCTGCTGCCAAGGAATGGCACTCGTCTGTAGTCTGTCCCTGCTGCTTGCTTGGAAAGGAATATCTAAGCTGCTCTGACAGATGCTGGCATTATCACCCCAATGTCCCGCCCGCCACTGGAACCCGGCCCGTGCAGAGAAAACAGACTTACAGGAGCTAGAACAAGACGGCAAAGACAGGGAGACAGACAGACAGCAGCGTATTGATTCTGAATAAGCAAGATGGCCACGCTTATTTTGGCTGGTGCTGTGGATGACGTTATTATTATTATGGTCCTCATCCATACAACTTCTCAAAAAATTGATTCCTCCTCAGCGCCCCTTGCCAGAGGCATAAAAAGGAAGAGGAACTGACAGGCTTAATCTATGGGCGTCTTGTCAATGACGATATGCCCTCCACTCCATTCCACACTGTCCCTATCCATGACATATCAATTAGTATCATTTCTCACCGTCCATCTGAGGGTTCATAGAGTCCCTCTACCTCTCCAACATGGCTGGGAGTAAAGTCGTCTTTCTCTAAACTCTTCTCCAACTACTTTTTGTTGTGTTGTCGGTTGTTGTTGAGCTACTTTTAATTTAATCCCATTTTAAATCCTAATTTCCCCGAAGCAGTGGCCTGGGAACCCCATCATGGCTGAGTTGCAGGAAAAGAGTACGGTGGCTCCAGCCTGGTTGTGTGTCACTCAATCAATGTTAATACCACTTAATACCATTTCTTCTCCTCCCTGTTTCTTCAGTCAGTGAGTGGAAATAAAGTGGAAGCATTTGTGTTTTTCCCTGGGCTCCTTCTGTTTCACTATATACAAGAGAGGTAGCATGGCAAAAGAATACTTTGAACATTTCTCTAAGGTTGTCAGATCCTGCGAATAAATGTTTCTTCTCTTTTTTTTTTCTTTTTACCAACGCAATAGCTGCTTTTGAACTGCACAAATTTTATTTGATGTGTTGCAGTGAAATGTTGGTTTCCATGAATGGCTTCCAACAGGTTCAGTGGAAGCACAGCTCTCGCCATGCTTTGCTTGACACGAGCAGGAAATGGATGCAGATGGTCGTGTATTAGAATGGATGTGGTCCTTGATGCATACAAATGCAAATGAATGAAAGAATTGTTGAACGAGGCTGTTTGAAGTTGCATGGTTGGTGGCGGCTCCTGATCATCAAGAGCTTACATTGATTTAATATGCAGTTTGTTGATGTTTAAACAATTAATAATTAGTAACCCAATGACCCGTTTGTTTCTGAAGTGAAGGAGATGCTTGTTCTATTTGTGCATAATTGGTTTAGCTATTTATGCTGTTGGGCGGCAATTAACAGACTTTGTGTGCAGTCCTCTCATGTTTTCAGCCAAATGTGTTTTCATTTTTTCTCTTTGAATGCCGCTATGATAAACAGCATTTAAACTCTAAACGGCTTAATGTTAAAGTGCCCTCTTTTAAGTGGATTTACAATTTTCGAACATTAGCAATTCACTTTATGGTGTGCTACTTAAAGGGCCATTTGTGTGTACTTGCTTTACATGAAATGAGGTCCAAAATACTTAAATCTTGGAGAAAAATGGGCTGGGAAACCATCTTTTTCAAACATGGAACATATTTAGGAGGAAGATTAAATATTACTTTACTGTAAGCGTGTGTAAGCAACCAGATCATAATGTAGGAAACCAAAACCATAATCTATATGATGATTTATTTTTAGGGAATTCTACAGCAGAGATTATTATACAGAAAAAAAATGTCAAGCTCACCGATTTTCATTATTGGCCTGCATATTTGTCATGTATTATGAATAGCACTGTTATAATGCAATTTGGAGGACTGACCTCCAAACAGCGTGCTTCTGGACATCTTTGAGTTGGGAAATTGCTCATTTTACGATCACTTGGAGAACTTAAAGCAAACTTGCCATTAAGAAATGTTTTTTTGGTCTTTTTTTCTTTCTGGGTGGTTTAAAGAGCCTTCTAGGTTTACTCCAGATGCCATTCGAACCACTTCAATCAGCTTTCCTCCTTTTCTCCCTGTTTCCATAGCATGAAGCACAATGGGTGTAATCACGAGCACAATGCTATATGGGAGATTTCGTTTTGAACTAATTTCCTTGATGTGCAAAAATCGGTTGTCTTTGTTAGGAAGCCTGGGCCTTTGGAGGAAAAAAAAAGCAAAAACAAATAAGCCACACAAATCCAAGGCTTTGAACAGACAATAGACAGGATCTGTGAACACAGAAGTTTGTGTTCACCTGGCGTATGGTCAATTAGCTTTGTGTTGCTGTGTTTATTCAATGTCAGCTCTGATTAATAGGCACAGCATGGTGGATAGGACACCCCAAAATGTAGCGTGGCGCCTGGGAGGGACATTGTTGCTATCTGATGCCATCTCCTCAACACAGCGCTTATCTCCTTACCCCCCCCTTGAGGGTGCTTACAGCTGTTTTCACGTCAAGACAAATTAATGCGGCTGTGCACCCTCTTCACCCCTTCAGAGTAAAGCAGTGAATGGAAACATCATGGTCACCACCCCACACAGGGGCTATGTTGATGCCTGGACATCTAGCAGAAGTTAAAAGTTGGTGATATTTGTCAGATATAAGTTAATGAGCTGATCTGAGTTTCCATAGCCTGGGTAAACAAGAAGCAGGGAAATATTGTCTGGATTATTATCTCCTCTTTAATCTGACTATCTAACCTAATATCCATTTTTTATGAGTGGCTGGGGTTGATTTAGCTCTGTTAATACTCTTAATCCCTGTTAGCCCCACCAGGCTGCGTAATGTAAAATGAGGGTATGAGTTATGTATTAAAGGAGGATAACCTCCCATCTCACACAAAACCCATGCTGTTTACCACACGCAGCATTTTTTAGGTTTCAGGTTTACGGTACCCTTTCTCTTTTGCACTGATCTAAAGCTCAAACAAAATCAATATGGCCGTGTATTCAATATAAGAGCATACTATTTGAAAATACATTAGTTACTGAACAAAAGCTGACATTAGAATCCACACCCCTGCTATATAGTTTTATTATCAAACATTTGGTACTTAAAAGCTTTGCTAAAATTCAACGTTTTGACCAATAATATCAATGCAAGCTGAACACTGACATAAACTGAAACTAGCCTTTCTACAAATCTTGTGGTTTTCTTTGCCCAAACGCCCTCAAGATTTGTTAGTCTTGTTAGTCTTCCATTACATATCAGCCATAATAACCATTAGCTTAGAAATGGATGGAAGCTAACACTGGTGCCAAGTTGGCCATATGAATCGACCCCTAAAAGCCACATTTCTACCAGTTTTGAGTTTTTGTTGTCTTGTTGAAAGTTTCATCTCATGCAGGCCATTCGATATGAAATGGGAGATATCTTAACTTATGCCCTTTTTTAAAAGGTTTGCATTCTTTATTGGGCCAAATCATCTCTGGATTTTAAGTATAATTGTCTTGTTAAAGGCTTTTAAATGTGCCAGATATTAATTTTGAAGTGGATGAAACCTTAAAATCTTGACAGTTTTTGTTAAAAAATGAACCAAATTCCCAATCGGTTGTTTTGGTCGTGGCTCTTTAAAATGCTTGCTTATGAGAGCTGTTAGTTTGGAAGTGAATGGTCGCGAACATCAGTTTTAAATGGATAGATTGATATAAATTTGGGACTCTAAAATCCAAGCTAGTTTAATGTTGGGTACACATCTAGTTTTAAGCTACGATTACAATTGCAAGAATGTTGCTGTATTAATGCTAACATTTGCAGGTGTCACTATGAAAGATGGCTAGTTTTTCCCTTCGATAATTACCCAAATTTTCTCTAGATTTGAACTTCCTGAGCTTGTGTAAAGGATTTTTGTACATGCTAGCTATTACCATGAACTATGATGTGAATGAAACCTAATAATGAGATTTGAATTCCTTGCTTACTTCATATTTCTAACAAATTTAGTTCTTAGCTATGGTAACAAGGAAGTGGCTGCAGTGACACATACTAGTGTCTGCATGGGTGAAATATGTTATTACTGAAATTCATACCCCCATACCCTTTCATTTTTTGTTTCTTCATTACCTTTTCAGCTGCATATTCATCCAAAAAAGGGTGACAATTTGATAATGACTGCCAACATACAACATTTTAATTAGCTTTAGGTTGTAAGTCAAGCGATAATAGCCTTCAAGCATTTGGGCTCATGACACCATGAAGAAAACACCTGCTACAATAATAAAATGAAATGACTCTTTCTGTGGCCAAGTAGACACTTGTGCCCATTTTCACTTACAGGACAGACACCTTAGTGCTGCTCCTTAAAAGGTTACATTCTCAATCCAGAAAAGTCCCACAGGTAAAAAAAAATTAAAAAAAATCCAGTTTTGCTAAGAGAATGTCCTTTCACACTGACCACAGCAGTGTTGTTAGCAAACCCCGGGCAGTCAGGCAGAGGAGTCACAGCCTCTCCTGTGGGCACCCATATGTTGTCTGTGTGATAGATGCAGCATAAGGGAGGGGGTCACGTTTATTGCTTTTCATAATGTGCCACCAGTGCCTTCATGGTAATGAGGACTTTGCCCTATGATTGTACCAGTTTAAAATGTTACACTTCATCACCTTAATACTGGGAAGCAGCAACATTTGATGGCAGAGGCTCCATAAGGCCGGCCACAAATTAGTAGCTCTTGTTATTCCAGCATTAGCTTGTCGACACCTCATCTTAATTTTGCAGCTGAACCACATCTGAACCGAGTAAACGGAGACTCCGAATGCTTTGGCTGCTTGTGTCAAGGGGAGATGGGAGGTGAGGGAGCGTGTGGGCGTTAAGCACACAGACGTTTTTTGTGTCTATGCCACTATGCATGGACGCAAGTGCAAGTGCGTGTCAGCATGTGTCGAAAAGGCATTCTCCTCCTCAGAGAGATTCAAAATAACAGACACACACGGAGAGGAATAGAAGGAGAGACACAACCGGAGAGAGAGAAAATAATCTCATGCTATGTTATCCCTGCAAAAACCTGACAAACCACCCCCGAGACTGATCTGGCTTAGCATTCAGTGTGGTTAGGGGCTTGTTTGTGCTCCTATGATTGGAGCGGGCTGGCTAAGTTGGCCTCATAACAGTCCAGTCACAGCGGAGCCCCAGTGGAGTCACGCTGCCTGGGGATGGCGGGGCCTGTCTCTATCTGGCCGCAGATATCAATAAAGGCAGCAGTGCAGTCCTCTGGGAGGCTGGACAGTCCAAATTTTCTCCCCCTGAAGGAGGGATATTAATTGTCCCCATGTTGTATGTGTTCTGCCTGCACAACATGCTTCTTGTTGGACATTCTAAATTCCAGGCATGTATCCCAGAATGCAATTAGTCCTCTGACATTAGATCAAGCGACACATGTCTCCTTGCCTCGTGCCTGGCCTGGAATTACGGTGAGGGGAGGTAGAAAAGAAAGAAATTAGTATGGAAATTAGCTGTCTTCAAAGCCTTTGGCGCTAAAGGTGGTGTAAGGTGCTACAGGAAGGTGGCAGTTCCCTTTGCAGATACCAGTGTACGAAAAAACGCTGGGATATAGCTGGATTGATTTCCTCAGGAGACTCATATCCCTCTGTGCAATGTGGGATTAAGGAAATGGCACATGAAAGGCATATCATGCTGTTTCACATAAACTAATTGTGCATGTGGTATGAAGTGGTCTGGGCTGAGCAGATTGTATTTTAACATCACATGCTGCTTTTTGATCCATGGAGAGTTGGTTGGTCCTTAACATTTTAAAATAAACATATTAGAGTTTGTAATCTTCACCCGAGCCTGATGGAGCCCAGGCCTGAGAGCTGAGTCTAGTTTGCTCTCTGATGCTTTTTATACTTTCTGTGGGCTTTGGGAACGGTGACAAACTGACACATGTCGGAGCTCCCCTGCAGTTACCACAACGTCCATAAGGCTACAGTTTTGGTTATTCATATTTTGCAAGCAATTTGGTGTGTTCTTCAAAACATACTTACAGTTTGGAGATTTTCTCAAAATAGTGTTCACAAAACAAGTTGGCATTTCAAAATTAAAGCGCCAAAGAAAGCAATCTGTGTTCATAGTGATCATGTTTCAAATTAAATTTTTAACAAGATTTCAAATAGTGCACATCAGACAGCAAACGTAACAGGGTGATTGGCTTCCATTTCCAAAGTCTGGGATGTGTTCCTACAACAGGTCAGAAGTAGATTATGGATATGTCTTAGTCCAAGAGATTCAGGTGTGGTGTGTACATTTTACATCAGCTCAGTGCAGTTGAGCTGTGTGCTTCCTGTTTAGAGTTAAGACATTTTTTCAAGTGTATGATATAAACATTGTGGCACTGCTAAGGGATGTATATAATGTAAGACCTGAGCAGATTCCCTTTTACTACTTCTAGCTGTTCCATCATCCATGATTTTAGTAATTGTGTTTCCATTCCGGCCCCCCCAAAAACACAGCCTCGTGCACTTTGTGTGGTCAGATGAGGAGGGATAATTAGTCTAGTGCAACGTGATCCTCAATTAAGTTACACAGTATGTTGACTATAAACTGGGTCATCCTGAAGTTTTGGATCCAAAACTCCTCGGTCAACTCTGTGGCCACGGTCCTCTCCCAGAAGTCCCTAGTATATGGCCGCTGCCACACAAATGCTTTTATCAGTTTTATTTTGCGAAAAATGTGACGGAAACACAGCGAGTTTGACAGGGTTTTTATTGTATTGTCTGAGTGATACTATGTCTTCAATCCAACCATTCGTATCAACATCCTGTGAAGACATTATGTGTTACACATTGAAGTGGATTCACTTTTGCGTATTTCAGATAACTGTCATACCTCAAACGGTCACTAGAGGTCTTTTTCCAGGAAAGCTATATTTGGGATTTGAACACAACCCATGCTGTCAGCTTGTCAACAAATGCATTTAATTTCAAAGGCTGTTTAAAGACATCAAGAGTGTGTTTTACATGTCTGTCACATGTCCCATATGTTCCCATATATTTTATATGACCTCCAGGCATGCCAAGGTCTTTAATACCTGAATGTTTATGATAATTCCTCCCTCTTGGGCACCTCCTGACTTCATTATTCTCACTTACGATGTGGTGGGGTGGTGTGCTGCTTATTTTGGCAGGAGGCAATCTGGCCCTGAGGCTATGGGGATTCCTTTCCCCCATGTGTCAGCTAATGTTTACCCAGGCCTGAGGACCGGGGAGGGATCACAGGATTTCATAATCCACTGCCCGTACAGTGGAGCAAGGGCAAAAAAATAATTCTCTTTGTGTCAACAGTTGTTTCATTCATGGGTAATTTCCCCATAGCTAGCTTCACAGTGCAGCCAGAGATAGAGGCAGAGAGGAGAGGGAGAGATAGCAAGAGAGATGTCTACACTCAAGTGCTCTGCTTCCCTGGAAACCACTTGTACAGAACTCAGTTTGTATCCCACCCCTCTCATTCATGTGTTTTAACCAACCGTGGATGTGAATTTATGAGATCTATATAAACACAGAGATGCAGATTGTGTCAGCACTTCTTTAAGGGGAAGGGGGGATGGGGACACACCTCCAGAATTGCTTCTCAACACAGTTTTCTTCTTGCTCTCTGGGCACTGGCTATTTTCCAAGACATAGTTCAGGATCAATGCGCTGTGGAAGTGAACTCTGAGTGGCAGCACTGGAGGTAAAACTCACTCCTGCAGACCTGAGCACAGAGTGTGTAAAACTAAAATTTAGAAATATGATGTTCGATGTGGTACAAAGCAGCAGTGCTTCTGCTTCTCTGATACATTTTCTTTCATTTTCTGACTCTGTGACTCTGGTTTTGATTTCAGTTGGTTTTTATCACACATCAAAAAAAGCATGTAGAAAAAGACAGAGTGAATCACCAATAGATTCTGGAAACAACTATGATAAAAAGTTTTATTGATCATCTACCTTTCAAAAGGAAAACAAGTCTGACTAAAATCACAAAACCTTTGTAAGAGGAGCTGTAGAATGCTTTTTTAAAATTTGGCAACACATAAAACCTAAATAAAAAAGAACACTTTAATTGATTTGATGCATCATCTTTTTTCACTGATCAGAATGCATCTGCACAGTCCCAAACAGCAGCTCAGCCGATAAGCAGAACAGAACCCTCTGCAGCTCACAATTAACTCTGGTTCACAGGCTGCCAAAGCTGTCTGACCTGTTGCACTGCCTTTAATAAATGCATCTCAAATTCAGCTCTACTCAGTCTAACTTCTGTGATCTGGCGTTCATGAAAATAAAACAGATTTTATGATTCAATTCAGCTTTAATCCAATAAAAGTCAAGTAAGCTGGAGGAAAAAAAGAACATAAAATCATGCAGGCGCATAAATATTAATAATGCATATTTAGAAATGCTGATTTGAATTACATTATACACCCACTGGAACAAACTGTGTGCATCTTAAACGGCTGTCAAATATGCAAGTAAATAACCACCTTCCCATGATAAGAGGAACAAAATATAGTGAGCAGGATATTTTGGGGGACCTGACGGGGTGAGAAGGAGCCAACCTGTCTCACACATTACATCATTTTGATGTTTCACCTTCCAAACGACCAGAATACAATGTTAAAGCTGTAATAAGCGTTGATATTTTCAACTAGGGAAAACCTCATTGATATCAAAAGTCTCTTTTACAAGAGTATAAGGCTGCTCAGGATGGCTATGCATCCTTAAAGAGTCTCAAATTCATTAAAAAACTGTATGCCAGTCTTGAAAACATTACTCAAAGGTTGTACATTTGTCAGGGCAACATTAGTTAATGTTTTTTTTGTTGTTGTTCCTTCTTCTTGCAAGAATTTTCGAGAAGGAGATACAGAGAGGCTACTTTCTTACTAGTTGCTAATATAGCATGCCAGTCTTGACTATGGGTAAGTGCGTATGTATTGAGAGATGGCTGGTCAATGTCCGTATGGATTGTACCACATTGGGGTTCCCCAGTTGTTGTCTATGTTCACTGGTTTTTCAGTCCTAAAGTTCATTCAAGGGGGCTTTAAAAAGGTCTCAAAGTCTGAAATTTGGCTTGCTGAAACCTGCAGATATCCTGGCTGTGCTTTCCTTAGTGTGGAGGGTGGACAATATAACGTGAAAAGTAGTCAAGAAATAAAACATTTGTTCTTGGTGGCTATGGGTATCTTGTTTTGATGCTGGTGCTCTATTGCTCCTTTACAACACCTCCTGAAGCCTGGCTTATACTTCTGCATCAAATCTACGTCATATTCTTTTTGTAATTCTGTGTAGCTTTTTTTTCCATGTAGAAGGCTGAGTCCACTGCCAGATGTTCATCGGGTCTTAGATAGCTGTGTTGAAACAGCAGGCCCTCTGGAATTTACCCACATTGGCCGTAGGTCTACTGGGTATTTGATCTCCTCGGCATCTATCAACTATCCCGCCTTGTTATAGTTGCTGTATGATCAATGGCAACTTGCATTGACTTCAATTTAACATAAAATGCTGAAAAAACACTGT
This sequence comes from Thalassoma bifasciatum, assembly GCA_008086565.1. Lineage (NCBI taxonomy): Eukaryota > Metazoa > Chordata > Actinopteri > Labriformes > Labridae > Thalassoma > Thalassoma bifasciatum. Next base: position 920,159 of record RPOG01000057.1, read on the forward strand.
GAAGAAGCAACAGATAACTGGAAGCAGGCAAGCAGACGATCATACATGTGTTTCAAAGGAGTATCACAGAGCAGAGCGGGCACATCAACACAGAGACATGTCATGCTAATGATTACGTTTAGAGTAAAGTCTTTACAACAGCCAGTTGGTTGTTGTTAAATTCCAAGTTTGCAACTCAACTAGAGTTCTCTTTACCTTCCAGACTGTGATACACTGTTTTGTGAAACAATAACTTTCCAACAAATCATGAAAACAGCACAGCAGCTACACTTCATTCACCAGACACGTACTGCATCTTCATATCTGTGTGTATAATAAAAAAAAAGGTGGCCAGCCTGTGATAACTTGGATTTATAGAGCTCATGGTGGTCAGAAAGTCCTCTGGGCAGTTTTAAATGATGTAGCTACTCTGCAACCATGACAAACACTGCAAACACAAACACACGCACCATTTTTCATACCACTGCACACCTTATTGAGTTTACTCAAACAACTTCCTGCTGCCTCTGCTTCTGCTTCACTGGCAAACTGTCCCATCAATATGTGTTTATTCAGCTGTCAGTGCTCCACCCTGGCTCCTCCTCGGCACTATCCCTCAGTCTTCACAGGGCTGGAACAACCCCACGCTGTTTGTGGGCGAGTCATCGTGGCCCTTTGCAGACCTCAGGATGTACATTCTCCACAAACTCCTGTTCTTTATTCTCTCTGCGGCTCTGACTGATATCTGCACCACACAGGACTGCAGAAGCAGGATCATCTCGAGGTGGATAAAGAAGGACTTTCACTATCATAACCCTGTGGATTAACTGGTGCCTTCTCTATGCTGATATGAAAGTGCACTGCAATGCAGGCGGACTATAAGAGCACTGCAGGCAGAGCGTATAAGTCAAAGGTGCATTGTTTGGTGTTGTATCAGACTGAATGGGTGTGTGTTTTGTGGATGACTGGTTTGGTGGCAGAGATGCTCATTCAATAGTTTGTTGTTAAGAGGAACAACAGAGGAAAGGACAAATAAGTTATATCATGCTCATGAAAGAGAGAGGGGGGGGGGGCTGCATTATCTCCAAAAGAAAGACCGGCTGCTAACATTTCTGCAAAATAACCTCACTGGAAGTTTAATGTAAAAAGTATCCAGTATTCCTTAGACATCAAAAATGATTTATTTGATGTCTAAGGAATAACAATACACTCACATTTATGAATTAATCGTTTATACAGAACAAGAAACCTGTCAATAATAGAGATACCATTAATTTATATGCTGTTTTATTTAGGACTAGCTAAGTGAGAGATCACCGCCAGAGGCTCCCTCCAGAACAAAATAAACTCCCATTTTTAAATGTCCATTTTTTACTACTGGATTCAACATGTTTGGACTACACAATGCAGGAGGGGCATTTTTATTACTCACTCCTTTTGATAATATTAAATTTAAAACAAGCATTAAATTGGCCTTGTTAAGGGCAAGTTAGACCGTTAACCGGGAAGTCCAAGGCTTTTCTATGCACTGTGCTGCACCATATCTGATTCATTTCAATCACCATTATTTAGGACTGATTTTACACGCTACTTATGGAATGCAAAAGCTAGCCCCACCTTAACCAGAATTTACACCTCAAACCTCACACCTAGCACCCTCAAAGTGCAGAGTCGTTTGTAAAATGTGGCCCTTCATTAACAATGGTATAGTATTAGGGAGAGGAAAGAACTGATTATTTTTCCTGCAGAGTTGTGTCTTCAGCTTTTTTCTCATGGGTGGAGATAACTTTATCTCTAAATATTTTTATCAGCAGACTCCACTCAGTGTTGCCGTTGTTATTTAACATTAGCTCAAGATGGACAAAAGGCTGTAGTTATACCTAATCTTTGTCATGTTCACATGACTTTACACCATTTGTCAATCACCTGCCATTTGGCAGAGGAATATCTGTCCCAGTTTTGACACTCAAGCCTGACTAAGAGATGTACTTCTCTGATTGGCTGTAGGAGGGTGTGGACATCATTTCTGGGACAGTAGTTTTGCTGGTGTGGACTTTGGTTAAGATGGACCTTATGGCTCTGTTACCTTCACACTGATAGATGGTTCATTTGTTCCAAGTGAGATTACAAAAATGGCACATTGTTGAAATGTGTGCATATTTTTGCACGTTTGCAGTTTTAGTTTTTTAAGGTGATCTGCTGAGGTACTGTTCCACAAAGACCTAAGTCTCAAGTGTAAACAACACTTTGAGCAATTTCACTTCCAAAGCTGTATCTCTGATGTCAAACTAATCGTCAACTTTCTGTGAAAGTTCAGAACCACTAACATGACCCCATAGTATCGCTGAAGCTTGCTCCTTCCTGTCTATTGGAGGTACTTGAGATATATTGACAACCTTTGTTCCAACACTTTATTGATTCCACTTGTGTGTTCTCATGTGTTTCATTAGCTTTTGCAGAAAAATGATCGATTGGAGAAGAGTGGTTTAGCTGCAGGCGTAGTATGAATTGAATGCAGACTTCAGGTGTGAGATGATGTGTATTGTAAGTTGTTGGGTTGGGTTAAGGGTAGGGTTCGTATTAGAAACGTATCAGTCCTGGACATGGTTTGAGACATGGTTTGAGACATGGTTTCGCAAAATCCTGAGAAATCGTGACAATGTACCACATGAGTAAATCCGAGGATCATTGACGGATCATTTGTTTTTGAGACTCATCTTAATGATCACACCAAAAGGAAAAAAACCTGGATTCTAGGTTTTTATGGCAAAATGCGGTGAGGTCGATTGCTGCCCCCACCTCCATGACAGCTCAACCCCTCAGTGTTAGATAAGGTTGTAATAAGATATAGTCAAAGCCTGGCAACTAATCTGATATTTCACCTCGGTGAGCGATAGGAAAGATATAAAAACGTATTAGGAGTGGGCTCTAAGAGGATTAGAGTATGGAAACGGATGTGTGCCGGCGTTTTTAATCCACTCATGCTTAACCCTTTCAAGCTGCCCAATCTGCTACACACAAACAATGATTATTTAGCTCAGCTTTCCATGCAGACTCTGCTCTTGTTGTAGCCCAACAACTCTCTCTCTTGTGGAAACGCCTCCCACCTACTCTCATTTAATTTGATTTTGTGTGAGGGGGAAAAAAAAGTGAGCAGCGGACTGACAGAGCTCAGGTTTGATTAAGACTCTCTGTCCTGTGACAACACAGCACGGCTCTGTGTCTCAGCTGAATTACTCAGTATTGAAGATTGACATTTGGCGGTTGGTTTAGCAGCAGCATGCGTGTGTCTGTGTCACATTCGTTTACATTTCTTTAGGTTCAACCTGTGTATATTCAGGCAGCCACCCACGCAGCTGTGTGTTTTTTAATGCTTTACATATGTGTGCACGCTCTTAGAGATGTCGCCGTCTGTGTGTACACCAGGCGCTTAGTGGCTTAGTGCAACCTAATCTCACATAGCCACACTTTGAGGATGCGAGATTAAGTACACGCACACTGCAGAGGGCAATTAATCTTCCCTCCACATTCAGGGAGCAGCTTTAATTTAAGGTCGGGCTGATCATAGCCGGAGTGTGTTGTGTGAAAGGTGAAAACACACACATTTGACCTTTTGACATATGTTAACACCGATATTAGTTTCAGGGAGACAGTTCCATTGAGGATGCTTCCAAGGGGAGTTGAAATGAAGCCATCACTCTGAGAGACAGCTGTTACATGGGATATGAGATGTCAAGCACAAGGAAAGCACTTTCTTTGTGACATACATGTTGGGGTGCGGCCCAAGTCTCTACTGAGACTTGACCCTTTGCGGCGAGGCAGCAAACGCAGGAGAGCAGAGTGTATGTAACCTCACACAAAGGGCACGAACATTAATGAATGTTAGTCTGCAGAGGGTTGGAAGAATCAGGGGGAGAGAACAGGTGTCAATCTTCATTACATGTGATCTGCAGCCTCTCCAAACTCCAAATTATTCCCCAATTAAGAAGAAAAATGAAGGCGAGGATGCTCTGCACATTTGACATCCTAATTAATTACTTCCTTCACATGAAGAATTGACTCATACTTCATGTCACCTTGGAGCTCTTTCCTGTGTTGTGTGGAGAATAAGGCAAGCAAGCTTATAATTAAAATTAAAATTTCCTCAGTGGAAGGTGCTTTAAAATGTTTGGTGAGTTATAAAAAAAATGTACATTATCACCAGTGATTACAGATGCTTTTAATATGGGAAATATCTTTGTAATTGTAAATGTCAGAGTTCTCAGAATAGATTCATCACTGACAGATTTTCCTCACACTTGATCGTGAGGTGTTAAAGTCTGACAGGCGCGATGACAGAACTTACTGAGGACATAATTGGCTATACTGTGAAATAGGCTCCAGTTTTATTATCAAATCAGCTGTGGTGAATTAAAGCAGTGTCTTTCATCCTCTCCTCACATCTGTTATTTAGTTCTCTCACACCATCCCTCTGACAATTCTATCCTGGATCGTAACGGGCAATTTCATTCTTACAATCAATTACAGGCTGATTGTGAGAGGTTTACTGTGAGGGGAAAATGCGAAAAAGATGGGAAGTATGATTTTACTTCCATGGGTAATTGTGCCAATATGAAAGAAAAGGATTTTATGACTGTCCTTCTTTTCCCCTCAGTGGTGCACAAACACACACAAACACAAATCACAACAAACATAAAGTCCTTTACAGGCAGCACAACAGATTTTTGCATAAATTTGGCAATTCGGTGTAACTAGTGTCCTTGTGAACAGCGTAGTGATAGTTCTGCAGCGTTACAGATGGCTCGATAAAAACACCCTGGAAAAAAAAAAACTTCCCCCATAACCATGTCTGCTACACGACAAGTGGATGGGAACATTAAGCATTGATACAGGACTGAGCTCCCTCTGTGTACAGTGGCACATCAGTCGCAGCTCCTCATGCATGCATGCTGAATGTATGTCAGTCTAGCTGTGAGCCAACACCCTCCTTTGGTGCAGTTTTTACACTTGGCAGGGTGATTAACGCTTGTGATGCACCAAATCTGGGTAGCCCAGAAAGCACCAGAGCTGCTTCCATCTTCTGCCTTCTGGCTCCTCAGGCTCGTAGTGTACTTGGTTGGATTTCTTTTTTTTCTCTTTTGATGATCCCCACTAAACAAATATTTGCTTCTTGAAAGAACAGCCATGTTTTGTTATTTGAATTTGTGTACTTTCAGCTACTTCACACATGTACTCTGCCAGGTGCTTCACTTCACTGAGCGGCGAAGGAGGAGTTCACAATTCCTTCTCTCACTTCTGTATCTGAAATGTGAAAGTTAACTGGTTTCTTGTAACCTTGCAGAGTCGTCTGCAGAGCCTCTGGTTCTGTGAAGACGCTTTAAGCTGCAGCACGTCTCAGTCTTCCCGTGTCCCCGTCTCAACTGCTTAGCAAATTGTCAGACAACCTACAAAGAGAATTATGGGCCCTGAGGGGTCTTGAGGAAATTGCACCACTGGCAGTTTTATCTGGGGGGAGCTGCAGGGCCTAGACAATGCTCCACTTAAGTATGATGACAGACTGGAGGGGATGTACCCTGGCCTGTTCTATAAACTTCACAAAAACCCTCACAGCTGAAAACTAAAACTCCAGGCTTCTTCCTGCTGAAGCTGTCACTGTAGGGCAAAAGTCAACAACCATAAATTTAGCTTATCAGCCAACTCAGTGACAGAAGGCACATAATAATTCTGGATATGTTCCATTAGGAAAGTAAATTCAAATTTCCCCAGTTTCAAAGAATTAAACAAATAGTGTTCTCCATTCATTCAGACACTGGCTCATTGAATACTGCCGCGTGGAAATCATCCATCATGTAAGCGCACATGCAAAAATGCGGACAGCTGACTTGCATGGTGACACAAAGAGCCAGTAGGTAGATATGTGTACGCCTTTAGTATGTTTACATGATGCCGTGGCTGCTGCGGGGGATCATAACAGAGGAAGATAGACCTCTAAATGCATGCACAACACATTCAGGGGGAGCGCATTCACTTTGAAGTGGTTATTAATACACAGACGGAAAATTCCTGCAGGGATCAAGACAAGACACCAGAAAGACACAGCAGTGCGGTTCTGCAGCATCTGAGGATGCTCATTTTTCTTCCTTTGCTGGGTTAACATGTTAGTTTGATGTTTCCTCTGCGTCTGTGTAATTTGAATTAAACACTAACCAGAAAAAAGAGTGCACAGATATGACTGCTGTGTTCGTACATTGGCCTGTTTATTAGGGTGTTCCACGCATGTCACGTCTCCTGTCATATACCGGTGATGAAACTCTGCCTCCAGCTCCTCCTGAACACATTTCCCCATTCATTTGTAAAATGCACGCTCGCTTTGCGTTCTGGGCGCTGTATGCAGAAGTTTCTCATTAAACACAGTAATGAACAGGAGTATCAGCGGCAGGCGGAGGTGTTTTATCAATACCAAAGGCAGAGGAGTGAACCAAAGCTACACAACCTCACTTCTGACACTCAGTGGAGAGCTAAGTAACTGAACATTGGACTTTTCCCTTATTTCAATACTCTGAGAGAGTGAAGGAGATAAACAGAGGAATGAGGCCGACTCTGTGTGTGTGTGTGTATGTGTGTATGTGTGCATGTGAGAGTGTGTGGAGCCTCTTGCTGGCTGACCCGTCCGTGCTGATGAATAATGAATGAGCAGGACAGAAGCAGTTACCATTTGGAGACAGTTTCCTGATGAATGATTACTGGCTCCATTGGGTCTGTATTTGCATAGGAGATGAAAATGTCGAGAGGAAGACACATGGCTGTTACAGTCTTGGAAGCTGTAATACTTCTGACTGCTGAGCAGGCAACTCTTCTAATGTTATAATCAACTAGCATGGCTGCTCATAAGAGACCACACATAAAAACAGAGAATAAGTGAAGATGGGTGAGGGGTGCATGAGGTGACATTTCAAATGAGATGTATTTATCTGTTGTGCTATTAAATGGGTTTGTCTGCTCCTGCAGAAATTCCGATTTATGCTCGTACCGTTCTGTACAGCTGTTCCTTTAATAACCACATTCATTACCAGGCGACAGTTATTAACACAGCAAAATAAAAAAAAGCTCTGCAACTGAGGTGAGGGAAATTTCTCAGGAAACACACACACACAGTGGAATAATGAGGGGAAAGATAATGATCAGTTTTGCAGAAAGGGAAACAGAACCAGTTGATTCATCCCTATGCAGACAGATAAAACCAGGCTGTCACTTACTTTGCTGTCGAAGCCGTGCTGCTGTGAAGCAATATCTGCCGTGCTGAAGTGAGGGAGATAAGGATTTCATGGTCATCGCGTCTCCTCCTCACAAGGTGGATGGGTGGTGTGGAGGAGTGGGGAGGTGGGGCGGTGAGGCCTCCGTCTGGGCCCCTGCAGGGTGAGATGAAGTGTCCCAGTCAATGTCAGATCTGTGTTTACACCTATGAGCAGCCACCTATGCCGCCACTTCTCGCCTCGCCACACAGAATCTGGCGCAGTTTGATCAGCTTTTTGAGTTGGCTTAATCTTGTCAGGCTTGACAATGAAGCCCGATCTCCTCTGTTCTGTCTTAGCGGTGGAGATGGCCTTCAGCTCGCCCTATTCAAACAGAGCCCCAGATCCCCTCCTTGAATCCATAATCATCACTTGGAGGGGATTTTTTGGATGTATCAAACATCCTCAAGCAAAAGCACTGATCTGCATTCATCCCTACCACAAGCTGGCCTGGCTGAATGCAAAAACAGCCCTGTTAAATTCTGAAGGCCTCCCTTTTTAAAACAGATGCCTAAGATATGCATAAGGGTTGGGATAAGTGAGAGAGAAGTCATCATCTTTTCTCTGTCGCTGAAAAGAGATGAGGATACGAGTGTGTTTTAGTGCTCTCGGGGTCGGTTAGAGCGAGGTAAAAGACAGAGAGGAAGGGAAAAGTGCGAGAAAGCAGAGAGACAGAGAAGGTGGGAGCCATCATTACCACAAGGCTACTTAAAAATCCTCCACTGAGGGCACTTAATAGAACCATTTGTAATAGAGGCTTCCTTTCACCGCACACAGTGTTGGCAAAGTAAGGAGACGCTCTCTCCGTGTGGGTGGGATGGTGTGCAGAGAGTGAATGTTCTACCCCCCAGATGTTGGCCTTCTTTGATAGAAAGGAAAGTCGAATGCATGGCACACAGTAGGCTTTTTTGTTCCTTAAGAATGTAATCAGCATTACTTGCCGAGCCCACACTCTGCTCTTTCATGTGTTTAGCTGCACCTGTGAGCGACAAGGACAAACACATTCACTCCACACAGACACTCTGCTCATTTAAGACTCGCTTTGAATTAGAGTTTAAAGCTGGAGATACACATTCAACTTTATGTAACAAGTTATTAGGGGAACGCCTCTTGCTTTTTCAAAGGTTGACTCAGTTCAGCTCTTTGAGTTTCACTTTAAAATAAATAACACATCAGTTCAAGCTGTCCATATTCAACACTGCTGTGTTACCAGTACACTTTTTCACAAAATAAGAACACTATTTCTGAAGTTTCCATAATTACAACTAGAATTGCACACAACTTGAGTGAAATCTTGTCTAGTGTGTTTCAATTCGCAAAACAATTTGAGAGCAGGAACTATCATTTTAATGGGTATTACCACTGTTGCTTTTTGTTATCAGAGTCTGTCTGTGTGGTAGCCACTACTAGGGACTTCTGAGAGAGGATGGAGGCCTAGGAGTTCACTGAGAAGTTTTGGATCCAAAACTTCAGGATGATCAAGCCTGCATTCATCTGACATACAATATTGTGTGGTGTCTGATCTTGATCCACTGTCCATCTTGTTTGTTTTTGGGAAAATCATCCATGGCTGGTGAGGGAGTTGCATTCATTATTCATGTCCAGCAACATGGTGTTATGAAAAAGTTTCCATTGCACTTCTGCAATTAACTTCAAAATTTCAGAAATGACACCTCATGCAAGCTTGGAAACATTCATTGAGATTTGGGAGGTATTTCAAAATGTTGGTGTTTCTTTACCATTTTTATTGCAATACTTAGGTTTCGTGCTATTCTAGGTGTAATGGAAATGCGACCATAGAACGTTGAATCTCAAGCCAACTGGATTTGAAATGTGGAGGCGAGTGACGAAGATGCAACAGCCTCAGAAATGGATATTATACGCCCAGGAGAAACACTTATATTCTAATAAATCGGTCAATTTACAAGCAGATTTAAATGAACTGAGGGGCGCAGATGGCCTGGTGGATATGGTGGCGCACCATGAGGTTTGCCCTCAAGCGGGTGGCCTGGGTTCGAATCCGACCTGTGGCCTGTTACTCGCCTGTCACTCCCCCCACTCCCCTTTCCTACTCCTATCCGCTATCCTCTCTCTCCTATCCAATACAGGCACAAAAAGCCAAAAAATAACTTTAAAAAAAATGAATTGATGAAGGAACCACAATCACTAAAAGACTTTGAACAGAATGATGTGAAACCAGTATTATTTTCTTTGAACATTCAATGCTCTCTATTTCTAAGATTGGAAAATTCAATATTCTATTTCAGTTTGCAAAATTTGGATTTGAATCAGTATTTCGACTCAATTTCAGTTCAACGACACACTTCAAGAAGAGAGAGCGGATTCACAAAACTCCTTTTACATCTGCACAAAAAAACCTTTCAGAGGGGTAGGGAACAGGGCAAGGGCGTAAGAAGCGGTCATACCATTCAGATTCAATTCCAAATGCAATTATTCAAACTGAGCTCTTCAACTCCAATATTATCACTCAAATTCAGTTTCCACTGACTCAAAACTCAGCCCATTGGATACTTCCAATCTTTAGCTGCACTATCACCCACCTTTGTAAGGGCGAGACTCCAGCCAAGGTTGGCATCTTTTTTTTTTTTTTTTTGGCATAATTTATGATTTTCTCGAACCCAACCAACATAAAAATCAGACAAGCAAATAAATTATAGAGAAATTAAACATTTGAATGGTCTCAAACTGTAAAACATGCATTCAAATAAACCGACTGCATCTCACTCAACACCAAATCAGGAGCTGTTAGGTTTTAGATTCACAGCATCGATTTAATCAAAGACTTTTCAAAGCCGAGGCACGTAACTTCATTTGAAAGTACATGGTTTCCTGCTTAAACTGATTCATGAGTGGAGTTTTGCCAGCAGTCAGCAGTAACTCAGCCACAGCTGCTAAAATATTTGCCAAGGCTGTTCTCTAAAAGAGCATGTAAAGTGAAAAATGGTACACCTATAGCATAAATAGGGCCTGGGCCAAATTGTTCCGAAGAATTATGCCCAGTGTACATTTGTGCTGAAATAGGTCTCATTTTATCTCCAATCCTTTGAACTCACTGAAGGTTCAGTGAGTCATCTGGCACTCAGGGGCATGACATTTTTAATTGACATCTTTTCAGTACTTCAAGCCCTTTACATTCATTTTCAATGAAACAGCGACGTCACAGCATCTTTGGCAGAAATAGGTGGGAGCATATTCCTTCCTGCAAACACGGTGTTTTCAAGTAGCTATAGCATAATTGTAAAGAATGGTTTCCTGTGCTGATACGCTAAGAGAAGCAGAATGAGACCTTTTTCTTCTTATGATTGAAAACAGCATGTGAAAAAATGAACTTTTTGTTCCTTTTCTTTCATGATTTTTTAAGGAAGAGTAACAAGGAAATATGGGGTGAATGTTTTTCTGACTCAGGGATTCAGTGTTTTATAAATGCTACTTGAACCCCTTTTTTTTAATCTAAAAGCTAATCATTCTTTGGATGATCATTTTCCTGACAAGCACTTTGTAATCCCAGCTAACTAGATAAGCTTTATCATTGTCTTGGTAACTGCATATGGATAATTTGGCGTTCTGCTCTCAATGATTTGGGAATAAATCTTATCCCATTGGACAGCCTCCTTGGGTCTCAGTTTAATAGAGCCACATTTTTAGGGAGCATGTATTTCTGAGGTAAGCAGAAAATTTGCCAAATCTCCTCTGCCAATGCCAAACAGTTTATTCTGCCCATTGACACTTTCTCTGAGACACTTTCAGAGACAGATGCAAAAAGACATTTCTCTCTGGTTTTTGTAATCAACATCTTTATTTTATGAAGTACACCAATTTTTCCAATTCAAATTGAAATATTCTTGTGGTTCTTTTGTGCTACCTGGTATAGAGCAGATGAAAAATAGCCGTGTCAAGAATTTGAGCATGTGCACTTTGTTGGAATCAGGTCTATATGGTATAGACATGATGTACTCTTTGTTCCAGTCGAGCTAAAAGCAATCAGTTTTTTTTCCTCAGGTTAACAATACAAAATTCCTCCTCCTCATCCAGGTTTGGCTAGATGAACGCGTCGCTTCCATTTTAGTAAACCAATTGGTTTAGTTTGGCTCAATTGATAGGTATGACTTAGTGTTAGTAACACAAACAAACAGAGGCTTTCAACAGGGAAATAGAGTTACATAAACGAAACCAACTTTACTCAGCAGAAAAACATTGACCTCATTTTAAAAGAGCCAAACGCCAGAGGTGATAGAGTCGTGTCTAGCATTATATCACTGGAAAAAGTAAAGTGTTTTTGGCAGAGGCTAGAAAGTGTTGAAATGAAGGTTGTCATGGACACCAGTAAAAGTTTTTTTAGCTGCAAAGCCTCAGGAGCCCTAGACCGGCAAAATGAAAGGTGAAAAAATGTGTGTTTTGTTTACAGGATTCATTTTCTTTAAAAATGTCATTGAACATTTTTAAGAGGTTAATGGAGATTTTTGCAAGTGTCTCTAGTCTGAAGCTTTTCATATACAGATAAAATGGAATTTTATTTGAATAGACACGCACATCACATCAGTTATGACACTAAAAATATAAAGAAAGTAATTTATGACCTCTCAAGGTAACTGGGAGCTAAATAAATAATTTAAAATCATTTAAATACTAAAGTAGCATCCAACAAGTTAAGTTTAGGTAAGATGATCAGATGATTTATAATAAATTACAAGTTAGACTTAAAATAGGATGATTTACCTCAATAGCTTATAACAGATGTACAATATACTAATGGAATGTGATCAAAAGTTATAATACGTGCATATTGAGGTAGAATTAATTTAGACATAAGGTGGATGGACAGGCACATGCTCGTCACATTACAGAGCAGAATGAACAAGTGCTAATAGATAAATAGTATCTGCTAAAATTCATGGTATTTTTCTTCCCAACACTAGCTTCTTGAAAGGAATGAGTATGTCAGCAAAACAATGACCTGAGTTACTTTGCTCATAATGCCCATGGAGAAAACCGACTGTGAACTCTTGGCTGGCTTGGTTTCACATTTAAAAAATCTCCGCTTGCCATCTAGCACATTTTGCCAAACTGTGCTGTAAAACCACTTATCTCCAGGCTAAAACTGTTTCACACAAGCAAGCGGAGATGAAGAAAGAGAAGAAGAAGAGGAAGCATATGCCACAGGTGATGACTGGAGCTAAGGGGCGTGTCAATTTCTCTCCTTCAACTTTGGCCCCTCGCTCTGAAGCAGGCAGCCGAGGTGACGGGCTGGGAGTCAGCAGCACGGGTTGAGCGCAGGGGTTAGATGTTGGAAGTGCCGAGCTCTGCTGACTTAGAGGCGAGGGTCTGCGCAAGCATGCAAAATTGGCTGCGAGTTCAAAGAGAATCAGAGAGAGCTGGGAGTTGAGTAGAAACCTGTTATTTCTCTCTCTCTCTCTCTCTCTCACCCAAGCCTTTTCTAATGATGACTTTATCTGCCTCCCACTGGAAGGCAGAGGAGCAGCGGCCTCGGGGCCCGCAGCACGAAGGTATCGGCATCGCAACTCATGCTTCCCTCCATCTCTGCTTTTCATGTCAGCTCTGCTTTAACTATATAACCTTGAATATGCACAAGTGGAATTATTTAGGGATGTCCAGAGTCCAAAAATTTACTGTCTAATACTCTCTCCTGGTTATCATCAAAAGAGTATTTTCCTCCTCTTTCAAACCCGTCAAACAGATATAGATATGAATGTTCGACGTTCTGCGAATAGCTGATGAACTAAATCTGAGTGTAGTGATGAGTTACATAAGATGAAATCTTTGCACACCTGAGATGGAAGTTTTCTACTGTGCCACAGGAATGAGCTGACAAATGACAACCTCTTTGATCCGGCGCTTATTCTTTAATGAGAAGACTGAATAAATGAGCCTCTACACGTATGTGGTGACGTTTGCTGTGAGGCATATGGAGGCACTTCATCATGGATCTTTGTTAAAGGAAAGTTTGTTAAAATCTGAGAGTGGAAACTCTGCTTACGTCTGTATGACTTCACAGGTTTGAAATAGGCTGTGACACAAAGGGAGTCTAGGGGTTACCTCATTGTAAAGTAGGTCATTTCAGTCAATGCTGCAGACACATCTTCCAACATAATGATGCTTGAGATCATTGTCCGCTTCTCTTCACCTCTCAGCATCTCGCTGGCTGAAACACTTAACACACATGCTTTTTAAACAGTGACACATCATGAGCTACTTGCCAAGGCCAAGAACACTTTTCAGCCTGAAGATGAAGCCATTCAGAACACGAGTCGTATGACACCTTATGTTTTTTGAGAGGAAGAAGAGGAAACATGGTGTCTTTAACAACCCTCTGAGGAGACAGTGTATTTAAATGTTTGATTATTCATTCAGCAAATGCGCAAAGGGAAAACTGATAAAAATCTGTGCTCTCACTGTGTGCTAATCAAAACATTTTTTTTTATCAAATTAACACTTTATCTTTTAAACAGTTTGCAAACATGAACAAAGAGATATTACTTAATTAAAGCAGCATCGACAATGAGAGGAGGAAGTGTCAGACACGCAAGATTTATTCTGAGTAGTTTTGACAACATGCCTTAAAAGAAAGAAAAATATGAATAACTGAAGACTGTAAGTGATATATTTTTATTTGCTTACTATAAATGCCCAGCTGCACATTGAAAACATGTGAAACCACTTGTTTTACATGTTGTCAAAATGAAATTTCAACTTCAGCATAATTAGACTTAATCCACACCATAAAAGACTCCATCATAAAAAATAACATTTTCAAGCTCATTTTAATATCAAAGATAGAGAGAAAATTTTCCTATTAACGAATCAAAACCTGGTCTCATCCTCCATGATTCACATGCATGACATTCTCTGTTCATTTGACAGCATATCACCTTTCATCCTCATGTTCACGATAGATGCTTTAGTCTCTCTCTGTTCCTTTCTTTTAAGCCCTCCTCTGTAGCCAGGTAGGACAATGTCGCCTGCTCGTGCCGAGCCCAAATCACTTAGTTTTAATAAAATGGAGAAAAATGAACCGCCCAGCGCATGCCGACAATAGGTCAGCCAAACCAGCGTGTGTTAAAGATGAGAAGTGCAAATCGTTCCGCGTTTCGACTTTTCGTCCTGTTTTAATACACCGTGCCATCTGGGTAGTCATAGCTGACTGCATTCTGCCACAGTTCTCCATGTGACCACACAGCCAGTACATAAGGACATGAGCTGCACAGTTTGGCTGAATAAGCAGGAAGCAAGTGAGACATATCAACAAAACAAAAGTTAGGAGCAAATACTAGAAATTTCTAACACACAAGGGTCATATTCAGGGACATTTGAAAGTGCATTACTTGAAGAAAGTGATCAATTACAAACCAGAGGATGGTAAGAAAAGGTATTTGCCCACTCAGCGATACATGGAAAAGTGACCTGATGTGAAGCATGTTTTTAGCAACCTCAAGGATTGATAACATACTGCATGAAAATGTTGTTATAAAGATCACACTAAGGCTGCACAGTTGCATGTTTGCATGCTCTCCCTGTGCATGTGTTGGTCTCTCTGGGTACTTAGGCCTCCTCCACAGTCCAAAAACATTCTCATCAGGTTAATTGGTGATTCTAAAATGCCTGTAGGTGTAACTATGTGCACAAAAGGTTATCTGTCTCTATGTGTCAGCTGTCAGATTGACTTGCAACCAGTTCAGGGTTTACCCCCACCTCTCGCGACAAGACAGCTGGGATTGGCTTCAACCACTCACAACCCTGAGCAGGATAAGCAGTAGAAATGAATGCATAAATGAATGATCAGACTGCATTTTTTTCCCCCAAAACATGAATAGCTCATGAAAACATGGATTTGTGTTTGTGTCCTTGCTCCGTCCTTGCCAAGGACTGATTCAGGCTGTTTCTGACTTTATATGCGAAATGCTTGTGGGTCCAAATTTAATTGTACCCCAATTAAAATCACAGCGAGAAAACTTGTAGAAACAGTCAAAGGTTTGTCTTCTAAAAGCGGACGTTTATAGAAATTGCCTCATTCCTCTTACCCATTATTTAGTCAGTGTTTTGATTTAATAGAGGCCTCGCAGTGGAAAAGTCAGAAGGGGTAAGAAATTGTCTTTTGTGGCTAACTAACAAATAAATACCAGCAGAGAATGCCTTAAATCAGAAAAAACCAGAGAGCTATGATTCTTCTGTAAGCTTTTGTCAAATGACCTTGCCAGACTGACAGGAAATCTCAGCAGCAGGTTCCTGGTTGTGTTGTCTTGAAGCTGACAATAAAAGTTCCTGTGTTCTATTTTTTACACTCACTTCAGCTTTCTTGGTTCAGAAAACAACAGGTTTTCAAAGGTTGAACTGATTTAAGGGCTCTCTGTTGGGCAGAGACCTGTTTGGCAAAGTGTGAACTCTTTTAACTCCATGCTCCAAACCCACCCCTTGTATCTGTTGTAAAAACAGCCAATAACCAAAACATGAAACTATCTATCTGGGGATAATCTGAGCTTACAGGCTTTGATTCAGTGTTTTAAGTATTAAACATGCATGAAAACAAATTTGAACTCCAAGCACTTTACATGACTTCTGTTTTCATCAGATAAATAGTTATGTTGTCCAATATTTGCATGTCTTTTAAGAACCATCAACCAATTTTCTGGTTGATGCGTCTTAGATTTGCACTTTAAAGTCAAACTTAAAACAAATTATGCCCCGAAGCACTCTGAAACTGTTTTTAATCACAGAAGTTGTTCCTCAAAGTTATGGACGGACACCACTTTTTTTCATTCTGCGTTAAGTGAATGTTTCAGCAGGCAGAGCCAGTTAAACCAAGTGTCTTTACAAACGTTCTTTTGAACTGTCTTTGTGCATTAAGATAGTGTCAGAAGAGGCAAACAGGCTGATGTGGGCAAAGTGCAGAAAGAGTTTCACATGTGAATTTAATCTGCCTTAACTTTTTTCTCAATGTTTTTGGTAGTTTCTTGGAATTATGTTGTTTGGAGTGTCAGCAAACCCCTCATGTGATGAGCCTGAATAGGTGATAAACTGATGTTGCTGTTTACCATCCAGGCTTACATGCAGAAACTGAGAAGTGGTGAGATTTTTTTCTTTAACTGCCTGGTCACAGACTTGTAGTAGATGTTAAAGGGGTATTTCATTTTTCTAAGTGGGGTTGTTTGACTTGTAAAGTCCTCCCAGGGCCTTTAAGCCAATTTTCAACTCAGACCCACACACTTATCTCTGTTACTCGCTCCACTAAGAATTTTTCCACCATTTCACCCTGCTATCAGAAAGCTGTAGGTTTTTGCTATATTTGTGCTCCTCTGCCTGTAGCACATATTTATTCAGAAAATATCCACATAAAATAACACTGAACAAAATGATAGGTCTTTGTTTGTCCAAAGAATTAATACTTCATTTTCCAATCTGCAAATGAAGATTGGATCAAAACCATCTGACGCAGCTTTTCCCCCTTCTCAACCCACTGCCAGGTCATGTGACCCAGGTCACGGCAGGTGGTCCCACCAAACAATCCCACTCTCTGTGAGACCTGACTTGAGGAGAGAACAGCGATATCTGCAGGTGTGGGTACTGAACCCTAATGTGACCACTGGTTCATGTGAGGACGTTTGACATTTACTTTGTGTTACTCCTGGTCTCAGATTATCTCTGTCTGTGTTTTCTTGTTCTGACAACTCAACACTTTCCCTGCTTTTTGTGATTTCCTGGAGCACGCTGTGAGTGATAGGCTGTGAATTCTAGCTCCTTGCATTTGCATACAATTCACACAAAGATAGCACTTTCTCCACATTGCCATTATTCAAACAACTGAACATAACTTCCTGAATGTACCATAGTTTTGACAATGTAACATGGTCAGTAAGTGAGATCTCCACGGCATTACAGCACAGATTTACTGTTGGCATTTAAAACAATCCTGAAGGAATTATTAGAGAGAAGAGAGGAGTAGAAAATACCGCCTTCACATGTCTATTATCTAGGGCTGCACAATATATCACTTTAGTATCATCATTGCAATATTCATAATACAAGTTATATAATATATTGCAACATATTTGAGCCTTTCAATGAGGTTTTTGTAGCCTGTCTATGCACAATCATGTTATCAATAGGTGTAAATGAGCATCCATTCATAAATTTTACCACATTACATACAGCAACTCACAGTTAGAGCACCTTGTCAGTGCTCTGTCATCTCACCTGCTGTAATCAGTGTTGGGTAAAGTGACGTGCAGCGTGAGTAATTGAGTGACAGAGAGAGAGAGCAACGAATATGAGCAGAGCATGGAAGAGATTTTGACAATCTGATGGTTTAATAATCAATATCACAAAAAGTGCTTTATTTAACACATTCAGGGTTTCAGGTAGTGGTTTCCAAATCTGTGCGTTGAGCTTTGTCTGAGAGTCTGTTATTGTCGTTTCAAGGAGTCAAGGAGAATTCATCTGAACACAGTGAAGCAGTAAACTTAAAAGATATATTGCAATATACAACGCAATATATTGCAAGGACCAAAATGTGTCAGTGTAATTTTTTTTTACCAATATCGTGCAGCTCTACTACTATTAAACCTTTGCGGATGATCTCTTCCGGCAGTGTCCTCCATGGGAACTCAGGGTTCCAAACGTAATCATGTGAGTATAACTCATAGCTTCCTTTTATGTTATAAATAAGGAATTGATTATAGGGTTGACACAAGCTGTATATTTATATTATTCTGTTGTGGAGTGCTGAAAACCAGACCATGTACATCACCATAATAGTGAAGACAATCTATTCTGCTTTGCATCTGTCTTCCTTTACAGTGAATATTTCTGTGACAGTGCTCTCCCTTTTGGCAATACCTAGCACACTGGAGCACTGTGCTCTGCTTTATATGCTACTGTTTGATGGAGAAGGCCAGCCACTAACATATCTCACTAGCACCAGCGCCTGGGGAAAGCTGACTGTATTTCAGGCTCTGCAACAAGGTGCTTCCAGCGCTGTACTAAGCAGAGCATGTATGTTTTTTATGAACAACATGTCTGTGTATTTGATTTCATACCATGCCGTGCTGGCCTCTCACTCCGCATCACCTCGCTGCCCTGTCTCACATCCACAAAAGAAGCCACTCTACCCATGCTTTTCCAGGCCAGCAGAGGTTACAAGCTGCATTCATTACCAGTTCTTCTCAGACAGATTGAGCAATTACCATGTGAGGGTAACTCAGTGTTAACTCATACCTCTATATGCATTGTACCAGAGAGAGTGGGTGGGTGGGTGGGTGTTTTTCCTGCCTGGTTTAGGGGTTGAGATGGCTATACATACATTTTATTTCTCTCTTTTCTGAGCCAGTGGTTTAAATTGAGATGAGTCCTGGTGCTGCAGAGGAGAATGGATGTGTAGCTTTGAAGCAGACCAGGATAGCTGTCAGAGTCAGTCATGGATGAGATGTTACCATCCACAGCCTATTAAAGAGCTGTTTATCAATGCTGCTGCCACTCAGGTTGACTCATGGTTTGCCCATTCTAATCTGAACTTCATAACCTGTTACATATGGTGCTTGTTCAGTTCATTATGTCGGACATCCCGTGGCTGATGTGGTAGTAATGCAGCAGGTACACTTTGTCTGCAACAGGATTGATATGAATTTGTCTTAACAGATGGTGGCAGGCACCTGTGTGTGTCAGTGAAAAGAAAAGACAGGAATATCATCTTACTTCACACATCTTTCTCCCTACATGCACCAGCAGGAGGTTTCACAGAACTATCAGGAGGCATGTGAGGACAGTCATGCTTTTCAAAAAATGTACAAAAAGAGCTGAACCCAGAAATATGACAGAAACTTGCAAAAAGTGTTCCCAAGTGGTCATATATAGTACTGCAAGACGAAGAATCCAGATCTGTGACTTTCAAGCATGAATGGCTGAAGATTTATTTATGTGTTGAAATGGAGCAGTAGCCCATGCACCTATGTAGTGGCACATGCACTTGAAGCCCTGATGTTGGTTCGCTGAGCAGAACGGTGTTTCTCATCGTTACAACATGAACAGAATTGTAACAAATCAGCCAAATGTTTCATCTCTTCCGATGTCTGCTCTTCATCTGCCTTTGCAATGCTTGCTGTGCGATAAAAGTGATCGTGCCAATACAGCATACTGTGCACAAAATCTCTATAAAAAGGCAGAAAGCAACAGGTCATCTAACAATCTTACTAACCACACTGCCCTCATGTTTGATGCTGATGCAAACACATCAAAACCATACACGTTTATTTCTTCTTCGAAAATGTCTTTATTTTGGCTTGGTGCGTGTGTGGTTTCTGGTATCAAAACCAGCCTCAAGTGGACTCAAGTTTAGTACTTCCATATTGCTTAACTGAAGCCCAGCAATATCAGTTAAGACTTGAGAAATAGTGCCTCAACAGGAGTTTTCTACAACCAATCCAACAACAAGAAGTTGGAAGCAGAGGTCACATTAACCAAAAAATTTCCATCGTCAAGCAATTTTTTAAAATGGTGATGGAAAAATCGGTTGCACCATTGTTCACACCATGACCACTTGATGACAAGTGAGCATATTAATTCGATATTGTCTCTCTCTTAATACGTGACATTGTTAGCGTCACTCAGAATAATGTCACGGGAGCTGACTGTTCTAAGTTTCCCCGAAAAGCCAAATAACAATGGTGTTGGTAAAATATTTGAAAAAAGAGGGACTGATCTAGATGACCGACAAACAAGTAAATTCTTTATTTTTTCTATTATTATTTTACAAATTAAAGTGTCAGCTAAAAATAGATGATAGGATTTTTCTGAACCTGTCAATCAAAATGACAGACAACAAATGAGTCTAGAGCAACCTCTGCATAGAAGTGAGGTTAGCAAGAAAACATCCACAATGCAGTCACTACCCAGTCCACTTGGCCATGCACCTTATCATGCACATTTAAATATTCATCTCATATACAGGGTTTGCAAATGCAGAAATGCCAAACTCATTGTTTCAACCAGGCTGTGTCTCATTTCCCCTAAAATGAAACGTGAAGGACTATGTGCAAAACTAACAAGTAACATTTGTGTCCTGAAAGTTGTTGTAGGAAGTGAGATTTCTTACAGACACCCACTGGTTCTGTAGACAAATGAATCTGACCTAAAACAGCCAAGATATGGGAGTCAAGGATAGAAGGAAAGGAAAATGATGGTCACATAGAAAAAAACTTGAGGTTCTTCAAAACATGACCAAAGAAAGCCAGCGGATAGTGATGACCTTCTTCTGAGTTGAAGCACTACTGAACAGATAGACCCCAGCCTGATATCTAGTTTCCTAAGAGAGTTGTTGTGCTTCCTGTCTGTTTTGTGGCACCTCTGTAACTTGAGGTTTTGACACACAGAACTGCACACAACATGTTCAATACATTTCACAGTACTTTAGGCTGTTTGGCTTTAGCTACCTTCACTTTATACCTTCAAGAAGTAGCTTGACAAGAAGTTGCGAAACAGCACACCAAGTATCTTTATGACCCCCAGTAACCCCAGAATGATTTATTCATTCCTGTGGTATTTCTGTAAATAAGCAGGGACGCACTGTTCTACACAGGGAGATGCTCTGACTACAGGGAGTGTTCTGATATTTTGGTATTGACAGATTTGGCTTGACAGGAACCAAAGTCGACAGAAGTTTTCAGTAAAAGAACATAAGGTGAAAAAATCTGCCCTCCAATTGCCCATAATGGGATTTCATCATTTCTCATTTGCATTGACTTGATGTCCTGTCTCCAAGTTCCCGCAGCGCTCGTTTCTGTTGCTCTCTGTCTTTCAGCACTTGTTCAAATCATGGCCGTCACTGTCTGTCTCTTGTTGTCTGGGTGCAAGCACAAAGTGAAAATGAAAATTCAAATATTTGTCTGTTTGTTCCATCACAATAATCAAACATAATGAATCACTGACACCATCATACAGAAGGTGTCTGCATCGCCCCCATTCTACTTGCTGTGTTTTCCTTTCATTCGCATTTTCTTGCAAATGAAACTGTCACCAGTGTCTCTGGTGGAAGCTGTAATTACATAAGGGATTTCTTGAATTTCAACTTGTGTTGTTTCTCAACACTTTGCTGAGCAGAGACCTCTGAATGTAATCTCAGTAGGAATTTGGACCAGGCTCACAGTGGTTAATAATTCAGCTGTGAGCTGGAGGCTCTCATTGAGGTGAACTATGCAGCAGTCTTGTTAAACATTCATGTTCTCGGCTATGCCTCGCCCCTGGAAGGCATTTGACCGCTGGAGCGATAACTCAAAAGGTAAAGGCTTCTCATTGATATTAATATCAATTTGATGTCTGTGGTGTCAGATCTGGCCCTTCTCAACAATTCACAAGGGCCACCGATGTTTCGTTTTCTCTCTGTTGCAAAGGCAGCCTCTGTGGTCTTGTAGACATTATGAACATCATCTGCTTTGATAACACATTGGTTGTTGGTATTTTTGACTAAAACTATTGTTCCTTTGCAATACCATGTGCTCCGACATTAGTAAAGACTCTCTGTTTAGTGTTAAGTTGTACTGAAAAGCAGCTAATCATACCAAAAGAAAGGTTTACAATCATATTTTAAACCAACGCCTGCGTCTAGAAAAGAAAGAGAAGAGAAGAGAAGCTGAGACAACAAAAGCAGAGGGAAAAAAAACTAACTTTTTGATTGATTCACAGCACTTACGCTCAACAAAACTTATTAACACCCCCGCAGAAACGCAGAGGAAGGTGTTGAATTTTTTAATTCCCCGAAGTCACTTTTCTTCACTGCTGTTCGTCACAACACTTCTAACTTTTATCACCCGTGCCAAGTTTGTAAATATAAGAATGATGCCTCTGGGGTTCAGCGTAAGGAAGTGCATGTCTTAATGGATTGGAAAACCTGATAGATACCTTAAGGCTTATTTTTCAAATCCGACTGTATTGCTTATCAAAGCAACAAAAGGTAATATGATCCATAAAACTAACTCAGATATTCACATAAGACAGGATCACTGCAGGGGTCCAGCATCAGCAGAAGTAGCTCTCCTCCTTGCAGTCTCAAGACTCAAACTCAACTTTACTTATACATCGCTTTTCATACAGTCAGGCTGCAGCAAGAGGTGCTTCACAAAAGATCTGAGAGACCAAAAATAATAGACATAGAAAAATAATAAATGACTCAAAGCCAAAATGTAGGTGGCAATCATACAAATACATAAAAAACAACAAACAGTAAAATAGTAAGGGTGGAAGGTAAAGATAAAAGCTTAAAATGAACAGATACATAATTACGATCTAAGTTAAACACAAAACATCGAAATCCAGTTGTAGTCACTATTTTAACCTTACATCATGTTTTCCACTTTCTCTTTTGCCAGGGAGCTTGTACAAACTGTCAAGATGTTATGACAAAGCGTGTGTTTGTTTCAAAAAGAGAAAAGAGTAGATCTATTTTTTCATCACCTCTATTCTTTGTTGAAGACAACTTTTCATTGAATACAACACAACAAGGTAATGTTATTTATCAACAGTTATGTGGCTATGTTTTAGCACTTAGTGCTACTCATAACCCGGTGTAACGTTAGTGAATGCCAGTATTTAAGCCTTTATCCCGTCATTAACACTCTTTTTTTTAGCTTTCTTCTGCTCATCTGTCCCTTTTTCTGTCAGTCAAGCTCCAGTTTCCACTATTACTACTAAATAAATCCAAGATTTTTTTTTTCCAGCAGAGAAAAATACAGATCTCTCGTCTTACTGGGTGGCTGAGCTACTGCTCTAATACATAGTAGTTTCTTTTAACATAGTCCAGGCAACTTACAGACCAATGTATTGGACAAGGGGGGAGTTTCACAGGTGTGTTACTGATCATAGGATTTCTGTATGGACTTCCTGAACTTTGTGAGAGGATGTCAAGTGTTGGTTTGTGTTCACTGACTTTTCTCGAATCAGCAGGTTGGGAATCAGATTTAAAAAGCTCAAAACAGGTATTAGTCTGTATCGACTGAATGCAGTTCAAAATTCTGTTATTGTACAATTCCCAAAGTAAGCAGCTAACTATGTGTCCTCTCAGCTCCCCTTTTTTTGTAAATGAAGCAAGAGCTGAACACTTTGCAGGCATTTTAATCACAATGCAGGGTTGGTTCATTTAACAAGTCCCCAGGGTTTTACTTTCCCACCTGTTTTTTTTGTTTTTTTTTTAATTTAAAGGTATGTTTCTGTTGTTGTTTTTTTCTTTAAGTCTTTCTTTCTCAAATAAACAAGCGAACAACTGGGGAGCATTTGTTTGCTTCAAAGCACATAATAAAAGTTACACAGCATAAAGAATAATAACAAGAAAAGCAAGTATGACTTATTTATCAGTACTAATAGTGTGTGATCTCAGCTACAGGGGGCTATTTTGGGCAGGTATTATTTAAAAGAAGGAGCTACCCTTCGCTCATATGCAAATACATATGAATGGAAAACAGAGAAGTTTCATTGTAGTCAACAACAATGAGCAACCAGCAGGGTGGTGATAGCACAGCTGGAATGAATTCAGACTTTACAGTCACAAATGACAGCTGCTGCTGCTCGTGATTTCAAGGTGAAGCGGTTGTCAAATCTTTGTTCTGCAGTGCTGAACAAAAACAACAAGAGAAAAATACAGCAAAGACAATTATTCTTTTGCCTTCTACCTGGAAGGAATTTCTGTTTCATAGGTTTAAGTAAGGGTACATCAATATCAATAATGGATGCTAGTTGAAGAGATTAAAGGCACAACATTTTTTCAGAATCAGAGCAGCACTGGTGAGCTGTGTCTCCTTTACTGCAACCCGGAGCATGCTCATCAATCATGCTCACTGTGCAACAACACAAATTAGTTCTTTTTGGGTGGCAGTGATTTATTAGAACGACAGCTGGATATGCAAGACTGGATTGTTTTTCTGCACTTTCATAATTCATTTAATTCTCCAAACAACAATTTTCAGGCAGGTCAGTGTTGTGCTCAGGGTTTAAAAATATCAAAGTAGTAGCTGATGTAATTGTGTTTTCGACTCCCCGACTGAGGACCTGAGCCTGTGGCTACGAGTATGAGAAAGGTAGGTGATGCAGCCAAATTGACATAGTCCTCGCCTTAACTGAGGCACTTTTGCAGACATCTTTCAGTGTTTTTGTTTTTTAACTAACCTTGCTCTGAAAACTTTTACATCCTTAAACATCTGTAATGCACTCCATGACCTGATATTAATCGTATCGCTTGTAGATCAGGCACATTATGAACTGCCCTGATGGCTTCTCATGATCAAACTTTTAGGAGTTTATGAATATGTAACAGATATTTGACTGTTTACACATTTGCATTGACAATGAAAAAACTTGTGAGCCCTTATGGGAATTATTGTTATTTGTCTAAAGAAAAGAACAACCATTAGCATATCTGACCTTCCTGGAGTGCCCGCAGCATCGAAATGAATATTTTCTTAAAATCTTTTAAAGTATTTATAATTTGTTTTGCAGAATATTTTATTAAAGGAGTGATATTTGGGCTAGATATCATTAAGAGTGCATGGCTTTGACATTGGAAATGCAGGTTTGATTCACAAATCCCATCTGTGGTTTGACTTGAGCAGAAACTTCTGCAACTTCTGTTAAAAAGAGAAGTAAACAAAAAGTGTTCTATTTATCTCATTTTAATCTCATTTTAACATGGCTAACATTACCTGGTACAAAGGACTGTGCCTTTATGGTTGTCGAAAAAAAAAAATTGTGCCAAAGGACTGTCAGGAAAATTTATTATGAGTTATCATTAAGATACCTACATGTTTGTTTATGTTCAAGTATGATGATGATATTCACTTTCTACTGTCTAACTTGCAAGAACTCAAACTTCTGTTTCAATCATTCTTTTGGAGTTATTTTTGGAATTGGCAATAGTGCATTCAAACTATTCCAGCTATTTCAGTAAATTATGAGACAGACATCTATAGGACAGGGGAATTAATTGGGAATTGGATTTCAGTGCTTTATGTCTTTGCTAGCAGCAAACAGACGTAGAGCTGATGGAAGGAGACGGAGCAGTCTTTTTGCAATAAGAGATCAACTCATGCAGGTTTGGTCTGTTCTAAAGATTTATTGATCCAGAGAAAATTTACATTATCGCCAACTTTACTCTGTTGGAGCTGGTGGAATTTGTACAAGAAAGATCAAATCCGAGTATAAAATTCAGACAATGCTGCACAGAAAGTTCAAGCTGCTCTCAACTTCTCTTGTGCAAAAAAACTAACTTTCAGACCCAGTTGGGAAGTGTTCAATAGAAAAGGTGCATTATAATAACAGTGCAATTACTACTACACTGCATAATGGACCGTACTTTAACATTAATTTTATTCATAAGCTTTTGAGATAAGGTTTATAGAGGGAGCGGAGTACAATTGAATCCATGAAAAACAGACCAAACTGCCTACCATCGTCATTACAAACTCTAATTTAATTGTGATCCCTGACCTCTGTGCACTTTATTCAACGTGATAAAGAAATTCTAAGAATCAGAAGTGAATGAATAAAAGATAATGTACATTCCAGACATGTTCATTCTACACATCTCAAATAATTATCCCTGTGTTGCTGGTTCAGTAAACATTTTGAAGCAAACACTTTAATTTATTCACTGTTATTGCCTCAGAAATGTTCCCATTAACACACTCCCAACACAAACAGGCCGTTAAAAAACATGCAGAGCTGTGCAGATTTGTCAGCATTTGTCATATGTTCAGCGGGCGGGACCATCCGATGGATAGTCCCAGAGGGCTGCATTTTAACAGCCTGGCTGTCAGATCTGGATATGCAAACATATGAGACTTCACACAGCGACAAGGGCACAAGGGCAAGATCTATCACTTAGATGACACCCTAGGATTGTCCTTAAGCTTTCCTGGTGTTGCACACATAAATTAGCCTGAGCCAAACTTGGATCAGTCAATTATGCTGGGGGCGGCGATTAGTGTTTGAACACAAACGTTTTGGAGAGGGGGGATTATCCCTGTCAGCCCAGAGACCCCAACCTTCACCCCCACAAGGTGAAAATCCTGACAATAGCAGAAGGTGGGATTGAAACTCTGTCCCCGTTTTAGGATCAATACAAGAAAAGTGAAGTTTATAGAAATGTACTTTTCGGTTGTTAATTACAATCAAGGTGACAAGGATGTTGATCTGCAGCAGCTATAATAAAGGGAAACATGCTGCAGATACAAAACCGATGTCATATACAGAAACTGTTCCCCTGTGCAGAAACAATAACACTGCCATTGTCATCTGCAGGGCTTTTTTTCAGTTGGCTGTCTGTGTTTTTGCATTTACTGATTTGCATCATGTATGTTCCATACACACATTTCATATGTATGTATGTAAGTATATATGTATGTATGCAGTGTGTTGGTTGTTATGTGAATGCAGGGTTATTTTTTACCTATTTTATTCATTTTTTGTTCATCTTTATTTGTGTTTGATTTTTTTGCATGACTTTGTGATTTCATATCGTGCCTGTTTCTATATCACACTTTCATAGCGAGATTGTTAAAGTGAATCAGTCATTAAACACCCAGTATTATGGTTAAATTTTAAAGTGAGCATACAGAACTAAACTTGCATCATTATTTTGTTAACCAGCTCAGCTAGTTTTGCTCATTGTCAAAAATAAAGTAAAAATGTTTCCAAAACAATTCCCATTTTAACCACTGACAAATACAACTTCCCTTCAATATTTTTTTTCCATTGCAACCAACTTAAGCAACTGCCCTGTTGCACATTCAATTCGACACATTGGAAATCTTCCTGTAATTGTTTTTTTCAGTAGTAATTTCATGTATTATACATGTCTTCTCATTTAGCATCACTCAGTTTTTTTTCTGTTTTATTGCATATGCATTTCACAACATTTGTCCAGTTTTCAGAAAGTATACCGAAGAATATATTAACAAATAGGTGTCATCATGTGGCAAAAAAGATAAGACCTGCCCATTACAATTAATTCATGTTTATTATTATTGCTTCCTCCCACTTATATCATGGGGTCGCTTTTCTATAAGTTGGAGGTGTATAGAAGCATTTGGTTACTCACATTATATAAATTTATTGTGGTTACTATGACGCCATGATTGGTAATGCAATCTGAGTTGGTTGTTATGGCGGGTTCTTTATTATGTATCTGATAGTTTCACGGTTTAAACAGGAGCTTTTGGAGAAGTTGAGGATTGGGTTCGAGTTTTGATCAAGATGGACAAGCTTTGCGTTGTTTTTGGACTGGATCTGCAAACCTGGTTGTACAATCTCAGAGCTGTAGCGGCACATCAAAGACAAACATAATGATGGGACTCTGTATTCCCTGAATCACATACCTCACAGACAGCTCACTGACCTTATAATCTTGTACTCTGCTCCTTTTCTCTTGGTGGTTTTAGGTCTCAGCGAATAGTGATTCGGGTTATGACATTTCCTTGTTTGACTACCTGATTTATTTAAATCTGCCGGGGTCACTTCTGCCTGTGCTTCTCTGCTTCTTGTAAAATTTTCTATGCAAAATTTAAAGAACAGATATGAGCGTGCACCCCCTCACAGCATGTTAAAGAATTAAGCTTGTTATGTTTCTTTCTCACTGGTAGTGTAACCACTGTATGGGTTTATACTCCTCTGTGTGGTGTCATTTCCCTTATTTCCTGGCTCGGCTCTGTGGGGGATTGCTCCACAGCAGAGTCTATCCACATACAGTATGCTAATGACTCTCTTTGTTTTATTTAAGGTATGGATTACCATTGATTATGATGAGCGTCCTTGTGTGAGGCAGATGGTGCAATAAGATAAATTGTTTACCAATACAGCACATTATCAGAACATCTCTCTCTCATGCTTTTTAAATGCATGCACCTTTTTCTCCTCTCTTAATTCCTCTTCACCCTCCTCTTCCTCTTTCACAGTCATCTAATGTGCTTTATCTTTCTTAATCTACTGTATCTGTTCTTCGATCGCCTCACTTGTTCACCCTCACTCGCAAACTGATGCAAGGCGAAGTAACTCATGGGGGAATTAAAGGGTGAAATGTATGCTCTTTGTCTTGAGCTCTGCTGGGCTGTGTTATATACTCTTGCCTGCACAAACCAGAGCAGTATTTTCCTAGCGGTTCACAAACAAGAGGTTTATTTAATTTAGTTTCTGAGACATTGTTGAACCAACTATATTGTAAAAGGAGGAGCTGAACACCGTCCTCCCTCTCTTTCTAACTACAGCGGATTAGGCTAATGACACAGAGAGACAGGAGGAGACAGGTGGCCTACAAGATGTCTCCTCCTATTTCATACAGTAGTGAAATTGAATTATAAACCTCTGCTAATCTCTTTCACAAAGGTTTGGAAGATATTCCCTTGACTGCAGGTGTGCTATAGCTCACCAATCAGCATGACTTATAAGTCTGATTTACAGTTCCTGTTTAGGAATTACTCTCAGAGTCTGTGCAAAGCTTCCTGTAGTGAAAGCAGAAATATAGCTGTGGTTTTATTCATGGATCTAGGCTTCTGAATCTCAACTGGCCGGTTAGACCCCAAAAGTGGGTCATGGAGCCATTTTCAGTCACAAATGAGCGCCTGCAAGAAAAAAAAATGTGGCAAAAGTCTTTGTTTAGTTTTTGTTTTGTAGGACACATGTTTTCTATGTCGGCACACAGGGTGTTTGCAGAAGTTGGGAAGCTTCCTTGTGCACACTCAGTAGGTTGGGGTATTACACTTTAATATACCTTAGGGCTAGTCGTCAAACACCATTAGAGAAGAAAATTCAAGAATATTGGTCCTGATATTGTGGGAGAAGTAGTTGCTGGTCCTAAAGTCTAGTTAATACTTCTGTGCTGACCTGCTGTAGTGTTGCACAGTCGTCTGATTCACTGCAGCTTGCTTTTTCACCGTGATTTCCAGAATTAGATATCATACTGAAGTTGATGCATATTGCAATTTATAAGACAGTAACTAGGAAACAGGAAATCGAGAGACAATGGAGATTCATATTACAGCCAATTTAAGGCTCAGTGTTGCTATTCTGGAAATGTTGTAAAGACAGAAAACACTACCATGCACAACTGACAAGCAATACACTGAGTATTGGTCCAGTATGATGTTTGGTATTTAATGCAAAAAGATGTCATCAATAATCAGCCAATAAGAGATTAATTTAGACCTTATTTTGGCTTTCATGCAGCCATGTCTCTCTGTCTGCAGTCACTACTCTATCTCCAGCACAGCACCATCTGACTTTTGGTTGGTTACGCGCAGAACCGCGGCACGGGTGACAGCCAGTCAGCAGTGAAGGCTGTGCATGCACAGTGCTCACACACACAGCAGCAGAAGAGCAAAAGTTTTGCTGTCACTTTAAACAAGGTTATTGACATTATGGACATGTAAATAGTCCATGACAGTAGAAGTATGTGTGTGTGTGAGAGAGATTTAAAAACCAACTGAACTATTATGTTCTGCCCTCCCCGTATGTAGGTACTTAGCTTGACAGATAGCTAGGGAGGGCAGAATAAAAAAAGAGAAGAAGAAAAACACTGATCTCTCTTCTCACTCTAATCTTTGTCAGCTGGCATAGTGCTGTTAAAGAGACTTTGACGTGCCATAAATCAATTCAGTCCTGCTCGACCCAACGGGAAGCTGAGCAATAGCATTTATAAATAACCTTTTTCACTGCTGATAATCTCATTTTCAGTTGTAGATTACAATCAGGCATTTATCTACGTAGATATGAGACTTTTTCAATTTCACTTGGAAAGACCTCACAGTTCCTTTAATAAGCATATGCTTAAAGCATTTTAACAAAGTTAAGTGTTGGGGTTTGTATTATCCAAAATTTTAATGCCAGAATTTTGAATTTTACTGCAAATAAATATTGGCTCCAAATATCAGTTATTGGCTTACTTGACTAATAATCAGTATTGGTATTTGCACTGAAAAAACAAATTGTTGACTGGCCAATCCCAGGGCTAGTGGTACATGTCATTTTAACACGGGTGAGTACATTTTGGAGTTTTTTAACAGAAGAGAAACACACAGACTGACAGCCAAGTCTATGGCATCAATTCAATGTAGAAGTGTAAACCAAGCTTAAGACTAGACCAGACACAGATCTTCTCTTCCTGTTGTAAGGCCATATATCATTACAAACAAAATTTTACAAAGTCCACCCATCAATTAATTATATTTACAGTTTATTGTATTTTGAAGCCTGTTCAAGCTATCACTAGGTAAGGGGCTAGGTACAACCGGGACAGACTGCCAGCCAATCACAGGGCCATTGTGTATAGACAAACAACTATTCACACATTCTTACAATTTAGAGTGAACAATCAATCTGATGAGGATGTTTCTGGACTGTGTAATGAAGCCATATCACCTTAAGAAGGGAAAAACTTGTGGCACACACCACTCTCTGTTTGACACCTCCCACAGCCCGAACCTCATCATTCTCTGCAGGTTACTTAAAAAAGTAACAACTGATGATGCAATATCTTGAACCTCCTATGGTCATAGCCTGCAGGTGGATGCTGCTGTGAAAAGAAGGAAAGTTCAGGTGAAGGGCAGCGGTTTCATGGCGAAGCAGAGGCAGAGAGGCGGAAATCCTGCAGCTTAAGACCGTCTAGGTGAGAAGATACTTTGTCAGATGACTGTGAGAGTGACGCAAAGTAAACATAAAAGTAATGCCACTCCAGAGGTTTTAATAGTAATTTTCATTACTATATTTTCATAGGAAACACAGACCATTAAAATCTTCAGAGGACCATTTATCTGTAGTTTGACTGACTGTTTTCTACGTAGCTATAAAAAAGTAATCCGCCAGGGTTAAGCTCTCTCTTTAACGTCAAGCCTATCATCATGATAGCTGAGCAGAACAGTTGCAGCCTGATTGTATCCCTTAGCAACAGGTGCTGGACCCCGCTCTCATTCATACAATAGCCATCTCTCCACACAACCGTATCCATTACACTCACACACTCACATACTCAAAGCTGCATTCTGCAAAGTGCGGTGTATACTTTTCCCACTATATGAGTCTACAGGGGGGCTTCAGTGTCAAGCTGCATATAACTCTAAATTTAGATCAAGGCCATGCCAGTCAAGAAGGCGAGCTCCTATCTGTCAGAGCCTGTGAAAGAGACAGGGGAGCACACATAAGCCTACAGTCTATGGCTGCATCATTCTGTACGGAGGAGCCCCTCAGCGTGTTTATGCTCATTCAGTGAGACAGCTGCGGGCATCTCGAGCCTGCCTCGGCCTATGTTTCTCCTAGGCTCTCTAAGCCGGCGCCATTCATCATCCTCCAACAGCCCTGCTCTAATTGGGCTGCATCCCCACCTGCTGTCACTCACCACCTCCTCCACACTGAGCCGAGGAGATACAGATGTAGCTGGTCCGGCACAGCCCCTGTCGCAGCACACCAGAACCCGCATTTGAATTGCATATGTGGGCAGCTGAGCCCCAGCATCCACACTGAGCTGATCCCAGGGATGTCTCTCCTTTTTCTCCCTGTTGGTACCTGCCTGCCCTTCTCTTCACAGTGGTGTGGAAGCCTGGTAATGATGTGGCCTATCACTTTAACTAGAGATGAGGCTACACCGCTGCAGGGGCTGGAGGCATCCCCCAATATGGCAACACATTAGACATTCCTCACCCTTGGATTGCATGGCTCCCAAGTTTCGTGAGGCCTACTTTCATAATGGCTCCTGTCTGATTTGAATGGAGCCTGCCACTTCACATAAGAATTGCAGATACCCTTTAGCTACCAAGCGAAGGCAGAAGACATCTAATGAGCCTTTGAGATTTCCATGCTAAACCTACCATGAAATACTCAATGTGCAAAGAGACGTTTGTTCAATTTGTCTGAAAGAAACGCTACGGATTCAAGTTTCAGCATAATGGACAAGGCAGCAACCAAGGCCTCATTTGCTCAATTTGATTTTATTAATAAATAAAGGATTACCACTTTTGTTCAACGGAAGATTGAGTTAAGATTTGTAAGAGCTGGCTTTGTCTAGTTGGGCTAACCAACAGAGAGATTTGCATGTGCTCACACTCTTTCTTACATTGATTTTGCATCCTGTATACTTAAACTCTCCTGTCAAACATAACAAATATCCTTGGCCAAGCCTTTATAATGGTTGACAGGAGCCTGGGTGGGGAATTTTATGTGAGCACAGCCCATTTAGTCCACTGTAATTGACACAGGAGCATACAAAATCCTTGGGCTTTCCCAATATAATTTTATGATGCAAGTCTTGCTGTTTTACAAAGTGTCAAGTTAACATTCTGGATCCTCCTTGGATTTGTCTCTAACATATATTTGCAAATTATATGATCAAATATTCAGTTTTCTTTCTGATAGACAAAATGTGAACAGACTTTTGGGGGGGGTCAGAGCAAGGACTAATGTGTTTCTCCTCTATTAGAATCAGCGAGTTGCAATGCATTGGTGAAATGGACCATGAATATAAACATCACAGTTTCTACCATCCTTAGGATAAGATGAAAGCAAGGCTTTAACATTGCCTAACCTGTTCATATTGAGTGTGAAGGCAACATCAACTTATCAGGAAGCCAACCTTGTGAAGAGTCTAACCATAAAATGAGATTAGTGACATCATACAATAAGGAATTTTATATATATATATATATATATATATATATATATTTTTTTTTTCAAATATTTGTTTCAAAATTTCAATATTTACTCATTTTATTGTCTTTGAACCCACATCAATGTATACACAAAGGCCAAAAACATTATCTTTGAGTCAGAAATGAACATATTCAGCAATAGAGCAGCTATCTCAAACTGCACACAAGCTCACTCAGCTTTCACTTCTAGCTCTTCAAGATGAAAGAGGACTCACCTCTATTGCTGCTCTGCCAATAACATGGCCACGTGTTTCATACTGGCTCTGTAAGGTTGCCTAAAATAGATTAATACTGTATGCAAAATAAGTCAGGCATAATAAGTGCTGTTGTATAGGCCCGTTTAAAATAAAACACAATTTGATATCAGTTAAGGGGTCCTTGGTCTGAAAAACATTAAAGCAAATGCTAGAGAAATGCGATTACCAAGTTTCTGTTCGTCTGCATTGGCCTTAGAGAACACACTAGCCATCATCAGCACCATATAGTGACTGAGTGGAAGGCAAAGCTGGTTTCATGGACATAAAACTGATGTGCTTTTTCGTTTGTGTAGTAAAAGTGAGTACTTTTACAATCCTGTTGTCAACGTCTGAGTTTAAAACTATTTTAGTCTTTGTGCTTTTATTTGAGATGGAATAATCCCATGATTAAATTTTCCTCTGGTCAATACTTATCAATAAATAAGTCCTATAAATGCACTGACTTGATATAACCCTGTTTGAGGTGACATGATGTAGAAAGTTGATGTTATTTAAGTTTGTGAGGTGGGCTACATTTCAATCATAAAGTAAGTTGAGATTTAAAGTGGTACCCTGAATGAATTAAACCAAACAAGTGCATTTTTTGCAACATAAAGGAATGAAGAACTGCTGATGAAGAGACTCAAACAACAACTAACTGAAGCCAACGCTTGAACTCTTTTCTCTCTCATGTTGAATACTTGGAAGTAATGTGGTCTGTGCTTTTCATTTACTTGCTTTTCATCGTTAGAACAAAAATCAGACTTAATTTAAGCTTACAATCATATCCATTCAGAATTTCAGCTGTGTCATTACCACCAGAGCAAACAGTCAGGCTTTAAAAGAGATGCAGTGACAAGGTTTGAGTACCCCTTCTATATTTAATCAAACACAGACTGTCTCCTTCCACCATATGCTGCTGCCATATCCTGGCTTGTAACTTTTAAGACAGGAAAGTTTGAAATGTCAATTTTTATGTTTCAGGCTACATAAACACGAATACTCGGCTGCTTCCTGGAGACAACATTATGGTTTAAGTGATCTAACCATAATGAGGCGTCAGCTGTACAGACAAAACACAGGATGTTGACTTTGATAGTAGAAACAGGGAGCAGTCTTTGGAAGCTGCTTTATATTGATGCAGAGCGCTCTGCAGGCGCTGGCTGATGAATCACACAGTAAATAGAGAGGCTCTGGTTCTGTACAAATACCCAAAGTTGTGGCGTCACCAACTAGTCGGGATCCTTCTTATGAGACTTTTTACTGCTAATTCCATGTTAGGGTGGCAGTAAAGTGAGTGTTTGTCCTGATATGATTTATTTATAAAGCCAGATTATCAAATCAGCTTTTTGAACATGTTTTGTTTCATATTTGAATTCCAAATACAGCAATAAAGGGCACTGATGGGAAAAAACAGCAACAAGAAAAAACACAGTTGTCTGAAAAAGTAAAACAATAAACAGAGATTTATCTTAAAGCTAGAGTGAAACAAAGTAGCTGCCTTTAGAGTATGCTGGAATACAATGCATTGGATATGGAAAACTATTACACGTGAAAGTAAACCCCAATTGATTTTGTTGCAACATTTTCAAAGTTAAAAAGTTTCGCTGCTAATTAAAGACAATGGTGTGACAAATGTGTTGAAGCTACAAGGTGCAGAAATAAATGTAAAGTTAAAATATGTCTTTCACTAAGTACCAGGTGAGACCTCTGTAGAAAAATGTTCTTTGAAAAGTGAAGGTAAAGTGTTTTCAGGTCTAGAATTTTACAACATGTATGCAGCGTTTGCAGCAAAACGACAAAAAGTGTGACATCTATTGTATTCTTTAACAGCCATGCAGGTGCTCTTTGCAGATCTAAAAGTGTGTTGTATTTATGACCCAATGTGATAATTACAGTTGTTATCATAGCAGTAGGTCATGCATTCCATTAATTGTAGGGTTGGGTCTTTGATTTCTTGGCTCCTCCTCTCTGATCTTTTGACTGCTCCTGATTATACACTGTCACACACAATACTTGATGATTAGCATGTACATTACAGAGTAGGCCTTCCATGTGGAAGCATTTGATTGTACCCAGACTAAATATGACATTAAATTAATTTAATTCATAGCTATGTATTTGAGGTCACAACTGGATTGACATTTAAGATCTGGTTACTTTTCACATGAAGCAGGATGTAGGGAGACACTGCTGCAACTAGCCAAAAATGATCAAAACAGCTCAGATTTAAGGACAATAATGTAATAATTCTAGAGCTCAGTCACACTGCGGTTGAATTATTAGACATGCAGTCCTAAGATACATACAGCTATTTGGTCACAGATTTCCAAACCAAAGTAAATTTCACACAAAACAACAAACAGTTCACAAAACAAGAATATCTGTTCGAATGTACTCCTCCTAAAATGAACACACACAAACACACACACACACACACACAAAGAGGGGAGACAGATGTGCATCTCAAACCCCCATCTACATTATAAACACACACACGCACATAAAGGGGGATAAAGCTGTAGTGCAAACTAAAACCATTATCATATGAATAAACTATTGTGTGATGATAAAACACACAAGACAATAATACCAAACCAACATCACACATGGGGGTGATTAAGTACCAGCTGTTACAGAAGTAAACAGAGAAAAGAGATTTATTAAAACGTGTTACGATTGTGCGTTGCAGTAATGTGCACCTCTCACTTAGCTCCACCTGACGTAGGGTATGAGTGGGTCACCTGAGCAGATGTATGAGACCAAAACACTTGCTCCTACTTCCAACCTCCCACTGCATTCACTGAAAACTGTTTTGTTGCAGCGTGTCATTAAACACCCGCTTTGATATTGCTTATAAAAGCTTTGATCCTGTGATATTTTTCATTCTAATGCAGTCGGTTTCTGTTGTTTGTTTTTCTCTTTTCCTGCTTTAATTAGACTGTCCCTTGGTTAAGTGGCTCTGGGAATAAAATGTGGGACTTTGTCAGCTTTGAGTTATTATGCAATGCAGAAATGATTCAGGGTCAGTCATCACAGGGAAAACTGGACCCCGGGTAGAAACTCTTGTGTTTGAGGAGCTGGTCACTTGGAAGGCTAGTGTTGCATGTGCGGAGATATGCTAATGAGGGCATGCTTTGATTGGGCCACCCACGTCAGTGACTCCAGCTGACAAAGGTGCACAAGGCTGCATCCGCCAGCCTCATTAACGCCCTGTCCAATTATAGAATAGCAATTGATCGTCTGCTTTGTGTGTTTCTGCCCTCTCTCCTTGTCTCCAAAGTATGCTTGAGGTCAATTTAAAATGCATCAAAGCTGTAACATGGTTAAATCCCCATAGACAGTTGCTGGCCTTCCTTGGCTTTTTGGTAAGCTCCTACAAGCACCTGGGTACTAAGTGTTGTCCCTGTTCTAAGGTTTAAAGGAGCTTCCGCTGCCCGCATCATGATGATCTTGAGACTGTAGGGTGAAATATGGAGGGCCTCAATTTGACAGCATTTCATTTAGAGCTGAGCAGTAATTACTATTTTGTTTACAGTAAAGAACGCTGAGGAATAAACAAGTTTCTCGTATCCAAGACCTGCACATTCTCCTATATAATGCTATAATATCTGACCAAGTAATCTGATTGGACAGGACGCATTTCCAGGAACACACCAGATCTGTGTCTGTTTAGGCTCTGCTGTATTGTGATTTGGCTGCATGCTCTCTCATCCGTCAAATCACACAGGCTGCGAGTTCAGTACCACACTTGCAGGACTGCCAGACAGCTGGAGTCGCAAGACCAAAGAGTGTCTGTGCTCCCCATGCTACTGATAAACCTCTTCTTATTTATGTTGGGCTGTAAACCCTAGAAACCTGTGAACTCCTAGGTTGAATCTCATTACTTTAATTTTTTTCAATGTTATAGTAAAGCTCAAAATGATCTGGCATCTCACGGTTTGTTTCATTTGGTTTCATTTAGAAAGTCACCAGGTGTTTAAATGTGTTTTAAATGCATGACTTCCTGTCCCACTTGATCTTCTTTGTGCAAATTGATGCATCGCTGCTTCAGCAAAAGTAGAAGGCTTATACCTCAGATCCAGGGGGCTTCAACCTGCTGGAGCTGAGATGCAGTGGAAAATTCAAATACAGGGATGCATCTGGTGTATTTCGGCTGTTACACTTTTCACTGTGGGTTTTTCTCGAGATTCAGTCAGGTTTCTGTATATTTGACAGCAAAAATGACTCTATTTAGCAGAGTGGTTCTGAATTTGTCTGGCTCCAATTTCTCATCACATCTCAATGGCATCCATGGCCCAAAATAAAGAAAATTTTCGATTTATCAAATTTATTGAATAAGAAGTTCAGTTTGAGTGATATGCCACCTTGTAAGATGCATATTACTAATTTTATTTTGCTCACATAGTTTGTTATCAATTAAATAAAAACATATTTAATTCATATATTAACATATTTGCTTTGTTTATTCTTTATAACCCACAAACTTAACTTGGTGGTCTTCTTCTATGTAGACAATTATCAGTACAGGGGTCAATGCCACCTTCTTTTCCGAGGTGAGAATAGTCAGCACACTGCTAAAAGGAATCCTCTTACAAAAAAAAAAAAAAAAAATTGGGAATTTTAAATGGGCATTAACTTTTATTTTTTACTCCACGGCCAAAGCTTGCAACACACCAGTTGAGAAACACTGTTCTTGATTAGCGAATCCCCACCTGTGGGTCGTGGCCCCCTGGTGGATTGCAAGGGTACTGCAACTGGGCCTGCACATTATTTCCAAATTAGTATGATTCTAGGGGTGGGTGTAATCATGCTCAGATAAAACGTACATTGAATAATTTGTTTAATGCTAAAAGTGAGCTATGTTTAAAAGGATACTTAAAATGTTGAAAAATAACATTATAAGGGGTGGGAACTTAAAGGTGGGCCCTGAGTTGGACAAGGTTGGGAACCACTGCTCTTGACGAAAAAAAAAATCATACTGACCAACTTTTCAAACACTGTAATACCTAAATCAATCTAATCTCATCAGTGCTCAATGCTATCTACACTTATGTATGTTCCAGTTCATCATTCACCAGATAAGAGAATGTTGCCGGCTGATATTTCTGCAGAAACAGAAAGACACAGGGCTGGGCTGGAAAAAGTAAAAAATAATCTACAAGCATGATAAAGTGTCATGATCACAGCAGTTTCTTCTTTGACTGTCTCTGTGTTGAAACCTGCGGACCCCCGTACGTGACTCAATGTCAGTCTACCATGTGGAAATGCTACTTAAAGTAAATAATCCCACCTCCATCCAGCCCTCCTGTTGCTCTGTTGTTTCAGACCGGGAGAAATGATTTGTTGTTTTCTTCCAGATGAGACAGGGTGGCTTGGGATCCTGAACTCTCCAGTGCAAATAGAGAGAAATAAACATTGAAACGTGCTTGTCACAACCATCAGAATGTTGCATCAACACCCGCAAAGGCATGGCACTTCTTCCAGATCTCAATGCTTAGATATACATGCCATGTGAGTGAGCACAAGAGGCTGGGACTGTGATATTGACAGGGGACTAAGCTGAACTGATTCCCAAGTCAGTCAGTCAGTCAGTCAGTCAGTAGCAAAGGTCTAATTTATCTCTCAATTAGATCTCTGCTGTATTGCCTTGGCCCCTTTCTGATTTGTATGCCAACAGTGATGGCTCCGCTGCTGCCCCATTATGAATAGAGACACTGCCCTGTGTGGTCTCATTATTGAATAAGTAAGGGGATGGAGGAGGCAGACAAACGTTTTTAAGCCCTGACTGAGAAGACGCCATGGCCATTAGAGGCTGAGCATTACCAACGGCATGAAACAACACAAACCATTGGAGGAGGAGGAGGAGGAGAAAGAGGAGGTGGAGGAGGAGGGGTGTGGAGAAGAAATAAGAAAGGTAGAGGAGCTGTAATTATGATAATGATGCCACCTTGTTATTATTGCATGTACTGCATGTAAAGCATCCATGAGAGCAGCTCAATCAAAGGATTGGAGCCAGATACAGGTGATTTTTTCTCTTCAGGCCTTACAGATGGTTGCTTTTTATTTCATCCTATCCTACAAGTACTAGTCATTTGGCTTATTTCATTTGAACATTTTAATGTCTTTTTCTTTTCTTATAGCCCCATATTAACCCCATACAATGTGATGCTGTATCTTGCATGTGTCTGAGTGATCTCATAAAGATAATGAAAATGGGACATTTCAAAAAATATCATCCCTGGACTTTTGGATAGTGTTACAAGAAGACCAGCTCTCCTTAATGGCAGCTATGAATACATTGAATGTTACATGAAATGTCACCAGTCATTATCGTGATTAAAGCTTTTAGTAATTATCAATTTTGTTAAAGCACATCTGAGAGCTTTGTGTGGCACACTAATGGACGCCACCAGTGAAGCCAGTTGCTCTGATTTGTGTCAACGAGTCATTAAGCCGCCTTTGAGGGAAGTCAGCAATCTGATCCATCATGACAATAATGAGACGAAGATGAACTCATCAATTTCACTCTCCTCAGCCCCATGTGCGTGTGCTCGGCTTATTGAAGCCAGACACTGTCTGTTCTTCAGTTAGTTTCTACGTGTAATGTCCTCTGGCCTCTTAGTCACATCTTTACCTCCACACTCTCTTAACCCTCCCGTCTCCTCTCTCCTGTGTATTTTTTATGTCAAACTTTATCACCCTAAACCACTTTGTTTCTTAAGCCCTCCCCAGTTCTTGATTCTTTTTGCCCCTCCCTTTGCAGAACAAGCAAATGGATGCATCTCCAGCCAACGTGGCACCAAAGCTTATCTCCTCTTACAGCAGCCCACAAATCATGTCTGACCTTATTCCTGAAGCATCTTTGCTAAGGGTTCATTTAATATGCTTCAGAGACAAATGCCAAAAAAAGAGATAAAAGAAGACAGGATAAAACACAGAATGTCGATAAACATTCTGTCTTTATTGGTTTACAGAAACAATATGTCTTATATAAATGGCTTAGAACTTAATTCTGTGTGAGCATCCTCACAGACAAGCTAAGATATCACAGTGAATAAGAGAGATTTTAAGAAGTGATTTCGTCTTCTTTCTTGAATATTTATTTTTACCTCTAGGGATTTCTGGCATCCAGGAGTTATTACGCGTCTTTGACCAGTATTTTATTCTGATTGGTCCGTTATTGCATTCAAAGGTCAGCTATTTCTTCTCAGAATACCTTTGTAATGAGGGAGGAGATGTTCCTTGGGGATGAGGCTGTGACTGCAGACTCTGAAGGACTTAATCCTTCTTCTTCCACAACTGC
Source organism: Thalassoma bifasciatum (assembly GCA_008086565.1). Lineage (NCBI taxonomy): Eukaryota > Metazoa > Chordata > Actinopteri > Labriformes > Labridae > Thalassoma > Thalassoma bifasciatum. The sequence continues at coordinate 960,669 of RPOG01000057.1, forward strand.
TAAGGCTAACTTTTTGGCTGTCCACAAGAAGTCAAGATTCCAATACCAAAGAAGTTTGGATCCTGTGTAAAACTTTGCCGCTTTGTCATTGTCTGGATGATAGCATGTGATGAGAAGTGGTGTAACTCTTCCTTAGCTTGATTCTGAAAGACTTGAGTGGTATGAGTTGTTTCAGGTAAAGATGTTTCCAGTTTGAGTGGTTTGTCATCTGTTTTTAATGTTTTGATGATATTAAATTCAAAATTGGTGAGGGAGTTTTTGTAATCAAATTGAATTTTTTGCTTGTTTTTTTTTTTCTTCATTTCAACAGAATAAGCTACGTAGACATTGAAATTTGCTTTTATCAACATTTTACTCTTCTTTGTTTAATTGAAATTGGGGTTATATAAATGTTAGAATTAAAATAAAGAAGTTTTATGTTTAATATGAGCATTAAAGCTTGGTTGTCTCATTTTTGGAGGCTACCGAGCGCTAACTGCATGTCCAATGGACACATTCTTAGAGCAAGAAATGCTCTCAGTTTCGATTTCCAAGGTAAATAACTGTGTAATTGGTGTAATAATGTATGGTCGGGCACAGTTCAGCATCACCCTGTCAAAGTTCCTCACCTATTAACCACCTGCTAAGCATACAAAAAACATACATTTTCCCAGAAATAACTATAATTTCTTTGTTATTCCTCCAAAATATCTTAGTACAGAACAGCTCTTAACTCCACAGACACCACACACCACCTGCCTTCAAAGGGAACCTTAATGTGCCATTGTTCATATAGCCTTAAAGAATATTGTCTCCACCTGTGACCCCGGGGCAGCTCCTGCAGTTTCCATTTCCTCAATCAGCAGTTCATCATAAATCCAGCTCATCTTAAGCAGCACTTAATGATTCATGAACAGAGGAACTAATGGACTGCTTTACACGTTATAATCGAATGAGGCCATTGTGGAGAAACTGGCAGCTTACTGGGGAGACACTGATCAAAGAGGACTCTGGATGTGATTGCCCAATGCATCGGATGTGGGGACATGGCACAGACTGACATCAAGCTTTTGGACTGAGGTCCACATTAGCATGTCTTTGAAAGCGAGGGAGCACACTGATACACATTTACTCTCAGGAGCCAAGGTCAGAAGACTGCTGACGTCTCTTTAAAAGCAGACTCTTCAACTTGTCAAAAGCTTTTCAAAAGCAAAAAAAAAAGGAAGTTATGAAAGGGGCTGTTCGAAATATAATATTTAATAATCACAAAAACAGAAAAGACAAGACTGAAAGGAGTTCTTTTCATAATGCTTTGGTAATCTTCTTTGTCACAGTCATCTTTTGAAAGAAACATTAGAGCTTAAAAATCCAAATCTTTGAACTACTTTTACTAAAAAAAAAAAAGAAAAAAAAAAAGAATGTGGTGAATAAATGTCTGTCTTGATATAAAATGAAATAAGGTAACACAATAGGGCTGGTACAGCAAATGACCGGCTGATGAAAGCCTTACATGAGCAGTGTTCCTAATTGGGTGGTCACAGACTCTGGAAAAATCATGAGTGCTGCTTTGTTAGTGAGCTTTTATATCAGTCAGCAGTGGCCGGTTCACTTCAGATGTGCAGAGATAACGCATCACATTGATTCTTTGCCTCATTAATGTTTCAAGTGTGAACTATGGTTTGGTTAAAAACAGCAACATCTAAATTTCTCACCTGCAAACACCGCTATGGGTCACTGAATAAAACAAAACCAAGATCTTTGAGATGATCTTTGAGATAATAAGTAAGGCTGATGTTAATTACGGACAACTCAACAGATAAATAATAAAAGTTGAATTAAATAAGGCTGCACACTAACATCGAACTTTTGGTTTGAAACTCCATCTTCCTTCTAAATTATCCTGGGCAAAGGTTGTACAAGCTTACCCGACTATCTGCCTTATCTTTTTTTTCCTGAATTTTCATGTAGCAGCACAACAACATAATAACCAGAGAAAATGTGTTTCTTTGCTGCAAAAGTGTGGAAATGCTAAGGATGAGGGTGGGAAAAGACAATAGGTAAAATAAAATTTCTGAAAGCAGGGAAACAAACGTGAGATTAAAGTAAGAGTTGAGGAAGAAGTAGCAGAAATATTAGTAGCAGTATAGGCAGTACAGGTAGAAGAAATTGGATCTTTAAAAGCAATGTAGGTAAAAGCTTTTTAAATATTATGCCACTTAAAGTTATACTGCATTGCCCTGCCTTGCCTGGCCCTTGTGGAGCCAAAAGATTCAGAGCTCCCCCTATTGGCCAGCTGCAGTTTAAGTCATTAGGTTGCGGATTGAAATTAAATATAAAGTATTTTTTGTTTTTTTTTCAGCCATGAAACAAATCTTTACTTCTTCTACTACTACTACTACTACTACTTCTACTACTACTACTAGCACTACTGTATTTAACATTGTTTCATTATTTAATCCAACCAATATCAGTTTATATTAAAATTCGAACTAAATAACTATAACATCACTTTTTTGTGATGTGATATGGATTCAAACTTGAATACACTGTCATTGCTCTACTCAACATGAACCACACCATCAAACTGTGGGAGGAAACATACAAACACTCAAGACTTCCCACGCACGACACAGCAAATGTCCCATCTCATTCATCCTTCATAGAGTGTACTGACTTACAGCATTACTCACATCTGTAATAAATCCCATTCACACACACTCATACACACACATGCACATGGACATTGATACCTCTCTCTCTCTCGCCTTGCTCTCTCCCTCTCCTGCTGTCTCCTGCTCTGCTTCATCTCTTAGCTCTTCACCCACTTCTTGGGTGCCAGCACTTGTTGGAAAGGAAGAAGTGTTGACAATTGTCTTCTCCTGCCTTGTCACCAAACAACTTTGTCACACTTCACTGCCAGCTTAATTCACAGACATCCCTGTCAAGAAATGACATTTAATTTTCACACCTCTTCTCTCTGCTATTCTTCCTTTCAGGAATTTCATTTTTCTAGCACACCCCTGGTGTATTGACTGTCTGGCGGTATCGATATCTCTGACAGTATGGGAGTCTTTAGCTGAAACGAACACTCCTGCTATCTTTGTCTTTCATATAGTGTTTTATAACAGATAAAAGTCATCTTATAGTCATACTGTCACCTCAACAATGCATGGCCACAGTGCATTTATGTATAGGACAATAATTTTATCTTTTCTTTCTTACTATGTTTCATACACTATTTTCCCAACTGAGACTTTATACTCCTACGGACTCAAAACATGATCTATTATTCTTTTTGTGCAGCTATTTTAAACTGTCTCTAGGGCTGTTATTCCCATATTGATATTCCCGTTAACAGACTAGTCTAAAATTTAAAGCTAAAATGTAGCACAGCTGATTTAACCTCGCTTATTACAGGATCACAGGAGTCTCTTAATTTGGTTTTCTGTGCTTTGTCAGTGTAGGCACAACAAGTTCCTTTGCACAGAACCCCTGATACAAAGAGAAATTTGAAGTGCTTAAAGAGACAGTATTGTGGATAGCATGAAAAGAAATGTGCTATTAAAGAAACATAACATGAAAAGAAATATTTTATTAAAACTAAATTTGAGTGGAAAATAAAATCATCATGAATGCTGTTCACACTGTTAAGATCACAATCCTACATCGCAACATGGCTACTTCACACTATATCTGACTGTGTAGTCATCCTGGTGCACTTTGACTTGCATTTCCTGCATAAAAAATGCCATACACATAAGGTGTATGACTGTTATAATAATAGACCAGACTCCTCAGAGTTTAAGGGCACATTTCTGAGGCTTTTGCCTGTTTAAAGAAGCATAAGATATACGCCTCTTCACTCCTTTCTTAGCCCAGTAAATTAAAATGCTGCTCCAGTTCTTAGTTTTCATAAGATTAGAGAGACTGCATGTCCTAGTCTGCCGTTTTATCCTCCCCATTACATGTAGGATGAGAGCTTAACTTCCCAAGGGTTTCCGTTTTAGCCAGGATCAATAGCCAAGTGCTCCTTGGCCGAAACGACTTTGGTCCTCGGTGTTCAGTCTTCAGAGCAGTGGTGTCGCCCACATGAGCTTAGAAGAACTGTCGTCCACCTCATCCTCATTTGTTCTCTCTACAAGTTTCAGTCTGCTGTGGCGGTGCTTTTCATGGTTTAAGTAGGTGACTGGGGGTAGCTGATCCAAGTGGCCAACACAGGCCCTGGTTCATTATCAAGAGGCCTAGAATTTGAGATTATAGGTGATTACACTCATCCATCCCCTTTTCTGAAAAAAAAGAGAGCGAAATCTGTTTAATCCCTCTCTCTGGTGCAGCTTCGGAGGGCGCCCAGGGACGGCTGGCATCCATCACAGGCCCTAAAAAAAGCTCAGAACATACGGAACCAGGAGGAGCCCTGGCCCCCGCTCGTGGGGAAGGAGGCCAGTTGGCCAGTGAACAAGAGGTGCTGGGTCTGATCGGGCAGAGGGAGACGACGCTTGGCCGCAGATCATAGCGGTCAGTGGGGACATCATTGGCCCGCCGACTCGTGTGTGGCGCTCTCATGGAAAATGGGAGGGGCGGGAGGGGGGAGTTCAGAGTTGACCTTAGACTCTGAGTCACAGTCACAACACAGCGGTAGTCTCCCTCCTACCTCGTCCTCTCCGCCTCTGACAGCCTTGAGTGACGGCTCTCCAGTGTTGGCCACAATCTTTTCTCTCCATGTTTTCTGACAGATTTCCAATGCCAGCATCACAGGGATTCAAACTGCGGTTCACTCACATATAATCTGAAAAACATTATTTTTATTTTCCAGAGATTTTTGAAACAGATTTGTTTACACTATTTTTTTTTCTTCAATAGAGATCTGCTGCAGAAACAGACAAAACAAATCCGCCCACATCCCAGGTTTCACCTCATGGTTTCTTGTTTGATACCATGACTGTCTGTGTTTGTGTTGATACATAGAATGGGAGCCTGGTGAGCAGACTCCATTTAAAGTTAGATCTGATTGACCATATTCATCATCCGGAGTGTTCTGTTCTCATTAAACAGTACAGCTTAGGTCAAGTTCCCGCAGAGCTCCTGTCTGCAGTGTTCCTCCATGCCAACGGGGTGTTGAGCTCATCACACAGTCACCCCATGTAGCAGAGAGATACAAATTTAAAAATAACCTTCTTTTATTTAAATTGAAATCATTACTATTACTACATCTTGTTGTTTTTTTATATAAATGATTAAGATTTTGAGCATGCCAGCCAAAAGAAACATTTGAAAGAACTGGGAAGCAGACTTTGCAAGCACTTAAAATAGCTTTGAGGACTTTCTGGCAAAACTAGCATTGGTGCTAGCAATAGAGACTCTGCTTTCCATAAGGCAGGTGTTTTGTTTTTTTGGGGTTTTTTTTTGATTGTTTGTTTGTTTGGTTTGGGGTTTTTTTCTGTGTAGGTTTGTTTTGGGACAAGGAATGAAGAGTCAATCTTTCTTAAAACATTTAAGTTGTGGATTAGGATCAGGCATAAATCTAGAGATGGGACTTTTTCAAGATCGCAAAGAAAGTTCTCACAGTCCCTTTAAAGTTTAAAAGTTTATTGCTTAGGATTAAACTTTATTTTGGACACGAGACTTCAGCATGTACATTTATTAAATTATCATGTTTACATTCAGAGCATTTTTCCTCATCAACCTTTGGAAAACCTGACTATCAATAATCAGTGTGTCACCACAAAAGATGCAACATATATCAAGAGTATATATGGGTCATTCTGCCTTATATCCATGGTCATGAAAGACATTGATAATTGACTTCTGTTTGACCTTAAAAAAAAAAAAAATTAAAAGTCACCTTAACAGGATTTGCACATGTGCTTTTTGATCCACAATGTATGGAAGGTCAAGAGAGCTGCACAAATAAACCTGGCTATATCAATTTTGATAGTCCCCCCCACCCCCACCCTTCAATCTTGTTCGTCTTCCTTTCTGTTGAAAATAACGGCTGAGAGAATCCACTTGAAGTTCTGTTTGCAGAGCAGCAGGTGGTACTTTATAGATTTACTGTTTCTTTTCTACTGAAAGCAATGACTGTCAGGTTTTCTGTAGACCACATGCAGAAGCAAAGGAATACCAATGCAGCTTATTTTCATGATATTTTTGTACAATATCACGTCTTACTTCGAGACACAATGTCAACTAAGAAGAACAGAAAGTTTTTAAACTATGTAAATGATTTGACCAAAAATCATGAACTAAGATATATGTCACAAATAAAGGAATTTTAATAGCATGACTTGAAACTACATTCAGTATTTTGAAACTGAATTTTTTTGCTTTGAAACTGCATTTTAACTCACTTGAATATACAACTCTTTGTTCTGAAATTCAACATTCAGTTTCAGTTAGCACAATTTTGGTGCTTTGGTTTTTTAAATGCAATTTCAGTTTAGCGAGACACTTCTGGTCGACAATCTGGTAGTGTAGTGTTTTATTTTTGAAACCAGTTTTTTGAGTTTGTGAAGTCGGAGAGACGTGACAAAACCATGCTGAGTTATAAAATGCTGTACATAAACTGTGCTTGTTTTTCTGGGTAGAGTATTATGGGATAATGAGAGCTGCCTTTAACAGGAGCTACAACCCACACTTGTGGTGGGTGGCTGTGCTACAGACACAACATTGGACAAGAAAGTCAGACTTACAGTTTTAACAAAATTCATGTTGTATTTGAGTGACTTAATTCAGCTGCTAACCTGCAGGAGAGACAAGATTGCATCATTTAGTGAGCAAACATGCACATCCCTAGATGTGGCAGTGGCATTATTACTATAAATAGGAAAATAAAGGTTTTGCCACCCTCTCATTCAACACTAATTCCAACATGCTGGTAGACAAAATATGGCAATTGGCATGGAAAAGAAATAATATTATTAGCCTGGCAATTAATTTAAAAAATAAATAGAACTGGAAGGGTAAGCAGCAATGTCCAAGCACTAATAAGCCATCATTTTAAACTGAAATAATATCATCATATTAATTTTTGTCTTGGATTAATTTGCATCAGAGCTCTAGCTGCATGTTTGACCGACTCAATTTGTGCAGAAATCAATGTCAAAATTCTTCACGCCAAAATTAACCACACCACAAACAGCAATCACCTTCAATTTGACTGCTGTTAAAAACGAAACAGACGGATTGACGACTCTGTTTTCTATGTTTTATGACTGGTAAAATATCTATGGCATGCATATGACCCAGTTCCTTAAGTAGATGCAGTGCAGTGCCAGGACGTGCTCTGCAGAATCACTTAAAGAGAAGACAGACTTAATGATCCTCCCTGATCTGTAGACACAGATTAACATGCTGCTTGTTCTCTCTTAATTGTCTTGTTATGCTGGAATGAAGGTGGGCGATCAAGAGACAGAGGTGACCGACAAGAGTCCCTTTGTACCTCAGCATCTGAAAAACAACTTCTCTCTCCTTTCTCAGTCCTTTCCCCCCACCTGTCAGCGCGACACAGAGTCAAAGTCAGGTAAGGACTCGTACTGCGGGGTGTCACAAACACGACGCTGATGAGGGTCGGACCACACTGCTGGGAGGAGGAACAGCCCTAGCTGACCAAAGGCAGCGCTCATGATTCATTCATAACATCGTTAACAGTTTCCAGAGTGTCAACAGCTTGTCTTTGAAGTGATAATCTTAACATTGAGGCTGTCCTTGAATTTCTCCTCTCTATTAAAATGGTTAATAGGCAATGATTTCTGTAATTCAGAGAGGAGGAGTTCCCTCAGCCTTCTGTTAGTTAAACCATGTCTGAGAAATCTTTGGGGAAAAGACAGAAAATACAGGGAGCTCCAACAAAGCTGAGGGCGATTCTCTCTCAGTTTGCATTTCAGAGCATGTTGTCTCACACCACATCTAAAGAATGTGTGTTTTGACACTTATTAAAGCTAATATCCAACTGCAAGTAAAAGTGCCATAAATAGGTTTTTCTCATCAGTTGAAATTACAGCAATCCTGATTGTGTTAAGAGTTCATTTTCAATCAATCTCAATAAAAGGCAATGAACAGTTCTTTTATCTCATCTTTCCATTGATATTGTTCACACATTCAGTTCAAAGCCCCTGTGAGGAGTTTCTAGGTGGCTATAAAACAAAGTGAATCTTGGATTGAGGCCATCTCATGATACCAATAAGCCGATGAGATCAGCCTACAACAAAATGGATCCTTGCCATGAACCATCTTGGTCACAGGTACTACTGAAATTCTTTAAAAATCTGGTGGATGATTAGTAAAGCCTGCCAAAAAGCACAATGTCGACCTGTGAGAGGACAAGAAACTATTTTTGGCAACTTTTGCACACACTTGACATGCCTTTCAAGAACAAGGGTTCAGTGGTTTAAATTTTAAATTTCAAAATAACCCAATGATTGCTGAAACAGGTCTCTCAAAGCATGCATCGTTGGAATCCAACGGTTACTCTTTCAATGCTTTTCTTGGATCAATTAATTTTGGCTGTTAAAATGGCAAAGAAAATAAGTTCATTGAAAGCATGTGGGAGATAGGTTGCAGATTACACAATGTTCACAGTATATTGGAGTTGTGGTGCATCATATTTAAGTGTGCTCTCTTAAGTTTGGCTGGTTCCATTTGAATCTTTGAAGATGGGAGCACAGGTGTAACTAACTAAGACATTCATATTGAGTTCAGAATGTGATGGATCACGAGCAGAGACGTCACAAAATATAGGTGCAGTTGCTCATCTCTTTCTGATGTTGATGGGCACCTTTCAGTCATATGAGCTGAGCAGTGCCTTTAATTGGACAAACTCGTGATCCTCATATCTTCTAAACCACTGAGTTAGAAGAAAATCCACTCATTGTACACTGAGTGCCGCTAGCGAAAGTAGCTGTTCAGATCCAAGCATTTTCTTCAACCATTCTGTTCAATGCCATAAAGGTTTGGCACTTCTGCATAGGGTTCATTTTTCTAAATGAAAAATAGATGTTGCCCCTCGGTCAAGAGTCAGCAGGGCTGACCTCAACTTAGATATCGGGTCAGCAGTTCAGACATGCACTTGGAGCTCAGAATTGGATTCTGGGGTCAAATTCCATACATTGGCTTTCAGTGAGAGAGAGAGAAATATACTTTAACAACACCTTAGAAATAGGTGCCTTTGAACTACTAAATCAAATTTGTAAAACAAGAAATGACCTCCAGAGCAAGCACTGTTGAAACAACTGCCTTTCAGTCAAAATGGTAGAAGTCCAGCACAGGGAGACAACAGGTTAAGGCAGGAAGACAGAGCAGTGAAATTAATCTATTGATAAACAATGTGGCCTGGCAGTCTGGGTTGAATGCCCCATGGGATGGGCCCTCAAGTGGGCAGCCTGGGTTCTTGTTCAGCCAGTGGCACCTGTTCTACATGTCGCCCGCCCACTCTCCCCGTTTCCTGCTCTGCAACTCTCCCGTAAATAAAAAGGCTTAAGAATAACTTAAAAATATCAATATCTACCTAAGTTAAATGGAAAAAATCTAAAAAAAACTAAAAAGTCAATCATCTGCATTTTGTCGAAAGGGTTCTGGGACCATTTCCCATACATTGATTTCTACAATCTAATTGGAAGGAGACTTTCCTCACTGTACTTTGAGCTGTGATTTTGAGCTACCAACAGAAAGAACAAACCTGCACAAGCTGGTTCAATAGTAGCTCTGGGTTGTTTTGAACAAAACTGCTGAGCTTCAGTGAAATGGTTCTTGGTTTAAAACCTGTGCAGGAAAAGAAGGGGGTAGGAAGACAGGGTAGAGATGATGGATTTACTCCAATTCCATTAAATACCTTCGACTTAGAGGTAGTTAACAAGTTCTTGGATAGTAAAATGACTTTGATTCAAGGTAAACTGTGGTTAAAGTGACATGAAAACATGTAAATTAGTCTGATGACTTTGGAGTTGGTCATCTTTGTCATGATGAACAATAATATTTAATCAGCAGAGGGCAGTCTCAGACGCAGGGCCAGACTTTTTAGACCAAGGTGTATAACTGGGGCACTGGCAGTTTGCAGTAATAATGTAAGTAGTTATAAAAAGTCATGATACCAAATATTTTTAATTCCAGAACAAAAACATGTCAGTAAAGCCAAAGAGCTAAACATAATGGGAACATCCGGCTTAAAATCTGCCACATCGAGGCAATCTTTTAATACCCTCACAATTTATTTCAACTCCTCGTCCTAAACACTGATAGAATTCTCTGTGATTCATTGAATGATTAAAGGCAGCCAAGAGCAGCAATAACGATTTCCCACAGAAAGCATAATCCCGGCTCATTTCAAGCTTATGCTCTGAGAGGGCACTTTAAACACAGGCATATGGTGATGGCTTTATTTCATACTTAGTGATCCCACTGGGGGGTCTTATCAATAAAGGACTTGATCTTTTGATGTGCTAGTGTGTTTTGTTGCCTACAATGCACAAAAAAGTGAGCATTGTGTTAGAACAAGTTGCTTTGAAGTGCTGGTAGCTGAACAAATTAAGATCCTGTCAAACTTTAGCTTTTAATCATTCTGTTGTACAATACTGAAAGAATTTACCGGCTAGTTTGTGCTTGGATTAGTTTGAAAAATTGCCTCCTGTGAAACTTATTCTTCAAAATGCATCCCTAGGTAACATGATAAAAGAGGAGACAGATAGTGATCTTTTATTGTCCGTAGTTTTCTTAGAGATCTGCTCCTCACAGGACGTGGTGTGGGTTAAGTTAGCCGGAGGACGGGGCTCGATACAGAGAGGGAGATAAGCTCTGCTCTCCATAACTGGGCCATTTAGTCCCTTGTGACCCAGCTACTCTGCCTTTGGCAAGCACATCATTTTACTGTGACCCCAGCCAGCAGCCAAACAGTCGGCCTATAAGCCATCAGTAATGAAAAGCACTAATTCCAGCCCAGTGAGCAAAAACACAAGCGGAGAGAGACCCCAATTCATATTCATGTGTCGTGCTTCTTCAGTGCACCCCGTGCCGGCCCATTCATCCATTCATTCATCGCAGCCGGACCACCGCTAGCATATAGCATCCTCAATTTAGTTGACAAGCAGAGTGGCCCCTCAAGGTTTGCCTGGGCTAAAACAATTAAACGGCTCTGGCTGGCTCTGGACAAGATGATTGAGACATTCTCTTTCTTGTGCAACACAGAATTAGCATGATTCTGTGTTTCAATCATTGGATGGTTCAATGCATCTTACATACCAAACATATCATTCACAAACAGCATGTGTCTCCATAAGATTTGATGAATTACTCCGGATCTCATGCAAGCGTGACGCCTTTCTTTAATGTTTCACACCCAAGAGCAAGAGATTAAGAAAGTGCATCCACCATTCCCACTGTTAGCGATTGCACATGTTTAAAGGTATTATGCTCCCTCAGGAGACTTTGCATGTAATAAAGTGTGTTTTCTCAGCCGGGTGCTTCTGCTGAGGCTCGACATGCCAGCAGGGCTTCACAGCCCCACGTCTGGGTGATTCCAACAGCTGTTTCCCAGAGCCTGGGGAGGGAGCGTGTCAAGAAGGGAGCCTTCTGCTGTCAAAAGCTTCTCAAGGTGTTTATTAAAAAAATGTTAATGCCGTCAGCGTAGCACACACAAATCCAGACTTGGCCCTGGTGACAAAGATCTGGCAGCCCCAACAATCTGCACTTATGGGATGTTCTGGAGGAGTGTGTTGGGGTTTTTTTTTAACTCCACAGCAAGATGTGTTAGTGGACTTCACCGAGGTCCCTGAGACCACCCGGGAATACCTTTAGATGTCTCAGCATCTCAGGGAAATATTGAGTAGGCATTCTTTATTAAAAGAAGTTGAACCAAATATTCACTTGGACTCAAGCTGACACATGCTGTCTACAAACACATTTGGAGGATTTTTTTTTCTAAAAATCCAGCATATGATGTTTTAGTCATATCAAAAAATTCTATTGTTTAATTCATGTCGACCTTATGAGAGAAAAATCTGCTAATGATATCTCAGCCAGCCGGGCCCATGGACAGATGCTGATTTAGCCATGTCAAGTGGAAGGCCAAGTTAAAAGAGATTTTAGTAATTCATGAATTCTATCGACCTCTGTCTGCAACTGAGGAGTTGCATCAACATCCAGGGTCTCTTCCAAAAGCTAGCAGTTTTTACTGGAGAGAAATATAACAGTCCCATTTTATTATCGTAAGGTCAGTATTTTTATAAGAAGGGGGTAGAAGGGGAGACATCTCAATTATATTTATAACTCTACTCATCTACTCATCTAATTATGACTTTTTTTATAGCTGCATGTTAATGTCAGAGCAGTTTGTAGGATGCTACAAGCAATAATGTCCAAATCTACTTTGTGAAAACTGTCGTGTGATAATAAGTGACACTGTAGCCAAAGATCATTAAATGCATTTATATTCTATTTAACATTCCTGCCGCCTCTTGTGTTTCTCACATGAAAGTATGCTACCCTTTCCTGTGCACACAACAGTGCAAGCAGGTTTCCTTTCATGTTGTTGACTGGGTTGAACATGAACTTAAGATGAGGGGCTGTGTACTTTGAAACAGGGTGAGGTGAATGCAGAGACCAATCAAATGACCACAGACCATTAAAAATGTGAGTCTGTTTCGTTTTCACCATTAATGCTTTCAGGTAGTTCACTCCGTCCCTGCCCTGTAAATCTGATTCTCAGAAATAGTCTGCCAGCGATTTGATAATCTTCGCACACAGGACCTTGTATCTGTGGGTTGAAACAAGTTTATTTTTGAGGTATTTCAAAGTTTGGAAAACTTGCAAGAAAATTTCAGTATTAGACCTTCATCAGGCAAGCATGTTGAGGACCTGAGTCTGCAGGCAAACTGTGTCAAAAAGGTCGACCCAGTTCAGCTAACATTAACAGAGCAAGAATCCCAACCTTTGCTGCTGGCTGCATATAGGTAGGTAGGTAGGTAGGGCATTATTGAACTCCATAAGTCAAATACTCTTAATGTATCTAGTTCTAAATCATGACAAATGCTACCGCAAGACACTTCAAAAACATTACCAGGTCTAGACTTCCTAATATGATATTATGAACGGAGAAAATAGGTTTTATCTCATCATCTCTATGGATCACCATGGAGCATTCTGCACCATTCAGGCAGAAGTGGCAAACAAAAACTGCTTTTAACAGGCAGAAACCTCGAGAAGAACTAGGCTGGTTGTAGAGCATTATGGCACAGTGGCAGGAGCATGCAAATTCATGTGGTATTGTTGTATACTATACTGAAAACAAGTGTCTCATTGTATCATCAGCTCAATACTCACATCCTGAAATTCACAACCTCAAAATAATAAAAATGAAATGGACTCGTTTACCAAATGCAAAGAAAAGTACCTTGACCCATAGTATCAACTCAAATAACAGTGTGTCCCCTCCTATAAAACTGTATTACAGTGCAATGATCTATATAATACTATATTTAATTGTATCACAAGTTGAGTTTTATATCCCCACATCTAAAAAGGGGGATTGCTAGTTGTACTTTTATGCCATTGCTCTGAGTGGAAATTAATTATGTATGTTCCATACCCGTGATTATAATTGTGAATGATGCTCTTTAGACTTTGAAATACCTGTTGACAGTGATGACCAACAAGCTGCAGTCAAACCTAAAGTTTTACATATATTGTGACATTTCTAAACTCAAAAAATATGCTCAGAATTATTCTGTCTACTTGTTGACAAGATGTGTCTCCCGTATACTAAAAATAACGAGCTAAATATATATTTCCTCCCTTTTTTATATCTGTGAATTAGATTTTGGAGTGAGTCAGAGTTAAATATTATGCTGATGAACATCAGGCAAGGCCACGAGCGAAGTCAAATCATCTAAATTTAATGGCTGGGTGACAATGTTCCTGACATGATCCTGTCCCCCTAGGCCCTTGAACAGCTTACCTGAGGGCAAGAAAATCGGCTAACCATCTGCCTGCAGACTAAATTAAAGTATTTCTCCCTGACTTGTATATTATTTCAGTGGAGGAATAATGCTTTCAGTTGTAGGAGATGGGAGGATTCTTGTTGTTGAGCTGCACATGTGAGAGGGAAACCTCCATGGTGGTGAGTATAAAAGCTTAGAGATTTATTTCAACCTTTCTCCTAAAATAAGATCTTTGCCTGAAATGTACATTTAGATCACAGTGTGATGAAAGAATCCTGGTTAGCTGATCACCATCAATGAGAAGAATGTTTCAACCTCTCTAAAGGTAAGGTGCTTTCAGGTTTCTATAACATCATTGGAAGATGAAAAAAAAAAAAAAAAAAGGTTCGCCCACATAAGCTATAGAGAAGCTCTACACACAGCTGATGCACTTCAAAGCCACCTCCATCACCTGCTTTTCATTACTGTGGCATGTGTACATTCACAACATTACCACTAATGAGAACAGAGTGCAGGGCAGTGCTGTCACGAGTGCTCAGATCAGTTCAACACTACGCACTGTGGCATCTTCACAAAGGAGCAGACGTCACAGGTAACAGACAGTTCATTTACTGCTGTCTCACTATCAGCGGTTAGGGTTGAGGGCTGTATTCATCAGCCAGGCGTTAATTAATGCCTGCATGATTGAATGCGAGAGGGGACGCGCGGGAGAGATAATGCACACCTACAGGTATGACAACGGCTCCGCTCAAAGATATGATGATTAATTCAGTATCGTCTTCCGCTTCAGAAATTAAAATCAGACATGTTGTATTTTGGTGTCAGATGTTTGGCAAATAAAACATGATTTCTTTTGTAGATAATTAGACAGAGAACTGGGTTTGCATTTGTGTCATTTTGACAGCTGAAGAAACAACCTCCATGCACAGTGGACTGAGGAAAGACATATACCGTCTTTTTTCCTAGACTTTGTGCTCTATGAGAGGAAATAAAGGAAGGCTATCTAAATCAGGGTCTCTGGAACGTGCATTCGGGTTGGGGTTAAATGAGATTGCTCCCTTTGAATCATTTTGATGACCCACGGCAGCTGAGTTTGCAGGTTGCCCTGCTTGCTATGAAGCACATTTGGCGCCCAAGATTGAGCACAACTCAGAGGTTATCACACACATTCACACACAAACATGTACATCTCAGACAGTGGCTGGATGGTAGGTGACAGTTTAGTCAACTCCCCACAGGATGGAGGGACCACTTAAACCAAATGAAGTCCTTGAGGGGTGGAGGTTACTGGGAAACGAATGTGGCATTGTTATTTAAAGAATAGAGGAAGTAAGATAGGAATCTGAGCCTGGGATTGCTTTAATCTATTGCATTCACAGAGTCCCTGCAGTAAACAAATAAAGTGCCCAGTCTTAGTTTTCAGCACAATTTTACATTCGATCTACCCTTTTCTCATTTATTCACCTATCAGCATTGAAATCTCCATCTTGATCAATCCATCTTCCTTTCGTCTGTTTCATTTTCAAGCTTATACAAAATAATGCTTACTGATGCTGAAAACATTATGGAGGTGTCATTTGAAAACCAACAAGATGCCTAACTTTTGCTGTTATATCTATTTTTCAAATAAATTAATGCTCAGTGAAATCAGTGAGTGACACACACATAGATATATGAATACAAAAATTGTTATTACAGTGAAACTTGCTCCATAGTATAGAGTATCTCTGGTATCCATGTGTGTCAGTCAAGCCATACAGAATAAGAAAAAGTGATGTACTGAATATCAGTCCAGCTGTGAGCCTCAGGAGATAAATAATGAAATGAGCATCTATGGTGCAATTCAGTGTAACCAGCATTAATTAATCAAGACTAACACTGTTTGCTGCTGTGCATATATGTGGTGCCCATGATACCCTCAGGCGGTGAAAAGCCCCTCAGCATTTAAAATATCCCTAATGTCTAATCAAACACCTAAACTGGAACCAGCTGCTGTTTAAGCATCTATAAGCATGTTAAAGTTAGGGGGTACAAAGGTCACTTCATAAATTCTATTATATAGTGAAACTAACAAACACACAAAAACAAAAACTCAGCAGACCCACTCGCCCATTCATTTTTACATCAGCACTGTGTGTGTGTGTCATCAGTATTACACATCCATTAAACTTAAGTCATAAAGTGATGGATGATATTTATACAAAATTTGTAGCCATTGTACAATGAGCTGTCTCCATTCAATTCACAACTACACAATCCAGCTCACCCCGCATACACATGAACACAACCCTCCACCACCACCAATGGTTTTAGCTGTTTAGCACCACATGAGCTCCATCTGAACTCAAATTCCTTAGTGCTGACATGTGGCCTGTCCATTATTGCTCTATTAAAAGCCATGTGCCAATGGGTCTCACGCTGTTCTGTAGCAAATGTGCATCTTGTATTCTGGTAGGGAGATTAAAAACATCAAGCACAGTGTCGTCTTTTAATGTCAGACTCCCTTTGATACTTGGCACTGGAGTGTGGGCATGACAGAGATCAGATCTCACCAAGAGTGAGTGTAAGACGATGCTGCATAAAGAGGGTGATGCCCGTGACATTTGAAAGAGCTTCTTTTGACTGTGTTGGCTAATGATTATTTATGAGGACTTTTATTGAGTCTGCATCATACAGTGTATACTTTCATTTCATCATTCTACTAGTGTGTACATGCATGCAACTCTGCTTGGCCGTAGCTTTTCTTCGTTTTTAACCCTGACCTGAGTTTCATTCATAAATCTCATTTTGTAACCTCTATTCACTCCTGGGTTAAAAGCACTGACATAAGCTGGCATACCTCGACATTGTACAGTATCATACTGGAAAACAGACAAGCAGCACCTTTATTTTCTCTCTGTTTTCATCTCCCCCGGGGTTGTCCTTCAGCCTATTTTAGCCGAAGCTTGCTGTTACCTGAGGGGCAGCCTAGAGGTGGTAATGGAGGGCTGACTGAGGGCTGTCACTTCATGCTCTTTCACCCCAGGGACTCTGAGTGGGAAAGTAATGGCCGAGCCTGCCAGATGTAGCAGTCACTTTTAATCAAGTGCACAGCTGTCACTCCGTCTGTGTCGATCCTCGTCCCCTCCTGCAGCCTACAATCGGACCGTTTTCTACACCACAACAACTTTCTCCCTCTCGCTTTTCAAACAACTCCCCATGCATTGGCATCTTGGTCAAGTTAATCATAATCCTGTGAAAAGGTGAGAAACAACAACCTCAGAAAACAAGACCGGACAGGTTTGTTCCCCCTGCCATTTACTGCATGTCACACGTCGTCCTCTGATGCTTGTTGTCATTGCACAAGAGATGATCTAATGTCCTGTCTTCCTCTGACATCAGAATCTATGAATCTTATACTAAGGTCAGATTCAGCACCACTGTCAGCATTCTTAAAAAATATATATAAAGCATCATGATTGCTATAATTCATATTGCCACTCTAAGACAATGAATGACAGAATGTAATTTTTATTTTGCTGATCAGTCAAGCAGTTCTTTCAGAGAAGGAACGAAGCAAACCTGGGAATAATCAACAAATTAGTACAACAATGGCATGATTGACACATTTTTCCCTCATCTTTTGCTGTGAAGCAATGATAAATCACTGGAGAGAGAGAGAGCTAAAAGCCTGTGGATATAATTTATGTTTCATTTAAGATCTTCAACCAACCAAAACAGGGTTACTATACTAACAACAAACATGTTAAGTTAACATTATCAACAGCTAGCTATTCAGTCCCTTGAGCTTGTTTTATCTACCAAACATTTAAGAAACCAAGTTTGAACTTGGCCTGGTTTATTCAGTGCAGCTTCTTGTTTTTCAATTATCATTATTATTATTATTTTTTATGGATAAGGTTATATTATGATAGGACCTACATTTGAGTCGCTACTTTATTTGAGTCATCATATCAACACAGGAAAGTTTCCTGTGTTCATTTTCACTGATGTAGATTGAGTGCAATGGCCCTCATCACCAGTGTGCTCAGACATCTTGAGGGGACCAAAAAAATAAGGCACATTGAGCAGGTTTTGTCTCCCAAAGCGCACTTTAGCAGGAATTTTCAGGAAATTTCGGTTTATCATGTATTAATCAGCCAAAGGGCAGATTATTGTTATTTACCAACCAGGAGAGCACTTTGGTTCCCAGAAGAGCAATTTATCCTGCTCTGCTCTAACCAGAAAAATGGGCAGATTAGTGTGATTGGCTCCCAAAAAGGGCACACCAGTCCAAGTTTGGCTCCAAGGATGGCACTTAAATAAATGTTTTGCTCCCAGAGGAGCATTTTAGGGCACCTTTTGCCGACAAAGAGGAGACTTTAGCACTTTTTTTTTTTTTTTTTCAACAATAAGGCCTTAAGAGGTGCAACCCTTCTTGCCCCCTCTGTGCAGACCACTGGCCTTCATACCAGTACATTAATGGTATGAAAAATTATATGTTTTTGTGTTTTCCTAACGATGCCTCGGTTCGGCTAATAGGCCAGCTCTTTGACCCCAAAGCTGCTGAGGAGATGATCAACCAACAATTAAGATGGTTTATCCAGATTTCAACTTAGCTCGTACTTTAGATCAGACCTGCAGCTCTCAAACCGACAGACTCAAACTCTTTGGTCAGCAGACTCAAACTTCCTCATTAACATGCCGAGCAGAGAAAACAGCAATAAGACTGTTTTAATGTTTTCGTTTTGTTCTGTGTTGTTGACTGTGAATGAGCGCAACACCACCGCACAGTGATAGACAGGGAAATGTCAATATGATGAGAAAATCCCCAAAAACAGACAGAAGTCAGGGTCTGAACTGAAACAGACACCACTGAATGAGGCACGACAACTGAGATGGATTAAAATCAGACTAAACATTATTTTTTTTGGCGGGATTCTGCTCATTATAACTTCGGTTGTTGTCAAATACTTTAAAAAAGAAAACAAAAAAGTTTCCCTGTTTTGGTGCCCTGTTTTAGTTTTAAAACAAGCATTGATATTGTTGTGAACTGTATCATTTTGAAGACAAAAACTCTGTTCTCATAAATTGCCATGAAAGTTTTGTATCAGATAGTTTTGACTGTGAAGTAAACACCAAATGTAATCTCAGTTATAAATCATGTATCTGTGCTTCTTTGCGTCTCTCAGTTCACTGGCAGATTCATGCTTGTGTTTGTGTATCCAAAGACAGCATGCCCATTAGTATTACAAGCTCAACGCATTGGGGTGCTCAAGTAAATCCTTCCATCTTCATATTGTTTGGATGCGAGGTTTGCTTCAAGTACCGCCAAGGTTAAGTAGCAACTGTGAAGCCATATTTGTCTTGTCTTCACCTCCCTCAACAGGAAAGCATGCTGTAGTGAGAGTGGCTGAAAGTCAGGATTTGGCACCTGGCTCTCTCTTTTTTTTTCTCCCTTCCTCAGATCTGTTGCAAGGCTCTGGTTTTATTGTTCATTTGCTGAGGCCACAGGGGCTGACTATTACTGGGTCATAACTCGGCAGGATGATGAGGGATGAATTCTAATGCGGATCCATCACCAATAGGGATAGGAGGGAGGTGGCAGGAACGAGAGCTGGAGGACTCATGGGGGAGATGGGGATAAAGTATGTCATGAGCACGCAGACTAGCATACACTTGTATGCAGAGAGAGAAACAGACACGTAAATATGCACTCCATGTGTATGCAGGTGCATGCACTGTCCTCTCTGCTTGAAATATAAGCCATGTTTATGCATAATACCCACTCAGATGTGTATTATGGTCTCATTTTCTAAACTTTGGCTTTATAGCTTTTTTCCCTCTCCACATTGTTTGGCTTCTGACTTCTTTTTTTCAACTTCAGTCTGGCTATAAAACAAGGACGATGCAAGCTACAACAGAGAGGATATGGAGGTCACTTTTCCTTCCTGTGCAAAGCTGCTGTTTTCTATTTGTTTGCAAGGATCATGGCTGGCAGCAAGAAGAGAAGAGGGAGAGTAGTTGCAGAATAATGTGCTCCACCATCCAGACACACGGTTGGCTCCGTGTGGTAAACCTCACTGACAGATGCTTAGAGTAAGAGTAAAAGGAAAGGTGTTAGGCAATGACATGTGAAATAGAGGGCAGCCTGTCGAGCCCCCCCTGCATTGCAGATGTACTCCACTGCACCATAGTGGACGAACAACACTGAACAAGGCGGTGGGAAGACACACTATTTGAGAGAAATTGTAGGAGAGGATGTTTTTTTTTTGTTTTAACCCTAATCTTTAAAGTAGATTCATGTGAAGTAGAAAATGTAAAAAGAAAAAAATAGAAATGTAAAATGATGCTGGTGTCAAATAAACCAGACAAAAAGTGGCTGTGAGGCATATCTCACGGTGAATGTACGTTCTCTGTGAAGTTATGGCAACTAAATGATGATTATTTTATTGCTGTCATAATTTAGGTTGCTGCGACAGTAAATTACTGTTATACCCAGCCTAGTATAGGAGCGGAATAATTTCATGTTGTAGATTTTAAGTTCAGCTCAGATTAAACTTTAATGATCCCTGTGGGGAAACTGGGGTTGTTGCAGCTGAGGAGAATATGATATAGCTAATAATAAAAGTACAACAGAGAGCACTGGGGATAATTCAACAAGTCGCCACCAGCTGAATATGCAGAATAAAACTCAGTAAAGGAATAAAAATTCATAGATTGTCTGCAGAGACAGGTTTAAAATTTGAAGGGGGTGTTTAACAGTGTATTGCTCTAAGGGAAAAAGTCATGCACAGAGGTACAGTATGTCCAGAGAAACAAATATGTATATGCAAATACACTTTGAGTTGCTGTCATCACACGCAAGATAGAGTTTGCAAAAAGAGAGATAAGAGATCTTATTTTCCCATACATAAAGTTTGCACCCAAAGCTCTCAGCCATCTGATTCTTTCTGTTCCTGTCTTATCGGAGCATCTTGATATGTAAAGCACATAGCAGAAAATTTCTATCGTCTGCACAGCTCCGGCACAGTGCAAGACATCACGGGTGACTCTGGGAGAATGCACGATGAGTCGGGGTCTGTCGTCGGGATTTGCAACCCAAGTATCAACCCTTGCCATCTCGCAACACACTGTTGCTGAATCCCACTCAATCCCCTTCATGGTGGAACAAAGATTTTGCACTGCAGCTCACATTAAGTCAGGAGGGGAAAAAAAAAACCAACAAAAAAAAAAAAAAAAGACATGGCTCCTCCAGTGCCTTCTGTCTCTCCTGCAGGAAGCAGACCAATGGCTCTATTAAAGCAGCAGCACCATACCCTGGGTAAAATAGCTGTCAGATTTGTCACTTTCAAATGACATACCTATTAGAAGCTAATAAAAGCCTTGAGCTAAGACAAGCCAGCCGGCACATATCAAGGATGAGATGTCGAGGTGAAAGAGAGAAGGATATTTCTTTGCTTTTGCGAAAGCTTTGTTTTCCTGTTCAGCCCTGTCAAGTTAGACAATGCAGTTCCCCGAGAGTCTAATCGATGCTGCAAATGTCAAAGCCTGGCAATGGTTGCATGGGGCCCAACATGACTCGCAGTGTGCCGCCGTTATCTACTGGACAAAGACTTCGACAGCTGATGCCCAGCCCTGGGGTGCGAGCCAACATCTACAAAAGCTTATGGAGACTTCTCATCCGCTCAATGCCAATGATCCACCCTGAGCCGAAATGAGCTGTTCATCAGGAAAGTCTCTGTTCTAGCTTGCTTCATGTGTAAACCACATGTATGATAAGAAGGTTTGTTGAAGAGTGACGGGTGTGTTAGCATGTCATTTAGTCAGAAAGATTTACAGTTTTAGAGCTTGTAATTACTGCTCAGACACGATTGTTTTCATTTCAGGGATAATTATGTTTGCTCTTTGAAACCTTCATCATATTGATTTGTTTACATGTGCTGCAATGCACAAACACGCACACACACACACACACTCACACAAAATCATTGTAATTCAGGCAGCATCCACAATGGAGATTGCTGCATCGTGTCATTAAGACACCCCACCCCCCACCCCCAAGGGTACCGTTATTGCACAGATGCACAGTAAAATACCCAGCCATACACCATCCCCACACAGACACACACAACTCACACACACACCAAACTAGGCTACCTTAATTGGCCTTCCCCTCACAGGAGAGTTGTATTTTTTAAACGCAATGTGTATTGAAGACCAAAATTGAACTCCCAAGTCTTCACTGTTGTGACGTAGTTCAGATATATCATGGTAGATTTTATCACTCCAATAAAAAGCTGATTGGTCACAGAACACTTTTGTTCCCAAAGCAAATAAAATATCTGCAGTCTTGAAATTATAATGGTACTATATAAATCTAATCAATCAATACATTGATTCGCAATTACGCAGTGACAGTACACCAGGCAGTAAAATGTGTAATATGCTACAGAATGAGGAAATGACTGAACTGGCTGTGGATGTATTGAACAATCCACACTCTACAGCGGACTTTTTTTTTTCCCCAGGTTTTTATTGCCCTGCATGATGGTGGCACAAGTTTTAAGCATTTCTGACAGCCATTCATGGCTCTACCATTGTTTTATTTTAATAACTAACATTACTGTTGGCCTGAGTGGAAGGCAGGTTTGAAAATACAATGACTTCTTTTGAACAGTGAGTGACAGGTATTGTGCTGTGTGTGACCATGTGCTACCCACTGTGGAGTTTCTTTAACAACAACAGGAGTCCCCGGGGACGAACTCCATCCATGTGCTTTTGCCAGTCAGTAAATACAGCTTGGTGTGTTCGAAGACAAAAGTAAACTATTAGTTCTTTCATTTTCATCAGCTATGTATAGTGTGACTACACAGGAGCGCGATACAGTGTACTCTGCAAAAAAATTCCAAGAGAAAATCTCCAGAAACGTTTCTTTGTGATTGGTATGTAGCTCTCTGTTACAAAGTGCACTAAGATTTAGACATGGCAGGGTTAAGTGTTGTTCTTTATTACCGCTGCTGCAATGGAAGTGATGATTATTTCAACCAATCAACAGACTGCCTTCTGGGGGTCAGATAAGTATATTGGCACCCCAACAGAAGGGTACTAAAAAGTGCAACATTTGGGGTTGGTTATTTGGGGACCTGGCCTGGTTTTAGTCAAAAGAAATGCCACAAAACGTGTGCCATACCAAGATGAACCAAACTGAACCATTTGGTGGAAACAATGTTAATATTAGCCTCTAAAATCTCTTAACTGTCGACTTCAGACCTGGCTCCCCTCGTTATAATGGTTTGTATGTTATTTTAAAAGTGAACTGATTGTTTTAATGTTTTGTGCATGACTTCCTGGCCTGCTTGATATCCTCTGCACATCCACAAAAATAACCAGTCCTCTGTACAGGCTCTGGAAGCCTCTTTTGCATTGGCTCTGTGTCAGACCCAGCAGGTCAGAGTGAAGCCAGTAAAATTCTCTACTCTGTCACAGCATCAGTGCTAATTGGTTTCAACTCAAGTTAGAGTGGACACTGACCAAATATGAATCTGAAGGAAATTAGTCAACCACCCTTAAGAGGACTCTCTGAATGATGGTTGCATTTTTGCTCAGTACCAGTTGACTTGTCAATCTCAACATCCATTTTGCCTTGAACAAGATCCCAATATGCTTCATCTTTTGGGGCAGTCTCATTCTCCACCCAGAGAGAACAATCAATGAATTTTGGGCAGAAAACCATGGCCACCGACTTTGAGATGCTGACTTTTAGTCTTGTTATTTAGAAAGTTGGATGAGTTGGCCTCAAAGGCACGGGACAACTCCTAACAGTCACCAAGACATATCTGACCCATGACCATCAGCAAAAATAATAGTCAAGTGTTTTGGTTGAGTATGACTCTGAGATAACACAACTTTGAGGTTTAAATAGACTCAACACATCATTAAAAATTAAAGCAATCAGAGTTGCCAAAGACTCATATCCTGATTGTGTTCTATAAGTCAGAGGTCCATACTGTTACTGTGCATTACATTTAAAATCTCCTCCCAAGTGTCACCCAGAACCCATGCTTCAGGATTACCAAACACAGCAAACAACATCCATTTTCTTCTATCTATCCCAGACCCTCACTGCCAAGGAGAGAAACAACGAGCCTACTGTTATCCATCTCTTCCTGTACTGCAGGGGCACCAGGTGATAAATTCAACTCTTACCAAAGCCCACTGGCAAGACACCAAGCACATGTTGTCCCAGAACAAATGCCTTTTAAAGTGTATATTGTTCTGATTTTAGTGCTGTGCTCAGTTTCTGATACCTGCTTCAATCACTGGAGAGTTGCATTATCATCTGTCATTGCTTCCTCTAGACTCCAGGCTGGCTGATTACCCCATCACCATGTAAGACTTTGCACACAAACTGAAACTCATCCATGATTTATCAAAGACCTTAAAGATCTCAGTTGCCTCTTTGAGAAATGGTTGCATTTTTTTGACCAAGAAAGGTCTACTACATAAATTCTTATAACACAATACAGTGAGCTGATAGTATATTTTGATCTTGTAGGCTGGGTATTGAATTAAGATGTAAGTTCTCTATTTGGAAACTTCAAATCTGTGGGCAGGTCGAGGAATAACTGTTAAATGTGTGTATCTGATTGGAATTTAAAATCTTACTGGTACAAATTGGAAAAACAGTACCACTTGGAAAATATCAGCTGCCTTGCTAATGAGGAATAAATGATTTTTGGTGAAGGATACTGTGAAATTACTGTAACAGCCTCCAGGGCAGATCTAGTTCTTAACTTGCCTGTTGCTGTAAAAACTACCATAGCAGCTCACATTATAAACTCAACATCCGATTTGTGCAGTGTAGCTTGATTGCTGTTTGGGTCATTTGCTATTAGCAACCACTGGTTGCTAACCATATTCTTCTTGCACAGTAATAGTTCTATATAATTCAGGAGGGGCTTTCATACATTTACCATGTAGATATTAGGCCATATTGGATATTACACAGGCTTTGAGCCCTTTGGTCATGTGATCTGACTTGCATCTCTGATTGGACAAGAAGTGATCCTAATTTCCTCTCAATACTAAGTTGGGGGGGGGGGGGATCACCCCTTGTACAGAGGTGTGTCAATAGGAGCCAGTTTCAGGCCCAAGCTGTTTTTGAACCAGGCTATAACAAAAGTTTTCATGGCCAGTTTTTTGGCTTGGTGTGTACATGGTTGCCATCTTTTTATGCATCCATCCTCAGGCAGATGCTCAAAGAACAGCAATTTTTAGCACCTCCGCATAAGCTAAGTTACCTAAGTTAGCTTTCATGCTATTGCATAAAAATTGACTTGCTAGCTGCCAAAATAATTTGCTGTCCTAAAATTGAAAACATGAATTAATTTCCCCAGGATCCTGAGAAGATGTGACTGGTTAATTATAAGCATGCATCCTAACAATCACTTGAAATAAGATGCTAAATGAAAATGGTGCAGTGAGCTGACCTTTGGCCTAGTTGCTTATTTGCTTGATCTTCTTTGATAACAATGAAGTGTAGTTCGGCTGAATCTGGTCAACATCAATACTTCAAATTTGATCCATGCAGTCTAGCCAACATAGCTAGCTGAAATATAAAAATACTGTATTGTAAGAATACTGAGAACTGCTGCATATAAACTGCTGGCTTCCTGTGTCAGATGTACTATAACCACTAAAGCTATGAAGCCTTTTGGTCTGGCGAACGTCAATCTATGCTGTCAAGCTAGGTGGGGGTGAAGGAGTAAAGCCAATAACTAAATGATGCTATATCATGTGCTCACTCTGGCCCACTTCTCAACATTTCAAATAAGGACCCAAAGCAGCGGCCATGGCTTTTTGTGCTCAACCATCCATGAGCTTTTACACTGAAGTGTGTCCAGTAGTGGAAGCAGTAAATCCGCCCAGCATCTGCCTTACATCTTGGCGAACAGACCATCGTCTCCCTTGTCCACTCTGAATCAACCTCTCAAGGGACCTCTGGCCACCTGTGACAACCCCCTTCACAGAGAGAGGAAGGCACGCACTGAGACACACATTCTTACTGCCCCACCCTTCAAGCATATGAATAATGCATCACCAGACAGTCGGCAGTAATGAGTCAATTGCTCAGAGAGCCTGGAGAGACACCCGTTCGCTGTGATGGTTATACCAAGCCGTCCCCTCGCTCAGGTTGTACTCGGCACCAGATGTCCAAGGTGCAGGGTGATGAATTATGGGTCATCCCTCTCCCACCTCTTCTGCAGTGTCACCACATTAGGAGGCGAGCGCATGTGGTTTAGCCCACGTGGTTATGCATGCATGTGTGTGTGACTGTCTTTGCTCAAGGATGGAGAGACGTTTATGTGCACTTTCTATGGAAAGGTTGTGATCATTTAACTTTGATGCTTTCTCTCTGCTGAGGGTTGGTGAAAGTTCCCTCTGCAACCGAAGCTGCTGTTCTGCAAGTGTTTGTACAGCGGGGCATCTGAGGAGAGAGTCTGAAACATAATCTGCATGTGAGCATGCGAGGGAGAGGAAAACATGTATGAAACATGCTTATAATGCACATTTAAATGATTGTTTACGCATGCATGTGCGAACAAACGCTGTACTGTGAATATTTGAGTAACTTTGTGTTGTGCATTGGTGCAGTGCAGATTCCTCTCATTTTTGATTTATCTACAATAGGACGCTCCGTGAGTCCCTTTTTCCATTCTGTATCTGATTCCACTTCTAGGACATCACTTTAGTCTCGGTCTGAGTAGTAAACATCCTTAATTTTGATGCAAAATACTGGTCGTTTAAAATATCCCAGCTTTGACTATCATTAAACTGTGCTAGTACCACTGGGTTCATGTTTCAGTATTGTACTTTATTTGAACATTTGTGTCTTGAAGATGGACTGCCCTTTTGTGCATCATCAGAGGGTGATATCAATACTGGTACAGTATTATAAACACTCTCACTGTGCATAAAATATGGATTTTTAGGTCATACTCATGCTTGAAAACACATCTGTGAGACTGTTAAGATTTTCCTGACACACTTACTTTAACCCCAGTTTGAAAATCAGAATCTATGATCTCATGATGAGGATGCCAAAAGCGCGCAGTGCAGTGCAGCACAGCGTAAAGTTGGGGATTTAGAGTGTGACCAAAGCTTTTCAAGGCAGTTCTATTGAAGTCACAAGCTCTTGTGACAATTACAGCCAATTCCCTTCCCAAGTCCACTCAGCCACTTTAACAGTCTCTCTGAGCAGAGAGAACTTCTTCCAATGTCAGAGTGAAACACTGTGTAAAGAGCGAGATTTCATTAATAATCCTTTCAAAGTGAAATGTCTGCCTTTGCAGTTTTAGTGTGATCCCACTGACAGTCGGGGCAGGCTGTGAGGCCAAGATGTAATTGGGGTGCTTGAGCCAGCATATAATGCTGCAAGAAAACTGTTTAACATGCTTAAACTTAGTCAAGTACTGTTAGCATTCTGCAGAGAAATTTCATAACCGTATAATACATGGTTCATTGGCCAGCTGCAGAGGATTTCTATCCTATTTAGTTTTTTCTCGCTTCGTGCTTTTGTGGGTTTTGATCAGAATTTTTGGAGCTGCACAACAAGCAGGTAGCTGAAGATGAGCTGGAATAGAAAATGGGAAAAGCTGGTGTACAAAAAGAGTCCAGCAAATACAGCTCTTTGATCTCTTGTATTATAGATGTTTTCTGACTTGTTATACTTTTGTCTACAATATTTGAAAAGTATGAGAAATCCATACTCCTTCAAATGTGAATAGGTGGAGAGAATTAATACAGCTTAAATACGAAGAAAAAACAGTGTCTGATGAAGTTAACTGTAATTGCACTATAATTTAACAATTAGTGGAGAATCTGGCCTGTGAATAAGCTCTGCACCCAACGGTCTGGCTCCCCCTCACAGATCTTCATTAGCTTTACATAGGTGCCAGGAAGATGTGCATATTGATTACCAGCAGCACCATCTTTCCCAATCCAAACACAGACTTTCTCTGATTCATGATTCAGGGCAGCCACTCACATTCAAATGAGCCCTGGCAAATTGTTAATATTTCATGACAGAAAACACAACCAAAAGCATAATTTCTATCCAGAGTAAAAGAAGCACTGGGCTTGGGTTGCTGCAGTAAAAAAAACATTGCTTACCATGATCTCTGCCTGTTTTGTCTACAAAGCCAAAGTGGTTCAAATTAATCCAAAAAAAGTCAAGTTTTCTCTATCCCACATTATGATTCACAATTTAAAGAGATAGATCTTACTCAATAGACGTTCACTACCCATGATTTCATTATGCATGCAACAGTCTGTCAGACTTACACAATCAACATGGCCCTTATCTGTCTATTTACTTTGATTTTTGTAAATGGAGTTCTCAATGCTCCACCAGCCTTCACTCAGGGCTGAATCAATGCTAGTTAACGTCATGTGATTCATAGCTCTGCAGCACAACTTTATCACAGAGGTACTTAATTACTTGGAGCTTTCCATTTGTACTCAAAGGACGAGACCAGCGCAGAAGATTTGTCAGGCGCCTCGCAGACAGTCAGTGAAAAGTATGGCTAATTCATTATCACTTCTATTCACTGCTGCTCCAGATAAAGAGCTATCTCCAAATGAGAGTTTTCATGAGATTCTTGCAAACATGAATCAGAGTTGTAATCAGATATTGAGGATGGTGATATTGGGAAATATGTAGTGGGAAGAAATTATATAGAATACTTTGTAATTCTCACCACTTGTCTCTGCATGTGGTTTTTATATCCCAAGCAATAATGTCTCAGTGAAATTTCTACCTGACTGTAACCTTGTTATTTGTTTATATCTGATTCGGCTCAAATTTTATGGGTTTATAGTCTGTATATGTCTGGCTGTGGATACTGAGAGAGTCCAGCCAAGAAACTCTTGAGATAAAAAACAATATATAAGTTTTTAATACTGTTTTCTTTGGGTATCTTGTGGAAATAAATATATATAAAATACACAAACAAAACTATAAATCAAATCTCTCCTCTGTCTTAGAGCTGTTAAGATTCATTTATTCTCCATTCAAGAATGTGTACATATAGCACTTAAAGTGTATTAGTTTTAAGCATCCAGCTTGATCTCTGCATCATATTAACCCTGGCTAAAGCGAGTCTAAGCCGCCAGCAGAGGGATTCAACCCTACTGATGTCACACTTTTCAATAATGCATCCACTAAGATTTCAACCAGCAGACAGACAACTCCATGCATGAGAAAACAAAAAAAACAACAGAAACATGTTGATCATTTGATTTCTGCAACTTCCAACACAAATCATTTTAATACTGTACTTTGTAAGGAATAGACATATTCATCACAAATTAAATCTGCTTTCTGCTTCTTTTTCTCTGAAGAAACCATAAAACTTAAATTAATAGTCAGGAATTTTTATTTGATTTTCATTTGTCTATAAACTCACCCTGCTTTTATTTGGGACTGACATCAATAGTAGTAGGACTTTTAATTACGATCGAGCAAAACTTCCATTGTTATCCCAGTCTCTGTTGTGATTCTTTAAAGCCAGCATGAGAAGTTGCCCTTGTGTCCTCCTTGTCCCTTTTACTACTCACTTGGATCTGAATGTCTTCAGGCTTCTTTCTTATCAACTTGTTAAAGACCCCAATGCTGACAGATGATGTGCTCTTCACTGATGTGTGGATTTACTGGCACTCGTGCTCTGGTTGGTTTTGAACCCTTCTGCTCCCAAACTGCAAGGATAGGTCTTTAAGGTCTTTTGTTTTTTTCAGGAAAAAAGTTAAATCATGACTTTGTTTCCTCTCATATACTTTTTTCCCCTATCTGCTTTTGATGTGCAGCCTGACAGCATTCAGATCAGATCTTACTTTTAACACTAATTTTCTTCGTTCAAGACAGCTTTTTACCAGATACCACACGATATTATAATGTATTTATCAACAGTTACATCGTGCTGTTGTTTGAAACCAAAGCAAACTTTGCAAGTATGTACTGAAGTTTTGGAGCCAGTTAAATGTAAAGCTACTCATAATCCTGCGCTCTCAGACATTCCCATAACATGTAATGTTATTTTATATAGCTGACCACTGGAGGGACATAACCAGGATTCACAAACATTTTTCCATACTGTCACAAGTGAAAGGATTTTTCAAAACACAGGCACTAACTTTTAAAGAAAACTTCATGAACACAAGGAAAAAGTTCCATTGTTGTAAAATACTTTTAGTACCTTAAAAACTGTGTTTGCCCACAGAATTGACTTGGAATATAGAAGAAGTGCAGTGCCAATGTTTATTGAGAAAGTATTTATATTCACTGTTGTTGTTTTTAATGATTTCATTTAGGTTTTTGGACACAAACAGAAGTTTAAGGCGCAGAGAAACATGAGTAATAAGACGAGGTTATCCTCGGTTTTGTTATTTTAGTGAGATCTGCTGTAAAATATAAAACTTATATTATCCCGTCATCTCTGCTTTTTGGGACTTTTGTCTCTTATGTGAATATTATCTTTGTTCTCATTGTGACAAGTGCTGAGCTGGGATGAAACAGGCATAAAACTGTGATAAAACTTTGGATTTATATTCCATGCCTCATTCAACTTTCCAGATGAGTTTATATCTGTCTTTCCACAGTTCCTTTATTCAATGCTGGTATTTCTTCACTAAAATTTTCAGCTGTATTTTTTGCTTACTTTAATGGCTGTCATGGGAGCCAGGAGAGGGGTGCATTAGTATTGTATTTATTTAAGGAATCTGCAAAGTAATACGAAAGTAGGTCAGGAAATCTGGTTAAATAAGCTCATTAAATTGTTACCAAAGCAAAAATAAAGTGTTATTCTGTTACGGTCAATGAAGTTCAATCCATATATCTTTTGCTTCAATTTAAAAAGAAAAATGCTGATCTTTTTGTAGATGAGAAATTTGGGGCAGAGTAAAGTCACTGAATTAAAAAGGCTTTAAGTGTTTAACTTTTTTAATGTATTTGTTCCTAGTTTTGTCTATACATTTCTTTTGCTTAATTTTAAGGGCAGTGCATGTACAGCCACAATTTAATAGATTTTAATGCTCGTTTACCTGAATGTCTACCAGATAGAATCGTTTTAGCCAGTAACCAGGAAAATTATTCCTTTTGAAATATTTTGTAACTTTGTATCTCCATCCTCTTTCCCCTTTTTTCCCATGACACCTGCACTGAGCCTTAAGAAACTTTGAGGCCACCGTACACTGATACTGTCATGTTCTCTGCATCACAAGACTATGACAGATACTCAAACTGGTTCACAGTGTGACTCTTTGGAAGGGATTAAAAATTAAATTGAAATGTTTTGTATTAAATGTGCACATGAATACAAAGACAGAGAAGTATAAAGGGATGATTGCATCATAATGCCGCCGGGATCTCGGCAATGCAACAAAAAAGGCAATTTAAATGAGGAACTCATGAATGTTAAAGTGTAAAAATATCCTTCAGTCGGTAAATGTTTAATTCAAGTTCCTCAAGTGCTTTTTTTCTTTACTATGTAGTCATTGGATGATTCTGGGTCAATACTTGCCTCAAGCAGTAGAATTTTTGTCATATCTAAAGACATGAAAAAAAAATCTATAACCAAAAAAAAGAGGAGCTTAGTGCCCCAAGAGCCAGCAAATTTCTCTTTGATATGCTTACCTGCTGTGAGATCCAGCTGAAGCACTCCTGATCAAATATATAGTAAGTGCACTCTCTAATTTCAATTCTATTGTCAATAAATCAGCTCATTTCAATCACCACTGATTCATCCTCACTTCCATGATTAGCGGTTCTTGCCTGATAAGCAGTCAGTGCTGCAGTGTTTGTGTTGGCTTCAAAGAAGGCACTTCACTACAGCACCGCCAGATCTTTGATGTGACACAGCTTCTCGCCTGAGACTGGCAAAGCAACCAAAAATTCAAAACAGGAGCATTTTAGCCATTGGCAGAGACATATGATGTTGACAATATCTAGATCAAAACCGATCATGTTTGATTCTTTAGAATGATTTGACGGCTCAGTAACGTCTGTTTCTCATCAGAGCCATGAGTACTTAATGCTCTTAGAGTCAAACAGTATTTACTCTAGGTCTGTTGTCATTCATACGTTATCCAGTAAGTACACTTTTCATCAAGCGTGTTCATTCTTTCACTTGTGTGCTTTTTAGTCCCTTTTAACATAAAGTGATTTAGCTGTAGTGATAGAAACCAATTACATTATTTGAAAAGAACCAAGTATAAAGTTTAAGTATAAATACAAGAATCTATAATCTTGAAACAAACTACTTCAAAGTGTCACAGTCATGCCTCAAAAGCAAAGCATACAGGGGTTCACACTGATGTCTTCGGGTGGCTACATCACAAAAGGTGGCAGAATGCTATCAAAGAGTGTAAAAATCACCACAGACTTGTGATATAACAGTTTAGAACTGTCTCTACTTCCCAAAGTAACAGTTTTAGACTGTGTAGCAAAATGTTTTGAAATGAAAATCTGCAAGTCGGGATCAGAGAGTGCATTTCAATGTTTTCATTTTATTCCAAAACAAGACACTGGCTTACCAATTTAATGTTTTTGAAAGCTATACATTTGACGCAAAAAAATCTAATTATTTCATTATATTCATTTTTGTAGCATTTTGGAATACATAACCAGTTATCAGTAAATCCTGTAAATGTAAATACCTTTATGCATAGTATACACTCTTGCTCAACGTATTGCACTTCTGGCGAGATACCAAACCCCATTTTGTTACTTTACGCTAAATCTCATCTCAATTCCAAAGCCCAAGTTGTCAGTTTACCATAGCTTCCATGCAGATTCAGAAACTGTCGGGTTGATATAGACTGAGGCATTTGCCTGAAAGATTTTACGTTCAAGACTCTGCTAATTGTTAACTTTTCACTGTGAAGCACTTCATTATCCAGTCAGATCTGTGAAGTTAAAGGTTTGAGTGTTTAAAGACTAGCTCTTTTGTTGAGCCTAAAAGCAGTCGTTGATTATTTCCCTTGAAACTACTTTAAAAAACGAAAAACAAACCCTAAACCATCCACTTGAGTTTGTAATGTTTTATTTATTTATTTTTTCAGAACCTTGGCTCTTACCATTTTTAAATTGTATGCTTGGCAGTGAATGAAGATTGCACTGAGGTACAAATTCTATGTTTGTTGAATAGGAGTCTCTATTAAACACTGTTGTTACTTGGGCCACTGATGTCCTTGTGACAGAACACCAAGCCACTTGTTAGTTACCTTGGGACACAACCTGGCGCTGCTCTCAACAGGAAATGGTTTTGCCACCTTAATCTTCTTTTATTTTAGTTTTCAATTTCATATTTCTAGTAAGAAAGCATCTGTCTGGCTTTCATATTCAATCAGTAAACTAGCCTTCGGAAGTTATTTCAAAGCAATGCATTTCTGTGGTGCTCTCTGTGCTAAATGGTATAAAACAGTAACAACTCAGCTTTTGTTAAAGTGTTTGGTATACTTGGCACACAAGAAGCAATGTAGCTGTGTCCTTCACTGGCACCAGCACTGCATGAAACAGTTTTTAGTCAGCAAGACTCTGGGTAATTGCTGAGCAGTCAAAAACTAAAATTTACAGAAACTGAGACTGTGACTTAATTAACACAACTTCCAGCAATGATCATCTTAATACTAATTAGTCTTCTTTTTGTTGAAACCACAAAGCAAAAACAAGAAAATATCACAAATTACAAAATCGGTAATGCAATACATGAAGTTGGAAAGAAAACAAGAGGAGGAGCTTTATCACCCTGTTTGAATAATTTAGTTTCTCATTTATCCAAAACCAATTATTCTAAGCCATGGAAACAATTTGTTCAAACAATTTTTCTTTAAGCCCTGGACTTTATTTATGTATAATTACAATACAAACAATATGTCCAACTAATTACGTATTTATTTATTTGAAACCACCAGCATTCATCGCTACCTAACACTTAGATAAGAACAAGGAGAGATAATATGAAAGGAGATGACTCAACTCGATTTGAGGTTACTCTTTTTCTTTTCTGAAGTTTTATTTCCACTGATCAAATCACTTGTGCTTTGCAACTTTCTAAAACGTCTTAAGAGATTGGAGCATTGGCATAATATGAAGAGCACAGATGATACCAAAGAACCTGTCAACAGTGCATCACACACACAGATACATTTCATGCTCCAAGCTGTGTACTGAAAGCTTAACTGCTAGTTGAGCAAATTGGTTGAGCTTGTGATTAATATTTAAAGCCTCTGTCATGTTTAATCTTCTCATCCTTCAACACCAGTCTCTTTTGGTCATGACTGGTTAATCTACCTCCAGGTACCATTCAAGTCCCTTTGTGGGAGAGGCAAACCCATCAGCACAGACCATAAAAGCCTCTGGGGCTGAGATGATGCCAATACAGTGTGAATAACTGCAGTTCTTATAGTAGCCACTTGAAGGCTCCAAAAATGAAGCCGTTCCCATTAGAGCCATATTTAAAGGTAGGATCTGCAAGAATCATTATGACTGTTAATGACCACAACATCCAAACTGGGCTCCTTCTCTGTGGCTCAGTGCCAGCCCACACCCACTTCCTCTAACTGAAACTACTTAAACGCACTCACCTACCTAGTGAGCACCTGGAGCATCGCATTTCAGATACTTTAGAGCCGTACATGTGACTTCACGCAGGTATCCTGCAAATATTGTATTTTTTTTTCTGTGTTACAGCCACTATTGTAGCCACTTGGGAAAGCTTCTCCCATTTGCCATCATCATCATCATCATCATCATCATCACGCAAAGTCACTCGTGCACTGGGCTGGCTATGATTGAGTGGGGTCACCACTCCTACTGTTTGCCCAGAAATGTCCAAAAACATCATAAAGCCAGAGGAGGAGGCTGAGACAGACAAACACTAACTTACATGTATGGAGATGACTGTCAACTTTTACTGCTAAACAAACCCGTTAGACCTTTTATTTTTTAGAAAAATCCTGCATGCTCCACCTTTAAAGGTCAAAGTGAGAGCAGAATTGAACACCAGGGTCAACTATTGTTCCTTTTTTTTCTCTTTAATATCTGCAATATCATAAAAAAAGGGTCTTTTCAGTATTTTACTGTAAGAACGAGGGATTGTGGGTTAAAGTTACACTCATTTGAATGACGACAGTAATGATAATATCAATACTTGCCTGCAATTTCTGCAACTTGCTGCCATTATTTTACTTTTTTTCTAATTTAAAGAAACCTTTTTATGATTTAACTTTGGTTTTTAGGGCTAATTTATCAATGAATCTGTAAACAGAGTTAACATTTTAATTTAAATTATGCCAACATTACTGGGAGAGGCACCCTTTTTTGTACATTTTCTATTTTCATTCTGATGATGGAGCAGGAAACAGTGTGAGTAGGGGTTGGGATGAGAGAAAAGAGTCACAGTGCCAAGGGCTCATCTAAGGGGTATACAACCTAATCACCAAGCAATCCCTGCACCCCAGATTTTTGAAATCTCACCTGATGAGGAAATGTGAGAGACCGCACACATGACAAGAAATAATTATGCATGTACTAGTTTTGTTTTGACACTATGCTGTGAGCAGTGGGGTAGTAAACCTGGTACGCCAAGCAACCAAGGTCTTGGAAAATGTGTAAAATGTTTAACACAAATGTATCATCCATTATCAGGATTGTTAGGATTACTACTCATTCATTAACTTCACTACATTACTAATGGGTAAAATCTGAGACAAACCCCCCTTAAAATAGAAAATAAAAAATACAGTCCAAAAAAGAAAGACAATCAATTCTGCCTCTATCCTTTGATTTCAAAACATGGTTTAGAAACCTACAAACCTATTGTGCCTTTTGTTTCCTCCACACAGATAGGAGGATGCGTTAAATGTTCACTGAGTTAAGTCTTTGAGAGGTCCACTCTCTCTCCTGGTGGGTTCATGCTGCTTTGCTGCTGTGCTGTATATGTGTTTACCTTGCACCAAGAGCCAAACTTTCTCCCCTACACCATTGATTGTAACTGACACATTAATATTAAGTTTCTTACCAACCCAGGGATTGATTCATTAGAGGGTTGCGGGACTTTTGCATGTGCAAAATGGGTGCAAATGAGCCAAATGGGTACTGTCCTATGCTCAAAGCAAAGGATAACATGCTCCACAGGCTGAGCTGCAAAGCAATCAGTGGTTCACAGTTCTTGGTGCCACGATATATTCTCAGAGTAGTCTTCTCCCTTAATGTTTCAAAAAGTAACTTTCCACAAATGGATATCACTCAGCTATTATCAATTACCATTATTGCGGCATGACATGTCAGTTGGTGATTCCCTGGCTGTGCATTTAGTTCACTGAAATACTCCCATACTTCTAATGTCAATTGTTTCTGATTGGTTTGAGACAAAACTTTGCCGTTTTCTTCTTCTGCCACACCTCAGCAGATGTAGAGTAGCCCCAATGTCTCTTGCCATGGCGTGTCTTTGACGAGTTACCTAGTTACTCCTTTGCAGCACCATCTTTCCTCCAGTTATGGTCACTTTTGGCTCTGGAAATTCAACATTTGAGCAGCTAATTATCAATTTACTCAGTGCTTCAAAAAGGCAGTCAACAAACTGGTGGGTGAGGTTTCAACTGCCACATCCATTATTTACACCGTCTGTAAAAATGACCCCCAACAAACCGCAGGTATTGTTTCAGACCTGCACTGTACGCCTCAGCAGTCTATTCCTCATACAGTCAATTTGCTGAGCCTCTATTTGGGCAGGGAATGATCCATAACCAAACAAACAGACTCTCAGTCTGGCTAAGCCTTGTCTGTTTCTCCATTCACGGAGCCAGGCGACACAGGGGGAAGCTGTTTTGGTTTCTCATCCCTGTCACATTGTTTGTGAGCGAGGTCATATGCTGCCAACACACTGGCCTGATTGGCGTGGCAGGCTGAGTCTTTTGGGGAGGAATGAGGAGTTCCTGCACATGCACACTTGGCTCATGTACAGGGTGTGAAGCTTACCCACATTCTTTGCTTAGGCTTTCACAAGAAGAAAGGCTGTTTTGGCAGACGGCCCCTTTGACTAAGGCTTCCCCTCGGGTTCAAAAGGGAGCAGACAAAGCGCTTCTAGCACTCAAAACTTGGCTTCAGTACAAATTCCACAGAGGAACTCATAAGGCTTCTACCACCAAGTACCCTTTAGAGGACTGATAAGAAGTGTGTGAGATCTTACAGGCTGGTTTCACATTGTACCATGTGGCTTACGTTGGTGGTCACATGTACCTTCGAGGTAGAAGCTGATCTATTGCCATCCAGCAGAGAGCAGGAGCTGAAATATGATTATCAAGCTCTCAGGAGAAGATCCAGATATTTAGAGGCCAAAGGCACAGCCGTAGTGAGCCTGGTCGTGGATGAAAGGTGGGCCATCTTTTTGTGAGAACAGGTCTTTCCTTATAGCGACACATAGTAGTTCTGAGGCAACAAGCACGTCCAATACAGGAAATCATCTCAGGCCGGCAAAGCGATCACTCACATTTTCAGTCTCGAATGTAACCCGACAGTACAATGGCCTCCTACAGAGCATTACCTGCAGAAACTCATTTAGTCATAAAGACAACTACATTACCACAATTTGTCACAAGTAATTTCTCAGCTTTTATCAACTTTATGCTAAGTAGTTAATTGTTCTTCGCTATAGATGAAGTACGAGTCATCTCTTATTATACAGTGAGAAAAACAGGGGAAATTGTTAAGTTAATCTTGCTTTTAAGATTCTTCTGTTGAATAAAAATGGAACAGTTTTGATAATAGAGATATTCACAAAAGCTTCTACAACCATCTGCATCAAGAGAGATTAACTTTGGTTTGTACTCAGAGAACTAAAAGTTAGACATTAAGAAAGCAGCTCTATTTTCATGTGTTTAAATGTACTTAGTTATAAATGTGGTTAACTTACAGTTGAATGGAATTATTAAAATGCAACAAAAATAAACACAAATTCTCCCTGGTTGTTAGCTGTCTCTGCTTCACCCTTTGTCAAAGCTGATTCTCCTCATTGACAGGTCACTTTATATTATTTGTTAGGTCATTTTATCATCTAATGAGACACATCATATATTTATATGTGTGTGGTTGATCGACAGGATCCCATCTGTTATATTAGTCCATTAATGTTACTGCGAGTGACACCCATAAAATGATCGGCCAGAAAATTAATAACCACTAAGACCACATTGTAGATACACGCTCCTTTTAATTATGAACAATAATTTAGAGAAAACTATTTATTTTGGGTTGAATCAATCACACAAAAAAAGCTTTTAATTTTTAATAAAAGAGTGTCAGAGACTGATGGGTGTCCACTGACTTTGTGTACAGGCTGGAGACCTAGATAAGAAGGTTGAACGGTTTCGATGTGCCAATGATGTCTGTTCCTGATCTCATCTTAAATTTACTAGAACCATAATGAGGTGAAATGTGTGATATCGCCCCAACTCAACTCAGCACAGCATTTAGATTGAGGTTGATAACTTTTGCTCTCAGGGTAAGCCTTTGAAATTTGATAATGCGTTGTCTTTCAATAGCCTCTGTTGAACAATAAATGAATGAATGAATGAAATACGATTAAACGGGGGTAAAGACTGATTAAAAGACTGATTAACTGTAAATTAGCTACAAGAAGTCTATGTTGGAATATGGTTTTCTGTGCTGCTTATATCTTTATTCATAGACAGAAAAAAAATAAATTTCTGCACTTGAGATGGACAAAAGTACAGAAGCCCATTTCTACCAGTAGAAGAAAAATAAACAAAAAACAGACTTTATTGGGATTTTTTGCCTATATTAAGTCATTACTATGACAAAAACTCAAAATTATGACAAGATTAAGTCAAAATTTTGAGATGAAAAGTCAAAGTTGTGAGAGAATCCCATCCAAATCTGATAGCAACATTAATATATTAATACAAAATTTCAGAGACAAATTTTCATTCATAGTCATGTTTAAACTCTATTATATTAACCTCTATTAGCACTCCAAGGTAAAGCTTCTGCTTAGTAAGGTGCCAACCTTTCATAAAATTTTGACACATTATTTCATAATAATTCTTTAATATGGGTAAAAAATGAAACCTCAACAAAGCTTGCTTTTCTTTTTCTTTTTTTTTTTTTTTACTGGCGGAAATGGACTCCCACACAAATGACCTCATAAAGCATTTGAGTGTGGTTTGGTTCATGCACAAAGATAGTTTGGTAAGGACTGGGTCAGATAACCAGTTAGGAAATTTACTTTATTTAAAAAATAAGAAATAAAAAAAATAAGGTTTGAAGTCTGTCAAAGCTGATCTCGCCAATCCAAAGATGAGCTCATGCTATTGTTCTTCTCAGTAAGCAAGTCTCAGTGGTACAGTTGCAGATGTTAGATATGTTGAATAAAAGGTGCTATGCTGTCAGAATTATATTATTGTAAAAGAGGATTTAATAAGTTTTGATACCTTACCTAATCAAAGTAGCTCTGTATGCACATATAATTTAAAGTGTCATAAGTAGGGTTAATAAATGCACTCAAAATTCATGTACATGAAAATGCAATTACTCAAAGTTATAAAATACTTATAATTACCTACTTAGTGCCTCCGGTGTGAGAAACAGGATTCTAGATCTGTGCCAAGGGTCGAAGCGAGGTATGAAAAATAAATTATACCTCATATACTAAATCAACAGACACATATGGAGAGCATGAAATGTGCATGCAGGCTTATGCAGCTTGCACAGATTGTGGTCGGAGGTGCAAGCTGCAGTAATGCCATGGAATAATATACCATTAAATAGTAATGCTGAGTACTGTAATGGAAATGCTTGCGGGCTAAAGTGCCACAGTATAAAGGTTTGGGCAAACACTGAAGTAGTGTAGGAATATGTAACACCCCTAAGAAATAATAAATCAAGAAGAATATACAAAAGCCATACTCTTTCTCTACACATGCATACCCTCCTTTCCAAAGGATAATTCTTGCTCTTTTCAACTTTTGGCTT
Organism: Thalassoma bifasciatum; assembly: GCA_008086565.1. Taxonomy (NCBI): domain Eukaryota; kingdom Metazoa; phylum Chordata; class Actinopteri; order Labriformes; family Labridae; genus Thalassoma; species Thalassoma bifasciatum. The sequence goes on from RPOG01000057.1 coordinate 1,000,602, forward strand.
ATTTTCACAGTTTCACCAGCGAGATTGTTTTCATTTCACCGTGCAGCAGGGAGTGCTGCTCTCCAACACACAGCCACAGGGTCAATGCAAACTCCCAGCAGATAAACCCAAAAGCTATTAAAACAAAACCCTTTCAACACCATAAGATTCAAGGCTGATTTAACTGCAGTGAGAGTGCGGCAGGGAGGGGAGCTGCCAGAGCATCTGAACAGACAATTTACAAAAAATTTCTGCAACATCTACCTTCAACCAAGGATTCTTCTTTTCTTTAACCTGCTGCTCTGAAATGTCTTTCATATTTAATATTTTTCATGAACAGTGCACGACAAGGGCACAAATGTTATTGTTGATGTGAGTAATCCAATCAATCATGTCATCCTTGACCAATCTTAATGGCATGTATATACTTACTTTGAGGGACTTAACTGCACACTTAAAGCACAAAGTAAGTCTGTTTTATTATGATCTATGGCAGTTTGAAAACTGTCTTAAATGAGCCAATGGTATGTAATCTTATTTAGGGCAGAAATATCCTTGTTAGGATTATAGAATCTGAAACAGAGACTTTGCTCTCATTTTATGAACTGTTCAGTCAAAGAGCTTTTATTTCCTAGCTGCAGAGAAAAGCACTGAAGAATAAATATCTTTCTGCCTGTAAGGCTATTACTGTTACACAACTAAATTGAAAAGTAATCACAACTTCGATAATAGCGGCAATTGTAGTCCTGTCATAACCTGTAATCATTTGCGGGGCTGTACAGCTGTAGTTTGGCTAAATGACTTCAATGGAATCAGACTCATTTTCAGAAGACTGAGGCTCTTTTTGGCTGCCGTTAACCTTTTATAATGTCTGATTTTCTCGAAGTGAATCAAGAGCTAGCATTTTACTTACCTATATTGCTCACATTATATCATAAATGCAGATTATGAAATGGAATTGTTTACCCTGGATTTAAAGCTCCTGTGAGGAGTCTTAAAGTGGTTATGAAACAGACTGAAATGAACAATGATGCCTCTCTATTACCTACAGAGGCAAACGAAAACATTAGCAAATAGTTTGACAACATCCATAAAGTGATTTCAAAGCATAAAACCACTGTGAGGGGATGTGTTTCAAATAAGATCATTTTACATAATGGTGAAGAAAAAAGACCAAAGTGGACATGAATTTGGTCAAACGTATCGCTAATTTTCACTTAACTACACCACAGTGAATTCAACAATGCAGGCTGGCAGGATGTTGACAATGCTCACTAAGTCGAGTGTCAATACAAGTACAAATGCAATACAATTGCTGGGAAGAAAAAATGGTTTCCATTGGTCGCTTTCACTCAGTGTAAGCAAAGTTAGCAAAATGACCTTCAAACTCAGCAGTGCAACATCTCTACATCCACTGTAAGAAATGATTGGGCTGGGGGCACTGCTGAGATGGATTATGTTTATATTTTTTTAACTTCTGACAGGTTTTAAACAAGGGTCTGCTCCACAACCTAAATCTGTGAAACTTATTGTACATACAAAGCATCAACATCATTTTGTCATGTATGAGTTTAGTATCCCTGCTGATGTGGGTAAATAAATGGTAACTACACATACTGGAGCGCCAAGGGTCTCTAACAGCTTTACTAAATTGTGGAGACAACTGTAACTGTAGGTGGATATTCAGCCTGGTTAGTTAACCTGTTACTGATACTTGAATTATTATTGAAAAACTCAACCACACAATCACACTTTTTAGATAATGAACAAGCTGTATAAATTGGCATTGCACCATTATCATACCTAACCAGACATCTGGAGTTCCTCAAATTTCTACACTGAAATCAAACTGATTCAGCTGGTATATCAATATCTGATATTCGTCAAAAATCTTAAAGCACAAAGTTTTTCAATCTACACAGAAAACACTTTGAACACATCACATGGGGCAAAGAACACAAAAAAAAGAAATACATGAGAAAGGAGGAGAATTAAAAGAGAGGACACCTACCTTTCACCAAGGAGGACATGGAGAGGTGGGGAGGGCAGGGGGGCAACCAAATATAAAGGTCGAAACACCAACCAGGACGAAACTGAGCAGAAAACAAAACCACACATAAAAGATACGTATAATAAAATTTACAACTGGAAACTTAACAGCACATTTACACATGCATAAAGTTTTGTAATTTTTGTAACTACATGAAAATAAATTGATAAAATACTTTAAACTTCATTAGATATGTTTAAGTGCAGCTTAAGTGCAAATTTATTGAGACTAGCTAGTTTGTGTGCAGATAATTTATGTCAGCAGGTAGTACAAAAGTAGCTTCTCTAGATTTCCCTCTTGTCTAGTCCTGTGAGAAAAAGAAAAAAAGTATGTATGACAATAACTAGTCCTGGCGCTTCAAATTTTAGTCCTTTGAGTGAAGATTGTAAGACCAGCAAACAACATTTAATGCATGTAGGACATTTTAAGGACTTAATTTTAGATACATTAATTTAAGACTATTATTTCTTAGACTTTGCATACCCTTGCGTAGAATTAACACTGTCAACTAGTGTTCAGACAGATTACTGCAGAGGGATCCAAACACTCCAACACACTAGAAAGTAATGTTCACCACAGGGTGTGCTACTGTGACATAGCTCTAAAATTCAACATGTTAAACAGGGTCATACTGCTATCTAAGGCCTTGTTTACAGGACAACGGTTTTAGGGTGAAACGCAAAACTATTGTTGCGTTTCTACCTCCTGTTTTCACAAAAACGGCATTTCAGCCGACCTAAAACACAAACCTTTGAAAACGCTCAGAATTTTTCTGAAACGCTGTTTGCAGTGTTCAAGTGTTAAGGCAAAGCCTGCGTTTTAGGGTAAAACGCTTACGTCACTCTCAGCTTTGTGCATTCGTGAAAACACAATTTTTTTTCCCATGGCATTTTAGGTCATTTTAGGGTGAAACACTGTGAAGCATTCTTGTGTAAAGAGATTATGTGGGTGTATTAGGAGTTCACTTTTCTTCTTCAGCGTTCCTGTTAGAGATCAGGGTTAAAATGAACCTGCTTCACCAGCTCTAGTACACTTATTTTGGCATGTGATGTTGATAACTTTATCTCCATTGATCTAATTTAACAAACTTATTGAAAAACTAAAGCTTGCACCATCCAATACAGTCAGTTCAATTTGGTGGTTGTTTGAAATTAAACACTTGTCATTGTTTGGCTTTACAATCTGGTCAGAAAAACCGTATTTGATTGCAAGACTCTTAATTCAGAAAAGGAAAAGTATCTTCAAAAACTTAATTGAAAGTGACTGAGTAGGATTCCTTCTTCAGTTGTCAGTCAAGGTTGTAAGACAATGGGAAGAGTGCATGTTGTATTTTCAGAGTTGTCTAGGCTCACACTAAGTCATAAAGGAATTGTGCGCTTATTAAAACATAGTTAGCCTACATGAATGCCTCGGTCTGTATACTAACAAGATGTTCATAGGAGCATTATGAGCCATACACCTGTGTTTATTTCTGCTGCATTTATTTGTGGGCAGGAAGGTATCTAAGAAAAATATACTGCTTTATTTTTAGACCTATGCTGACACGGGGAGAAAAGCTATGTAAATTACAACCTCCTTTTGCAAATGTGTACAGCTAACAAGAAAGAACATGCCGGTTGATTTTTCCTCCAAGGCTCTACTGAGTCATGTACCATGAAGCTGCAGAAGTTTAAAAAAGTACTGCAACTACTCAGGAAGAGAGGTCGTCACAAGATATTAGTTTGTGTGCCTGAGTCCTCCACTTCTTTTAACATTTCTCTCCAAGGACTAAATCCTTTCGGCTGGGTCTAATTTATTACCGCACTAACTCAACCCAAGATGAGAGCGTCAGTGTGTTTTTTTAAATTATTTTTTTATTTTCCCTGTGTTTGAAAAGAAGGAACTGTGATGCAGCGTGGCAGAGTTCTTAATGAAACCAGCAGAGGTGACATGTTCTTCCTGGAGCTGAGAGGGAGATTTCAAGTTGGCTGGAAGCACATCGCCACATTATAACTCCATAATGTATGCTAAGCTGTGTCTTTATGAAGGCGGTATTAATGGGTGGGGTCGGTGTAACTGCCTTAAACAAGGGATTAGCCTGTCGCTGATGAGTCGGGGCTCTGTGATGGGATTATTTACATTGCTCTTGTGGCAGGGCGCAGGTGTCATTAGAAATACAAATCCCCTAATAAATTTCTGAAGTGGGGGGAGCTTGTAAAGTAAGAGGTGGATTGCAGAGAGTGCCGCCTGGAACAATGCTTGTGTCATCTGCAGTCTCACTGAATTTGCAGCGTTAATCTGGCTGTGTTATGGAGACGAGAGTTTAAAAGTTTTCATTTCGTCGACAGTGTTTCCTGATTGGCTGAAAAAGTGAATTAACAATGTCGATAAAAGTCAAGACTTCATAAACTGAAAAGCCGAGGCACCTGAGTTACAGACACACGCCGGGTAAATACAATAATCCGATCAAACAACCCTGAGTTCTTCCTCTGTTCCCATAATTCCCTGCTTTTAGCCAGGCGCTGGCTTAGCATCACCTCCCTTGGTAAATGCATATATTAACATTCCCCTAATCCTCAGATGTTGTGAGGTGATGATAACATGTGGACACTTTACAGAAAGCACTCAGCCTTTTCTCAAGATCAAGCATCATTGCCTGGACTAATTATTTCCTGTCTATTCATTAATTAGGTATAATTGAGCGACCTTTACAAGATAAGCATTCTCACTGGTTGTATTATCAGCTCATATTATTACAATCAACTCACCTGCTGCTCTACAGCTTACCACTCTTTGAAATATAGTCACGGTTTCTGAATTCAAAGTGAGTGACTCACTCAGAAACATGTCATGCTAGTGCTTAATCATTAAGTCAGGAACAGTATATGGTGAGTGGGTGGTGAAGGGAGTTACACACATGACAGAGTGAGCGAAACTCTCACACAAAGCCACAGTGTCAACAGGCAGAGGTGAAGTATACCCGATTCAGTCCCACAGATTGATTTGATGTCTGCATTTCGTTCCTAGTGTCACTTTTCCAGTCTACCATTTGGTCACACGAGTGGCAGCTAACCAATAGAGGTCACTAGGGTTATTCATTATTTTTTAACCTTTATTCAACCAGGTTGGTCCCACTTAGATTAAAAACATTTTTTTTCAAGGGAGACCTGGTCATTACAGGCAACAGTTAAAAAGAAAAAAAAAAGCATTCTGGATTAGAAAAGAGCCATTTATGAGTCATTCTGGGAATCAACTGATCAAAAAGCCGAGCTGAAGAGTTTTACCCTCCCTCTTGGAGGGTGTGTTTTTATTTTTATTTATTAAATTTAAAACAAAAACTATTATCATGAACAACATCAATAATTGGAATATTTTCTGTATGTATCAAAGATGTATATGCATTAATTGATTTTCATGCCTTGTGATTGACTGTCAACCAGTTCAGGGTGTACTTTGCCCTAAGACAGCTGAGTCGGCTCCAGTCAACTGTGAATAGGATATAAGCCCATTAATAAAATCTTAGACCATGTTACCATCACCGCTCATTTCTTTCCATGCCTCCTTTACGTTAAATTGCTGTTAACGAATACATCTACCAGAGGGGGCAGCCAAGAGCCAAAAGTTTATGACAACAGCAAACTCAAAAACAAACATGGTGATTATAGAGGAGGTATTGCTAATGAACCACATGCATAAAAGACAAAAAACGGAGGCAGTATTATAGGAGGCGGTGATGGGTGAGATCGTTAAATAAATCAGATTCTTCTTCAAAAAGTTTCACCATAGTTATTTATGTTTCACTAGAGCTGCGTATTGAGTATTAACAGCAACACTGCCTCTACGATTTCTGGTGGCACTGCTTTGTTTGGCTTGTACTTGTAACCTTTGAGGAATCTTACGTTAGGCTATTTGTCTCTGCCTGAAGGGCAGCTCTGAAATCACACTTTGTGTAAATTGGGTTAGTCTGGTAAGCTGAAGTCTGTCTGATGACACTGTAGAAAAAAACTCACTGGATTTAGTAATAGCACTTTTTCACAAAGTAGGCCCACTGGCGTCCAGCAGTTTGTGTCAAATTGTGGTGGGATGGTTGTTAAAATTAACGTCCTATCATCAGCCATCACTGGCTCACACAAAAAGGTGAAATGACTCATTTTTGATTGATTTTTAAATCATAAACATAGCATAGAGATGAACTATTTAAATACCAACTGACCAAATAATTATCTCTAGATAAAGGCTTAGTGTCATCTTGTTTAGTTAGTTGCTGGGTACGACCAAGTATAATATATAGTGAGCAGATTACAAACAGATAGAAGGATGAAGATGTTGCCCTGAGGCTTTGAGAATAACTTCATCAAATAATTATGTTTCAGAATAGTTGCTACTGGCTGATTTCTCTCTCTTTAACTAATTTATGAATGAAGCAACTTTTCTCTAACTCTTAAGTTTAAAGAAGAATGATTTCTCATTGCTTAACCTATGATTATGATTACGAGCTCTGTAATTATGAACATGGCGCTTTCACTGTGATTATGCAAACAGCATAAATGTTATTTGTGCATGACATCAACTTGATTATATGTGACATCAACAGCTGGTCTACAGATAACAAAAGAGTAAGTTTGAGCAATTGTTTGCAATACATTTTATCGCTTTCATCAAATATGTCAATATTTCATTAGGTTTCTGGCATTTACATGTTCTGTCTTGGAACTGGTTGTTGTTCTGAAGAAGGACCCTTGAAATTTTGGACAGTACGGTGGATTTTGGCAGACGTTTTAAGCCTTACATTTTGAGCTTGTTATAATGTGATGATTATGGCTCATTAGTGGTGCAAAACTTAAAATTAGATGCCTGGTCAGTTGTGCTCAGTGTGTGTGAGAGTGGTTGTCTAAGTATTTACATATGCAGAAGCTGCCAAAAGAAACCAGTCATCATAGAGGCCTGGTGTCAGAATCGATACACTTTTCCTTTTTTGTACATTTACAGAAAACCCCTGAATGTGAAAAAAATCAGCATATAAATTCATCATGATAAATGTTTGTCACAGCTCTTGTATTAAACCAAAGCGCTGAAATAAAACAGGCTGATTATATCATAATCAGTTGCATGAATGATAACACATTTCCCTCAAAAATTAGTTTGCACTTGAATATGCAGCATCCAGCTTTAATGTGAGCTGCTTAAAACCATTACCGCCTTGCACAATGATAGATTAAGACAAAATGATGTCTTTTGTATAAAATACAGGAACTTCATGTTGATTCAAGGAGCTGTAAGTTTGCTCCAAAGAAAGCCGTGACTTACAGAGGTCTTGATATTAAATGGTTATAGTATGCAGGATCAGGATCATCAAGGACTGAGAGAAATTGTGAGTTTAAAAAAAATTCTGGATTTAGTGAGATGAAAAATTCCAGCAACAACTCATAGCTCTTGTTGTCTTTGTGCTCGAGGATATGCTGCATTTCTTCACTGTTCTCACGCCGAATGGGGCCCATAACTCAGAGAGACACAGTGGGAAAATAAATACACTTCACAGGGGTGAATGGTGCCTCATGTACTGTTGGAAACAGAAGGTGGGATATCAAGGTGTTTGGCAGGTAATTTAGCACTTTGTATACAGTGTTGAACTTCACTGTGACTATAGCTCAGATGTCAGTGTCGGTGGGATTTTCCCTTTGCAGTTCATGTTTTATTAAGTCCAAGACTGCAGGCTTTGGGCGCTTTTTTTTCTTTTTGCTGTACATGATATGCATCTAGCCCTCACAGATCAGAGTGACTAAATTCATCCATTAGACTCGTAATGATCGGCCTGTGCTGAAAATCCTGCAGACTCAGCGAAGAGATCATTCAGAAATTCAGATTAATGTTTCAGAGTACAAATGTAATTTCTCCCTCTCGTGCTACAGCTAAATTATCCATAAAAGCTTGTATTAATCAAAGGTCCACTGAGCGCTAATGCAAATGGGGAGTTTAATTAAGCTCCTCTGTGATAAGTGGGACGAACTGCTAATTAATCAAAAGTGACAGAGGGTCTTATACGGCCTATGAAAATAATGGGTGGTACAAGTTGACATGTATTGTAGAATTCTCTATCAATATAATGTGTTTCTTGGTTAAATGTGATAACATGTTGCGTGTAAACATTTTGAAATCTGCATACAGCTATAAAAATAAGATTTCAAAAGGCATAAAGGGTAATTTGTTGAAACCTGCAAAGACATTTCCCTGCCATAAAACCGCAGGGATAATAGCAATATGATACATTTTCTATCATAAGTAATTATCACAGAGAAGCTGGAGAGTAAAGAGCATTAAATTTCACTCACTTAAAATTAAAATGGCAGAAGAATAATTAAAGCCAGAAAATTAACATTCCCAGTTTCTCCACTGTCAAATCAGATGTTTGTTTCACACATGCAAAATGGATGCATTAATATGCAGTCTCTGTTGGATTTAGACTGCAGTGTGTCACTTCTAAACTGTGGATATATGAATAATTGTTTTTTTTAATTTACTGGTCCATTTTTCAAGAACACCATATGTGTATATTATGTGTCCTAACTTTACAGTTAAGTATTTGGCAGTAAACTGAAAGTAAATCACTGACTATGTGTCTCCCTTTCACAGGAATTTACTGTACATATTTCATTTTGCACTTTCTCTCCTGCTTCACCTGGTGTTAGGTCTAAAGCTGGCTCATGTATGTAAAAGGGTATCATCTTTATAAGTGAGGGGTTTAACTGTTTAATAACAATACAATAATATGTAAAGTAAACTCTGGATGATGATTTAAAATGATAAGTCCACAGTAATTTCCTGCTGATTTTGATTTTGCAGTAAAATTTAAAATTGCGTTATTTTAAAGCAGAATCAATTTATGTGGATTGCAGCGATTGCACTCCTTTGGCCAAAGGGCTCTCACAAACTTTCAGAATGACGTTTCTCATGTATTACTTCTAAAAAGTGAATGGAGATCATATCTGAACATTTTAACTAACAGCTTAGTTATGTTTAATTTCTAGCTTGTGTTTTAGCCTTTAGCCTGTGCCCTATCACACAACTTTTTAGCTTTCTCTTCTGTCCCTTTTCTGTCAGACAGTCCAGTTCTTGTGTCTGTTAACATTATACACATTCAATAAATCGTTCCATCAGAGAAAACCATAGATTTCTCTCGTCACTGCTTAACGTTGTCAGCCGGTGTGATGTTGTCATGGAGACTTTGACTTGCTGCAAATCAATTTGGTCTAGTCAAACCTAATCGGAGATATAGCATTTAGAAACAGCCTTTTTTTGGCACTAATCTCGTTTTAATTTGTGGATCATGATTAGGCATATATCTAGATACGAGAGATTTTCAAAACCACTTAAAAAGTCCTCACAGTCCCTTTAAGTGATAATACAGTTAATTACATAAAATTTTACAGTTAAACATCATAAGCTTCTGATAATATTTTACAGCATACTTGTGTACAATTAGGCAGTCATTTCATTGAGAACAAAGGAACAAATATAACCCTAGTAAATAAATCAAGAACATAACCTTTACATTGATTTCAAGAGCTGGTACTCATAACCCAAACTAATCTGTTCCTGACGGCTTATACTCCCATGAAACCTCACACATGCAGCACTAGAAGTGAGTGATAGCTCTTTTGGTTGTTTTGAGTTGAATGAACAAAAAAAAGGAATTATGAAACATTCTCTGCTCCAAATAATCTATTCGTTCAATATCCTGCATCCCTAATTAGAAACAGTCCTAGTTGCATACTAACAGAAGAAGCATGGTCAGAAAAGATTATCTTTTTAAACACAGAGGCAGCCTCATTGAGATCAATTTCAGATCTCAGTATAAAAAAATAAAAAAAAATCCGCAGGGGAAAAACTGCTTTGTGCTATCAGCTTATGAAAGAGATGGTTCGTGTTATTATATGAGTAACATCAGGGCTCTGAAAGGCCAGGACTAGAAAATCAGCTGTACACCACACAGCCAAAATCAACAAAGTGTGTATTCAGCAGTCACAACAAGCATTCTGCTGCCTCACACCCCTCTCCACTTTTGTTGTAATTATGCTTTTCTTTTTTTTCCCTTTTTTTATCAGACAGTGTAATTGTCCCATGTTTTTAATTTGAGCTCATTATCCTCAGCTTTGATTTGTCTTCAGCCTCCACTGCTTAAGTAGAGTTTAATATTCTTGCACTGATGCATGATATTGTGGGACATGTTGTCTCAGACAGAGCCAGCTTTCTAAAACAACTGGCTCTGTTGTATTACGATTTTCCACTGTTGGGCATCCACTATAATGTTCGTTTTTCACCTGAGGAAGAAAAAGTAAAACTGCTCTTATCAAAGGGGACTTAAAATGCAGACTAGCCGTATTATGTATTCATATTTTTTCAATATTACTGTAACAAAATGCAATAAAGGGTTGATCCAATAAATCAGCTGCACGGCAAAGTAATAAAAAAGAAACACAAAGGAAATCTATACTTGTTTGTTTGATGTGGCAATATATCGGCCACAGGTAGAATGGATTTTAGATGACACTCATTCAAACCTTGTAATAACCATATCAGATATCCTTCACTTTAAAAAACAATGTTCTGTAAAAGCTGCAGAAATAAAGCAGAGTGGGTCAATACAACCAAGAAGGCACAAAAGACACAGTCTGAGTGTAAAAAAACAATCAGAAATCCCTCTAAATATCTAGTATGATCCCCATTAATGTGCAAACTAGCATAATGTAGTGTCAAATCTGACTCCTCTGTAGGTTGATTTTGTGCAGTGAGTCATACAGTGTCACTGCAAATAGCACTCAGGAAAAAATCAGCATCTGATAATGCACCGAGGCAGAAAGAGGAGATGAAAAAACAAACAACAACAATGCTGAACTGGTTAGAATGTTTGGATAAATTCTCATAACTTAAAATTGACTGACACTTGTGAGGCTTAGGTTGATGAATTCAGCCTCATATAGAAAGGAAGAGTGTAACGTCACGGGACAAGGTGCGTGGCCAGTCACACTACCTGACTTAAGGCATGACCCACCTATGTCATCATGAAGCGTCTCTAGAAGATGTGCAGTCCCATCAGAGTCAGCACAATAGAGAACACAGGACATGGATATAGCTTAAGTTACCTTTTAAGCATATATTAAGGCAGGAACAGCGCTCAAACACTCCCACCATAGTTTAAAATGATTGCAGAAGGGAACAACTACAGCAATTACACGTCACATCCTCCAGCTGGAAGAGTAGGTATGACCATTGATAATTAGGGTCCCTGCACATAAACGCAACAAACTAACACCATGGCACATATATACATAAAAACACAAAGAGCTGAAGCGGCATCCGTTCCTACCTCAGCTATAAGAATGTTGTTTCCTCTTCAGGGGGAAAGTGAACCTAAACTAGCCCAATACCAAGCAGCAACCTCTGATCTGAAAATATGAGACAATACAGAAGTGCCAAAAGCTGTTGTTCATCGAGAGTCTGTTTGAGGCTGGCCCCAGACGCACCAGAAGTCACATACACACCAAAAAAACTGTTTTCAGAGCAGAAATAAACACTTTTACAGCCAATTACAAACAACGTAATAAATAAATAAAACAAAGGCACAGCTCAGCTCATGTGACTGACGGGCGTCCACTTGCTGTTAGACAATGGAGACTTGTCACCAGTCCCATTTCCAATATGGCCACACCAACTGTTTTGCTCCAAAACTCAGTTTCAGAAACAAATAGGTGACGAGAGAGAGACTACATCCATCTTTTATACAGTCAATGCTCAATACACTTACAGCTTTGCTTAACAAAATAAGACACAGTACTGCCTATCAAGGTGAAGGAAGTCGTTCTCGGCCAGAAATCCTTTTCTCTTTGCTGCATGTAAACACAAACAAGACAAGACCTCAGTCTGACCCCTGCGTGCATGTAAGCGTACCAAGTGTTTCAGAAACCTTACTTGAAAGCTGCCCTGAGGACTTTTATCTAGTGCTAATCTTAAAAATCCACATCAATTTCAAGAGTTTGGGGTTTGAGGAAAGGATGTGTCCAAATGTAGCTTCAACCTTTGACCACAACTCATCTGTTGGACCAATGCTCAAGTTGCCTCTGGAAATGGAAACACTTCACCGTAAGCTGTACCGTCTTCTGCTGTGTTACTACACATACTAGTTCACAAATGAGTCTGCTCCCACTACTTATTCAAAAGTGTTTCCTTGGGACTGTTATTTGCTCATAGTAATGTTGCATCCCATTAAAAAAGTATAAAGAGCTAACCTTGTTTTTGAAAAGTGTTCTGAATGAGGTTTGCCGAGACTTGACGCTTTATGAGAGAATTGATGGACTTGATTCAAAATATGAAAGTCATTCCATCCCTAATTTCAAAGCATCAACCAGAATTTTTAATATTGAATGAACTAAATGTACAAATCCTTTTACATTTGGTGGAAAAGTTGACATTTCAGTCAAGGACATGATTTGGGAACCTTGTCTGTGTGAAAAGATAGACATTCCTCTTGTGTGCCTCACTGAGCAAAATGTTCACCAGGTAATTTGATGTGTTTTCAGAACTCAAAGTATTTCAAAACACCAGATGATATAAAAGTAAGAAGCAGACAGGTGCTAGTTTGGAATAATAACTGTGTTTTGACCACAGTATGGTGAAGAATATTACAGCCTGTAAAGTCTCTCGACTGCTCGGTGCTTCAGTAAATTTGTTGGGTCAGGCATTGCCTAGAAATTGGTATTGAGGGCCAGATGTGACAGGGATGTTCAATAACAACAAGCTACAGGCAAGGTGAAGCCCTGTTTCAGCAATCACTGAAAGTCACCCACCTGCAGCGCTGTGTGGGTCAGTATACGACAGCAGAGAGAGGTTACACTGTAAGTTATTTTACATCTCTTTCAATACAACCTTAAATTAATGTAGTGAAATACATGTGAGAGTGTGTGTGTTTGACCTACTGTCTGTCTACCACCAATTACCCTTTCAAAATAAAAATACCAAAGTGAAGTGATTACCTTTAAGGTCCAGTGTTTGAACTGCATTAGAGGAAGGGAAACACACCACAGTGGCTTTTAGAGGAGCTCTCCACTAGAGTCTCGGCTTTTGATGAGGAACCGTAACTAAGTGCACATATTGTTAGAGAAATTGAAATGCCAGGGATGTTTTGTTCATAATGTGGAAGGAACCAGATCTGATAAAATACAAGGTTATTCTGATAAATTAGGAAACTTCACAGGACGTCCATAAATTATGGTCATTGGTGGGTTATGCATACTACATACATACTTGAATAAACCATAGAGTTAGAATACTTTCTACATAGAAAAAGAGGCTGTGCCATGAAAAATAGCTGAGCTCTAACCTGTTATTAAGATACTTATTGGGAAGAAACTTCTTGTGCTAGAATAGCTGAACATGAGCTTTGTTTTGTAAAAACGGAGGCTGCCTCTTCTTGAAAAACTTCCACAGCGAGTCATGTCGGTGTTCATTTTCCTTCACAGTGATTTGGTGTTCATTTCAAACATTAATTTATAGGAAAACTAAACCTGTCGATCTGAAGCTGTGGACACTTTTATAAGCAGAATCAGAAGCTGAAAATGACTAAATTGAATCCCAAAAACAATCAACTAATTTCCATCTCCAGGTATTCCAGTTTCCCCCCACAGTCCAAAAAACATGCTTGTGTGGTTCATTGGTGAGTCTAAGCTGCTCATAGATGTGAGTGTGTGCATGGTTGTCTGTCTGTGTGTGTCAGCCCTGTGATTGGCTGGCGACCAGTCCAGGGTGCACCCCGCTTCTCGCCCTGAGACAGCGCAGATAGGCTCCAGAAACCCTTGACCCTGAACAGGATAAGCGATAGAAAATAGATGAATATTGTAGCAATTAAGTGTGTGTGATGTGGTAATTGTGACCTGCCATGGGCTTCCAAATGTAAATTAGCTTTAGGCTAACTCTGGTACAATGCATTAAACAGTAATGTATTTCCTCAATATTGTGCATAGCCTGATAATTAAAAATAAGAAATAAATAAGGAATAACATCTTCATCTAGATCTATATATAGTAGGGATGTTAAGAGAACATGGTAACACTAATAATGCATCATAAGCACATTTGTGAAGCCTTATGAATGCATTAATGGGGCACCGCTATGACCTCACTGCACACAGTATGAGGCTTATACTCCTCCAGCAGTCTGCTCAGGTTTGAGCCCATGGCCCCTTTTTTGCATATTGTGCCCCACTTTCATCCCATGTCCTGCTTCATTCACTGGCTTTTTCTTTCTGATTCTTTCTAAAAGCATAAAAGACATGTGCTTTAACTTCTAAAAAAAGTGTATGAAATAAATGCTTTTTATAGCCGTATAACAGCTTAGAGAAATTTCTCTGAATTTCATAAAGAAGTAATCATAATACCTGATAAAACTATGACTGATAATGCATCATAACTTAGTGCAAAAGTGTTTTGAATTCTGGATGCCACTCCCACAACCTTATCCTGTGATAATAGTTCACAGAGAACTAATTTGATATCTATCATAAGATGCTGAAATTACATTGACTTTCAAATGGAAGACTGTTTTATTAATATGCACAACATTCTGCAGCATGAATTTGGGTGCTTGAAGTGAAGTCACAGCACTGTATGAAGTAGTTAGTTATTGCATGACCTGTGCATACAAAATATCCAGGGGCTTACAAATATTTTCTGGCCAAGGCATTAGAGGCAGACAAAAGCAGAGGACCCAAAATGCAGATGAGAAATAACAGGGTTTCAAAACAAAGGGGATAAAATAAAAACTTACCTGCTACAAAAAGTCCAAACTCCTATGGATATCCAATAAAATCCACAAGAAACACTGACCAGCAATGACCAAGATGTGGGCAAACATGTAAACAAGAGTCAGTGAAGTGACAGAGGGTAACCTAACACAGGTGTGATAGGAGACACAGGTGGAACAAATCAGGGTGTAATCAAACAGGCAGGAAGTAAAACCAAATCAGACACACAGGGAGTGAGTACTACAAAATAAAACAAGACACTCTCAAGATGTAATCCACATGGATGGAATTTCACAAACATGAAATACCAGAAAATAGGAAATGAAAAAGAAGGCAAAAGACATAACATGGGGTTTTGATCAGTATCCAGTAAACAAAATATTTTCAGACCTCATTCTGACTCTGAAAAGCCTGCACTGATTAACAACTCACTTGCTGATCAATGAGGTGAAAATATATTTAACTTTGACTTTCAGTCTCTGATTAATGCAGTTTAATAACTTGTTCTAACATCTTCCTTATCTTGTCTGCTTCTTTATTTCCAAACTCAAAATTTAACCCTCTTCTTCTTCTTCTTATGTAACAACACAGAATAAATTTAGTATACGTCCTACAAGGGCCCTATTGGCAAGTCATGAAACAATAGGCTTTGTGGTGAGATATCTGCACAGTGTGGCTGCAAAATCTATGAATAGTTTCAACCAGCGAAATGTCAGATTTAAAACACTCAGTGCTGTGAAAGGCATCACAACATATCCGACAAAAACAATATGGTACAAGATAGATAGATAGATAGATATATAGATATATAGATAGATAGATAGATAGATAGATAGATAGATAGATAGATAGATAGATAGATAGATAGATAGAGTGTTTATGCTCAGTGGAGCTGTAAGCGTCTGAGCACTCAGTATGCAGTTGGACGAGAAGAGATTTTTAAAGAGTGCAGACGGCGCTCAAAGTCTAATGAATTGGTCGATCCCCTCCTCTGCTCTTCACTCTTCCTTCATATTGTATCTGTGCTGGCAGTTGCCATAGAAACATAACTTTATTATCCAACTACCCTTTACTACCTTGTGGGAAATATCTTTGTCCACTTAGATAGTAATTATGTTTGTGTGAATACTAAGCTGCCTCTTCATCCACTAAGTGTCAGAGAGCAATATCATAACTCCTCATAAAACCATACAAGGATGTGTATAATATATATGTGTATAATATATACAGTCTATATGTATGTGTGTGATGTTTGCGTGTGTGTGTGTGTGTGTGTGTGTGTGTGTGTGTGTGTGTGTGTGTGTGTGTGTGTGTTTAAATGGAGAAATATGCCTGTTTTCCTTTTCACTTCTCTTGTGGGTTTATCATTTTAATTTCACTCCACTGTGCTGTTTTGGTGATTTGATTGAGACCTTATTTTCCCACTCACAGAAAAGAGTGGCTGGTGTTGGTGTTGTTGGTGCCTCAGTGTTTGAGCTGCTGCTTTCTGCAACCAACTCTCATCTGTAGTAACAAATGGCCAAGTGTGAATAAACAACACTTAGATCAACTGCACAAAATTTTCTGGTGAAATTTCTCATTTCTATCTCATTATCGAACTGGAGACTGAAAAGACAGTTACCTATTTAGTATGGTGGCCCTTGAGGACAAAACAAGCATGGTGTTGGAAGCACAAACATCCCAACTAAAAAGAAAAAACCCAGACACAACAGAGCTGTGTGGAGGAATCTAAAATACCGGGTAAACAAGACAGTGATGGACTTTCAGGAAGTTTAGCAGACCTGGGTAAGACAAAGTTCAACAAAGAAACACTGGGTGTAAACACAACTGTGTTGTTTATAAGAAACATTGACAGTTCTCAGTTAAGTTTGGAGTGAAGGTTTACTTCAGGATGGAAAAAATGACTCTAACAAGAATATAGAGAATTCACTGGTTAGCTTAACTTGGATTGCAAAAGCAATTTTTATTAACTTGGTAAGTCAACAGAGAATTTCTCTCATATTCCTCATCCTCAAAATAAAGTTCACATCATCAAACTATAAATAAAAAAATATAATCTCTTACTCAGTTTCAGACTCAACCAAGACTGCAGAGGCAGCCTATTGAGTATGGTGCCCCCTAAGGACAAAACACACACACACACTGCTGAAAGCACAAACAGTAACAGAAGTGAAGTGCAATCCAGAGGAGCTGCAAAATATCAAAATAAATAGAAAGTAAGAAAGCTGGGAGAATTTCAGAAAACTTATTTCCAAGCTGTTGAAATAGAAGTTTAAATCTCAACCAGCTGAATCATCTAGAGGTAAGAAACACTCAGGATACAGATGCTACTGGGCAAGATTTTATTCACACAAGACCAGAGCCTGAGGGTTGGAGAGTTAAACTGGTTTGCTATGTGTGGCTAACAATAGCAGAGCTAGCACTATCAGCAGGTTAATGTTCATTTCTGTGCTGGCTACACGTTTTCAGCTAGGTGTTCAAGATGTGTCTACATAGGCCACAACTTTTTTTCTTTTTTATCTAGATCCAATAAATTGCCAAACTGTCCATCTCCACAAGATGCTAACATTCACCTGTGCTTTATTTACATCTGGGTAGTAAAGCATAATAGGAGTGTGACAGTAAGTACTACCTGTATCCACAGCCATGGATAACGGCAGCTCAAGTAAACATTCACATCCCTTGGGATTGATGGATCTAATCTGACCCAGAGCAGATAAAAATTTTATTTGTCAAGGCTCACTGGCAGAAACAAGACTGATAGAGAAGACCAGATGTAGACAGACGTCTCAAGAGGGCAGGAGAAGGCAGCACTTCTGAAAATTCAACATCTGCTGCCATGTTTTTTCCATGCTGCACTGCTCCCTGCACTGTTCATATTTTATTGCCAAATCACCACAATGATGGGAATGTGATGATAACAAAACATGAGAGAGATTTTTCCTAGAAGTGAACCATCTCGGGGTGATATTCACAGGAATACTGGAAATAGCTCTATGCCATATTTAGGTGTGCAGGTGTGCGCTGCAGTCCAAATGCTTTCATTGGAAAGTGATGGCTCAGCGAGAGACAGGCCGGCTTTTGATCAAAGTGCAGCAACTGACATCTCAACATATGCTGGATGAATTATTAAAAATACAAGTGACCCCTTGTGAAGAAATAAATTGCTGCTCCTCCTGCATCCGCATATATGCAATATGTCAGCTCCAGAGGCAAAGTAGAGGTTATTTTTTATTAGCTTAAATCAGACTGGCAGCCTGTCACTCCAAACCGATGTGTCATGGCCGGCTGAAGCTTAGCTATACATCTGCAAAGATGTCCTGTCGTTCACATAGCGAGGGTAGGGAAGCGTTTCAGAAGATCATTAGTGTTGGATGAAATGATCAAACACATTTA
Organism: Thalassoma bifasciatum; assembly: GCA_008086565.1. Lineage (NCBI taxonomy): Eukaryota > Metazoa > Chordata > Actinopteri > Labriformes > Labridae > Thalassoma > Thalassoma bifasciatum. The sequence continues at coordinate 1,018,799 of RPOG01000057.1, forward strand.
TATTGAAGATACAACTCACAAAACTTAATGATTTAAATGAAGCTGAATAAATTAGTCGGATGGTTAAATTGATAAATTATCTCATGAACTAAAAAATGTTGCTCATTAAAATATAATTGAAAGTTTAAATTTGTCTTTCGAATTTGCTTAATTTTGATGAAGTCACAAATTGAGATTATTAGAAAGGATATAAAATGAAACAGGAGTAACAAAGAGACTTGATTTGATCACTCCTTCATTATCCATCACAACTCAAGAGCTTGAGTCGATCATTCACGTTTGCAGTTAGTGGAGAATGTGTGAATTATATGACTCATCCAGTGACTAACAACCAGCTTCTGATCAGAGTCATTCAGTTTCAACAATCAAATTTAAGACACTTTCATCACTCAGACAACTCATGGTGACTCAGTATAGTATCACATCAAAATTTAATATCAAAAAAATTTACAACCTACTAGCTTTGGGGACTATTTGGGGTTTGCTCTTTAGGAGAATAAAAGATGTTTAAAGCATTGTACAAAAAAGGCTTTTGTCCCCTTGACATCATTTTTCATTTTTAAACATTAAAAAGAGTGGTTTTTTTTAACTCATCTATGGTTACATGATGGCTCAGGGTTTTTATAGTCATGCCCAACAAATCACGGCAAGGGGCGTGGCAGAAATTTGTGAAAGTCCATTTTTCCACTAAAGCAGTGATCTCTTTCATAGCTTTTCTTCCAAAACTAGGTGACATCACTCTGACAGCATCAGATTTTTCTTTAAAGTCTATGACTCTTTTTTTCCCCCTTTCCAAACTTTAAAAGAATCTTAATCATGTTGCTGTATGACTTTCACTTCAGCTTCACATGTCCTGCAGCTCAAAAAGATTTGTACAACCACTGAAGATGGCTGGATAGAGGCTTGAGTTACAGGTAACCTGCAGAATTTTGACCTTAGGCGGTGATGTGCTAAAAAATGCAGCAGTGCACCAGCAGAGACTGAAAGCAGACTTGATGCAGTAAACACACAGAGACTTTGTTTGGAAGAAATTCAGGTTTTCAGCTTTGAAAGTCATCAAATTAAATGCTTTTAACTTCTTGTGAAGACCTCAACACTGCATATATTTTGTGTGAAATGTGTTTTCTTACATGAAAGCACTTCTAGGGGCCTCTTAGTTTGGATCTGGAACTTGTTGCAAAAATTTCACACTTTTCATATTCAGCTATGGAGCTGATGGAAGCATTTAAATCTACCTTTTGGCAGTAAAATAAATGTTCAAACAAAATATTAGTCCATTTTTGAAATATTTAAGAACTGTAGAATAACATTTCTAACAGGGCTCAACTGACCCCTGGTTTAGAAGTCAGGGCTGCATCACCAAGATCTGCATACCTGATACTAGAAAATAAAATTATTAAACATTTTCCCATCCTAATTATCCAACCACAGTTGGTAGCAACAGCCAACCACCAGGGGACCGGCTGCTGCACCAAAACTAACACCCTCTCAGGAGTATTCCTAATGCACAACACACATCTTTTAGGGTAAAAGGGCACCAACACAATCTCAGGATATTCTTGCTGTGAGGGGACTGTGCTGCCCAAACTGCGTCTGCTTATTTATACCCCGGCCCCTGTGAGTGTGACTTCATGTGGAGTACACTCTGTGGTGGGGTTGGAGTGGTGGAGGACTGGTTCACAGAAGAGGGACAGAAACAGAAACACCAAGGAGGAAAGAGGGTGAGAAAGGGGGGGGGAGTCTTGGCAAATTTCACAGCAATCACTTAAATGTTCAGACAATCAGGGCTTTAATTCTAGAGGGGAGGAGGTGCTGATTGCCATTCACATGTCAGACTAACCTCGCACAGCTACAGTTTTAGAAGTGTGAAGGTCCTTCGGAGAATGCAAAACGCTCTGAGTGGCACAGAGTAGTTGACCTCCCGCTCAAACGTGGGTAAATACAGACACAGTCTTCTATTTACATGTCCACTTCAACTAGGCGAAACATTATTCATGCTCAAGGTATAAAAAATACAGCCCTGTAAATGCCTCCTGCATTTGATGAGTGGCTTTATTTGAGTAGTGATGCAGGTCAAGGATGGTTACTTATGTCGCTCAAGACTAAACTTCAAAATGGCACCTCTGCCTTTTCTCCAAGCATCTGAAACCTGAGGATGAGCATTAATGCACTGTGACTGCACTAGCAGGAGACCTCCAGTACAGGCACAGAAGTGTACTAGACTTTAATTTATGCTAAGTGAAAAAAATTACCATATGCCTACCGTAAGAGCAGTGGTGAATCCCGAGCATGCTCACAGGGGGAATTGATTGGCCTTCTGTTGTTAATCAGCAGTTGTTTTAGAGGTTGTGTCAGATGGCACAGATACTGGCTTCCTGCTGGATAAAATATGGGAGTGTGCATATAAAGATGGCCTCTTAATCCAAACCAAGTGAACCTAGCAAGTAGATCAAAGGAAGCAGCTGGTTTAGGCGATTCAGGATCACCCACTCCCTCTCTCTCCCTGGCTGCTTTTAAAGGGGGGCGGAGCAGCTAAAAGACGCTTGACAATACTTCAGAGGGAGCTGCCAGGAGCGCACCTGTCTTGGTGGAGTCGGGGCAGACAGTGGGCCAACCAAGACATGGGTGTAAGTGGGTGCAATTTGTAGCCTTGACTGCCATTAGTCTAGACTGCATCTGAAGCCGCCATCAGAAACGATCCAGCTCGGCTCATCAAATCAGCTTCCTGGGATGTGAAAACCTGGTGTGAGAATTGTTCACTTCTGCGGTTTCTCTCAGGGGCCTCCGTGGGAGGGAAGGCTCTTCAACAAATAGACGTGCCATAAATTGTGAGGAGAAAAGGTCTGACAGATGAACAGATGGGTTCAGTATATTACTCTCTCTCTGCCCGTCCACCTTCATCTGATGAAGTGAGGTGAGGAGCGAGAGAAGAGGTGGAGGGAAATGATCTGTGTCAATGCATTAGAACCAAATTGCTCCTTCACCTGAACATACAAATGAGGCCCAACGGCGTGAGCAATGTCAGAGCAATTAGAAATCCTGTGTTTAGAGGTTAGATCTCTTCCTGTCTGATCTCTCCTGAGTGTACGGCTCTAGCAGCAAAGACGCAGACACAAAGCAATCTTTAGTGTAATTGATATTAGCAGGCCTATAAAAGCAAAGGGCTGAAAACAAACAACCCAACACAGTCCAGAATACAAATCATTTTTTAAAGTGAAGTGCAAATAATTTGCCCTCTGTTTCATGAAGTGCAAATTGTTTGGGAGGAAACAGCAGCTGTTTGCAATTTCATTCTGTCATTACCTCATTTTCCAGCCAGTGCCAGTGTGAGGAGAATTCAACAAACTTTGCAATGTCACTGTCATCGAGTGTTTAATTCTGATCATTGAATGATTCCTTTTATGTATTAAAAACAGAAATCTTCTCCTTCTCTCAAGCTGCTGTTGTCACATGCTTTGAACCTCAAAAACCCGAACCAAGTAATCAAACAACCATGACAAAACATTTTCTGGGCAGGAAATTAAAAATATTTTCCCTGACCCACTGAGGCTGATTACAAATAATGTCCTGCACAGAAATTCTCCCTCTTGAAGGTTGAGAAATCAAAATCATTTAATCTAAAAGTGCCTTTCAACTGCAGGAACACACCCCAGGATTAAAAAAAACCTTCTGAGGAATGTTTGTACAACAGGAACCAGGGTCTGAATTTCATGGACGCCCATTTCTGCCACATTAAATGGCAAAAATGAGCTTCTCTAGAATTAAGTTAATCTTGCTCCTGAAAAATCAAAATGCCCAGGCACATTAGGGGGCCACAAGGGCCTTAAAACTTTACTGGTTGAGTACTCAAAATGTAGTTATGTCACCCGCCATCTTCAACAGCATTACACTCACTAGATTTAAACACTCACAGTGACTTAGTGAATAGAATCCATTGTTTTCTTTGATCCTGATAGTGGGAATACATCTCTGTCTGCTCCCAGTGATTCAGTTTGAAAAACGACCCTGTAAACTGGTGACCAAACATAATAAATACATGCATGGGGAGACCATTTAGCCCCGTTGGTAGAGGAGGCGCCCCATCTACGGCGACTATTATTCTCAACGTGCTGGTGGTAGGATCAATTCCTGGTCCCAGCAGCATTTGAAACATGTCTTCCTCTATTTCATCCCACCTGTTTCTCTTTCTCTCAGGCTACACTGTCAAATAGGTTTCGTGGGACATTAACTCTGAAATTGCAGGGCAGAGATCAGCATAAGATGACACGTCATTCTGTTTGAGCTGTTGGAAGTGCAAAAATATCCAGTCCACCTGCACATGTACGGTGAGACATTCAACAGACAGAGTGATGCTTCCTTTTTCTTCACAGACACTCTTCAGTTGCAGCACACTCACCAGACAGGTTTCATTTGGCATGCCATCAAGTGACTTGAAAAAATGTACCGTTAATTGGCGACAGCTGATATGACCCGCTGTTAGCAGCTTTTGTCACCACAGCCATCATAATCGACAGCCAGCGACTGCTCAGAAAGAACCTTTTTTAAACTTTTTCATGCTAACAGGAAAGAGGAGATAACAGATTCATTAGTGTCTGCACAAAGCGAAATAGAGTATTTTGACAACCTTCCAAGTGTTCGAACTCTGAGTACCTAACACCTGTGCTACCCTAATTTACAGTTTTTTAATACATGCAGCAAAATGTTGGCACTGTGGGTTGTCAGCAGGGAGCTCGGCTCTACAACATTAGCAGTCTGAGGTGGACGAGCAATATTCAAGAAATTGTTCTTTTTTGTAGGTTTTATATAGAGTTGAAGCATTTATGGCAAGACATCATGCAGCTCCAGGGTACTGAAAAAAATAAAAAATAAAAACAATAGAAGCGTGAGGAAGAAAACAACTCAAGTTTTAACTTAGAGTGATCTCCAAAGAAATCTCCAACTTTTATTATCGATGAATAAATTGAAAGAAACTAATTTGGCAAATAAAGCAGAAATGATTTTGTCCCTCTGTTCTCTTCAATGTTAAGTCTTTCATAAACTGACAACTTTCAGTGTCCAACTTAAAATAATGATCAAAAAACCTTTCTTTTTGTTCATTTCTTGTTATTTACAGCCTCGGGCTCAAATTTGTACGTTACAGACTGTATGAAAAGGTGGAAAACATGACAGCTCCTTTAAAGTGAGACCAAAACACTTGGATTTAGAGAAACACCTCTTGAGGGAAAATCTTGCATCAACAATTAAACAAACCCATTACACGCTACTTAAAGAAAAAGGTCACAAATACAATGATCACATTAAGGACACATGGGGCATGTCTGTTGTAACTAATATTGGAAACAAATGACTTAATCCTAAATATTCAACAGTATAATTATTTTCAAACATTTTAAACTCAGCTGTTGCTATCATGTTGTTTGAGTCTTCATCCTCCAGAGATGTTTGTTTTACAGTTATTTGACACCTTACAACAGGAAATAAGGCTGCAACATAGCATCTGCAACACTCAGTGTTCTTGTTAAGAAGATTAAGAGGAATGTTAAGTGTAAACATAAACAACTCTGACCTAAGACACATTGTGCTCTTTATTAACATGAGTGTTTGCTTTAGATCAACTCAAGAAGCTGTGAGAACGTAGCCTGTGGAAACCTCAAGAAACTATTCATCAGTGAGGTTAAGATGTGTAAGGCTCTGGTGGCTGTTATGCTCATTTGCCATATTTTGCTTGTTTTGCAGTCATGATACATGTTAAATATGGTCTTGGCTGTTTCCATTTGAAAAACAAACTTATCTTTTTACTTTTCCATAACTTTCATTAGACACATGATGTGAAATGCTGCCACACACATGTGGGAGCTGCCATGCACAAAGACAGCCTCTTGGTATGAGTCATGGAGTCATTTCACTTGAGTTCATACTACATAATTGCCTTGCTCAAGGGCACCTCAACATTAGCTGGTGTGAAAACACGCAGAGCACTGCTCGTTCGCTCCCCTTCCAGGTGTTTGGGAGTGCTGGGGGTTTAAACCGGTAGCCTTCCAATCATGGAGCTATTTCTTTACGCTTTAGGCTACTTCTGGCACCACAAACCTCAGTGCAATTATGGGATCATGAAGATGTGTCTTGCGGAATTTTTAACGGTGGAAAATATGCGTAATTTCTCTGTTCTGTGGGATTACTGAAGGAGGAAATCAGGTGGTGGATTTAATCTGCTTGTGACAGCAAAAGGTTCGGCTGATAGCTTTTGACAAGGGTAATGTTTTATCTGTCACTGACGGAGGGGTCATCATCAGTTTTAATGGGTTGTAACAAACAGGGGGGTAAAGTGACAGTTTTATTTGGCAACATGTTGTGGAAGTTCTACCTTTTTCAGTATAGAGTTCAAATATTATCTGCAAGGAATACAAATGAGTCTGTTTTTACGACAAAAACAAAAGATTCAACTTTTGTATCTTGCACAAAGTTGAAGTAAACTTTCATCCTTGCTTATGATTTTTCTCATCACGTACACTTATTTGTAAACTCGGCTCATGATAAATGCAAGCCAATAGTTCAAGGTAAACGTTTCAATCTTGTTAACATCATCTGGAAAAGATAAAATGAAAAAAGTCAGCATTTCATTCACTTTGAAATAGGACTCCATTCTCAAACAAACTCAATCTTTTCACTCATGAAAGTGTGTTTGTGAGTGATGTGGGTGGTTAAGTGAATATGAAACAGTAAGTGTAAAATGTCAAGTGTAAACAAAGAAGGGTAAACAAATGAAGGTGTCCAGAACAACACTGTCTGTCACCGCGCAGCAGTTGGTTATGACAGATTTCAAGCTGGGCGATAAGGGGGAATTGAGAGCTTCGGTGCAGGATCCCACATGCAGCTCGCTTTGTGTTTTCCCACTCTATCAGCAAACATGTCACTTCTCCTCGCCACTTATCGGAGCACCTTGACAGTGAATTAGAAGCTTGTTTGCAGAATTTACCTTTCAATTGAGAGAAAAGGGAGATTTTCATGGCATTTCATAATTTCTGCGGCAAACTGTCGCTTCGACTAACAAGGTCAAGAAGTAAGATAATGTACGGAGACAAGGGAGAATCTGTGGGCTGGTTTGTCGGGAGGAGAATGCCTCTGTGTTACAAGCTTAAGTACTCAGTATTGAATATTTAATCTTAATAATCTTTGCCTCTTGTATAATTATACCATAAGATCTTTGCAAACATTGGATGCACATGTGATGTTCCCATTGAGGCTGCGAATCATTTCTCCCTCATTACCATAGCAGATTGATGTAGTCACATGTTCTCCTTAATATTCAGTTTACTTCTGTATATATCTGCATGCCATTGGGTAATGTAATAAGAGTCCATGGGATTCACTTAGCTGTGTGGATAACTCAATTTTGTAACTTAATGCTGTTTCTCTGCTCACTCAGAACTGGCTCTCATAAAAATATTCCCACTTTTTCACCTTAAAAGCACACACACACTATGGGAACACACCCGTAATGAGCCGCTTATTAAATTTCTCCATTTAATGGCTGAACAAGGCAATGACGTAGACCGTTTGAATTCACATGGGACATGCATAACAATGGCTGTAAATTACATTCCGTATTGCAGCCATTGAACAACAGATTCCTGATGCCAAAGATCATTTATTGGCATTTATTTGTGGCTCTGTTAAGTTAGAAAACATTATTTGATCTAATTGCGGTGTATGTCAGTCAGCACTAATGAATAACTGCCCATAGACGTGAAATGAAACTCTGGAATTGTTTATTCCTTTGGGTGACATTTAACCAAATGCCACATATCTGTGCTGCCTCCTCTATGAGACGTGAGCTATGCAAATGTAATTTCCGTATCACTGTACAATTGTCAGGCAAATATCACTTAACAGGACACCTCCTCAAATATGAGGCTTTTTACTGGTCATTGTGGAAATGATCCAAGGAAGGGATTATGTTTTTCCATTTATAGCTGCCCTTTAGGACAGAATTTATCATCACTGAATTCATCATCTAAAGTAATGTTTCAATTCCCATCACTTTGGCTTGAGATTATCAAATACTTATCCAATTTATAGCTTATGATTTTTATCCATTTGCACAAGTCAATGAAGTGATTGGTTTAATGAGCTTAACACAGTTTCAACCTTTTGCATTCATACAAGTTTTAAGAAATGCTTTTTTTACACACTACTATACAGTTTAAGTACACCTTTGGGAATTTCTAATATGTCCTGTAAAATCTTTAATAGGTTTGTATGTCTATAACAGGCAAGACATGTTTGGTTCCTTTCTGCAGTTTCTTGAAGAATGCTTTAAAATGTGATTTTTTCATTTTATTACATTTGTTTTTCATTTCTTTATATATATTAGAGTCCAATGTTTTGTCAAAACGTGACTACACATTTACACAAAAATATTTACTTCATGCACATGGTTTGTTGACAATCACAGACTTTGAAGATGCACTAATAATGGAAAAAAAAAGATAATAATAAAGGAATTAAGAGTTGCAGTGAAAGGTCAACATTAGAACATCTGTTGGATTTTCAAAATAAAACACCATGGTGACATCCAATCATGTTTTCATTTACCTACAACAACAAACAATCATAATAAGCAGAACCAGGCTCGGGGAAAAGTTAAAGGTTTTAAGAGGCCAGTAAAGTCAACATGATGAGGCAGAATCAGACACATTGTGGACATTCAGCACTAAAATATTGCTCTTTTTTTCTGTTATTCGTCTTATCTTGTGTCAGGTGCCAATGGGAGCTTTAGTTTTTGGGGATGCGTATTATAAGTAATACATCTTAAAACTTCATCATGTTGGTTTTCAAACTGTCATTGAATATTAAGATGCTACAGGCCTTTAGTTCAGTAACACAAAAGTGTAAGGGTCAAAATCCCCACATTTTGGTACTTATTTGTAAAATCAGTAACCAAATAAGGGATCAATTTAATGACAGAATAGTTCAGTGTAAAATCTTATCTTTTATGTGAAGTGAAAATCTAATGTGTCCCTCAAACATGTTTTGCTTTTAAAAGACATTTTTTAACCTTTGCCGTGATGTTTTGGTGTCCTTTGTGAGGCACTCTGAACTCATTGCTGAAAGAAAGCAAACTCACCTTGATTTCTATTGTTCATTTTTACCATTTCCTTTTGATTGTGAGATTGGTTTATTCAATGTGAAACTTTGGTAATTGTTAATAGATTGTATTAGCAGCTATTGAAATCAGATTACCTAAAAACTGCTTTCATTAAACATTAATTGACTGAAGATGGAAAAGGTGACATACGTAAATGCTGCCACTAGGTTTTCAATAATGAATAAAGGCTTTTCTTTCAGCCAAACAGAAACAGTTTTCGCTCTCTTTCTCTCTAGGATAATTAATTCCCTTTGTGTTATAAATCAACAGAAATAATAACTAGCAATGACAAGGTACTAAAGAGGCCGACTTTGTATTATCATGTCTTCTTTTGAAAGTGTTCAGAGAGACTGATATGGGTTTTATCCTCAGAGACCTCACATCAACACCAGCATAGAAGTGATACTGCAATTAGGTGAATCCATACCAATTCTTTTTTTTTTTTAAGTATTTTATTGTTTTGCATTTGACAGTTTTTATCTCACTTTTTTATTATACTGTTCTATAATTTTACATTTCAAAACTTAACTTTTCAGCTTTTCATTCTGTTGTTGCTAGTCCTGTTATTTCCTGGTTAATTGCATGAATACACCAAGTCAAATTCGTTGTATGTGTAAATGTACTTGGCAACAAAACCTGATTCTAATTCTTACAACTCCTTATTTGTCCCACAGGTATTGACACACATGACACCAAATGCCACTCAGTGATCCTCAAATGTTGACCCTCATGGGTTAAACCTTTTATCCTAAACATCAAAGACATAAACATATTTTTTTCACATTTTACATCTTGGGACCAAAATAAAACAGAAGTTTAATTGTCAACTGGTAATGAAAAACAATACCTCAGAGCATCATATGCGGGTCAACTTTTTTATAAAAGCCAAATATGTCTGAAAAATAATCCATCAGATTCCAGCTTTAGCTGCATTTTATTACATAATAGAGTGGGATAAACTAAAGTTTAACCCTTCAGAATAAGTGATGTGTCTTTGTAAATATTTTAAACACCAAATGATAATTATTCTCGATTTCTAATGTTGTTTTCTAGTTCCATTTTTCTTTTGTGTCATCTCTTTTCAAATTTATTATCCGCCTGCTCAAAGACTAATCCTCATGACCTTTCATGTGCATCTGTCTAACCCCAGTTGTCTTCTTTTCTTAAATCAGTATGCTAAATGCCAAACAGAAATGGCTCTGAAATAACAAAAACATGGAGGATTTATAATCAGATGTGAGTTGTTTTAAAACTATAAGATGTATATTTTGTCCAAAGGTTGAATTAATTGATTTTCTCTCACAATATAGACTCTTTTGGAGGAATCACTCAAAAAACTCCAGAGGCTCAGCTGTGGTGTGCTGTGCTTTACCACCCGATGGCCTAATAAATTTTTATTTTGCTCCAACCCCTGGCCAACCGAATAATGCGTGGTTAAATGAAGTAATCATTTTTACTGGAGACATCACTCACGGGGAGATAGCAGGTAGGTATATCACTTCCCACCATATGGTCATGGCTGTCAAGCACTGGCCAATCAGAAAGCAGCAATTTGCCACACAGTTCCATGTTGTGATTAAATAGTTCCAAGGACGGCTCCGGCACACAGGAAGGCTCTTTGACCAGACTGATACTCATCTCCGGCTACAGATTGGAAGTGGTGGTGGCGTAGCTATGTGGCTCTCTCTGTCTGGATTTGTTATGTTATTCTCTCCCATTTCCCCCCACAGGCTCTCTCTGCAATAGACTGTTATTTTGGTCTCATGAATATAGAAAATTTAAACTTGCCCCTCAACTCTGTTCAAATCATGAAAAGTACAGAAAGACGTGAGCTATGAATATATTTCTGATGGTAAATCACAGAAAAGTGGGCTGTGAATAATGGAGTCCTTGAAAATATAGGTTATAATACAACCAGCTTTTATAGATCATTAGGGTGATGAAAATAAAACAAACTGGTGGTCCTACATTTTCTATATTTTCCATAATTCTGTCTCTGCTGCAAGAACATGTGAGCTCAACCCAAGAAACAAACTAAATTTTAAAGTCCGTCCATGCAGATATTAGATAGGGGAAAACTCATTTATTCTTTCCTGTAGAGAGGATATAGACACCATGAGAGAAAACACGCGCCAACAATTTCTAATACAATACAATATACTGGAGGAATAAAGATAAGTTATGAAGGCAGCAGCAATAAAAATGCCCAGTGGAAAAAGAAGACTGCTCCTGGATATTTACCCTCTCTCTGGGTGCCAAGATGGGGCATAGTTTGGCGGGCTCTCTGCTTTTCTGTGAATTGCTTCAGACTTCAGTGAATTATTCAAACTCACAAACATGGTTTCATTTCATTATGCTGCACATTTCAACCTCTTTCTTAAAGATGAAACTTTGAAAAAAGAGAGCTAATGCCACCATGGTATGTCATAGACTGATCTACCAACTGATCATTATTATGAACAGACTGCTCTCTCCTGTTGTTAGCATGACATTGATGTAAGAAACTTTGAAGTTATAACATTAACAACATCAGCATACGTTGCCACAGGATGGTCACAAATTACACAGTCTGTCCCCACTTCTTTTCCCTCAGCTGATGCTATTCGCAGCTTGTAAATAACCAGACCAGCTGCTATAGCTTAGCCATGGGCTTAGTTTGCAAATGTGCCAAATTTTAAGACCACAAGACAACAAAGCCAAGAAGTTGAACTGAATAAAGGCAAGTTTTGTTTCACATGTGTGAATGATGGGTGTGTTAGCATTAGATATAAGCCTAGCTAGCATTTTGTGCTCATTTAAAATTCGAGAGTGTTTGATGACAGATTACATTGATGTGGGAATTTCTGTATGCTTACATGGAACTGGATAACTGGATTACTCAATACATGTCTTTATAGCAAAGACACAAAGAGCAATATGAAAAGTGTTCATATGCAGGTAAAAGAATGTTTCAACCCAGGAAGAGTCTAAAAGTAAAGTATAACATCACTCAGCGACCGTCATATTTATTTCTTAAATTATTTCAACTCAATTTTCAGTGTTTTGACTTTTTTTCTCAAGCACACAATGAAAGAAGACTTTCTCCTCCCTTTTAATGCCTGGCCTTGATGCTCTTCAAGTGCTATCATTTTCCAGGTGGTGGAATAAAAACATGAGTGATACATGAAAGTCAAAAATGTATAAGATACTACGTAAGAAATAACATTGAAACTAGCAAGAGAACCACAAGTAAAAAACTGCACTTAACATTCTTTCCTAGAGTAGCAAACATATTATGTTATTGGGTAGTTCTTTAAGGTGACAGTTTTGACAACAACTTGATATTCCCATCACCAACCCATCACAATGTATCCAAGTTTTGTGTTGTTTTAACTTTCATTTTCAAAGATTACTTCTATGAAAAAGAATCAATTGTGGATTTGTTTCACTACAAGATCCAGTAACTTGGGGGCCATTTAAGCCACAACAGTTTTAGGGTGGATGATCTGCTCACCTCAACTTCAGCCTGTAAACCTTTGTCATGTAATCAGCCCCTGAAGTTTTATCACTATCTATTAGGTCTGGCATGCATACTGCAGCATTTTTAGTTCCTTAGCATTTCCGTGTAAACAGATTTTTTTTTTTCACTGCATTTTTAGCATTTTTGTGGGAAACGATGTTATGAAAACAGGGCCTTAGAAAGTATAGTACATGAATTTAGCTTCTTTCCAGCTCTTATTACTTGCATCCTTCCCTTAACATACAGTAGGTTTGACTATTTCTCTGAGAGTAATTATCATTGCACATTATTCCCTGTTTAAAGTGTTGGGTAATGATTAGTGTCTGTATGCAAATGTATTCTTATTTGCAAACCACAAGGCTCATTATTTCAAACTGATGCACTTATGTGTTTTGTTGTTTTATTGTATCGGCGTGGCACTGTTGTGGCACTGATAAATGCTGGACATCCAACAACATTTTGTCATCAACAGATAAAGACGCCTCCTGTCGACATGTGATACCTCGCTCCCCGCTGGCTCCATTCTTTTTGCCACCCACTGTTGATAATCTTGTTCCTGTATGCTTTCATGTCTCAACATTTCTCAAATCCACACTTAAATGTCAGAGCCATGAAGCACACCTACACTAAGCTTGTCGCTGTTGGTGGAGTCTGTTGCCGTATTATTACTTTAAACATCCGTCTGGGTGAATATCATACAGTACGGAGAGGGTTTATCATTTTTTCATTTATATTTCTGAAAGCCTAAAGACTTTCGTCAGGGTCTATTTATGCTCCAACAGTTCATCAGTGTTTCTAAAGCTTGAATTTTTCATCTACAGAAGGAGTCACCTCCAAGTCTAACAATTTCCTGCTGAAGCTTAAGGACACTCTGACATGAATACTATGTTTATAAAAGGGCCAAGGTGCCCAGTCCTGGGCAGCAGTCTTGATTCTTCATTTTAAATTATAGAAGTGTAAATCATACCCACATATCCCAGCAGCTGGTGTCTTTATGTCAACACATAAACGATGTGAGGTCAGTCACCAGAACAATTTAGTGCCAGTCTGTGCATGAAATGATAATCGCTGAATATGTGGCAGATTTACAGTAGGAGGGCACATAAAATATGCCAGAATAAAAACGCTGGCCTGTATTATGATTCTGTGAATCCAGAGATTTGAAAGAAGTGATAAACTGTACCCAAAATGTGTGTTTGCCCTGCACACACCCTCTCTGCAATCCATCTACTGGATTTGCAGATAAAAAGGCAAACCGCCTCTGACACTAAGTGAAATGATTAAAGCCTTCAATGGGCTAGTCTGTGGGAATTAAACCTTTGAAAAAGACCTTGCTTAATGTTTTAGACCAGATAAGTAGCATTAGCCTTCGACAGCTTAAGAGTTCACAGCCATGCATGTTATTGGAAATCAGTTTCAAGATGATAGGGGCTGAGGGGGAATATAGGGTTACTGTATATCTTATCTTTGAACCCGGGGTGTTTAATGGGCTGCCTCTAGGATTATCGCTGGCCTCAGCAGATGTTCATTTCCAAAACATATGTCAAGGCTTAAGCCCAGTGTAAACATTACCAGTGGACAGAGTTTATCAGTTTTGGAACAGGCTCCATATTTACAGCCCCTGAGCATTAAAGCTGAATATGTCTGATGCACAGGGCTCTGCAACTACATCTCCATCACCTTGGCATAGCTGGGCAAGAAGAAGAAGGTATAGTATATGAAAACTACTTCTGCTTTCAAGAAAAAAATTCAGGAAAGAAAAAGGCATACAGTGTTGATTTTCAAGCTATTTTCAACCATTAAAGACTGAGAAAAACATATCTTTGTGTTGTGCATGTGAATGTGTATGTGTGTGCAAGTACATGCAAGAGAAGAGCAACCCATTTCTTGCACTGCAGCAAAAAAATGCCTCACACACACACACGCACACACACGCACACACACACACACACACACACACACACACACACAAAGCTGCCTGCTGCATTTCAGAGATTACAAAGACTCTGTTTCACATTTTTCACCCCAAGAGCCGCCTCAGTCTCATTAAAAAAAAGCAGTGTTGTGTCTAAAAACACCCAAATGTGATTCCACTAATAGACCAGAGAACAGACGAGCTGCTCTTACACAGGAAAGCTAAATGTTAGAAGAAACTTACAAACATTCTTCAGATGAATGGTCTGACCCCTTGGAGCTTGAGATTGTACTTGTGCTCCAGCCCAAATAGGGTGTCAAGAGAAATTTCAGGTCCTATCAAAAGATATCACCTTGGGCATCAACATAGCTGGTCAAACATGAATTGCCTCAACTTTAAAGCTTTTAAGAACTTGAAACTCTATTGCGGGAATAGTCACCCGTGCTTTTATTTTGAAAGGGTGAATCCACAGAGACATGATGAAATAGCATATATGACTTTCAAAATGTTAAGAAATGCTGGGTTTTTTTGGTAAAGCCAGTAAAGCAAACAGTTTGGTAATAATTTATACATATTGAGTATTAAAGTGTAATGATTATGTTACCTCTTTGTACGGCTAGGAAGGATGCTGCATTAGCATAATGTATCCTGCTTCAGCAAAGCCCACTCTCATCAAAGAGAATTAATTATTTGCATGCAGTAAGTAATGTTTAATGTTATTCTGGGATCTCCCTACCCCACCATGTGCTTATGTGGGAAGCCAAAGTCTGTGGTGGGATACTGTTAAGAGCAGCAGATATTGTGGGACAAGCTTGACTTCATGGTCTGCCTGAAGTAATGTTTTGCTAAATGTGTGGTCAATGAGACAATTTTGAAATTCATTATACTGTGAGAAAGTTTGCAGATTTTTTTCTTGGATATCTGTCCTTAAATTGAGCTAAAGATTGAGCTGAAATACATCATGTATGGATTTAATTTACAAAATAAAGGTAAAATATATACATATTTATCTGAGTAGAATAAAAAAAATCTGATGTGAAATGTTAAAGATGTTATTGGATTGGATTCTCACAGGGCTTCAATTACATATTAATCATAATTAAAACTGTGACTTGTCTTGTCTTGTAGCATCATGAGAGAAGTACATCATGAACCAACATGCTTTCAGAAATGTGTCCTCTCAGAGAATTTGTTCACTGGACATTTTACGTTAAAATAACAATTTATTTTAGTTTTCAGTTATTTTTTTACACACATAAATACCAATGCTGTGAATCCTTTTTGGTTGCAAGGAGGCTATAATGAGAGTTATAATGCACATTCATTGAATGTCTCTCACACTTCAACCCCTAAAAGAAAATGTTATTGATTTTGCACTGCATAGTTCTGATGTAAGTATTTCAGCAGTGTTATTCAGTGCAATTTCAAAACTTCAGCCTTTTTAACACACCTCCTTTCACCTCACATCGAACAGGGCCGCTCAAAGACCACCACTTTTCTGAATAGCTTCAGTCAGGTGTACGAGATTGTGACAAGCTGCAAATGCTGTATGATTGAGCCACTGACTGTGTATACAAAGGACAATCTGCCTTCATTTCGACCCTTTATGAGCTTTCAACCAAGAACACTGCCTCCCGGTTGCTGACATATTGCTCTGGCATAGAAGCAACCAGCAGCCATCAAATTATCAATCAAGGAATCAAATTTTCTTGGTGAAGCTGCTGGTTGAACGTGTCTTGATAATCCTGTGATTAATATTGTAAGTGTATCCAAAGCCTAATACATTTTATCCCTCTTGGCGATAGAGCTGGTGTTTGTCTTCTGTGGGAACAAATGGCCTGAGAGACACTGACAGGCTGGGGGTTTTATTGATTGAAAGAAAGGATTTGTTGACAAGAATGAAAATGTGAAATGTTGCTTATTCACTGCCTTAAATCTAATTCAAAATCAGTTACTTCTGAAAAAATATTTAGAAGTCACCCCTGGATAGCATTTTCAGTATTTCAGTGTCCCAAAACTACCTCAGAGAACAGTGAGCAAATTGACAGCTTGATTGTCACATTGCTAAATTATATAGACAGAAAGCATCCGCGGGGAGTGACTCAGGTGCTCATTGGGCGGTATGAGAAGGGTCAGTTTTACATCTGACAATCTGAAAAGGAAGAGGAGGAACTTTGTGTGTCTAACTCATGCACAATGATAAATGACCCCTGTAGGCAGTGGTGTGCACAAGGGTGGCCCAATTGTTGAAAAGCTTAAGTGCCCTCTTGGGAGCTGGGAGTTTGCCACTCTAGTTGGCAAAATATATAGTTGTGCCTTAAAGTTTACACTCCCTCCGGCAGAATTTTTTGGCCTTTTGTCAGAAAATATGAATGGTAACACAAAGACCTTTCTGTCACTCACGGTTAGAGGTTGGGTGACCTCTTGGCCAGTTAAAACATGATGAATTTTGCCTTTTAGGTGGCAAAATCACTGACTACACTTCCTACTTGCATGTCAGAATTGGGTCTAAACTGCCACCTGTAGTGGTGAAAACACATGCTAAACTCCCCTCTTGGGTGTCAAAATGTGGACTAAACTTCTCTCTTAGGTGGCATAATCACATGCTAAAGGGCTGTTCTGATTCTCAAAACTTAACTGCCCTCTCGGGTGGCAAAACTGCATTTTGAATGTGCCTTGTTTTTTGGGGGGTTTTTTTGCCCCTGCCCTTCAAAAAGCCTGTGCACACCACTGTCTATATGCATTGAGAAAATTTGACAATTCACTAACATCACTGTAATCACTCAAGTGAGCTCTTTTCCAATTGATCTGACAACAGCTGATCCCTGCTCTTAGATGAAGCACAGTGGATATCTTTCTGTTTCTGTCTTTTTTGTAATAGCACCATCTGTCAGATGTTCCTGTTTCAATCTGTCCTTCAACAAGTCATGAGATTCCACCACTGTTAAAATATCCAACAAGAATTTTTCATTCAGAGGAGGAAATTTAGGGGCTCTAGGTCAGCAGAATTTCACTCAAAAAATGCAACCCCATCTGCATTCATCTATTTGCAACCTTTTTTCTTTTTTTGATGGCGAGCACTTTTGGATTGAACAGAAAACCTGAACATGATTCAAAATCATAACATAAGCACCAAGTGGTGGAAGATCTGGTCTGATTAAAATCTTCAGTTTAACTGGCCAGGACATTAATAAAGCTATAAACATTTGAACTCTTAAGTGGTTGACCATCTTATTGCATATAACAAGCTCAGCTGGAATTTTACATCATGCCACTTAACTCTCTCAAAGATTTGTTTCCTTTTTAAAAATTGATTTCAAATAACCACCATCTAAAAATATCTGAGAAGGCATCCATATGTCCAAAAAGTGCAAAATATTCCTGGACTCTCTCTTTGCTGATACAGATTGTGAGATAAGAATAGGAACACTACAAAATAAAATAATCCTGAGAGGTAGAGATCCATGTTTTATTCTGAGTCTAACTCCTGATCATCAGCTGTGCAGTGACTGGCTTTTCTTTGAATAGGTATTAAAATGATCATCTCCTTTTGTCCTCATCTGGTTTCCATTTCTTTGGAGACAAGTCTTTGAACTACTGTTCTCATAATGTGATTTCCAGTTCTGACTCAAGTAAAAGATAAAGACGTAAAAATTGCACATCTTCTGCCAGGCTCTGGTGTTCAATACTAACCGCTTCTCAGAGCCAATCACAAAGTATAGCTGGATGATTACTCAAATCCACAGAAGTGTGGAATTGGACAAATTGGAGTGTCTTGTCACCCAGCTCAGTGCTTCTTATAGCATCAAGCTAAAATTGAACTACTTCATGGCTAATTGTGTAGCAACTTAGAGTGCCTGCACCTAAGAGTTATGCAGAGAATTGAATGTTACTTTGGACAAAGACACATAATCACAGTCAATCCCCAAGTGAAGAAATAACACTGAGCTGCTTTCAAATTCAAATCAAAGGGAGCTCTTGAGGAAGCGGAGGCTGAGAAATTCTTATAAGGCCTTTTAACTATGCAAAAATGTATTGGAAAATGGAAATCCCTCTTCAGCATCTATTGTTTGTTAAATATGACCTTACGTTTTCAAATTAATTCCACGCTGTCGTGTTGTAGCTTAAGAGCGATGGAGAGACAGTCACCACTAAGAATCAGTAAAAACTCTTATTACCAGACACATTTCTGCAAAAGTGATCCAAATCACCTAATGGATGATAATGGCACGAGAACACTCAGGTTTTAAGTTTGTGAATGAGTTCATCACTTCACTGTGTAAAGAACATGACTGTGACTCTTTTTCATTATTGGAGGTGACTCAGTGCAGAGAAAGTTATCTAAACCAATCTTAAATCTATCAATAACGCCAATCAACTGTACATCTGCTTATGTATTTATTCATTCACTCATCCATCTAATCATCCATTAATTCATTATTCTATCCATCTTGTCATTCTTTCATAATCCATCCGGATATAAATTATTTATTCATGATGCATGCATGCATCACTTATCTTCACCAGCCGTCCACTTATCCATCTCTTCATCCATTCCTTGCTCTTTGTATTTATCAGCCACATTTTTTTCAAGAATCACTTCATTCATCAAATCAATCAAGTAATCAATCCATCTATTTGTCCATTCAGTCATTCATTCACGTATTTACCCATCCATCCATTCGTCTATCAACAATTTATCCATCCATTCGACCCTATGTTTATCCATCCAGCACATTTTCATTCATCAATCTCATGATTCCATCCATCCATTTATTCACCTATTCATCCATCTAAATTCAGACACACATTCATAGTGTTAATCATCCATCCAGTGGTCTATCAAACATTCATTCATCAATTTGTCCATCTAGCCATCCACATGATTATCAACTCAACCAGCCATTCATCCAGCAGTCTGTCAATCAATCCACCCATCTGTTTGTCCATCTATTAATCAATATATTCATCCATTACGATGCTTATCTGTCATCACTTTTTCATCTATCATCCTGATAGTTAAATCCATTTGTTTCTCTGTCTATTCATCTTTTGATGAATCCAACAATCCATACATAACTCTCTCCTTCTTCTATCAATCATTCAGTGATTTTAAATTTTGATATGAAGCTGTATCAAATATGTTAAATTAATCCAAGTGTTTTTCTTTTGTTGTTGTTGCTGTTGTTGTTTTGTTTGTCCAACATTTTAATGAGAAATCATAAAAAAAATTCACATATTTTTATTCAAGTCTGTGAACCTGTTAAATACTATAACAGCAATACTGTTTTAAAAAAAGGTAGTGGTTTCATCAGAATGTTAGAAAAAATTACTAAATGTTTGCCCTAGTTCAAGGCACAAAACCATGTCACACCTGCAGGTTACAGAGGCTCAAACCCAGCTATTAGAAATAATAGTGGATAGTTGAAAGTGTTTGGTGATTATTTTCAGTGAATTGTATAAAGGCATACTTATTAACCATTCCAGTCCGTCACTCATCATGTTCTGACAATGCTTTACTGGACTCATTTTTCTTTGTATTGGGCATGATTTGGAATTTTAAAAATATATATCTAAATTTAAACACAAGTTTTTGTTGACAAAGTTAAAACTACATCTCATATTCTGCTAGTTGCCAAGCAATACCACAGAGAAATCGTGCTGCAGAGGATGGGACTGTCATGCTATTCCCAGTTCTTATTTCTAATCGGAACTTCAATTTTCTGAGGAGATTGGTTGTACATTATATTTGCATCCTTTTAAAGTTAATTCAGTACAGGTAAATGACTTCACCTGAGGATGTTTTTTTCCCCCCAACCCCTCCAGTCAACTCATTTCCAGCAGCATATGTGCCTGTCAAAAGGAACCTAGTCATATCTAATTACTGACTGGCATTTCTATAGAGTGATATTATATTTGCCTTTGTGCTCAGTGAGTATAATATTAAGGCATGTAATGCTGTAGACCACTCCAGCCACAAGGTTTCTATGGTTACCACCTTTATGTCAATACCTTTCATAAGTTCTGTTGGCATCACCCTGCAGTGCCTTTAAGGGTACAAATCCTCATTTTAAACACACCCGGCTTTGTTTCTATTCATAATAAGGGACAGAAAGAGTGAGATCTGTCAAAGGTGGGCTGTAAGCAGTGGTGAAAAACAGCATGTTCTGCGTTTGACTCTGGAGAGATCAGGAGTGATGCAACAGTGAAGAAACTTCTCAGGATAACAAGTGTTTGGCTTTTAACTAGCTATAAGATAGTCCATATTACATGAAGCATCATAGCATTGATGCTGCAGAGGCGATATGTTCTGTAGAGTAACCCCAGGAAGCAGAGGCCAAAGTCTGCTGTGGAGAAGTTTATAGAGCTTCTCCTCTCCATAAAACTCAGCCTCACCTGGGGGGAAAATATTTCCTCATCCCAGTCACACCCAGCATGACCCAGAAAACCAAATGGAGGGCCACGATTGATTTCACCTGCACCTGTTCCATATTTAAATCCAAAACTAACTGCATTTTTACGACACCTGAGCTGATAAATAGGGCGTTGCATTTATGGCTTACATTTGTCACAGTGATAAAACCTTGTTATTTATTAAGAACTTCTTTTGCAGGTTTGCTGATAAAAGATAAGTCGTATGATCTCCTGCACCTCTCTCCTATATTCAGCTAATTCCATAAAACACAAATTAATGCAACAATGAGCAAAAATTCACCCTGTCGTGTTTCAACTCTTTATTCAACACAATTTAACACAATCAAACACATTATTGAAAACTTACTAACTCATAAAATCTTTGGCAGAAAATAGTGCCAATGTGCTGTTGCAAGCACAAACCACTGAATATGGTATGTGAGCTCCTGCACAGACAACTTAATGTTGGTTTATTTGACCCTAATTCAATTTGTATACAAAACATACATTCTGGTTTCATCTTAGTGCATACACATAAAGAAATGAAATCAAAGCAAGTTTTGATGTCTATTTTTTAGTTAAAAAAAAAAAGTCTGTCTAGACTCAATACGAATCACATTCACCTGAGAAGGTCAAAAAATGTCTGATGTCAAGTTATTAAAAGACAGAAATGATGTCTGAATTGCTTGTAATCTCATTGTAAGAAACTTTGCAAGCATTTTTTTTTCTTATCCCATTAAAATATTTTTTTGTACTCATGTTAAGCAATTCAGACATAAATTTTGTCTTTAAATTTCTTGATACAAGACATTTTTCTGAACTTGTCAGTGGCTCATACCAAGTATAATTAGCATTTTCTACACTAAAAATAAAGCATAAACACTTGCTTAGATTTTAGTTTTGGCTGTGTGAGTGATGTGTGTCCAAGGGGACCTATGTAGAACACATTTTGAGGGGCACAAAAAAAATTGTACAGTTGAAACATGCTACTTTTAGAACCCTGATGCCCTCTGTTGTCTTCAGTTCTGTGAATTTGTTACAGTTTGTCTGCTTACATGCTTTTGCAGACATCTGGAACCTGTGGCATCAACTATTTTTTATTTTGCGAAAATTGTGGGTGAGTAAACATCTAAAACTATCAAAATAAAATCCACCATTGAATTCAGTTTTAGGATTTTTTTAGAGCCCAAAGGCCAGAGTTAGCTAATCTTTAACCTCTGCTGCTCAAACTGCTTGGGCTGTAATTTCACATTTAAGCAGTTGTATGTTGCATTCAGGGCAGCAGAGGTCACAACTCTCCACATTTAAATGTCAGCAAGGCAAGCAAATGGTTAAACTGCTCTGAAGTGAAGTTGGCTGCAAACTCAGAACTACAAAGTTCTGCAGAAATCTGCTGACCGAGCTGAACTATAATGACCATTTTGTTGGGCTTCCGAGTGTGAGGTTGAACACTGGCCTGTTCGATAGGTAGACGTCTAGATCACGACTGTGCGCACAGAAAAAACGCCTCATGAGCTAAGAGTCTGGTGTGCTGTAATATATGTGTCACAGCACATTCACAGCCGTGCCAATCTCACCATCAGTGCACATTTTCAATTAGGATTTTCATAACAGTGAAGCAGTTGTTCCTTGTGGTGTTAAACCGTGCGCTCCTTTAGTCATTAATTCCTGCAGAATGTGAGAAAATCAGCATTCAGCATCTTTTAATTAACAGGCTCAAATTGGTCTGAACTGTCGACGTTTGCAGGTGTTTACATGTTTATTCACTGTGACACTCATAAGTTATCAACATAAAGTTTGAAATTAAGCAAAGATGGAGGCTGAAGATGAAGTGATATATCCCGTCCCTCCCCCGGCAGGTGTTGACGTGCGCTGCAGCTGTCTCTGCAGCTGGGCCATGGCGGTTGTAATGAGCGAAGACAACACTCTCACTGCGTGCCCCAATGTTCCTATCACATGGGGAGTCAATCACAAACCATCATAGCTACTTAGTCTCTAAATACAACACAGAGGGGGATGACAAAGGAAGGCATGTGAGCACAAGATAAAAATAAAGGTATGGAGGAAACAGGTGGTTTATTTTCTTTAGTCTTTGATATATAGGGACGTGTGTCTTCATCCTCCTCTGTTAGCACTC
Organism: Thalassoma bifasciatum; assembly: GCA_008086565.1. Lineage (NCBI taxonomy): Eukaryota > Metazoa > Chordata > Actinopteri > Labriformes > Labridae > Thalassoma > Thalassoma bifasciatum. The sequence goes on from RPOG01000057.1 coordinate 1,041,912, forward strand.
AAGGCTGATACTCACATATACCAGACGCCCTCTCCACCTCTATAATATGCAGCTTGTGTACATAAAAAGGAAGCTGTTGCAGAGGTGTGACAGCTTCACTTTAATCATTATGTTTCAAAACCACTCTCAACATGTATTAGCAGTCCTCTCTGTCTGTACCATTCAAGGACATACAAATATATTTGTAACCGGTGGCTTCTGTTCCTTGCCAGTATTCCACAAATCAGAAGCCTTATTCATTACAAATGAGAACCTCAACTGCTCATGAAGCCCACAGTAATGAGCAACTTTCACAATTTGCAATCAGCTACTTCAAGTATAATTTCCTTTGATATTTGATTGTTTTCTTTAGATGATTGGCTGATGATTGCTGATCTTAAAGTTACTTTAAAATGATTCCTAAAGTAAAGTAAAGTATATTTTCTGCTGTCCATCAAAGAAATTCAAAATGACTTTGTAGCTATATAAGAACTGTTGCGTCACGTAATGCAAGCAGTGAAAAATGTCTCTCTCTGTTCTTCCAGTAATAATCTGGTTTAATGTTTTATATAGTGTTGCCAGCATAAGATCTCCCTACCTCCTTAGTGTGATTATTAAAAAACGGAATCAAGAAGAAAGGAGGACAGAAAATAAATTAAAAAGCTGTCATTATTTACTGTTTCCTCTCTGTGGTGCTGTTTGAGAGGTGTGTGTGTGTGTGTGTGTGTGTGTGTGTGTGTGTGTGTGTGTGCATGTGTGTATGTTAGGGAGAGAGAGCAAAAGAGAAGCTGAGATCAAAAGTAATGAGAAATATTTTAAAGTATTTTATGATGTGAGGGCTCCCCCTTAGGGAATGATAAATAGTCCGTGTAGACAGGTTCGACCAGCTACCTGGATTTTTTAAGAGCCCGGCCCATCTGCATGCGCAAGTGGACACTTATAACTGGCATATAATTATGGAGCAAGGATATGGCAACCTTGCCTGGGAGTGTGTATGCGCGGGTGATGCGAGACTTGTGAAAGTCAAACAGCTACTTATGAGTTGAAGGTGCATGCCAGCTGACATGAAAAATCTGGTTTGTTGGCCTAAGGGCAGCAAAGAATGTTGATGGGGGAAGCTGGAGGCTCGTGATTACTCCCTGAAGCATGCAGAGCTCTGCATGACGAGCCTCCTCCGCATGACTCGGACATCCACTGTGACCTCTAGACAATGGTCATACATTAGGAGGGCCCCTGTGAAGCTCAGAGACAGAAATGAAGAGGAGGAGGGAGAAGTGTTGCAATGAGGAGATCAGTCAGAAATGTGGATAACTCAATGCTCCATCCACCTCTGTGCAGCCAATCAATTACCGTAATTCGTTCTTGCTGTACCCGTGAGAGTAAACACAGAGGGGGGAGCGTAGCAGCTAATGATGGAACCTCCAGCAAAATGAATGTTTTTTCCACTACTCAATACTTCCTTAAATTTTCATCATTACTTTGTTGGCCTGGGCAATCAGACATGACCCCAGCCAAAATGAAGAGTTTCTTGAGAGAAAAACATGTAGGCTTGTGTAAAGTTATCAGCAGCTGCATGAATTCAAATCCTCACACTGTGAATCTCCAGCCTGCCTAAATGTCAGATGCTAACTGAAGCCTATCTGCATGCACTGTATGTTATTTCCCTCGCTTACCATAAATTTCAAATTCTGACAAACAAACTTCAATTTCCAGCAGAATCTCAGCCAAGCAGCATATCATTAGATGGTGAAGTTGTTCATACAGAATACACTCCCAGAGAAGTGTCTTTAAAACACCCTCAGGATTCTTTAGTTTGTCTCTGTGTGGGTGTTTCATCATTGAAAGAACTTTTTTGTCTTCAGTGTTGTCCAGCGTTGACGGCTCACTTGTGCTCACAAAGGAAATAACTCAGACAAGTGTTGCAGGGATACAGGTAGAAAATTGGGTCTCGGGGGAGTGTTTTTTTCTCTGTACTGTGGACGCACAGGAGGTCGCAGGATAAGTCAGTCTGCATCCAATGTTTCTGACAGGGTAATGTATAGCAGCGAAGTTCCTGGCAGTGAGTGTGTACTCTTGAGAAATCACTAGCCTCTTGAAGCAAAACTTCTCTCAGACTAGAACTCTTTTGCAGTTCATTCATTGTTATAAGAAGTAGCTCTAATTTTACTCCTTGATCCAAATCCCCTATATTCCCATGCATTTTGTTGGGTTGAATGGTTTTGCATCAAGAGAACTTAAAAATATATTCACTTCTGTTTAGAAAGAGATAAAAAGATTTCTAATTTTAAAAGGATGATTTTTGCAAGATCTTGCAAATGTTTCCTAGAGATGTACATCACCATTGTGACAGTGTAAAGAGTGACCCTGTTAATTGGAGACTCTAGGCATTATTGACACTTTTGGCTGGGAGTTACTAAGTAGAACTATCACTTTTAACCCCATAACACAGATAGCTTTGTAAAAGAAATTGGACTCGATGTTACAGTATTGTTTCTGTCAGCTGACAGGAAAACAACTGGATGGTTTTATGCTGCTTACAGTTTTAATTTAGTGTTTAAGAATGCTAACCTGTCTGAAAAAATGAAACTTAACGCCGCTTCCGTTGCAAAATGTATGTACATGATGGTGTAAATTCGAAGAACACATTTGGGAAATCTCAAAACTACATTTTTCTTTATTTCTCCATTTATCCTTGTGAGACAAAAAAAAAACAAATATAGTTATCAATTTATTGAATACAACAATTTCACTGAAATAGTCTGTTAATTGATCAAACTACAGCACTTAAAAGCCAAAATTGGTCCAATAATCAAGTATTCAAACTGTTGTAACTCTAATGGAAAAAAGTGTCATATCTATGTTTGCCTCTTGGCTCATTATTGAAAATGAATTTAGTTAGCCTCATAGAATAATTGCCTTATGATGCAGATAATAAGACTAATATTACAAATAGTAATAAAAATGATAAAATATACATAAAATGTGATTCCTTTTTTCTTCCTTTCTGAAAACTATGAATTGTGGCTCAGGTGATAATGCCATGGGGGTAACAATATCACCTGTGTCTTAAAGGGATGGATGAATTCATCTAACATTTAAAGCCTTGATACAAATTCCTGGGCTTTTGATAGTCTAAGTACTGTCTCTCTGTGATGATCATTTATGGGAGTCGTTTATGCGTAAGGAAACATCTGACTTTTGAAATAAACACATGTAATAAACTGACCCAAGTGTCATTGCAATCTGTCTTCCAGTCTGTTTCCAGCTTCACACTCCTGTGACATTAAAACTTCTCTAAATATGAGTTCGTTTTATATGCGCAACATCTGAAATATCCACTCCCATGTTGCCTGTGGTGTTTATTTACTGGCACTGTTTACATGCACTTTAGCATATGGAATAGCAAACTTAAGGGGCTACTGTTATTATAACTTTGCAACTTATGAACACAAAACAAACTCTTTGTATCAGCTGTTTCAGCTGCAGTTCATTCTTCTCTTCCTCCTACATCCAGATTGTTTGGCCATATTGGGGTGCTAAAGTTTCTTTCCTACTCATGACGTCTTTTAGCACAGATCTAAAAAAGTGAACACATTTTCTTTTGTTCTTTTGTTACAGCAAAAGCAAAGAAACCTGTCAAGTATTAATTTGTCTCGGTTGGAAGTTGTTTGTACTGTTCTGACTGCGTGGACAGACCACCATGTTTGTTTTATCCAGTCAGAAGTTATAAGTGAAGTTGTTCAAGGAAAAAAGTATATCCAAGCTCCATGAATACAGACAATGTCTCCCCAATCAAGGTTTAATTGCGTCACAAAGTAATTACACTCATAGCGGCTATTATTTCTGACTGATGGCATTTAAAAAGAGCGATACATATGGGTTGATTAAAATTATACATTAGGTGATTCTGAGTTGAAATGCTACTAAGTGAATCACTTTGTCCTTTTGCATGAAATATACTTTAATCCCTTTACTCACATTTGATTAAATTCTCTGATAAATTAGTGGCTTGTTCCCGCTCTGTCTCCTGTACCGCTGCTGGGAGGAATTAACCACTTTAACAGAACCAGGAACAGGAGCACAGCCCTCCAGCTTTTTTTCAAATGTGCTATACATTTTCATTTTGTTCACAGAAGCTTAAATACCCTGGCCTGAAAATTGGCTTTTCTGTGATAATTGTTGCTCTGAATGTTCAGCTGATGGTATTGTGAGCAGCCTGCAGGAAATCAGAGCAGCAAGTTCAACGAAGGTGGACATTTACATTTAAGCTAAACATGCATGAGACCTTGTTTAAAATCCATCAGACATCTGTGGGGGGGTTTTCCACAACACGGCCAGACTAACAATAACAGAGGTACAAAACCAAACATTTCCTGTTTTAAGAGACAGAAGGTTTTACGTCAGACTATTAACAATTCAATTCGAGCCAGGACTTTCATTTAACCGTTATATGTGTAAGACAAGTGCCAACAAACAGTAATGACATCATCTTTGAATAGTCTTAAATCAAAATTCAAGTTCATGAAATGTCTTATTTATTTGTGTATTTGCAAATAAGAATAAATAATGAAACAGCTTTGTAAAGATTACAAAGTACATGACGTGTGGCTCATTTGCAGCCACTTGTAGCTGTTTCTATTTCCTGATTTATTTGAAAAAGGGACAATGTACATTAACATTTGACAAAAATAAATGCACCCAAGTTAGCCAAAAGGCTTGTTTTCATGAGCAGACCTTTCGGCAGATGTTATTTAGCAAAATATAAAGTTAACCGTTGCATATAAAGCTGGTATGAGATATTGTCTATCGCTCCTCATGAAATTATTTGGGCAATGTGATTTATTCTTTTTTGTTTAAGCGTGTTATTTTCTTTATTCCTGAGCAGCAATGAGACAGACCAGATTATTTAAATTTTTATACACTTTAAATCAATAATAAAGTTTATAAATGTATAAACTCAAGGAATGAAAACGTCAAGGTTTGGTTAACAGGAACAAACAGTATGTGAAAAAAAAACCTCTGAAGTGTATTATTTTGTTGTTGTTGTTGAATATGCTACCTCTGAATAACTGGTACCTGTGCCAATTTGAGTTTCAAAAAGTTTCAGCAACACTGAACAAGTTCAACCAAATGTTTGAGGCTACAACTCACAAATTTATTACTCACAAGAATATCTGCAGACTACAATTATTACTAACAAATAAATCATTAACTGAGTACAAATGATCATCAAATAACAAAACAAAAGCCTTCAAATCATAGCTTTTCTGGAGATCAAAGTCCAGATTTTTTTATTATTATTATGTTTTGTTATCTTATCAAAAATACAATATCAAAAGGCAGACAGACTCCTCTCATAGGAATCTGGTAAAAGCAGCAAAGTATCACATTTAGAGGATGAAATGAACAGTTGGCGTTTGTGTGATGAACATTTGGTGTTTGTGCTTAGACAGTGCTCAAATGATTAGTCAGGTATCAAAGCAGGAAAACTGCATGAAAGAATCATTTTCTGTCAACAGACTTTCACTACATGGACACAGTTTTACAGCTGTGACATTTATAACTAACCATCATCACAAACTGCTATTTATCAGACACGTTTGTCTTCTTCAACGTATTGTTGGCACGGTTATCATCAGACACTGTAATTGTTCTGAAAAACATCTATGGGTCTGTGAGAAATAAAGCAGCTGTATACATGTGAATTCTGGTCCATCCATCCATCCATCCATCCATTTTCTATACCGTCTATCCTGCTAATCAGGGTCGCGGGTGGCTGGAGCCGATCCCAGCTGTCATTGGGCGAGAGGCGGGATACACCCTGGATTGGTCGCCAGTCAATCGCAGGGCTGACATATAGACGTGAATTCTGGTCATATGGGTTATATGTGCATTTTCACATGCAATGAATACATCAGTGGGTCTGATAGAGGAGAGATAAAGTTGGTTGCCAACAATTAACCTCTCTAAGTAAAGTTGGTAATTTACTTCAGAAGAAAGGCTAAAATTGTCAATAAAAGCTTGGTTGTAAAACCTCACAAAAGGCTTCCCTGTCTTCTAATAAAATACAAAATGTGTCTTTTTAACTATTGGGAAAGTGTTTCCAAACTGCTTATAAATATGGGGCATAAAATGTCCATTTAATGCATAAAGATAAATATTCTCTCTGGGTGTGTTTAGTCTGGCTCCTTTTATGCACACGGTAAACAATCATCTTAACCCTGTTACTGAAGACGGATGTTTTTATAAGCGTGTGAGCAGCATTTTCTAGGTTATCCTTTCCTCTCAATGTTGCATCAGATAAGATATACAAGAAACACAAAATCTTCTGTTGCTGTTTCATCACTACACTCAACTATTACTGCACAGCTGATATCACAGAGACTTTAAAACATTATGGTCTACTCCTTAGAGACCAGGAGAGGATAATGTGATAGAAAACAAAAACATGAATACAACAGATGGGTGACAAAAAGTCATGGTGAAGTTTAGGGACTGCAACTAAAACTCTGGTTTCATTGTACAACTGCTTTGGTAAAGTCGAAGTTGAATACCCCTGTTTAAAGTAATAAAAATGAAGTTAGTATCTTAAGTAAGCTATCAGATACCATTTCTTCTTTTACTCTTTTATTAGTGTCAGCCTTAAGTGCACTCCCAAACCTTGGGAGGGAGCTGAGCATAAATACAAGAGAAGCCATCATTTAATTCTGAGTGATGAATTTAAAGTGATGAGGTCAATTATTCCTCACCGGCAAATTAAAATATAGCTGTGCGCTGGCCATGGCTTCTTCTGGTGAAAGGAAGAGAAAAACGACTGCATTAAAATAATTTAGAGCCCTTCTTTGAATTAGGGTTCTCAGAAAATAGAGGTCCATTGAATAGTCCACGGCCGCCGAAATACCTCGTCTGTAGCAGCAAATCATGATAATTAATATGTGATAAATAGGTGCTGCACATAAGCAGTGAGATAATGAAGCTCTGTTGCCTATTTGTCTTGTGTTTCTCTCACAGGCTCTAAAGCAGCGTGGGCCCGCATACAAATAATCCACAGAAAGAGTTTTAAGATGTTTGTTTATCACATTTTCTATAATGGCAGCACTGAAAAGCTCATGGCTGGAAAAGGTCTTACCATTGTCATCCACTTCCACTTTTGTTTAGAGGTAATTTGGATGTTTTTTTATTTTTTTCTATTCATCTGTTTTTTATTTTTTTGATGCAAACAGATTTAAACTTTTAGACCACCTAAGATAAGTGTGCATCAGACAGAAGGGTGAAGCTTAATAACTCGATGTGCTGATGACTTCCTGTGACTACAGTGGTCAGTAAGGGTCAAAAGCTCAACCACAGCTGAAGTGACATACATATTAATAAATGCACATCATATTAAGAAACTCTGCACATTCAAAAGCAAATGTAAGACCTGAAACAAACTTCAAAGGAAAAAAATGTGCTATAAGCAGGAAAAACAACTGTTAAAACACAGAACGGGCTGTGGAGATATGAACAGCTATTTGCAACATAGTATCATACAATTTTAACCAGTACGACCAAAGAAACCTAAAATAATGACATAGATGTAAAGTATGACTTTTCTCACAGTAACTTTGATACACCTTTTTCTGGTTTTACTTCAGGTTGAATGTGCAGCGTTTCTAAATATGATGCTCGTTCATCAATATGTATGATATTTCAGTCATTGTTGAGCTTTTGACCCCTACCAGCCACTGTATTTCTGAGTGAAAGTGGTATCTATAAGGTTGTGCTTGGTGTGCAAGATGTTTTCTTAAACCCACAGAAGTTGTGTTCATAAATTCATGATACCATTTAAAATTCTCAAAACTTTCAGAGCGGGGTTCAAAAAGCCAAAAAAAATTCACCCAGACTTTCTCTGGACCATTTTCCTGCCACCTCAACAGATGAAACACACACACAGACACACACAAAAAAAACAGGTTAGCGGAAGAAGTGACATTTAATTAAGGAAAAAAAAAAAAAAAAAGAGGTGTACTGAATGCAGTGCAGGTAATTTAAAAAGTGTCCAAAGTCAGACCCAAACTAGTTCATCCTTTAGTTTATTTGTCATGAAACTGAAATGAATAATTTTTCTAAACCATGGATACATTTACATTTTCTGTCAAGTGCACAAATAAAAACAAAGTCTGTCTGATAACATCTCACAAAACTGCATTCGGACTGTGCACATGCTACCTGTATAAATTCAAAGCTCTTTACATGCTGCAGAAAGTGAAAAACTTTTACATCAGATGTCTTTAAATGAATGTTTTTATCATGATGTGCAAATGTGAGAGTTCAAAAAACACACCAGAGGACAAAGGACTACATTGAAGTCATGAAAGAGTACAGAAAAGGGATAAAATGGTGCGTAAAAATAGTTCAGAGTGCAGGATGAGAAATATTTGTGGCTGAAATCCTTTAAAATGCAGACATATTTTCCCCAAATTGCCCTATAACAGAGAATACTTCCATAAGAAAAAGCAGAGTCTATTGATGTTTATGGAGCATGTTGCACTGCAGAAAACTGACCAATCATCATCTTGTATCAAGAGCCAACTGAGGGACAGGTGAGGTTTGACTTCATGAGTTTTCAATGACAGCCACATGTGTGACGCCAAAAAGAGCATTTGTTACTTTCATAGTTAATAAATATTCCAATATGAGCCATAAGCCTTTGGTCGTTTTTCACACAAAAAGTTTGGACACCCTTGAGTCAAACCATTTTCCCTCTGGGACCCACGCGACTCTTAAAACAGATTTTTTTTGGTATATCACGCCACCTGAAAGAGCGACACTAAAAAAGATGAATAAAAACCTTCAAGGCTGAAAATGTTGAATCCCTTTAAAGAGGAAAAAAAACAGTAAAGATGTCTGCACACCCGTCTGTTTGCACAGAGCACTAGCATGAATACTAAAACTGTTATCACTGTGTAGGCCTCTGTTGCTTTGTCCACCATCATGTTTTAAACATCGCACCATAGCTTCTGCTCTGGATGTCATGTCCTGACTCTACATTCACACTGTGAGTGACGTGACAACAAGTAGCTTTGAGTTTGGAAAAATTGAGGGCCTAAGCTTCTAAAGAGTGCAGAAATTTTCAGAAGTGCATGTGCATGTGTGCTCAGACTTACTTTTGGTGCTTTCAATCCCAGTCATGGGCATTTTTAGTGGATGCTTTTTAGAAATCATCACATGTAGTGACCTTGCTGCCAAACACTGTGTCACAGAAGTGCAGGATGTTGGTTGCTGAGGTCAAAGCTTTTATAGCATGAATATAATAATATGTTTGAGGCATCCCAAGGTTTTTTTCTTTTTTATACAGTTCAGTCTTCACAGTGTATAGCACTTAGCTGTTTGTCATCAGTAATTTTATTTGCAGTAAAAGTCAGCATACATGAAAATTTAATGAAATGAACAAGGTCCTTAAACTCCAAGATCCAAAAATTGGGGAACTTTGACGTTGATCTGTAACAAAAGGCATCACATAAAGCACTCATCAGGTATAAATATAGTCATTTCACACATCAGATTAAACAGGGGAAACCCCACTAGTCCTACTTCAATCATACTTTCTGTTCATTTTGTTTCATTTCTGTTCTTTCTGTTCACTTTCTGTTCAGGCTTTTGTTTTGGGAGAGCGCTGTAGGAATTGAGAGACACAGTGACACTCAATGTATTTGGTTCATTGTTGTTAGCTAAAAATTTTCTCAAATCTATTGGCTCTGGCAAATCAAAAAAGGTGTCAATCGTTCAAATCGATCAATCCACTGCTGAGTTGAGAGCCTGCGTAACTCATGTGCTTTAAGTAAAAAGGGTTAGAAAGACAAGGAAAAAAGTCTTTTGGAGGGTGGTGAATCAGTTTATCATTTTTTCAATTGATATTTATCTAAGAATTAAAAACCAAAACATGAAAAATTGTTTTGTTTTGGGGGATTTTTTAAATTCATAATTCAATATCAGTTGAACAAATGATACACAGATTAAGAGGTCCTGCACATTTCATTCGAAGAGGTTTTGTTGAACCTGATTTGTCCCACAGAATCGTCTTCAAATGATCACGATCTTGGACATCTGAACAACGGTGACTCTGCACACACACAGGTTTACGAGGGGTAAAAGGTTTACAGAAACTGTTTCAAATGAGACAACAATAAATAAATGCATCGTTAATTTTTTTCTAATTGATGTGATTGGATTTTCTTAGAGTTTGCACTGTTCCTTTAGTTAGTCTAAATACTAAACTCATCTGTAAATTTACATCTTAAAGCTGATATTAATCTTCTTGGGGGCGTGCCCTCAAAGCCCCCTATAGGGAGTTCACATATTTGTCTTTTTTTTTCATCCCTGATGAGTTTGCACCCCTGGGTTATGGATTTTTTCAGTTACAGGTGTCTTGTAATATATGGAACAGTTAAGTCACACTTTCTCACTGAAGCACATTTCTCATCTCTGAGCCCTGACAAATGTGTGAAATGCTTTTTCTTAAGCATCTGCACAGACATGTTTCAAAACTTCTCACTTTCCAGTTTCCCTTTCCTTCCCTATGTTGGAGTGTTCTTGGCACCTAACTAACACCAACTATGGATTCACTGAATGGTGAAGGAGTCCATTATAAAACCTGTGTAACCTGTGCTGAAAGGGAAAGAGACAAATGCAACACACTTCAGCAGCAGGTCGACAGCATGTGTCATTGATTTGTTCCCAGATTGAAAAATAGCATTATAGAAAGCAACGAGAGGGAGTGCTGTTGTTCTGGATATCAGCATAGACTGTGGTTCAGTTATGGGGCAAAGCTGCAAGGTTTAATGGCAAAGATAACCACCAGCTGCACTCCTGATATTCTGAAAAGCATTACGTCATCATCAGTTATATTACTGACACAAGTAGTTTGGAAAGCTGAGTGAAGATTCATCATTCTGAACACCTGTTCTGTGCCCCTTGAATCAGTATAAAGTTGAAATTTGGTGGACTGAGATTTGCCTCATCTTATCAGATTACCAGGATGGAATTGAATGTCACTCTGAAGACTTATTCACTTTGTTTTAGAGAGCAGAGCTTCCTTTTAACGCCACTTTTCTGTAGCTTTCCTGGAATACAAAGTCACATGGTAATGTATTTATTTGTAGTTACATGACACTATTGTTTGAACAAGCGATGGGAAGTTCAGCTCTTTTCAAAGAGCCAGTTCTTTTTGCTTGGCTCCCAAAGCAGAGCCAGCTGATTCCACTTCCTAAAGGCTCCTTATTGAGTATCAGCCTCATATTTTAGCCTAACCTGGAAAATATGAAAGATTTGTGTATTGATAAACCTTTTTGGTTTCAGTGTTCTTATGAGGAGCCTCATTATAGACCCATTTTGTGCATTCGCTCTGTTACAAAAATAGGCATTCTTACTTTTGTTTCATATTTTAAACAAACTTTCTTCTTGATATAATTAGAAAAGGACAAAAGATACGGATACAGAGGTTACTTTTTTGCTTTATCCTCCCATGTGATTGACTGAATGGCTGTCATGCTGTCAATCAAAACAAAGTTCTACCGTGGGAAGAGCTGAGCAACGAAAGCAAAAATGTTGGTTGTGAGCTCCTCTGATTCACTTAAAAACTCTTAGAGCCACATCTTTTGAGTATCACACATCACTATTTGAAACGTGACAACAGTAAAGCTTTGTAAACTCAGTTTTTAATGTAGTTTAGTGTCCAGGAGGTGAGCAGACTGTGTAGTGTTGCTCACAGCCTGGTGCTCTGATACATGTCTGTAGCGTTGGTGAATCCTGTTTATGTCTCACCGGTACCCATCTACTAACTCCAACCTAACTAAGCAGAGTAAGTGTAGCCTGGCTCTTAAATTTATTTATAGACTCTAAAGTTTGATCTGAACACTGCAGTATAACTGCTACATGTGGGTTGGAATGAACATTATGAATACTAGTCACAAAAAGCTTGACTGGTGTTTGAGCCTTTTTTTCCCTCTATCACTCGAACTCCTGTTCAGCTTTCTTCCACTCTGACATTCTTTTTCTTTTTGCAAGTTCAACTCCAGAGTCCAACATTACTTGAAAATATATTCTAGCCAGAGAATTTCTAGCCTCTCACTGCTAAACTTTGCAGACAAGGCTATCAAGGAATTCGAATCCAACCTGGCCAAAGAAACAGCATTTGAAGATAACCAATTTTGCAGTTGATAATCCCATTTTTAAACGTGGATTTGAACTGGCAAATACATTGTAGTGAGAGTTTTTCAAGAAAGCTTATAGAGTCCTCACAGAACCTTTAAAAAGAAGTGAAATGAATTCAGTAGAACATGTTTTGAATCAAATGAAGTCAAAAGAAGTGCATTTGATGTTTGGTAACTTGTCCTACTTCCTCCAGCTGTCTCGTCTCCAAACCTCTTGCACGTCACTGACCCCTGAGTTTTCTTTGCGTGTGTTCTTTTGCTCTCCGACAGCAGAGGTTGAGGATAATTCAGACTAAAGGTCGAATAAGGTATGCTTTAAGTGCAGTTGTTTGTTCCGGCTGTGTTTACCCTTGAATTCTGCTGGAGAGGAAGACACAGCCTCATCAACAGAACCAACACTGTTAATCCATCTCTGCCACTGCTGTTTACTTTTCTGCTTTGTCTCGCTTACGTCACTCTACCTCAAGGGACCCTGATGCAATATTCAACTTAAACTTTACTCACCGCAGACAGACCCATTTACAGGATGTGCTGCCTCAGCCGTGACATCACACCTTTTGCTTTCGCATGGTTTGAAAGCTACCGTTTTGCGTAGGTAGCTTCTTCCTTTCAGAGGCTGAGAAACACATCTTGGAGTTGTGTTACAGACATTTTTGAAGTTAAATGCAATAGTTGAAAAGTGATTAAAAGCCCTGTGTAAACTGCTCACTTCCTTTAGATAAATTCAAGGTAAGATGCTAGAAAATACACACCCAGGGAAAAATTCTCTTTATAAAATGACACCAACAAACCTGGAAAACAACTCTTTGACCGGCTCTACTTTTTTAGGTAGCACACTGTTCGTTTTAATTTCATGTTCTTAAGCAATATTGCCAGCACTGTTTTTCCTCACTTGAGATCCAGATGTGTCCTGTGTAAAAGATTAGGATTACAGGTGGTGATATCTAAATGTTCTAATCCCATTGCTGCATGATGTAAGATCATTTGCATGCACTTTCTCTTTCATTATCTCACAATGGGGTCTTCTTATTGTTCTACAGGCATGATGCGACAGATTGGCTACTGATTACTTACATTCTTTATGTATCGTGTTAGATCTTATTGAAATCACATTATCCAGTTATTTCTGCGTTGCCTGAATACTAGATGTAAGATTTTGCTTGCTTGTTGTCACAGCCTAGCAGGTGTAATGGTGATAACAGAGCAGAAGATGTTTTCACACATCATTTAATCCCGTTTACTTCAGGAGCTCAGTGTTCACTTTCACACATTGTGCCAGCTGTGTCACATTGGTTTATGCTTTAAGAAAACCCCCCCTGTGACCAAATCTCACACAAAGTAATGAGCAAGATCGTACAAGGATGAAAACCAAAGCTTCGTATTCAATGTTCATCTTCAAAGTTGATGCCAAGGAAATCTCAATTGTTGAGTTCGCAGATAGAAAGAGCTTGTTGAGTACAGCTTATTCCAACTTCCAACCCAATGGAAAGTACAACAGTATATCACTCAGGGAAAAAGAAAGATTCTTCAGGGAGATTCTGAAGTTTTGGAACTGAGATGTTTCTTAATCCTATCAACAAAACCAACAAAATATTGCTTTATCTTTTGTGTATTGTGTAGTTTTCGTGTCACATTTTACGGTGACTTTTACAACTATTTTAATCAAGATTTCAGTATGTATGCTTTCTTTCAATGCTGAAAATGCTTCTTCTAAAACAACTTAATAATTTTGATGTTTGTCCTCCCCCATCTTCCTGAAAATATGCTATGATACACTGAAAAGTAGTGTATGGATGATTTCATGAAAGCAGCCATTTAAAAAAAGGTCAAAACACAACTTTGGCTGCCTGTAGTGGTATAATAATCCTGTATAAATATAATATGTTTGGTAACATAGGGTTAAGTGTCCAAATTGTGGATAGACGAGTTACCAATTTTTGAAAACCATTGTTTGTATGGTGAACTGATATATTTATATATTTATATATTACGTTACAATTGCACAACAGGAAATCTATAACTTAGTGATGACCTTTGACCTCTGACAGGTCAAGTTTGATTATCAAATCTTCATGATGGCTGTGAGTGAAAAACAATAACTCAGTATGTAAAGATATGAATGAATTTGACTTTGAGAAACTTTTTTTTAAATGGAGATTCTTCACCTTGTTTTTCTGCCTGTGTCAGAACTATGGTGGCCGGTAGGGGTCAGAAGCTCAATAATGGCTTAAAGTACACACATGTTGACAAACGCTTCGCATATGTAGAAACACTGCACATTCATTAGCAAACGCAACACCTGCAGAGGAAACAAACGTGCTCCAAGAAGAAAAACAAGTGCAGTACGATCAAATGTGTAGCAAGTATGGAAACAAAACTTGAGTCAAAAACACACAAGCAGAAAACAACTGCAAACACATAAATGCTGTAAGCTTAGCCTTAGAACAAAAGTGCTCCAGGCCTGTGGGGGGGCGCTCACACACAGCTCACGAGAGAGAGAGACAGAAAGAGAAAGACACCAGGTGAGTGTGGCAGTGTTTGTTCAAAGTGAAAAAAGGTGGATTAAAGTTAGAGCAGAGCAAGGCAATGTTTTTACTTCGGTTGTAGTGATAAAAATGTTGCACTACTCTGCTACAGATTTACCTATGTGATATCTGTCCATCTCTCTGGTGGTGAAGACATAAAAGTTGTTTTGTGTGTGTCTGACCTTAAAGCATCTGCTTCTTATGTCTTTACAAACTTTTTGAAAAGGTTTCCAGCACTGATAAAAGAAGTCATGAATAGTTCAGTTAGAATAATTTCATATTGATTGTGGCTGAAGGGATTCATTCATTTCATTTTTCACCAGATGGATACAGTTGAATCAGCATGATTCATATTTAATGGATCTGTGCTATGAATGAATCATTACACTGCTATTGATAATAATTATTTTTTTAAATATTTAATGACTGACAAGGAAATGGTCTCATGGCTTTGAGCAGGAAAAACAGAAAATAAGGTTGAACTTTGAAAACAAAACTCTACAAAGGTAAAATGTATCAGTATTTAGATTGATTACCGCTGTGTTACCTCAGCACATCAGGTGAACTCAATTAACTTCTGCTGTTTAATGAAAGAACAATCAATATTTCAAATGTATGAGCTTCAGTAATATTTCATTACATGGGTGCAGAATATTTGAACAATATTTAATCAAATGTTCCTGCTTTTTATCACTTGGGTGTTTGTAATTAGGCTGTGTATTTGTGTGATTTAAATGAATGTGCGTCTTAATAACACAGGATTTGTAAAGGTCAGTTTGAGGGAGTGGACGAGTAAAAATGAAAGTTAAATGTTGGTGTTAGAGTACGTGGAGCCAGTTTATCATGCAGTGCAGGGCATACAAAATCTTTCATATGAAAAGCTGTCAAAGCCTCATTACTCTTCAGCATTTAATTGTGCAAAAAATATCATGGAAGTTGGAATATTAGGGTAATTAACTCAGTATTTATCACCAATAGGTGTTGGCGCACTGTAATAAAACATTGGATAATCAATCATGATGTGACACCAGAAACAAACAACAGAAACTATCTGATGTCTGCATGTACTTAGCTGCATTTGCACTGCCAGCCAACCATGACAGCAAAGTTTTCAGCACTTGGGAGAATTCTCTCCATGATAATTCCTCAGAATAATAAAAGCATAATAGGTGAAGCATATCTTCTGCCCTACATAGAGATTCTCTTCTCCCTGAGCACCAAACAAAGCTTTGGAGGCCTGCGGCTAATCACTGCCCTTTACCTGTTGTCATTCATCTCCAGGAGTCAATTGGTCTGCTTCTGCAGGCTGCAGAGGTAATTATGATTTGGCTATGACTTACGTTTAGCTCTATTGTTTGACTTGGTGGCACACACACTGGGATATCAGGGACTTGAAGCTCAAAGCTCATTCTGGAGAGTTCCACTTTGACTTCACTGCTCGATGTTTCCCCAGAGAGCTCTGCTGCTAACTAAACAAAGCCCAGCCAGCGAGGATCATCACAGGGAAAAGAAAATACCTGCACCTATTTCTGTCTTCAACTCAGAGAGCTGTATTTGTAATAATACTCTCCTCAATGCATCCTAAGTCGCAGAATATTTTCCCTTCTGCTGCTTCACGATTGAAAAAGTTGCAACACAAGAAGAACAATTTCACAATACTGCTGTCGAGATATTTTCACAGATCTGCCTCTCCTCAAACCCAGAATTGTATTAATATTTAATCGCATTAGAAATTGGATGAGGAATACAATTATCTGAGCAAATACACCTGTCCCATCAAGCAAGAAATTGTGAAAATCCCTCTGCAAGTAGCTCAAGGTGAGATTTGGGAAATGAATGTATGAACTTTGGGAAGATTTGCAGCAATGCAATCCACATTTCCATTTATCTATTTCCTTAGTAAGTCCAAGGAAGTGTTCAGAGATGGAGCGCAGCTATCGCTCACACTGCTGTTCATACTCCTCTACTTAAACAGCAGTTACGGACACAGCAGATCAATATGTAAAGGATTATAACCTAATATGTGGAGTGCGGTTATCAAACTTCCTGAAATTGTTTTATGTTAATTTGAAAGTCTGTATTTATGGATGAAATAATAGCATGAAACCGTCTGAGTTTTGTCATTTTGCTTTACAAAGCATTTCACACAGGGTTCAGATGATGCCTGAAGTTTTCCATATTAAATTTAAAGCTTGTCAAATCTCATTGTTTTGTCTGAGGCTGGTTTCTTTGAACCCAGTTTTATATAGAAAGATTAAACGAGGCCCTAGACTTGAACCCATATTAAAAATCACTTACAATTGTGTTTAAAAAGGAAAAATGAATGCTTGATACAAAATTGAGAGTTAGTGAGGGTTATCCATAAATGCAAACTGGCTCACCAGATGAAAGATGTGAAAACTCCTGAATAATAGTCAAAACATCTGGAGTTCCCTCATCTGACAGGAGACAGCCACAGCCTCCTCTATACTAACAGATGGGACAAGATTCAAAACCAAAATGAAAGACGTTTGCTTTTCTTTCTTTTTTGTGGAGGTGAAGAGGGAATATAACATCACGATTGACGGATAAATGTGGCTTCTGCTCCTTCCACTTTGCAGAATAGAGTGTCACCTTCTTACAGCTTTTCTACTCTTTATCACTCTATGAGGCGTTTTAGATTTCAGCTCCCAAACTGCAGGGGGCAGTGTATCACAAACACACATCTTCCAGAGAACTACACTAGAGTCAAAGAAGTTTGAATCTGTTTTATTTCGCACAATATCATCTTTCACCCATACCTGAAAGTAATCGCTCACTACATGGTTGTCACGGTGATCTCTACATGATGAATCATACGAATGCCTGTGTTTTTCCACTTTATACACTAGGAGTTCCTGTTCGTCTGTCATCTTATCAGCTTGTCTCCATCCAGCAAATACAAATTTAAATGTGAAAGGGACCAGGCAAGGCAAAAATGACCTCACAAGGGTATCATCGAAACTGAGCTCTCCTAAAACTTGAATTTGAAATTAGAGATGTGGTTTCAACGACAGTCTCTGAAGTGAAGTTTTGAAGTTAATCTCATTTTGGAAACGCTGAGCTCAAGGAAACATCTGTTCAGGAAAAGAGGCGGAGTTGTGGCAAGCTTTGAGCTACAATGTGCCATCTGTCAGCCAGGACAATCATAATATCTTTTAAACTACAGGCTGTGCCTTTAGAAGAATAAGCTATTCAGACTTTGTGTATCTATTGTACCAGGCTGTAAACGTATGCATTTTTGCTGTGAAAGTCAGCTTTATAGAAACGATGTGTATGAGGTCTGGTGGACACTCGATGAACTGCAGTTTGTAGTACTTTGACATCGGCAGCATTTGACGTGGCCTGAGTTTGCAGCTTTGCCTTAATTAGTAGAAACGGGGGGATGGTAACACTACAACTAAATATTCCTTTTCAGCCTGGTGCCAAAGCTCCCAATGTGCTGGAGGAGAGTTTTGTTTTTGATGTAAAATACTGCACATTACCAATTCATTACCAAATTTGTCATTAAAGATGTCAGTGAAACAATGTTTTCTTGAATTATTTTTTTTTTCTAATAAGAAAGCTGCATACCTCAAAGTCATTTCCCAAAAGGTGAAGTATCACAGGGCAATGAAGCATACTAAACTGAAAGCATCTTTGTAAAACTGAACTAAAATAAGGGGTCTAATAGTTTTAAGTTATGGCACTGGCACACAGACGATCATTTCTGCAACAGAAAATGTTTATGATGTGGTTCCTTTTATATGTGCTTGTCATTGTATCCAGATAAATATGACATTCTTTGAAAAGTAAACATAAAAAGCTAATATTGATGTGTCAGAATAATAGCTGACTTATGACTAAGAGGGAGATGACTGATGACTCAACTGCAGAAGGTAATCATAAACATAAAATGGATAAAATATTAAAACAAAACACTCACAGCACTTCATTTCTGTGTTGCATGATAAATGATGGTAAATGAAGCTTGGTGTGCAGAATAAGAGCTGTGTAATGTTTCTGTTTAACGGTAGATTAAAAGCTGCAAATGAACCAGAGCTTAGGACACACAGAGCTGTATTTGACAGACATTCAAAGCTACATCCGACCAAAACCTGAGTGCTGTCTCTTTGCCCGGTCCCACTGTGTACTCTGGGCTTTGGAATTTGCAGTAGTATTTCTATGTCAGGCCTTTGCCTCACTCTGCTAAGAGCTGGACGACTCCAGGGAGACAGAGCACTGTGTAAACTTCCTGTGCAGAGGTGCACTTCCTTCCTACCGTCAGTGGAGCATGAGCAGGATACTGAAAGATGACGGATGGAGGCTATCAGATCTTTTGTCTAGACCGAGTCAGGATGCGTGACTGCCTCTTCATGATGAGCCCATTCTGCCCCGACTCTCCTCCCCCCTGTAATGAAAGACTGAGGTGGTGTAGCTGTGTCGAGTCAGGAGGCGTATAATCAAATCACACAGGATTATGTGTCACATTTGACCTGCATGGACCCTTTTTCTGTACTCAAAAGAGTGATTCAATCCACAGTGGAGTTTCTGCCTGTCTGTAAGAGAGAGAGGGAGAGCGCTACAGAAAAATCTCAGTCTTTCTGTATTTCTGTCTCTCATACATATTCCTTTTGCGTCTTTCCATCTCTTCCTAGCGCGGAGGATCTCGCCTCATGTGGGAAGAGACTGTTAATGAATGTAGTGGGGCACGTGGGTAACGTGTGGGTTTCAACCACGGCTTTTACTGTGACTGACAGAAGCTAGACAAGGCTTTAGAGGCTGGCTTAAGAGTTAAGAAAAAAGCAAACAGGGAACAGCTTTTTTCCAGATGGCCACTGCAAGAGTAGAGAAAAATATTCTCTGTGAGATTGTGGAGGCAGCATCTGCACAACCACTGTGGTCTGATGGAAAATGGCCATTTATATAACAAACAAAGTCACTGGATCTTACAGGTTTTGATGTTTTGTAATTGGCCTTGCTGTTTGTCACAAAGTTCAATCTCTGTGTGCAGAAGTGGCAACAAATTTCTGGCAGAGCTGAAGCATGAAGTGAGCGAGAGGGAGAGAGAGAGAGAGTGAATGTTTATTTTGTGATTCTACCAGGTTTGCACCCATCAACCTCTGCTCTAATCTGCGAGTATCTAGTATGCACTCCAAACTAAATTGGTGTTGATTCTATTCTGTGCGTGTCAAAGCCCTAGTCTGTCACTGAATACTATCTGGGGAATGAGGGTCCCAGGATGCTCAACTCTGCTGCTGACACGACACTTTTCCTGAAAGAGCCGCCACTTGATTTAGCCAAAGCAAAATGTCACAGTAATTGTGAAGATTTATATCAATGGGAAAGCGCTGACGAGGTCCCACACCACAGCTATCAGATCTGACAGACTTAATATGTGCTTGAGTGTTGCCCTGCCACACTAAGGCCTCGCAGGTTGACCAATTTTTATCCGGAATGTTCCACCTCAGATGGTATTGACCGAGCAGTCATTTTTTTCATCGCTGCAAATCGAGTGTGAAGTGGAACTTTGAGGTAGTGAAATTGCGTTTCTAATAAACTGGAATCTCTTGAAAAACGTTTTACTGCACCAGTTTTTTGCTTTTTTTTTTTGCTTTGTGTGGCATCTCAGGTGATGTGAAAAACAGACTGGCAGGTGGTTTGTGTAAACAGTTTGAACACAGCTGTGCTAAAATACTGTACCCTTCGCTCCTGTTCTCAAGATGTATTAAGATCAAATTAAATGTGCATTGTGTTTTTTTTTTCCACAAGTGAAACAGGTGGCATGCATTTGATAAAACTGGCAGCTCTGCTCTGCATCACCTCAGATATGATATGATAATAAAGCTTGCTCAACAGGGAACGCTCCACATAAGAAACAGAAAGTGATCAGTGAAACATGTCAATAATTAAAACTTAACTTTAAAGTTCAGAATTTAGACAAGTGTTTTTCAACCTTGGGGTCTGGACCCCATGAGGGTTTTCAAATGGGGTCACCGGGAATGTTTAGTTATCTCCTCTTCTGAGCCAAAACATGAGAATAAGTTTCCTCTTGGGTGCCAAAAGTGCCCTCTTGAGAGACAAAGTACACACTGGTTTTGACAGTTGGTGAGCAGAAACTAAAAGCATCCTAGAGGTGATCTATGCCATCGCCACAGCAATGAAGCCACATACTTTTGCTAATTCATTAACTCTAGATAGAAAGGGTCTTTGGGGCTGCTTGAAAATTGTGATGTAAAACTGAGGTCACGGCTCAAATAAGGTCAAGAACCACTGTAGTAGATATCAATCACCCAAGTATGGCTGATCGAAGGCTCGTCTTTGAGACAAGAAGAGCTTCTATTGACCTGGATTCAGCTGTTCAAGTAGCACAAGGACAGAAGAAAGAGACAGAGGAAAATGTCAGTGCTCTCTTAAAGCACATTGACTGGAAATACAGCTGTATTTCTTTAGTGTTTACATATACAAATTAGTGTCTAACTACAGTAAGAAAAAAAAGGCTGCTGTTTGCAATCATAGAAACACAAGGAGGTGCAAAGTAGTCCATCAGTCGTTTGATTCACCTTCATTTGTAAAGTGTTTCAGTGAGAGCAGCTCACCGTTTTCAGCACTGACTGATGAACACTTAAACTGACAGAACTGCAGATGATGAAAATTTTAGCACAGAACCTACATTAAGCTTGAACACATTAAAATTGGATGTAGTCTAATTAACCTTTACACTTCACTCAAACTCGATCATTACAGGTAAGAATGGACCCTTTATATTCTGTCAAAACTAATCTAACTCATTCCCTGTTGGAAATCAAAGATTATACTCTCACATTTACAAAGGCGTTTTATTTCTTAAATCAAGGCTGAAATATTTGAAAACTACAAGACTCATGCTATAGGTGTGTGGAGTAACACCTATAACACTAGTTCCCAATCCTGTATTATAAAATTGCAAAGATAGAAGTCAATGTCTACAAATGGAAGTCAGTAAATATTGACCTCAGTCTGTTACTTCAAGTTCTTCTTTTATAAGGATGATAAAATCAGGGTCCTTTAACAATTTAACAAACCCTTTCTGTGAAATGTTTTCTACCTGAGTCAAATCAGACAGATTTGAACCAGTAGAAGTTGTTGTTAAATTGTGAAAAAAAAAAGTCATCTAAAACTACCTCACATAATCTTTTTTTTTATTATTGTTTGGACTGAGGGACCCGTGCTATAATGATTTAAAGAAAGGGATGGTGAATTCTTCTTATCCTGATGGCAGCTTTTTGATGTTTATTTCTCAAATTGTGTCCACTTATTACTTATGCCTCTTAAAGACTACAATGTATTTATCCATTGATTTCTCCAAGTTCTTCTTCCACTTTGCTGCCCACCAAGTAGACAATGATCTCAGTTGAAATTTTAAGTTAAAAGTCAATCTAGAAGTCAAGTCAGCACTGTGTCCTGTTTTATTTTGTAATCTTTGCGCCCTCTGTGTCTGGTCCAGTTCTACTTCCTGTCCTTATGTGTTCCTCTCCACTTTGATTACCCTCATTAGTTTCACCTGTGTCTCTTGTCGCACCTGTCTAATTACCTCCAGTGTGTTTAGTCTCTGTGCTACCTCCATTCTTTTTTGGATCACTGAGTTATCTTACGTGTTACCTGCATCGATCGAGCTGCAGTGTTCTTTGTGATTTAATTTTTGTGTCCGTCATGGTTCCCTTGTGTTTCAGTTGGACTATGGTTGTCCCAGGTACGTTTTTTTTTTTTGTACACTGGCACCTTACAGGGACTGTGAGGAGTTTCTTCTAAATTTCTCACCTCTAGGTATAGGCTTGATCATAATCCACAATTTAAAATGAGATTATCAGTGCTAAAATAGGTTATTCTAAATGCAATGCCTCGGTTCCCAAATTAGGTCGGACTGGACAGAATTGACTCACTGTATGTTGAAGTCTCTATGACAACACCACGCCAGCTGTTGAAGTTGGACAGGTAGATGAAAGATTTTTTTTCTCTCTCTCTCTCTCTCTCTCTGCTGATATTACTGAAAAGTATGAAAATAGGCATTTCCATTTCCATTCCTGTTTTGTAAAGGCAGGGAACAAATGTTGATTTGCAGGGTGCCAGGTGACTGTAGAGAAATACTTCAGTATCTCCTCCAGTTATGATTCACCTCAAATTAAATAACATGAACTTTACTAAAAAAATGTTCAGAAGTTAACTAACTTTTCAAACATAGTTCTGGCCAAAAGGGAAAGTGAAGGCAGGTGTGATCACACTGAGTCACTGCGACATTTGCAAAAATGTATTAATGGTCCAATGAATTGATGAGAGGAAGAAGATGTTGGATGGCATCATTAGGCTCTAGGAGAGCTGGAGAAAGTTCTGTGGGTGCTGAGATTTAAGGGGCATCAAATATTGCATGTGTTACTTAACCCACTTTCTAATCTGTGTAAGTCCCAATCCAATCCATGTATCACATAGAAAGTATTGTGATGTAGCTTCAACTTGAAAAATGAAAATTCAAAGCCAAGTATCATGAAACTTAACTAACAGTTTTCAGATCATCATATTATGATGTGAACTGAAGTACATGTGTTATGTAACAGGTTCTGCTCTCCAGACTTCTGCTCTGAGGCCTTGAGTTCTGGGCTCTGGCAGCCACTATCTGCACTATTAAAGTTATTAGAGACTGAAATGTATCTGGGGCAAAATCTTAAACACTCTTGGCCTTATTCATAAAGATTTGCAAAGCCTTTGAGCACCCTAGTTATGTAAAAATGTACTTTGTAAGTTAGAGTATTGATTTAAATCTCACACAAAAGTTAAAATCACAGCAGTGATAAAGTACACAGAAGTTACTGACATTTATGTTTTACATGCATATTTTTTCTGTTTCTAAGTTTGCAGACAATGTCTCCCTCTGAAAATAGCTCATTTGCCCTCATTGGCCACCAAATTTCCTGCCAAAACATGTTTTTGAAAGTTTCTTTTGCTGCAGAAAATGGTGGGGAAATTAAACTTGATCATATACAGTTTTATTGTCTAATAGTGTGGTATGTAAGAAAAGAACATGTAAGAAGTCTAACATTTTCTCTAAGGAGCCAATAGAGACCAAGGGTGAATTCCAATTCCTGTCTTAACCCTCAATCTTAACCCTCAATCTCAAAATGCGCGCTCCCGCGAAGTGTAAGTGCTGTCCCGATTCTCAGAAAGTTGAGGTTGAGGGGCGAGATTGAGGGCTGTATCTCCCTCAATATTGAGATTTTCCGACACCACCCTTGGGATTAAGGGACATCCAGAATGCATTGCGTATTGTCGGTAAATAAACATGGCATCCAAAGCGGCAGAGAAGGCGAGCTACAAATATAGTATTTTCTTTGTTAATGGAGATATAAATATTACGAAAACCATCGTATTATCTTAGTTTAGACCCATTTTATGGATTATTTACCTCGTCGTTGCAGAACATTAATTTTTATTTTACGATCTTTTGTCAATAGCGGTCGGTGCGGACAAGCCATGTTGCTATCGTTAAAGTTAGTAAACGTTACAAAATGGTCATTTTTCTCCGTGGTAATGTAATTGATTTATCAAGATAACAGCCTATATAACATGCTTGTGCCGATAATGGTATAAGATGACCGGGCTAATGTCATCTCCTGTAGCCGCAGAGTTTTGTAACGATAGTTAAAGCGGGTGTTTACCTTTCAATAAACTATGGTATGCTGTGACAGCTGAATATGTCCGAGGTTGTGTTATTTATTTATACAGATATTTTTTTGATCATGCTAACCGAAGGAATAACTGACAGACAGTCCACAACAATTTCACTTGCATTTAAGGGGTGTCCCATTTCTAAGTCACAAGATAACCCTTAACACTTGGTTTTGAGGGCCACTAAGATTGAGGGTTGAGCTTGAGGGTTAAGATTGAGGGTTAAGAAAGGAATTGGAATTGGGCCCAACTCACCTTGGAGACAGCCCCTAGTGGCCATTCAAAGAACTACAGCTCTTTTTTTTCAGTTGTTCGATATTTTTCTTTCTAGCTTTTGTTTCCACTTGTTTTCTACTCTTCTGAAGATAAGAGGAGTGTTTTTGTATTATTTGACTGTGTTACGTTACAGACTGCGTTTGGGATGGACTCCAGCTCCTCAGATGACCTGGAGATGCTTCTCGGAGTCCCTCCGCTCTCCGAAATGTGTTTGCTTTATTGCTGCTCCACTTGTATGTTTGACCTTCCCTCAGCAGAATGATGTTTGTGCACAGCTTGGCACGGCAAGGCTGTGTTTCTAAAATATATCTGCTGAGGGGAGAAAGTTCCTCTTTGTCAAATCTCAATCCAACATGTGAATAGCTGAGTACTATCACAGCTAGTTACGAAAGAAGTCATGGTCAGATATGCAACTCATACAACTCAGATGTGGAAACTTTTCACTGAAGTGGAAACATCTTTGTATGTAGAAGATAAACTTTCTACGTTGGATATTCATTCCAGATTGGGTAGATTACATTCTTTTAACCCTTGTAGTTGAGTAATTAAAAATATCATTATATTTTTTCTCCAAGGAGAACATTTCTTTTTACATCTTAGGAAATGTCTGTGGTTCTTTTAACTTGTGTCATCGGATTATCCTCTTTACTTCAGTTCTCTTTTGCTTCTACGGGTGCACAAGTGCAAATACTTTTCATTTTTATGGTAGATTCTTTCATCATGCCACTATTCAGTCATCTTAGCTTTTTTTTCTACTTGTTTTTGAAGTGGAGTGTGCAGACTGACAGACTGGGGAACAAAAGCAGAAAGCAGGTTCTTTTTGGTACTTCACAAAATATCACTGAACAGATCAGCATCAGCACTATCTCAGTACAATTGCATTTTTTTTCTCTGTAAACTTTGTCCTCCAAGCAGGAGTTCTTTAAAGGTAGAGAGTCACTGGTATTTTTCATCCAGGTGTAGTACGTAATATATTCGACAGAGTGTTTGTCTTCTAGTCTGAATCCATTTGTGGTTTTCCACCTTTGAAATGGGAGCAGGCAGGCACGCAGGAGGGACATCTGCCTTGCATTTAATGAGTATCACAAATGTTTCAGTAATTCCACTCCAACTGAAACTTCCCTCCCCTTCAGCACACTCCCAAATTACGGCAGAGGAATGAAGCTGGGGCTCTTTGCTTTGCAGAGAGTAGGTGTTTTCCACTGCTAGGACCATAGGAAAAAATTCCTGCTGCAGGCTTGCATCATGGAGGCTGGGAATCAAACTAGCAGTCAACAGATTCTGTGGAAAGATGTGAGTCAATTTTTTCCCCTTGAACTATTTTATTTTTCAGTTCTGAATCTTAAATAACTTTCCAAAATACAAAAACAATTAATATAATACAGTAAGAGGCTCCATTAAAAACTTTAAAAGCTGTTTTACTTTCTAGATGACTCACTGACCTTAGACTTTTACAATTGGTGAAGTAAGTGCAGGTGGCAGCAGCCAGGATCCTGTGATATTGGAATAAGTACTTTGAATTAAAAGTGTTAGAAGTCTGATTTAAAATAAGAGAGCTGCTTGAACTCCCACTGAGTGATCAGAGTTTTCTCAGCACTGTATTTTTTTCTACTACTTCATTCAGGCTTTTCATCCTGGTATTCTTTCTGTATTTCAACTCATATGCTCAGTCTCATTTGATTCGTAGTTTTGCTTTGTATCTACAATACCATCAACTTTCCTCTTGCAAGCAGCATTTCAATTCACACCTGTCTTTATTGAGTGGAAGAGAGGATCTTTGGCTTCTAAATACTTCCTTTCCTCCTTATAGTTCAGCTGTGGCAGAACTTTCAATAGAGCAGAATGGATGAAATGATGATGTATGAAATATTTCTATTTATGAAAACCAAAGTGTTTATACTGAAGAAAGAGAAACTCTTCAAGCAGAGACATATCCTTAGAAAACTCTAAGCGATGGATAAAGAATGATTATAGTAATAAATCCTATGTGGCTCCTTTTTTCAGCGTATTTCTCTCTAAGATATAGTGTTTTATCTGAACATACGTGTGTGAGATAAAACCATGCTTCAGCCTGTTGGTTCTGCAAGTGCTGGTGTTTTTTTTCTCTCCTGTTGTTTTCTCAAAAAAGAGCTTCTTTTTTGCATTGTAGCAGCAGGGAGCTGCGGGCACTCTTCCTCACAAAGCTCAAGAGGAATCGCCTGGCTGATTCTGAACTCCTAAACCTTTAAACACTAGTTGGCGGCTGCTGTGCACTCAGACTGCTCACCCTGTCTCCATCCCTGCCTTTATTTCTGTCTGTCTGTCTCTCAATCCCATCTCCGATCCTCTGAGTATTTTGATATTCAGTGCACAGGCAGAGAGAGGTTTGTCCTCTTGTAAAGTTTCCACTGCTTATGCAACCTGCCAGGGGAGAGCACGGGATTTCAGCCACCGTTTTATTATTTTTCCCCTTCTTTCACTCTCAGATATTCTCAGTATATCAGGAATTTCTGGCTCTTGTCACTCATCCTGTCTTAGGAATGCATGATACTTCAGTGAGCCTCACAGTTTCGTTGCTACTGTCGAAAATAAATCAAATAAAAGATTGTCAAAACATTAAAACTATTGCTGGCAAACAGTTCGCTTAACTTTTTTAGGTCTGTATTGAATAATGTGTCCTCTGTTCTCCCTCAAAGACTTGCTGCTAATGTATTTACCGATCAGAAATCCAATCCATATACAAAAAGGACTCTATGAAACTGTAAGCCATAACGATTTAACCATATTACCTTCCTCAACAGGCTTCCTGAATTCTGTATTTCAGTAGTAGTGGTAGAAAAAAATGATGCATGAAACAAAAGAATAAGAAGTCAAAAGGTCATGGCAATATTAAACTATTTTTTTTTTGTCTAATCCCTTCAAATTATTCAAAGTAGTCAGCATGTTAGAGCACTTTCCAATCCACCACAGTAGCAGCTTAATGACTGTAACAACCTCCACCACAATAGAAAACCAAAAGCTGCTCTATCATCATTTTAAAAAGACACAGAGATAAGCAACACCAATTTTCCTAATTGAAGTTAGTTCATTTTTTTTTTTTTTTTTTTTTTTTATCATATCTGCTTTTCTGTTGTCCTTTGAGACCTTCACAAGTGGTCCAGTGTGAATGAGAAGCTTTCATTTTCTCCCCGCTGGAGCTGTGCTGGAACAAAAGCCTGTCTTTATTAATTTGTGGCCCAAAGCTCAGGGAATTGACTACAGCAGGCAGAGTGGGGAAAAGTTTAATAAATGTAACCTTTCTGCAGCAGTCTGCTCATCCCTCTGCTTGGCATGGGAATGGTTTTATTTTTGTCATCAGCGGTTGGCTACGTTTTGCTCAGTTTGGAGATCAATTGGTGTCTCTCTGGATCACTGTAGTCACAAGGTAAACTGAAAATTGAAGTCAGAATATATATATATGATAATTTTATTTAACAGAAAAAATGAGCATGTTTCAGGCTGCAAAGCTGGAAATTAGATTATCCTTCACTCTGCCTACTCACATTGTCATTGTGTTATTACAGCTATGATCAAGTTGCACGGCTGTAGAAGTTTTTTATCATATTCCATCCTTCACATTTTGAATCTGCTTCCACTTTCCCACTCACCTGAAAGTACCAGATCCTGCAGTTTCCCAAATGTCCACTTGAGGCAGTCCCTAAAAATAAGAACAACTGCATCACAGCCGCTGCCTGTTTCTCTTGAATAGTTTTTTCTAACCCCTCCTTTTCTCACTTCTGATCAAAGATGCTGATCCAAAACACCTGGGCTTGGTGTTTTCAGAGAATAATGTAGTTCCTTTCACCTTTTCTACCAGGAATTACCCCAGCAGACACATGCAAACCTTTTGTCTTTGATTTATCTGACAGCACTCAGCACTACATCATTGCATGCATCCACATTCACGTTACTGGTTTCACTCACTAACACATCCCATACTTGTCGTTAATTCCTTCAATCCGTTGCTGATTTGTCATGGCTCCTGAGCCAGGTTATGACAATATGTTGAGGCTCATAGTAAAGCACATAAATTTAATTTTTGTCATCTAGTCTTTGTGTGACCCTTTTTAGCGAGTGATGTATTTGGATCATATGAAATGGAGGTGTGGCTGACTCCACTTGCAACAGCTTGGCTGTGCCACAAACTTAGTTATTTGTTGATTTGTAAAGCGACCAATTTTCAAGTGGAGTCAGCAGGTCATATGTGGAGACAAAAAGCAATGAATTGATTTGGTTTGTTTCAGTATGGCATGATTGCGCTGTGATTAATAGTTGTATTTTTCTAAGTTGGCACATGGATAAAGGGCGATGACCTCTGATGTTACTCTGAACTGTATAAAGTTTAAGTGGACTCCTACACTGGTGTTACTTCTCAACAAAAAGCAACTAATTTTAATTTTGACATCCAGTTATGCAACACAGTACACAAAAATGATCATTTTTTGGAGAACTATCAGCTATAGTGTTGTCTCTTGTGGACTGAATTAACATTAAACTGATTTAAATCCACTACTGCCTTGGTTAACATCTCTGACTTGTCAGTGACAACAAAAAAAGGGTCAGTGTTGTAATTTTAGCCTTTGATTGGGGAAATGACAATGATTTCTTTAACTCATCCATTGATTATTCCAATGCACAGATATTGTTAACATTCTGCGTCTCATTGAGGTCTAAAAGAGGGCTTGCTTCAGTTTGCATGATGCCTGTGAGCAGTGGCATAACTGCTAATTGCAACTTTTTGCATGCTTATTTCATGAAGGCGAATTACAAAAACTAAGAAATGTGACAATTTGGGTTCAATAACCGAATAAACAAGATTTAGAATATTTTGATTTTGATTAAGGGAGCTTCGATGTAGTTTTTGTTACCTTTGGACAGAGCTGCAAACTTGATCCTACCTCTTTGCTAAGCTCACATCACTCACTAAAATGCTACTTCATAATCTGTATGGAAATTTGGACTACATTACACATGCAAAACTGAGCCTCTACTGTTTTTCAGGTTGAGGCTGTGAAAGAGAAGAAGGCCAAGTTCCACATCTACCAGCGCGTGGCTCTGGTTCTGGCGTTCGTCTTCATCCTTCTGGGTCTCTGTATTTTCAGCCTGAGGTATCTGTGGAGCCCCAGTCTGGGGAAGGTAAGGCTAAATATGACCTCATCTTTTTTCATCCTTCTTATCTTCCTTCCAGTCACTGACTGTGGTAAGTGTGGTCCTGATGAGTGTCAGATAAAAGACACTCTGAGTCTCCACATCAGCAAATCATACAGGTTACATCAAAGGGAAAAAAACAGGAGTAAGGGAAATGGACAGCCACACAAAGAGCCAGAGGCAGAGCCTGCAGTCTGTGTTGTATTGTGGTTGATGAAAAGATGTGTGGGTTATGGAAAAGACAGCTGTGTTTTGCTCTGCTCATGTTTTGGCTGTCAGATCTGTAATTTCATGAATTCTTGGGCTGAACCTCAAACCGCTTTTTATCGTTGCAAATGTTGGCCTGTTGCGCCTATCCACTCTCTGCTCACATTGTAAACATCTTCGCACAATGACGGATCCTGATGACTCAACACTGACCCTAATTGCTGTTGACCAGAGTGGCTGCAGCAGGAGGACTGAACCTCTTGGCAGTGTAATTGGGATAAACTCTTGTCCTGGCAATTCATCTTGTAAAATCCAATTCAATCACACTTGATGGAGAACATTTTCACTCTGCTCCTTTTGCCTGATTTTCTCAAGGGGCTAAAAAAGCTAATTTACCCAGACTAGGAGGAAAAATACATCAGTAATTCACAGCCAGAAATTGGCAGTTCCTAGACAGACGTATAAAGAATGATTGCATTGAGATGATAGCTAAAATAAATAATGTGTTTGAATGCCATAGTCTGGTAAACTCTGCTCCCAAATGTACCCTGCAGGATGTTGTTTGCTATTAATCCAAGATCTTTGTTAATGCTAATAACACTAATTGAATAAAGGTAGATAAATTCTCTTCTTTCTCTCTTCATCGGGGAACAAATTTCAATTTCAGACAGTCTTTTTCTTCACTAAGGTTAACCAGGGTTCATCTTCACTTCCTGTGCAGAATGTATTGTCCACGTTCTCTCCTTTCAACATCGATATGACTCACCTTTGAGCCATCTCCTTTGTCCTTGTTAAATATTTCATGCCGGAGGTAGAGCAGTCATTATTTCCACTTTAATAAGCTGTGATCATTCTCACGCGGCACAAAATGTGTTGATGGCAGAGGTTGCCAGGGCGATGAATATCAAACCTGCGGACCCCGGGTTTTTGCCTTAATGGGGTCTTGAGGGGGAGGCTTATACTCTGGCCTCCACATCAGTCAGGGAGACAGAGCTGCTTCAAAGGAGAATCGCCTGTCTGTCAGATGGAAAGAAGCTGCTTCAGAAACAGTAGGACAGTAAAACTCTGGTATGTGTCCATAAAAATTCTAATAAATGCTTTCAAGGTAAAGGCAAAAGGTGGGTGGAGAAGCAAACACCTCATGTACTGTGTTGGTATTTAGGTTTTCAACACAGCAGGACCCCTGGTGACTCACTGATCCTGAGCACTGACTGGCATGTATAGACTCTGGGCAGCAGAGCTCTGCAGCTGAAGCCAAGGGGAGTGTACATAATTTATTTTAGGAAGCAGTTGTGTGGGGGTTGTTTTTCATTTGATGACAGCTCCTATTCAAATTCAGCTTAAAGTGCTTGCTTCTGCCCCAGTGTTTGAAAACACAGTTTATTTCTGTTTTAATACGACAGAGGCACAGTTTTTGAACATGTATTCGGCTGGCTTGAAATATGTTCAATTGAAGTTATGTCTACTGGTGTTGTGGTCACTGAAACCCCAGAGAGAAGTCCAAGTATACTCCCCTCACTTATTTCTGTCTGAGTCGACTGGGTTTGACCTTTTTGCAAGTGTAGAAAACACAGTTTATTTATTAACATAAACTTTTGATTGATCCTGCCAGTGTGTCTGGCCATTTAGTTGCAGCTGCAGTGTTGTGTATCAAGCATGAATGTGGTTCACTTCTCTTAACGGGGAGACACATGCATTGATTCTGATGCAGCAGGATCGTTATAGGCAGGGGTCCAATAACCCAACACACTTGCTCTTAATCAGGATCTTTACTCAGCAAACATCTTAGTGAGTCACTTTAGCTGCAGGGATTTCAGTTACTTTGTTAATATTATGTAATTAAAAGTATTAGAAGGGTTACATTAGAATCTCAACTGCTTTGAGGTGCATCCAGGTTAGATAAATAATAGTAATAATAATGCTTTTCAATGCAAGTAACAACATGCTTCAGCTTCAGGGCAACAGAAACTAGGGATTGACTGATGTGACTTTTTTGGGGCCAATGCCGATAGTGATTTTTCTTCATCACCATTGGCCACTAACCGACACAGGCTGCCAATTTTCTTGGGCCGATATTTGAAGCTGATGCTATTTTTGCTCCCTCCATTTACATCATACAAATGACACAATGGTAACAAATGTTACAGGTCAGCTGATGCCGATACAAGTGAAAAACACAAAAATCAGCCTAATATATTGGCCAATGGCTATATTGGTCTGTCCTTAATAGAAACTGCCACTAATACAGAGTAAACAACAAACCAAACAAAACAAGCAATAACTTAAATCAGTCCACATGAAAACAAACTCATAGAATCAAAACTGAAATGCGTCCATTTCATAGTGCAATAACTGTTTCAATTTGCAATACCTGTCTGACAGAGTTCAGCTTCTGAAATTTATAATGTAACAGACTTATTTTGATCGTTTATTTTTATTTTTTTAAATCCTATTTTTTGCCTTTAATCTTTGTCTTCATCTTGTTTGGTACTTATTTTTTCTGTTTAATTGTATTGCTTCTTTAATGCTTATTTTATTATCTTGTTCTTTTTATGTCTTTTTTGAAACATGTAAAAGAAAAGATAAAAAGTAGAAGTGCCCACAAATATTAGGTCAAAGCAAAGCAAACTTTATACTTTAACAAACGTGAAAATACATGGTAGAAAGCAATTCTTACTGAGTCCCCTTTCTCCATTATTAATTGATAGATAATGATCCAGTCAGCTACCTAAAAATTAAACAAAGGACTGACTGTGCAAGTCTGATGTACTCGCTCTAAAAGAAATAAACTTTTTCATCTGCCTTCTCCAGTGTGGACCCTGGAACAGCCAGAAAATCACAGCTAGAGGATGTTAGCTAACACTGGATAGCTGGGTTAACCAAAAGATTGAGTGGGATTCAGCATTTCCAGTTTGGTAAATGCCATCAAAATGCTTCAAAACTCTGCAAAATCATTTTACTGTTTGATTCCAAAAGTATATTTTAATGCAAACACTTTTGTATGTGGGTAAGAATTTTGGTGCATAAGATACTGGTAACAGTGGAAGAGCTACTCTGTGGCACTGCTTCTTTTTATTTCATGTTTTACTCTTTTGCTTTTGTTCGATAGGACAGCTGCAAAGACACTGGAAATGTGGGGAGAAAGATGAGAATGACAAGCACCAAATACTGCTGAGACCCTGAATCAATCCTACAACCAGTGAGACAAGGAAGATAGTCTCTGACTGTGCTTTGCACCCAGCTGAGCTGGGATACTGTCACTTTTACTCAAGTTTAGGATACGGTAGCTCTTTCAGCACTGCTGGTATGCTGTGGTGGGTTTTAAAGACCATGGTACAGCAGTTGAAGAGGTCTTAAGGTATTGTTTTAAGTATTTGCACGACACAAGATCTGTACAGGGAATGCTGCAAGGACTGCACTCTGGTAGCTGAATCTTTCAGAAAAAAATGAACATTTGGAAAGATCCCTTAAAAAACTGCAGGCTAAAAGGGAGCACAGACCAACTCAAAGTGAAAGTCTGAACTGTTTTAAAGTTAGGATAAGATTCACAAGTGGAAAACAAGCTTGTGGTCAAAGTTCCTCGTGTGGTTTCCCTCTCAGTTTGAAATCTGCTCTTTCCGTTACCTCAAGCTGTGTTGAGACTCCTAACACCTGAAATGTGAGAGGTGTGCACTGACTGAAAAAATCACATCCCCTCCTCGGAAGAAGTCTTGTTAAACAAAAAGTAGTGATAGAGCACACAGAGCAGTAATCAGACCAAACGTAAACACTTAAAAATTCATTGTTTGCTATCAGTTGGGACTCAGAGTTTAATTTAATATATAGAGTTTGCCTTAATGCTGCCTCAGACCTATTACTAAAACATTCACAAAGTGTGATCTGCTCCTGAAAATCACTTCCACTTTTTTACACCAGCTCCTGTTCCCTGACTCCACTGAATTAGTTCTGTGCTTGATCGATATTTTAATTTGTACTTTTGCATTGAAACAATAACCAATAGTTGCCACTTAACCAAAACAAAAGCACACTTTAAAAGCACATACCATTTATCAAACACAACACAGCACTTTGACCTTAACATGCTAATTAGAAGTCCACATCAGGGCTGCAGCCACTAACACTTCTTTTCTATTCACCAAAGCAGTGTGACCTCGTGCTCCCTGCTTTGTATAAATAACCACAGAATGGTAATTTGCTCGGTGCATTGTATTTCAGTATGACATGATAACCGCCTGGGATCTTCTTTTAATTACCTGAAAACATATGTTGTTACAGAGGCCTGGGGAAGATACTCTGCCATCATTTTCTCTGCTTTTGTGCGAGGGTGTGGTTGTGCGGTTGTGAGCGCATTGTGTGTTTCAACGTGTAGACTAGAGGTGCCTCTGCGTTTTCTTTTGGCTTAGGGCAAATTTCTGTTTACTATGTGCTCATTATTGTTCTGGGCCACAAGTCTCACCAGGGGATTTTGCCTCCTTGTAAATTAATCCTCTGTTATTACCAGTTTACATCAGCAACTCCGTGAAAATGGAATCTGGCTGGTGAATCCAAGAGAGGAGAGAGGGAAAACGACTTGCAAGAAAAATAAATAAATAAAAAAAAAATCCTGAAATGTCTTAGAAAAGAGTCTCAAAGTTGCATCTGCTGTGAGGAAATCCTGTTACACAGCATCAGAAATCTAAATTTCCCCATCAGTAGATTTGATATATTTGGTGACGTTTTTAATTCATGAGCCACTTTGAGCAAGATTATCTACACACCAGCAGCCAGGCACTGACTCATTGTGAACCTGTGCACATTGTAAACCAGTTTTTCCTGGAGACTCTGAATAGCTCACAGGTGCTATTTGGGCTGTATGGCAAAAACTGCCTGAGAAATACATGAATGTCAGACCCGAGGAAAGTGCTCCATTATTCAAGCTGAAATTGCATTGCTCACCTTGATGCCTTTCCCTCTGCGGTCCCAAGGTAGCTGCTGAGTTGTCGCTCCTGATGGCCTCTTAAATGCCTCACTGTCAGGCTCGGCGCCTTTAATGAACACCGCTGCGCCTGCTGCTGCCTTTCCACCGGTCACAGGTGTACGGCTTTTCAAGGCCGGGCCCCCCTTTGTTTATTTATTGCTCGTAGGCTGTGTATACCCAACAGTCCCTTCGGTGTCCAGATGTCAACATGCAACAGGGGAGGAAGACACAAGATTTGATGGTGATATGATGCTATCTCACGCCATTGCAGATGCTTTTTCTTTTCTCAGAATGGACATTGTTAACATCCCCTCACAATGTTTGTTTACCCCGTCTCATGTGGTTGTTTTTATTATTCTGAACAGGTAACAGGGCTTATATTAACATCTGGTTTGGCCAGACCTTTAGGGGAGGCTTGCCCCTCCGTCCGTAATCCTTTCTGATTTCACACGTCAAGCTCATTCATTCATTCATTAGCAGGTCGCTGTCCACCCATGTTCCTCCCTGGCTGCTAAATTAACCTGCTACGGGCTCACCCTCCGAAGATGATGCATTATGCCGTCTACTCAGGGGCTGCAGATGTGGGAAAACAAAGGAGAGTTGTTTGAAATGGTTGCCAGTGGAGTGCCTGGGGTAGGAAGGCTTCATGGCGGCTGTGGCACGGCTTTCTCACTGCTACAGAGAGCGTGACAGGGCTGCAGAGCCCACTGGGAGTTCTTTACTAAACTACACAGCCTTTCAGTGCGTCTCTGATCCTCTTTTTTTAGTAGCTCGAACAACACGGGCGTAGGAAAAATCTGCATCTTAATTAGTAGTGCTTGGTTTTGCCAATCCACTGTGAGCAGCTCATGTGCAGCATGTTGTATGTACAGTGCAGTGGGTAAACAGACACAAATACTCGCCTGTTCTTCTCTCCTCTTGGTCTCACCGCTGAGATTGCCAAGTCGACTCCTCTGCTCTGTTGTACAATTTAGAATGTGATTGAGCTTTCACATCCACTTTCACTCTCCCAGGAAGTCGGCACCGCTTATAGCCTGGACGAGCATTCACAGCCGTGGTGCCGAGGCGGAGAAGTGAACAGCAAACTGGAAATACTCTGTTCATCTGTCGCTTCATAACAGGTTGCGGACTAGGAATCGTGCTCTCCTCTGATGGATTTTAGAAATTAGGAAATCTCTATTCTGAAAAGTGGCTGCGTCAGTTTGCTCTCCTATATGTCTGCCAGCAATTAAAAGGTTGCATTGACTTTTTGCAAGTTTGGCCCATTAGTCACCTGCTCAATATGGGAGGAGAGAAGCTGCATCTAAATCATCACTGCAGGTCTCTGCCTTGTGCTCAGTCTAACACTTCCCATGAAATAACCTCAGTTGATTCGCCTTTTTCAAATGTGCGAAAATGAGAACTTGTTACTGCTCTGAGAAGTGGGAATGATTTTTAATTTTAATGACATGCATCTAGACCTGCCAGACTTTTTTTCAGGCATGTTTCAGATTGGCCAAATAAACATGAAAAATCAGCAAAAATAATGAAGATCTTTCATCCAGTGGAACTTCAAGTGTTTACACAGGAAATGAGCAAAAGTGAGCCAGACGGCTCAGTTTTTAGAGGTGTAATGAAGCTCATTAATGAGGAGACATTCATTCCAGATATTATGAATCCATCAGTTAAATTCAATAGGAATCCTATGACGACATTCTGAGTAATGGAGGTAAAGTGTAGCAGGGACTGGGGAAATGTTGGTATTTTAACTCAAACTGGGCCCCACAACACATCTGTACACCATTCTTGTGACTTCCTCACAACATGCACCCCTGTGGTTCCCAAAGTGAGGGTTGGGGCCCTGTGGGGATTCGGAAACACTGATAGGAGGTCATGAAATGCTTTCCATAGTATAAACCATTCCATAAACCAGTTAACACTGCAGATTTTATCCATTAATGTTCAGATGTGAGCAAAATAGGTCTTAAATTTTACACCAACCATTACAAACAGAGAGTGATTCATCTGTTTTCTATGATGCTTTGTTGAAGATTCCCAAGGTGGCCAAGCCAAGACATTGAAAGCATCACTGGCATGACTATCTAGGAAACACTAATATGTGTACATAGGTAGTTTAATGTTATAATTATGAGCTTTAAAGGGGCTGTGAGAAATATCAAGAAAAGCTTTTTTTTCCTGGGACAATGACCCTGGATACAAAGCGATGCATTTATCAACAGTTATGTAGTGCTATTGTTTGAAACGTCACAACAAGCAAACTTTGTGACCTCTGATTCTTGCACGGTTTAGTAGTTAGCTGTATTCAGCGCTACTCACAGCCTGATGATCTGATAAATGTCCACAATATGTGACGTGAGTGAATCCTGGTTATGTCCTACCAGTGCTCATCTTCCAACTTTAACCTCACCAAGAAGAGCAAATGTAAGCTGGTGCTTCATTTTATTGATAGGCTCTCAAGTTTACACAGACCACAGACTTAAAAAGAAAGCATGTTATCGTGGAACTAAAAGAAACAATAGAGATCTGGCGCCTTCACTGACACCAAGACTTATCCCAGCCAAATTCACTCAGAAAAAAGAAAAAGCTAAGAACAACATGGACAGATTTTTGGTAGTACAGAATGGAAAAAATCTAGCCAAATCAAAAGCTAGAAGAAGAAGAATGGTGTCTGATGCTTGAGTTGTTAAACTTAGATTGGCCTTTTCTTGTCTTCCTTTACCTGATGTCAGTGGCTGTTATGTGGACTGACACATCAGGGAGAGTGAAATGTTCTCTCACTTTTCTTGTGCTCATTTTGTTGGTTTGACTTGTCTGAGATTATAATTCTTGAATGTCCATCTGCCAGAGGAACAGCTTAATATTTAAAATATGTTGTAATTTCATGCCTCTGAATGCAGTGAAGTATTCTGATTTAATTCTTCCGACTGGATGTGTAGTTACCCAGAACTCATCACCACCAGCGTGATGGATGACAGCTGCTGCTTGGCTGCAGTGTCTCATTTGCCCAGAAAATGTGCTTCACTTTGTCATCTGATGGTGATAAAGCTAGTCAAGGCCCTTTTTCACAGTGACTACAGCACATACCCACTGGCCTGAAAAAGCAGCTAAAACGTGACAGGAGTAGAAGGTCCAGTCTGTGTTTAAAGCAGGCCGGGGATGACTGCTGTTTTGATTTTTTTTCTCTCCCTCACCCTGTTGCGAGCAAAGACCTGTCATTTTGGAAACTCTGCTTTCTTCTAACCAGTTGCACCAGGGGTCCCAGACTTCTTCAAATCACCACTGTGTCCTCTGGGTCTGTGTCTCTTGCTGAGATAATGTGGGGCTCATTAGCTGTCTGCCAGGAACAAATAATAGCTTGGGTGAAATGTTGCAGGGTTTAATTACCAACAACGCTGTCATACACTACATATTAATATCAAACTCATCCCCGCTGAGAGGCATTTGAACACTGTCTGTCAGAAGCAAAGTTTGTATGTAATAACACAAACTGTATGATGTAAAATGTCACCAGCTTACACCCTTTTTGTTGCTCCACATCAACTAACTCGAAGTTCAACGCTACAATACAATAACGGGTAAATAAAAGTAAGACATTTTGAATCCTGATCACGTCTGATGTTAAGACTGGTTGAAATTTTATTGCATGTTTTTTAAAGGTTGTGTACATATCACAGACCTTTGTCTAAAAGTCTTTGGTCTTAGTAATGGCAGGAAATCCTTTTGGTTGTTCCTCGCCCCATCTCTGACCTCAGCTTTTTCGATTTCATTCTCATTTTAAAGCAATCCAAACACAAACCTTTGTAAAACCACCAAAGCTTCTATTTATTACATACTGTCAAGTCAAATTAATTTCCGTAGGTTTTCTTGTGATCTTGCAGATGTCGGCAGTCTGTACAGAATGGTAAAACGTTTTCCTGGCACAAAAGCAACTTTTCAATCTGACGTTTCCCCTGACTGCTTTGCTCTGCTCTTTTTCTTCATTGGACTATAGGTTAAATTGGCTGCACAGGCTGCGGAAATATTGGATTTAGGCATTGATTTTCGCCTTAAAGAAATCTGAAAACATTTGGAAGATCATAGAAATAGATTGCGAATGCAACTCCCCGAGGTAAGCAGGTTAAATCGTGTGTATCAAACATTATATCTGAGGCTTGCAGATAAAATTGCATACTAGTAAATCACATAGTAGCCTGCAGAGGTGCTAATATCCAACACTTAAAGTGGACACAAACAGGTGGGTGATGCAAGAGACACAACAGTCAGGTGTAGACGGTATTTAACAATACCTTTTACTAAATATGACGCTGAGAGAGAGGGAGAGCACCTGCTTATTTGACTCATTCACAGAAAATTGAATGTTGCCTCTGAAATTCTCAGTCCAAACCAGCTGCAAAAACAGTGACAAACATTAATTTTCTTTTTCAACAGGCTTCATTTGCATGTCTGTCCTCAGCTGCTGACCACTGACCATGACCAGTTACATGGCTGCCATCTTTCTTTGACGTAACCCCCAGAGCAAGAAACTCAAACACTGTAAGAAGGCAAATTATATAGCTGTATGACATCTAACAACTTATTTCATTTCAGAAGTTTTAATCAATATTTAATAAAAGAGGACGGCCTATTAGCCATATAATTATCTGTGATGCTTTCAGTTTGAACAACTCTGGAACACTAACAAATTCTAGGTGACAAACGAGTGTTTTTTTTTATTTTGAATAAGGCCAGATTGCTCACTGTATTAAAATGGTTTGATGTCTTTTCAACTCCTTACAAAGGGGAGGAAGCTAATTTACAAAGTTACCTACATTCACATTATGTGCAACCTCGAAAACAACCCAATGGGCAAAACTTTATATTAACTCCACACTTTTTAGCATTAGTGAAACCTTCGTTCAGTATTAATTAATACTTAACTCATCATTCATAAAGTGTTGTTCATACAGTAATACTCTTTCACTCAATAACTGTGTTTGTACATGAAAGGAAACAACCTCTGTTTAAAACCATGCTTATCAAAAATATTCCTTATATGAACTTTAAATACTCTGCAACTGAATAAAAAAAGTCTAACTGTAAGTGCTTATAGTGGCAAAACTCAAATAAAGTATTAGATATCAATTATATAAAAGGACAGTAACATTTATACACTGGGTGCATAAAACCATTTGAACTAACAGCTTATAAAGGGTTTATAACTGGATCATAGTGAACATTGTAATTGGTAAACCCATCATTTATAAAGTATGAATAAAGGTTTAGTTAACAAATTTAGGATCTACAAACTAACACTGAACTAATTCTAAAGAGTGTGTAGTTAATACAAAGTGTTACACAATAGGGCAGTGTAGTGCATATTTGCATGAAGAAAACCCACCAATTGCCAAAAAGTGGATTGCAGATCATGTAGATACCAGACAGTGGCATTCTTGGAGATCTTTTAAGACCTTGACTCAGTATTTTGTTGTCGAACAGAGACCCAGACCAACAGGGGCTGTAACGTGTTGTGTACTTCCCCCAAAGTGTCTTCAAAGCCTTTTTTTCAGTGTTATTAAAAAGAAGAGATGACCAGCGCTGACATGCAACCCACACAGGGGCCATGGCAACAGACCAGGAGCCTCCTCATCAGTACCCATAGTCCCAGTGTGATCCCCAGTGTCTCTGCATAAGACCATCACTCCCTCCTTTATTGTGTCTCCTAGGCAGACGCTGGGTGTTTGAGCAATTACAAGCCTGTATATCTCCCAGCAACTCTGTTAGGAATTGTTCTAACAGTCTACCTTGTTACAGGCAAAGCTGGCTTGTTCTATATGTGATACAGCGCAGATGAAGTAGAGGTGGGGGGTTGGCGTTGAGGGAAAATAAACCATGATGAGATAAAAACAGAGAGGTGGCCGTGCTTGTGTCCAGCTTTGATCATCAGGACTAACCCACAGGTATCTGCTGAAGCTGCTTCATGATACTTTGGCACTTCAGCAGCTACCTGGATGTTGACTGTCTTTTGTTGCTTTTCATGCGCAAGTTGGCATACGGATAACAGTGCGTGCCACTAATAAATAGCAAAGCAACTGTCTTTTGTCATCTGTTGATAAACTGCCAGGGAATTTAAATGCATCACAGCCCCACTGTTGAGTGATCCTGAGCAAGTGTAACGCATTTTTGCCCTTCTGATTCACCGCAAGTTCAGACTTTATTGACCTTTAACAAAATGTTCCTTTTTTCCTTTGTGGCTGGAAAACTTCCCGCTTGCGGTTAATGCTCTTCATCTGGCCAAATTATTGCCTTGTGTCTAAATGATCCAAATTGCAGCCTTACAGCTCTCACAAGCTGTTTCTTAAATGCCACTTAGCTGCTGGAGCCTGGAGTGCGCTCCTGTTGATTTATTAGAAGGTAGAATGGCTAAAAACCAGCAGAGCGACAAGGAGACGTATCCACAGCAGAGGTCACCCACCTCCAGTCTGCCGCTATAGTTCAGAAGCTTGCTCTCTTTGTCTGTTAAAGTCTGTTTCAGATTTTGAGATATGCATCTGAATGCATCGCAGTCTCCAGGGGATCCTTAGATGAATATTTCATAAAGCATGACGGTCTTTTTATTACAGGAGACTGGTCGTATTCACATAATGTGTTCACCTCAACAATAAGCAACAGGATTCATTCAGCGCTCGTGACAAGCAGCAGATTGTTCTTCTGCTCGGCACAGGAGGCAGATGCAAAGTATTACAATACTGTGACAGAAAGGACGCAGTCACAGCTCAGGCCTTTGTGTCATTTGACTTCATTTCTTTTTCCACCACTTTGTACTTGTTGTTGATGCCTTGGAAACTAAATCTATCTTACGTTGGGGAGTTGAATTTAGGGGATGTAATACCATTCATCATGTCCCAAAAAGGTGGTTTAACTTTGTCTTTAAAGGACTTGTAAAGTCTCTCTGTTCCTTCCACAGTTGGCAGGTGAAGATAAAAAAAAGTCTACTCCTGGCCATATTGGGAGCCCTTTTTCTCCATGTTATTGAGGTGAAGAAAAAAGAAAGTATTCCCTCTTTCTTGTTTATCTAGGGTTTGGCTGGAACTTTAAAAAAAAGCGTGTTGGAAGCAGATCAAACACTGGTGAAATGTAAGTTAGCAACATTTCATTTTAAGCCTTCGTAGGATAAATGTCACATTTGAACACACAGCTCTGTGTACAAGAAAAGAAAAACTGTGACATATTTATAGCTCTGAGATAGTATGTTATGTTTTTGTAAAAGTTATAACTGCAAGAGCAGATAAAAAGAAAAGGAAAATATGTTCTTTTAAGCAAAAAGTCCAGGGAAACATCAAATTCCCCAAGCTGCTGTACAAAGAAAATACAAGCCTTTGTTGTTTTCACTTTGATTTTTATTGAGATCATAGAGACAAACAACACATTGAACAACAATATGTCCCAGTCCCTGAGTTTGTTTCACAATAGTGTGTTGACCGAAAGTACTGAATAGCTCCCAAAGTTCCCCCTGCCCTCCTCCCTCCTGAACGCAGCTCTATTATAGGCACAGTAGCACGTATCAAGGTGATTTATAGCCAGAGAGAGCTCAAGTTGTTTAAAATGACTGGTGTGATTAGTCATATATGCTTGAGAGCTAGAGAAGGGGTGCACGGTGCTCCTGTAAATTAACAGCAGCTGCAGACTGTAGTCGACCACAGCAAGGTGGTCAAACGTGGTAAGCGGCTGAGACGCTGCGGGACGATGAGAGAAAGTGGGTCATTACACCCCTCTCAGGTATGAGTAGGATGACAGAGGAGAGAGGTAGGCTACATTCAAGATCCGGAGGCTCCGCTGTGAATTGATTTCAGCAATGAAAATAAAACAGGAGAAGTATGAGAGTCTATGAGCTCTGCCAAATTCCACACTGAACAAATGTGCTCCATATATTCCAGCAGCTCTGCTATCTCCACGCTCCATTATCCCTGACAAAAAAAAGTGCTCCTGGAAGATACTCTTATTTCATTACTGATTTTTGTTTTTAACATTGTTATTCCCTCTCTTCTCCACTTTTTTCAGCCTAAGTGCCCTACAGAAAGAAAAAGAAATGTAACCT
The DNA here is from genome assembly GCA_008086565.1 of Thalassoma bifasciatum. NCBI lineage: Eukaryota > Metazoa > Chordata > Actinopteri > Labriformes > Labridae > Thalassoma > Thalassoma bifasciatum. The sequence continues at coordinate 1,084,983 of RPOG01000057.1, forward strand.
GCAGTTGTCTTCGCATTGATTCTGGAGAGTACACAGCAGAGATTTGTGGTAGTAATCTGAGATTCTTTAAAGGAACCATTTAAGCTGCTACGTTTCAGGAAATATGCTGATTTTATTCATTATAGCATTTAAATAATACCCCGTTACACCTGTGCTTCAAGAGTGGGGCTAGAGCTAGGAGAGCATTAGCTTAGCTTGGACTGGCTCAGCTTAGTTTAGCTCAGCACAGTAAATGGATGCAAAATAAAGAGGAAGCCAAGCCTTATGAAATCACAAACATGATTAAAACTTGGTGATATAAATAATCAAACTTTTATATCAACTTAAATTAGGAGTGATTATTGAGTTAAGTTATATAGATTAATATTCATCTTCTAATCAAATAAGCTAAGACTTAAGGGTTGTTCTGGTTTTGGTTTTCTGGAACACTGGCTTGTAATTGCTGTTTTTATCTATTTTCATTTAACCTTTATTTAATCAGGTTGGTCCCACTGAGATTAAAAACCTCTTTTTCAAGAAAGACCTGGTCGAGAGAAGCAGCAGCGAGCAGCAAAAACACAAAGTTACTGACAGAAAATACGAAGAACCACAAGCCACGGTTTATAAAACACATTATTGATTAACCTCTTACGACCTGGCGTCCACATTTGTGGACATTACATTTCTGCCTCTAAGACCCATGAAACTTCTTTTTTTTTACTTTAATCTTTTTTTACAATGTTCATTGCACATAATTCTGCTGTTTACATTGTTTTATTTATTCATTCGTGATTGCACTTTATTTCTTCTATTATTTTAATTTAGCTCTTTTTCAGTTATATAGACTATTTTTTAAGTTGTATAGTCTATATTTCTAATTTTAACACTGCTCTGTTATTGTTACCCGAAGCCAAGCAACAACATTTTGTTGCCAAATCTCACTGCAGTGTTTTTTGTGCGATGACAATAAAGTAAATCTAAGTCTAAGTCTTTTAGCCACATTTAATGACACTTTCTACCTTATCTTTTTGTTGATATCACAACTTAACAAATAATTGGTTACTTGCATCTCCAACTCTGGTCTTCTTTTTACTTCAACAAAAATTTTGAATCTGGTTTTGAGAGTAAATGGTGGTCATTCACTCAAGTTCAGAAGTAACTGAGCTGGTTGTACAGGACTGCTTCCTGCTTTGTAGAAAGACTTTTGGCAGCATTAGCAGCAAACCCTGGTAATTATCAAGTGTTGTTTAATTTCTCTGCTCCAAACAAATAGATATAAAGGATTTTGATGAAGTGGCTGCTTAGCCATCCCTTAAGTTAAGACTCAGATGAGTTCATCCCAGCTTTGAGTGTGGATTTCTGATTTTCAATGCTGTAATACAAACATGCAAGCTTAAATTCATTCGTATCCATGATCCACTCCTATTTAGCACATTTAAGACCCACAGAAAGTATTTCTGAGAATGCTTCCTGCTTCTTGGAAATCTTTAGGATGAAGACAAGACTGCATTCCCAATCTGCTCTGGACCACACTGGTGTGAAGAAACTCAAATGGAAGAGTTCATATATCACACCCTGGCTTACCACCGAAGTGATAGCCATCTGACACCTTTCTGATACCGATCAGATTAGGAGCAGAAGACTCAAACCCATTATCTTGTGAAGCTCAAGCATTTTCACTTCCACCCAGCCCATGTAAACAACTTTTTGTGAAGAGCCTGTCGACAGACTTACAGTAATGGTTTTCCAGTCTGCTGCACATTAAAAGAAAAAAAAACACCCTTGGATACTCTTTCACTGTCAAATATCATCAATTTAAGACGTTTAATGCACTTCAAGCGTGTTTTTTTGTGATGAATTGCCATAATTCACTTTTTGGTAAAAGCACTTTCTCTTAACCAGCACTTGGATAGCATCCTGCATTACTTACGGCACTCTTCTAACAAACAGACACCTTTTCTTCTTCTGTGAGTTTGTCTGTTTGCTGAACTTCAGAGCAATACGAAGCGAGAAATAAGCTTTTAGCTCCTCAAAGACTGTCTTTAAATTATGACCTCCATCTCTGATATTTGCGGTGGTTTTACATGTTCTAGATATTAAATTCCAACTTGATCTGCTAAAATATCCAAAAGCAGATTTGCCATGTGTTTGAGTTATCTGCTAAACATGCAGTATCAAGCAGCAGAATTGGCTCAGAAGGGAGGTACATGAGAGGTACATTGCCAGTGGCTGTTTGTTTTAACAGTGTTAATGTGTTTCAGGAAGATGGCTCCATTAAGCGTTTGTGCCTTGACACGTTCTTGCATTTTCTTTGAAAGGCTAATGACCTTAGCTTTTCCTTTAACTGGCCTTTGGCATTGGCAGCTGTGAAACATTTCAACATCAAGTTGATGCTTAAAGTAATTGCTTGGGTGAATTCCCAAAAGCACTTTAACCTAACGCCAACCTACTTTTAGCTTTCTATTTAATGCTACATACTCAGATTGGGAGTTTTGTGTGACTTCCAAACACATATTAAGACACCACAAATATACAAGAGTTCAAGTTTAAACCTGGAACATAATTGATTTCAACAGGATCAAAATAAGATGACATCGTATTTCAGTCTAGTGAGGAGAAAACATTTGAGCTTCAGTAGTTTCAAGTTAAAGCATCTATTTGTGTGTTTGGTGCTATAGATAGAGCTTCCTGGAGATAAAAGACAGCATACTTCGACCCTGTAAATAAATGACTTGCATGCAGCTATTTACCTCCACATATAACAAAACCACAGAAAAGCCTTGGACTAATTACAATGCAGAAATGTTTCAGCGCCCTACAAATGTTTATATTTAGAGGCAGGGTCTGATTTAGCGTCCTTTCATTACACACTGACTGACTACGTGCAGCTTCCAGACAAAACTCCAGACTACAGTACACGCTTCGGCTTTATTGGAGGGCTCCTCAAAATCTGCGTCCAAGAAAGCTCATTGTGGTTGTTTATCTGAATGTTCGGCATATTTCATGGAGTAAAAATAAAATTGGATGCAGAAGAACATGAAATGAGTACTTGCTTTGGTCTAGTTTTAGTTAAGCTGTTAATTAGGACAACAGCCGCTGCAGGCTTTTTTTTCTTTTGTGTACTGATCAGTAACTGCTGTGTCAGGGGCAGCTGGTGTCGTTTGGACATTAATTTGCTAATAAAAACAGTACAAGCCAAGCACTAAAAGTCTAACTGGTATTGTAGGGGTTTTAACTTCATTTCCAAAAATATGCACATCTCCAAAATATGCATGAAGGAACCGGAGTGGAAGTACTGATTTTGAAAAAGGAATGGGCTAATTACACATAAGAAATTGGTTTTGTTTTTTCCTTTTTTTCCCTTATGCGTTAAGTTAAAATCTGAAGACTCTGACTGATCTTTATCTTGTTACTAAATCTTTTTTTTCTACAGCCCAGAGGCTCCTATCTTCGATGACATTTGGCCAGAATCAGTCCTGGCCATTTATCTTGAATGTGTTTCACATGACCACAATTGTCACAGTGTCAGGATTCTATATGCCATAACAGCTAACACAATTCCCAGAACCATTGACTACAGGGTTATTTTACAGATTTTAAATAATAAATGTTTGCAGTTTTTGAAACAAAGCTAGTCTGAGTGATTTGATGGCTGTTAAATGGTGTTGATTCTTACCAATGTTTTGTGTTGACAAACCTTCAAGATTAAATGAGACAAAAGCTGCTGCTATCATCATCAACACTCATGGTTTAAGTTTCTTTGAAGCAACATGTCACTTAAAGTTGCTCCATTGCGGTTGCAAGGATTGCTGGGCTGGATCCAGTGGTGAAATGTTTGTGTTGTCAAGCCGTATTAAAATGCAAACCGAAACCAGCATCTTTGCCATATTGTTTACCAATTGGATGCAAAAAGGAGCGAATGTTTTTGTCGCCTGATGGTCTGTTGGTTCGACAAGCAGAAGCTTAACTCTCTTAACTCTTCTCAACTCATTGATTTGACATGACATGATTCACTCAGTCTCTGGTGTTACTCATCTAAGTGAAAGTTAATAACCATCATCAAGGTGTTGACAAAAGGTTTCAACCTATCAGAATCAACCAAGCAATAATGTGCCACAGCAAACAAAAGTGCTGTTTAAATTTGCCCCTGAATTAAAGGTCTACAGCACAACTCTGCAAAGGTAACAGCAACACAGTAGTTTGGTTGAGCGTAAGTACACATTTGCACATACTCAGCAAGGAAAACCACATCCTAATACTGTGGATTTTTGTAACATTAAGTACTGCAAGTATCACTGTATTGATGGTCACTATCTTTAGTTTCCATGAAATTCCTACCGATCATGAGAAAGCTTTAAGTTTCAGTCGTTTAATAAAAGAAAGCCTTCGAGTAACAGTAGCACTAAGCTGCAAATGTGAACAACACTTTGAGTACGGGTTTGCTGTGGCCCAGGGGAAGAGTGGGCCACCAGTTGATTGGAAGGTTGGCGGTTCAATGCCATTTCCCAGTGTCATGTGCTGAAAAGTCCTTGGGCAAGACACTGATCCTGAAATTGCTCCCAGTCAGCGTGGGTGTGGATTGGTAAAGTTGATACAGATGGCTTCATTTACTGGAGCCCACTTTTCCATTGAATTTGTGTGAATATGTGAATGTAAGAATATGGAAAGACTAGGTCGAAAGTTAATTTATTAAGTTGAAGCTTACAAAGTCAGGTTTTTATGTTTGGGAAAACTTTTTGCATTGTTGTGTTGACTTCCACTGTTTTTTTTTTCCACATTTCATATTCCCTCCTCTTTGTATTTCCACAGTGTTATGACCACTTTATAATCTAAAAAAGATGCAGATTCATCCTAAAATAGGTGGACAGGCTCATACTGTATTGCCACTGTTTGCAGCATGCAGCATAGTGCTGTATTCTGCTGGCTGTCAGACTATCTTCAGTGAGATTGATGTCATGCGCTGCCAACGGGCTCATTTTACCCTGTACCAACTAAGTTGATGACGCATTAGTGACTGACCAGTATTTTCTAAATTAAATTTTCCAAGCTGGCGCCTGTCCAGAAGCAGCTGCCTGTATTCAGCAGGCATCACCAAACAGCCGCCTGCATGTGTCTGGCAGCCTGGGAGCATTCCTACTTCATTTATCCGAATTCTCCAGGCCTTGGGAGTTGACAGGCTTGGTAATCAGTGTCCACAAGCATAATCCCCATGGTCTCAAGGCACCACACAATCCGATCTCTCTGCTCTCTCTCTCTCTCTCTTTCCCTCGCTGTGTTCCTCTGTTTCTCTCACCTCACATTTTCTCAGATTTTAAATTAAAAAAATCTGTTAAAATCACCTTGCTAGAGAAAACAGAAATACAAATACAACACAATGTCTGCCAGCTAACGTGGAGAGCATGTGTTCACATGTGTGAGGACCATCTGCACCACTTTTCCCAGGTGGAAAATCAATAGCAGCCGTAATAATTTCCCATGTGAATCTTCATTTTCCAGAAATATCTCCATAGAAACCTTTATCGGCTCTATACCTGCTTACTGTGTATTTCCAAGAAGCCTCTACCCAGTTTTATTCCCTTTGTTGTGTACTCCTTGAACTTTAATCTGGATTTAATTGTTGTCATTTTGAGAAAGGATTCATTATTCTGACAAGGGCTGCTCGTATTTGTAGAGGTTATACACCTCTACTGTGGCAATTTCCACTCTGTCTGACAGAAAGAGTCCAAAGCATTAATAAAAACATCACAGTCAACCAGAGAGCAAATAGAGTACTATGGATACATTAGTGAACATTATAGATTCAGCTGCTCGTGTGAAGAGATGTGAGTTTTGAAAAATAAGTCTGATGGAGGCTGTGTGAAGGCTGCAGCCAACAGTGCAGACAAAAAAGAAACTTGGAGAAAGCCTCTTCTACTTTAGTGGCAAGGAAGCTGTGATCAACTGTGTTTCCAAGCCCAGCTGCTTCCACTTTAAAGCAGATGACTCTTTTTTTTTCACCTGTGAGACAACCTGATCTTTTTTTCTGAGGTATTTGGTTCGTTTATTAAACACCCGACAGGTGTTTCAGATAGATTTGGCAAAAATAAAAATAATCCTTTCATCCCAAAAACATTCATTTATCTCATTATTTTATCATGGGGCTGGTAGAAACAGGCCAGGCATGACTAAATATAGGCCAATAATAATGTTTGTGCACAGGATCCAGAACACCAGGACACCTTTGAAAGCTGTGTGACCAGAAATAAAAGGAAATTACACGCCTTGGTAGTTTGACATCTCACAAACAATTGAGTCGCTTTAAAATAGAGACAACTTAGAGACATCGAATCACTTTTTCATTTCAATCAGGAAAGGCAAGTTAATGAAATGAAGATGATGTTTATTTCACAAAGATTGTGTGGTGGTAAATTATTTCAGAGTCTCTTTGGAGTTTGAAATCTACACTGAGAAAGAGTGATTGAAAGGTGTGTGCCCTGAGCAGCAGAAAAACCTGTCCCCTGTGGAGTTCAGACAGCAGTGGTGAAGGTGTTAGTCCATGAAGATGTTTGAAGCTGGTGAGATAAAGTAGTGTCAATGGGTGGATGGTCTTTGCAGGAAATAGGAGTGAGAATGTGAACAGAAGTGAGAACAGTGAATAATGTAAAATGAACACAACATGTAGAGTATAGTCTTCACTTGGCTTCTTGACTGTATACAGTACTCTCATTACTGTCTGAGTTGAAACGTAGAGTAAGGTCAGCTAATCTTTGTCTGATTTACTGTATTATCTCTGTATAATAGGAAACAGTGTTGGTGTACTACTCTGAGTGATTCCTTCAGTGATTCATTGAAGTAAATGTGTAAATATTTCAAAGTAGAGCTAAACAGAAGCGTGGTCTTCTGAACTAAGCAAGATTGAAAAGATGTTTGTATGCATAGCAAAGGATTGTTGCTACATAGCAATGATAATAGTGCTAACAGTGCCAACAATTATCATCCATTAGATGTAAGCACAGGTGTTTGGCATTCCTGCCTCTGACGGCACCATGGTACAGAGTGCAGTATTGTCAGCCAGTTGCTCTTCTCAGATGTTACGCCCAATTATTCTGAACATCTCTGGGGAGGTGGGGCAGCAGTGTAGACTAGGAGGGGCAATTAATTGCAAATGAGCTTAAATCGCAATATGTCCTGCTGCAGTATTCTAGTCACAGACAGTGCAATATTTCTACAACCTTAAATGTGTCAAAATATGAGGTACAGTTTTTGCAGCAGATGTTTTCTGCTCTACACCAGAGTTACTCAACCCTGCTCAACCAAAGAGGCAAACAGTTTTTAAAAAAAGAAACTACAAAAACAATCTAGGGGGGGGGGGGTCAAAAACAGCAAAGATTAGCAATACAACTTAGTTTGAAGTAGCAAAAATTGCCCAAAGATTGGCATTTAAATTGGGATAAAACCTAGAAGGACTCAAAAAGTAGCAAAAAAAAATAAGAGGTTCAAAAGTGGCAAAAAAAGAGAGAAAAGTGATTAGAATGGTCAAAAAATTCAGGGGGGTAGAGAGAGAAACTATCAAATTTGGAAAGTTTTAAAAGTATTGAAAAAATAGTGAAAAGTGGTATAAACAGCCAAAGTCAACAGAAATGGCAAGAAATTTGGGATTTAACTTGGAAAAGTTTTTTTGCAAAAAAATTTAATAAAGTGATCTGAACATGGCAAAAAAGAGTGAAAAGTGTCAGAAATGGGCAACAACAGCAACAAATTGGCAAGAAAATTGGAAGTGAACCTGGAAAATAGGGAAAAGGTATCCAAAAAATGGTCCATAAGTGGCAAAAAAGAAGTAAAAAGTGACTAAAATTGACAAAAAGTAGTCACAAGTAGTGGTGGGTTGTTGTTGTACTGTAATCAATGTAACTATTCATATCCTACAGTGTGTTTGTTTCAAAATGTATAAGACAGGAACCTAGAAATATTCACATGAAAACCGAAATTGCAATATAGAAAATTATAATTGCAATTAGATTCATTTCGCAAATCGTTCACCCTTAGCATAGATGTCTCCCTACAACTCCATGCTGTCTGCTTAGGACCTTTCTTTTCCCTTACACTTGCTCTGCCTTCACCAGGTCTTGCATAGTCCGCTTCCTTTTGTGGCCTGGCCTTCACAGAGTCGCTGTGTAGATGCTCCAGTGAAACCCTGCACCTGACTTTCCTTTGGATAGTGAATACTTTACACCCCAGTTCTGCGTCCCCCTCCTTCTCTCTCTCATGTGCAGCCTCTACCTCATCCTCCCATGGGACAGTGAACTCTACTGTGATGACTGTTCTGGCAGTAACAGATCAGAGCACACTATCTGGGTGTAGCCATTTCATGGTGATCTCTTCAAGGAATTTCAGCCAGCGGTCGTGGTTGGCTGCTAGCTGCAACTCGCCACCTCGTGTTAGGAGGAACTGCTCCATCCAGGTGCAGCGCAGCGCCTCTACCCACTCCAGCCTGTCTCCAGTATCTCTGCTAAGTTGTGCAAGAACTTGTCATGTTAACACAAAAAGAAATGAAATACTGGTATCTTGCCAAGAAAGAGGAAAAGTAATATTATGTAGCTAATCGGCCACCAAAGAAGAAGACTCAGCAACCATCAAGTTTATGTTACAGGACTGATGATGTGGTCAGAAATAACTTCAAACATTGTATTTACATAATAATAATAAAAGTAATACATTTTATTTCAAAGCACCTTTCAAGACACCAAAGGTCGCTTTACAGAGGGTAAAAACACATAAAACAAATGGAGATAAAAACAGCAACATAAAAGCAATACAGTAAGAAACAAATAACACTGATTTATAAATAATATTACCTTCTTTCCCAAAGTTTACCAATAATCTGTAGAGAATATTGCACCAACATAGTTAACAAATAAATGTGTTGGTCTACAATAAGATGATCAGGTTATAAAAACTCAATATCATGACAGCCAGAGCAACTCATTCACAGACTAAAAAGTTGTGTAAAACTATTTTAACTCTCACTTAAATTATATTGGGTTTCACTTTTGGTTTAGCATTTCTGTCAATTGTTTACAGTCCTGAAAAACAACTAGAGAAAAATTCTAAAGAAAATCAGGTATTCACTTCTAGTTCAATGCATTTCTCATTTATTTAGATTACTCACCATGGTGTCTAATTTACATTAACCACTTTTTTATGTAGTAAAGAAGGTAAATTATTGCATAAAAATCAAATATCATCATCAAATATTAGGCCCACAAAGCTCCTTGTGTTGGTAATTGAAACTTGATAATCTCTCTTTAAATAATGTGTAACTACTTCTTAACTCACAATTTTAACCTCAACTTTCTTTTTCTATTTGCAACTTGCCTGATATAACTGTAGATAAATGTCACACATCCATGGGAATCTTGAAATGAATGACTTAACATTCTTATCAAAATGTTGTCTCCTGTTTGTGAATTTTTTTAAGCGCTTCCTGATACAGTTAAAATAAGTGGAGTAATATACTTGGCTCTGTCAGACTCCATTTGTAGCCACAAGTCTTTGGGTGCCTCTAATGCAGCCAGGACTCTAAAAGGACTAAACGCAAAAGGACACGATGTTCGCCATTGTGACTGTCTAAGCTGCTGCCCACCTCAATCTATCACAGGGCTGCCTATGGCTCCCAGGAGGCCAGTGCACCGTGCAGCCCCCGCACCACCTTGTCCCCTATGCCTCCCACCACCCGCCTCTGCCGCCATCACCATCCCGCCGTGAGTGACAGGCATCCCGTTCTGCCTGACTGAAGCCTCTATCTCTGAACCCTCAAGGACAACTAAGAGGACATATTGTCATCAACTCATCTCTCTCATTCCCACGTATATGCACACACTCTTCTCCTCCGCACACAGACACGCACACGCTGTAGCCTACCGCCTTCGACCCACTCACCTGTAACAACATCAACGTGACCTTTGCTTAATGCCTTCGGGTGCCACACCACAACCCATTCGCACAAACAACCTGCAGGTCTGGCTGTGCCTGCCGCTTCTCATTCACTCCTTCCACTGTGAGCCTGTGTCTGAAACCACTGAGGTGGTGGGGGCTGTTAAGAACCACTTCAGATAGAAACCTTGAACACAGGAAATAAACAAGGCATTGTCTGTGAAGGCTTTCTGCACAGATCCCCTCACATGGTTTTCTGGCTGTGGAGCTCTGAATTCTTTATCTCCTACTGTATACCAGTCAGAGGCATCCTGTGATGTGAGAAAAGACCAGCATTTCCTCAGGGAGAACTATCAGGAGGAGAAGAGGCTCTTTTTCCCATACTAAAAAGCTTTATTTTGCTGTAATGTTTCTTTGGCATCGATGTGCATTTCGCTGCAGTTCAAGGTTGTTAGCCAAATGACCTCTATGTGTTTTGAATGCAGAATTTTGATTTGAAAATAAAAAGAGCATCCAAATACTTGTATTGTCTCAATCAAAGTTTTACGAACAAACTCCTCTTATTCCAGCAAATTCTGTTGCTCTTGAACATGCTGTTTGAAATAGTTACAGGGACAACAGGGAGTGGACCTGAACTTTGGATGAAATAACTTGTTGCTACAGTAGTAAAACTTCATATTTTGAGAGGAAAACTGTCAAAATTTTGAGGCATCAGATCCAAGAAATCATGAAATCTGATTTCTGAAAGCTATGCTGCATTGAAAGATTTTCAAGGACAGTCTTTTCTTAAAGAGAGGATATAGAATCAAGCTGCTAGAACTTTGGTCATTTTTGGAAAATCCTAAATTATTTGCCTTAAAGGTTGCACACTTTGCACCAGTCTTTTCCTGTCTTGGAACATATCCTTTATCATGCAAAAACCTTGTGGAGAGCTACTTTGATAAAAAAAGACTCTTTAAAAGTGACCAGCAGAGGGGGATGGTGAGTATCTATGTAAAGTGGTCACTGGCAGTGGGTCTATTTTTATCTTATAAGTATCAACAATAATGTTGTGCTTTAAAATGCTTGTGAATTACACTTTCATTGTGCTTGTGCTGCTGAATCTGCTGACTGTGTTTCAACAATATGCACATTGAACCATCTCTGCAATCAGCAAAGAAGCACTCAATATATACCCCAGGTCAACAGCTCACCTCTACGTCTGCCTCTATTCTGTTGTGGTGTAACCAGCCCTTACACTTATTTCACCAACTACAGGCCTGGTATGCACACTACAGTGTATTCAGTCACTAAGCGTTAAGTTTTTTCACTGGGTTTTTGCATTTTCTGGTGAAACGTTGTCATGCAAACAGAGCCTTAGTCTCTCAAGTAAACTGGACGAAGTAGGATGGGTGCAACTTAAATTCTAAATCTTTTGGTAAACATACCACCCAGTTGAATTCTGTATTTATGTCACTCAGTTTGTCATCTGCAGCAAGGCAAATTTGAATAAATCCAATGAATGAAAATAGCTTTGAAGTAGTACCAAGGGACAACATCCAGTTTGTTTGCTGTTCTTTGAGGATCCACTTCAGTCTTGCTGCAGACCAGAGACCACATACACACTAACCCCCCAAAAAACAGACTATTACAGCATTAAAAAACATCTTTACCACCTGGTTAAACAAACTGCTTGGGTCTGAAATGCTAATTTGGGTATTTGCACACACTGTGTGGCACTGATTTTTTTTTTTATAACTTGGTGGTTAAGAAGATATTAGGATCACAAATTTGTCGAATCAGAAGCTCAGCTCAGGTCATATGACTGGTGGGCATCCAATTGCTATTAGACAGGAAACTCAAAGCTCCCATCATATCCAATATGGCCCCCTCCATTGATTGGCTTCATTTTTCTGCAGACGTTGACATAGCAGAGACTACGTCCATGTTTTATACAGTCATCATTATGAGTTGTATGCTTCTATAGTTGTACTACTCTATCTTGGCATTGTTAACATTGCTCAAGGACAATGAACACGATTATTATGATATTTTTGCTGCCATCAATGTATGCAAGCATATATGAGGAATAAAAAGGCTCCTCTCACCTTGTGATGCACTAGGCAGTACCTCAGAATAAGGCCTTTGGCAACAAATGTGAAGTCATTTAACTTTTGCACACAGGTGAAAACATTTTTTTAAATATCTTCAGATTTTCTGTTTAATCTACTTTTTGGTTTTACAACTCTTCCTCAATACCAACTGATATCCCTGCAGCATAAATCTTCAAATAACTTGTGTTGTGAAGAAAAAATAACATAAATGAATTGCTAATTCTTGAGAGTTAAAGGTTTATATATTTGTTATATTATTGCTGTGTGAGGAATAGAGCAAAAGACTTGAGCTCTTCAGAATCAGTTTCATCATATTTATATCAAATATGCAGTGGGTGTCCTTTTCTTTGTCAAGCCCACGTCCTCCAAACTGTGCATCCATGGCCCTGATACAGACGTGTTATTGAATGAAAATCTTGCCTGCTGTAGCTTTAATCTCACACTGCGCTGTGGCTGAAGAGTTTCAGGTGTTTTTAAAGTGTGTGTGACAAAAGTATTCATAAGAAGGCCTTTCAGAGTCCTTGTACAGAGTGTACCATAAATTGGAGATTTCCCTCTGAGCTGGCCTTTTATCTCCCTGTTCAGTGTCACATGGGCAGCTAATTAACTTTCACAGGACATTTTTTAAAGGTTTTGCAGCAAAGTGACAGTTAGTCTAGATTTGCTTTTTGGAAACAGTACAAGATGAGTAAATTATGAGAAACAAAGTCTCCTCTACACTCCCACTGAAGTTTGCAGACGCAAATGAACAAGGAAAATAATCAGATTCAGCACAAAAACAAATTAAACCAATCAATAGTCTTACAATGAGGCAAAATATTATGCTGTTTTCCAAATCCTGCCCTTGTTGGAGCATACATCACACTGCAACGTTTCCCAATACGCTCGAGCATCTTGAAAAATCCAAAGCAGCAGTGTAGAGGCAATTCATTTCTATTTTCAGTGTGCCGATGATGGGGCACAGCAGCAGCTTTGGATATTGAACCAGTTGAAGTCAAACTGTTGTAATACATTATTATCTATTTCACTCTGGTGCGGCGGGGAGATTCTCACGGCTGGATTTTCATCAAAAGTGATAGCCTGCTGAAAATGTAATTCACTGTTTTAGTATAAATCAATAAGCCTCCAGTTTCTATTCCCTCATTCCACCTTTATGTTAATATAAAAGAAATGCTCAAATAGAACTTTAATTCACCACACAGACTTGCAGACTGTTTAATAGCCCCAATTTTATCCATAACTGCTCAATTGACACTTAAATTTCAGGCTCATCTTAATTTGGCTTCTCCTGACGATTTTAAGTTCTCCCTCTCTTGGATCCTGAGCTTCTGCCACCCATGATAATAGAGATTTATAGCACAGAGACAGTCTCACAGTGATCTCCTATTAAGAATTATATCCCATTTGAACGTTATTACTCTGTTCTCCAACAGAAAAAAGAAAAGCCGTACTGTATATGCAGCAAACGTTCTTTGTCTAGGAAAGCAGACACCTCAGACGCTGGACATGTTAAGGAGCGCAGGGTGAAAGCTAATTTAGTGTTAGCGGACATTCACATGTTTTTGATGAGAGCTGTAAATCCTGATGGACTCCCATCCGACTGTATTCATTAATCATGCGTCTCATTGGCGAGGCTCTGATTTGCCGCTGAGACAGATGAAGATGAACTCAGCAATATATTTCTCATCATAACACAACCCTCACATAAATATTAATAGCATCTTTTTAGCTGGTGGGCATGAATCATTTTTCAGACTGAGAATTTTAAGAGCTACCCATGCGTGTCCAAGAACACTACACAAGCAAGCAGTTGTGATAAACAACATCGCTTTGAGGCAACAGTGAAGAGAAGGCTTTGCCTGTGTGGGAGATTAAAAGGTCTTTATTTTGGGCACTGTCTATCGCACATTCTTTTATTTAACTTTATAGATTGTCAACATAAATTTCATCAATGCACAAGTGATTGTTTTCATCCATTATGGTCAGGAGTGGTATGTGAGGCAGACACAATAGGTAAGCTGCTCAGCCAATACTGCAGGAGCTGTTGTTGTTGAGGTGGCTTAATAAAAGCAGAATTTGAAGGCTAATCACTAACTTTGCATCAGTGTTTGTGACATGAACAATACAAAACCACACCTCAGACACTGCTAGCACTGGGTAACTTTTTAACATAGACATTTTGTTAAGAGCATACTCAACATAAGTCAGTGGTTCTCAGCTGGTCTGACTCTGTGAACCACAATCATACCTTAATGACAAGCCACGATCTAAAAATCTTATGAAGCATTATCTTATCTATATTAGCACATGAAAACCAACTTTGCAGGAAATGGCGGGTGCACCCACTGCTAAGGATTGTAAATACCCGACACTGTTTCATTAAAAATCCCCCTTCAAAATAAAAGCACAGGTTTCTTTATTATTATCATTATTTTTATTATCATGTTTTTTCTTTTTGGATAGAACATGGATTTTGTTTCTGTTACAGTAAAATGACGCCGATCGATGGAGGGGGCCATATTGGATGTGTCGCAGGCTTTGGGCTTCCTGTTTGACAACTATAGGGCCTGCATGTCCCATGAGCTCAGCCGAGCCTCTGGTCGGACGAACTTGTGATCCTAATTTCTCCAAAACCACTGAGTTACAAAAAAGAATCACTCCCCCATACAGTGCATTCCAAAAGCAGATTAGCTCAAGCTGTTTTTTTTTTTTTTAACAATACTTCAAGACTGTTTTTTATTGCCATAAAAGCCCATTTTCATGACTTGCTGTTTATGTGGTTTCAGGTCTTTCTGCTGCCTTCCTCATTTCTTCCTTGATGAATAGCAACTTTTTAGCACTTCTGCATAGGCTTCATTTTTCTCGACCGAATGTTGCCTCTTTGGTCACAACCCACTAGTTGAGAATCGCTGACCTAAATAGATAAGTTCAAATTCCCAAATAGATCCCTATATTCATCTTTTAACATTTTACAGAGTTCACAGACAGAAGGCAAAGAGCAGCTTTTTAAGGCATGTCCTTTCTCATTATGCTATTCAGTTTGCATCATACTTAAACTAATCTGCCTTGCAAACAGAATGCAGAAATAAGGGGAAAAAATAACAGAAACTTTTAATATGTACTGCTCGAAAAAGTACAACAGAAAACAAGAGTAAAGACTGAAATAGGAAATTCAACTCTGATTTCAACTTCATTGTCTGAAGTTGTGAGTCAATGCATCCAGGACCAGTTACCACTTTTTCTGTGATCCCAGTGTAACTAGTCGTTATGAAAACAACCTCCAGCCAACCTTTTCTTCCCCAGACTGGGTTTAAGTCTTTGTAAATACATAAACACTATCATTTCTTGGTCCATTACACTCCACAGGAAAGCGCCTTTTCATCTGCCATGCGAACCTGTGGTTGTGGAACAGTCTACCCAGTTTCCGTTCACTACAGAGGTTTAAATCTGACAAAGAAACCTGTTCTGCAATTAATGAATCTTAAGCTTCGTGGTAGGTACTTAATTCTAAAATGCAGACTGTTTAAGGTTTTTCCTGAAGAAGAATAGAAAACTTTTACACAAAAGCTTGTTCAGCGGGGATCAGATATTTTCATTCAAAGGCTCCAGAAAGTTGGGAAATCTAACAATTTTGGCTCTTGAAACACATCACCCTGCTGAATTTTCACTTAAATTGAAATTCTCGAGATAGAGACCAAATTGATGCACGAAAATATAAGTTAACAAAGATAATTGAGTTATTTTCAGATCAAGCAAATTACTAATGACTTCTCAGTAATTTCCAGTGTATGTTAAAAAGAGGGCAGTGTTTATGAGAGGTTCAGAGTCACAAAGCTCATGCAGCTGATAAACGTCTCGTAATTACGACAGAACGCTAAACACATAATGGCAATCTTACAGTGAATACGAGAATGAAAATGTTTCATCCATTGCTTTTTTTCATAGCTATTTTTCTCCTGGAAACTCAAGGTCCCCGTCTTCATTCATTCTCTGATTTGTTAGCTACATTGCTGTCTGGTCATACTGAGCCAGTTGTATAGATTGTGGGTGTTTTTTGTAACAGTTTGTGATTGGTTGGAATGAACCTTTCTTCAGTCTCAATGGCCAATATGGACTGTATTATGGGAATGGCCTGTTCCACTGATGTCGTGTTTTGACTATAAAAAAATGACATACCATGAAAAATATATAGTAGTGAGCTTATTTATGCCATGTTTTTCCTTGGAGTCCAAGAAAAACCACCACTACATGTAAGCCTGCTATAATGCTCCTGCTTTTCTCCTTCATGCTCTCTCTCTCTCGCATGCACAAAGTTCTCTGATACATGAATAGTCAATACAGCACCAACTACAGCTGTACCAGATCTGAAAACCAGAACGCTTCCCATGATAAAGATTCATTCCCATGAGATTTTTTTTTTTTTTTTTTTTTTTTTTGAGGAATCTCCAAACAGGGATTACTGTCTCCAGAGCTGGAAACTGGCAAGCCACTGTACTGTATCTGACATGAGCCAAAACACTCTCATTCACAGAAGCTGTAAGTCGGCAAATCATCTTGTAATACTGGTATTTGTTGATACTTAGCAAAGGAGATGTCAGATGAAGCAATAGAAAGGAGTCAGTGGATCAGGATAAGGAGGAGAAATAATCTCAGATAACCAAAGAACCAAAGTAGGAGAAGAGAGGACACTTCCTTTTATTCTGTCTCCTGTTTTTCATCCCTCATCGGAGTAAGGACACTAGAGGTCAATAGCTGAACCTGCCCAAACCAGGCTGTAGTTACGAGTAATACATTCTTCTCAATAATCAAGTTGTCAATACAAACTGGATAAATCCAGTGTTGGAGAACACAAGTACAAGAGTACATGTTCAAAATATCCTCAAACAAATATACAGAAAGTATTTTAAGTTTTTGAGGTTGTTTTTCTTCCTCCATCCTTGTAATTAAACCAAACTGCTGTTTTCTGACTGTCTCAGTCTGACATTTTGACTTTTTGCAGTGTTTCTGTGATTGATTTCAATTCCAGGCAACCAACACATTGTTTCTGTCACAAGCATTTTCAGTCATGTCGATTGGAAGAACTGTAGGTGTGAGTGTTGTTTTTATCCTTTTTTTCTGACCTGGTATAACCTGTGCAGATAAGTCAACATCATGAGCACTTTTTCCACTTTTGTTGAAATTTCCAGTTTTTTTTTTCTTTGTCTGAAACAGGAAGATTCTAACCTTTCATTGGCCTGATTGTTTTTTCTATCTTGGGACTCAGCTGTCAGCACCACACTTATTGAAAAGCCCACATAAGTCTGAGAAGTGGGCAACGATTCAGCAGGGTCGGGACAGGCTGTCCTTATACAGCCTGACTCTATAACACAGTTGTTTAAAGCACATTTGTGACTTATGAAAGGTCACTTTGGATGGACTCTGCTTTGACAGGCTTTTACTTTTCTGCTCCACAAAAGGCACAAAATGTGCAGCCAGTGATAAATATACTTGTGTTTTGCTGATGTTTTTTTTTTTTTTTTTCACAACAATGACGCTGTGTATGTCCTTTCAGGTGTACGACCATCAGTACAAAGCCGTGCTGGATGGCGTGGAGACAGACAGCATGATGGAGATTGACCCCGGTCAGCACATTGAGATTTTCAGAATGGGAAACGGGAGCGAGGAGGTCGTTGAGGTGCATGACTTCAAAAATGTAAGTATGAGGTTAAACAAGGCTCTGAAGGCTGTTAATATTGGCACATGAAAGACTACGATGTTTACATCTTGCTCTTTTTCAAAGAGCTGGTTCAATATGTAGTCCTGTTTTCATCTTCAATGATACTTGGTCCCTGTTAACGAAAATTATAACAGGTCTGAAACATCTGAGACAGACAATCATGGAGAGACTACTCAGCACACAAGGATTTTGTGTTTGAGTGGACAAACAGTGGCATAAAAAGTAAGATTAGCCTCTTTCTAAAAGAATGTTTTTCTCCTGTTAATAGTATACAGTAACTTCCTCAGAGTGCAGAGGCAACCAATATTAAGAATCCATCTCAATTTGTTCCTCAAACCACTTTTTTTTCAACTGCAATTTTGTCTCCAGCAGAACTCATTAACTTACCTTTCATTCCTACATCCTGCTTGAGTGTGCAGGAGGTTACACACATGCTGCACCTCAGAGACAGAAGCGTGCTGCTTGACTGGGTAATAAATGCTCTTATTTTGGCTCCTTTATTTCCTGTGAAATGTTGGGATGCAAGGCTGGAAGTTACAGGATACGCCTCATCCAGGAAAAACACAGACCTACGTTGAGTTGTTTTTATTTTTGTAACAATGGTCTTTGTGAATTTTAAATGGAGGTATGATGGAAACGAAGCAAAGCAGTGGAAAACTTTAACCTCTGCAATCAATCCCTCTCTTTTTCCGAGCCCACACACACATGTATAAAGACACACACACACACACACACACACACACACACACACACGCCTGTTGCTTGTTCCGCTTCCTGTTAGTGAAGCACATCCCCTGAGGAGATTTGTTTGATTCAGTGCTTCACCATGGAAGAAACAAGCGAGTGAGCAGAGTAATTCAAACCTTATTGTGAGAAAGAAAGAAGAAAGAGGGGCAAGGAAACCCACACAGAAATTACAATAGGGTATACTAAGTGGTAGCTTATGTCCTGATGCGAGAATAGATTTTTTGAATACAAAAAGGGACTGTTGCATGTTATTTCACAGCTACCTTTAAAACAGACTCCATCCAGCCGCAGGGCTGTGTGAGGAATGGAAAATGAGGGGATTATGCCACCAGGACTGTGTATACCACAGGCAAAATACATTCACTGTTGTCTCAGCCCGATACTAAACTCATTTAAACCAGAGACAAATGGAAAAACTGGAGACAGACACATCCTGAAAGAGACAGACTCACATTATATGACAACTCATCATAAATACTGTTGGTTAATGGAAAAAAAACTGGAAAATAAGTTAGTTAAAACAAAAAACTGAGTGTTAACATTTATAACACAAGGTTCCAAGGTTGTAACACAATCAAGACTCAATTCAGTCTGAGTTGAGGACATGACTAACACACTTTCTTCTTCTGTCTCAAGGCTCAAGTAGGTATTGTATGAAACCGTAATACTTTTTTTGTTGTGGTTGGTCGCCCCAAATCTTAATTGTTTGGTCTAGCGGTCTTCTGAAATCTGGTCGAGTGAGAGATCCAAGGATTGTCATGTTGGAAACACCTCTTAACTAAGTAAAGAGGAACAAGCTTCCTATTGGATAATTACTGCATGATCGATTATCTTTCAGCTGGCAACAAGTTGTATAACCCCAGCTGATGCAACGAGTAACCTCACATTTCTTAATCATCCATAGTGAAAGACACACCCTGTGGTGGAAAAGTGGTTAGTCTGTTTAAGAAGGGTCAAATCATTGGCATGAATCAAGCAGAGAAAACTTCTAAGGAGATTGCAGAAACTACTAAACGTTTGGCCAAGTCAAATCAAAGAAAAATAACAGTAGAAATCAAGAGCACATTTAATAATTAAAGTAAGAGCATTTCCACACGCAAAAAGCTTATCAAAGCAATGCCACAGCAAATGTGTGCTGTAATCACAGTTAATTGCAGTTAATCACAGCAAATATATAAGCATCTGTGACCTTTTTTTTGGTGGCAATTTTTTTTTCCTCCCAGTCAGTGTATGCTTGGACTTGAGTTATTTTAAAATCTCCCAAACTCTAAAAATGATGTATATGTCTGGCCCTGGTCAGTCAGTTTATGTGCCTGCAGCAGTCCGACTCAGGTCATAGCTTCTTCTTTCAGTCACTGCAGGAGATCAAGTCTTGTCTGCGTTTACATGCAGAAAAGAGAGTTGAACTTCTGGCCAAGAACATCTCACTCCACTGTGTCTTTTTTGATAAACACAGCAGTGGTAGTCGAGATGGATGCAGCTGTAGCTCTTTATGTATGTATGTGTCATGCTGTTTGTGTGTTGTGTTGGAGCTCAGTGACCCTGTTTATCACGGTCATCTACTTCCTCTTCTGGCTGAAATTTGCTCTTTGAGAGCTGTGGCATACCAAGACATGCTGAGATCCTCTGGACCTAACTGCAGTTCAAATTGCAGTTACATTATTTATCAATACATTTACATGTTGCTCAAGAAATCTGACTTTGACCTTAGTCAGCTTTTCAGCTATTCAAATGTATGTAAACAGCTTAGTCAGACCAAGATCAGTCAAAGTATAGCTTGATCAGCACACCTAGATAGTTCCTTGATCTTGGCTCTATGTCAATGAAATAGAATTTTACCTCTTATTAGTTTTAGAAAATGTCTTGAGATTTTGTTTTTATGATTTGGCGCTATATAGATAAATAAAACAATAAAACTCAGAGAACAGCAAAACAGGCACTGACAACTGATTTTTAAGTCTGTATAAACTCCTCATCCTCTCTGACAGATGAGCATGGTACTTGAGGAGCCACCAGAGCCCAGAATGTGAGAGGAGAGAGACAGTTAAGGTGATACTAGCGCATTAAATGTCCACAGCAAGGAAAGGTAACAGCAGAGGTAATGTAGCACCTGACTCTGAGAATTAGAGCAACATTACAGGGATTACAGGGTTCTTGGTTCACCTTATCCAGACAAGCAAACCTCTCAGCTGGCCTGAAGCCACAGGCCATCAAAAAGAAAGCCACTTTATGGAGTTTGTTCCAATATGGGGTCACTTACTGACAAGTCTGACACAGAATAAAACACATAGAAAAGCTATTTTGTTAAAGTGCTAGCAGCTTTTTATTTTTTCTTTTTGAAGAAAATCACACCCGACTTCAAGAAACAAGAGACTTGTGTTCAGCGAGAGCCAACATCTCGGGCCAAACCAGGCTCGTATTAGACAGACATCCGCCTCGACTATGTTGGGGTTATATGGATTGGGGGGAGGCATTTGGGGGGTGGGGGGGTTGAGGGAGGCAAAAAATAAAGATATGAAGCCAGAGGGAGCAGCACAGACAGACAGAAAGATACAGACACAGGGAGACAGACACTAGGGATGGGTAGTGATAGGATTTTTTTTTTTGCGTTTATAAGGATAAATATATTACATTGCCCAATGGATTTCGTACAGAGCCCCCTAAGGGTCGAGGCAAGATTTTTTTTTTTTTCGGGGGGGATATTGCTTCCCACGCAAAGTTTCTGCGTTCCCTCGCAATTCCTGTTTGTTTCCATGTTGCAATTTGCAGACAATCTTTGAACGTTCCAGCAACAGCTGCCACTGTGTTGCGGCAAATGTAGGTTTCCCAGCGCAAAGCAATGACTCATTGAGAAAACGACAATTGTAGCTCACTGCATTACATTTGGTACATTAGGAGGCATAGAACTTGTTGAATGTATTGAATATGAAACTCTTGTGAGATAGTAACAAAACTTTCTTTGAGTGTTTAGTTCTACACTGATTCATCAGCAAAACTTAAAGTAGAGTTTTCTTGGGAAACTGACATTTTTCTACTGAGCTGAGCGAAGTGGAGCAGAATAGTGGATGTATGGCCCGTCCACCCCAGCATTATGTAAAGAATCGATGAGGGAATCGTAAAGAATTAGGGCTAACAATATCGATAGACTGAACTGTTTCTTATCGATTCTGAATTCTAACATGAACCGGTTTATGACACCCATCTCTAACAGGCACAGAGGGATAGAAACAGAGCGACACTGACACACGGACACAGAGGGGGTCTGTTAACCATGATGTTGTTTCTCCCTCTTGTTTTTGTACACTCACATCTCTGCATGATTCTTGGGGAATTCTCTACTTTTGTTTCCTCTTGCCCATTCTTTCCAGTTGACTTTTGGCGACCGGCCATGTTGACGACTTGAGAATTTGTAAAAAGAGAAAAAGGTCAAACCATGTTACAACTAGTGAAATTATTCCAACCAGTTTTCTGAGAAGTAATGAAAAGTCAAATTTTGCATGCAAGAAAAATACCCTTATTTAGAACTTCTTCTTTTTTTTTTTTTTACACCAAAGTAAATTTTATTCCAGCAGATGTTTAAGTTGTCAGGGGTCAAAAGGGCTACAGACAGCATATCCCCGGCAGGAAGATACCACTCCTTTTATTTAACAGTGTTTTTGTGATGTTTCATATCACATGGACATTTTGAGTCAGCTGAGTTGCACTTTACTATTCAGTCTTTGTAGCTGTAGTTAATCACTCCATATAAATCCCAAAGGAAGCTTTACTGTTGTTTAACTCGCTCAGATGAAAAGTGAGTAGCTTGCAGAGATGCACTCACCTCTCTCAGAAAACTTTTCCCTGAGTATAAATACGGTTCAGTATTGTTATGCTTTTAAACTTTTTCTGTCTGCCTTTAGATCGCCTTCAGCCATGAGGATGTGCTGGTCAAAGGGGAATTTCATGATAAAAGCTTACCTTTCTTTCTTCGGCTGTACACTGAACCGCATCCTTTTCACAGAGCAAATAATAGTGAAGCACAAATAATACCCTCCAGCGTTCATCTGTCCGAATCCATCCCTCAAATATATAAATGATGTTGATGGTATCCATGCAATGACCAAGATAATAGCTTCTGGCATGACTTCTGTTGTTTTTGTACAGGAGCTGAAGGATGCAGGCGGTGACATGTTCTCTATTTTCTTGATTAGACGCAAATGAGCATCCCACACATAGATATGTTAAAAAATGGCATCGCTTTTCCATTTCTCATCCCCGCGTTAATGTGCCCCTCTTCATTTTCTGATTGACCAACCCCCAGTAATCACTGTATCTCATCACAACATCGCCCTCTCCTCTTGTGCTGCAGCTCACCAATTCAGCAGACCCAAATTAAACAGAGACTCATCACAATAAAGCATGGCACAAACATTATGCTTTTGTGCTCCAGACCATTATTGCCCCATCCTTTTTCCGCGGTGATGAAATTACACGCGGCAGATTATGACAGGCATCACTTTGTATCATGTCTTGTGCGGCTGGTATCTGGTTCTCAGAGTGACAGCTCTGCAGAAAACATAGAAACAGCCTCCACATGGTCAAGTTAACCAATTCAAAGGAGACGTCATTGCAATCACCATGTTACTGTAATTACATTTAGATTGAATCAAGTCCATTTTCATGGTGCTGCTCATTTCAGTTGATACAATTTAAAGGCAGCGTGGCAGATGTAGATCCTGCCGTCTGTTCTAATATGGTGTGCTGAATGAGCAGCACTACTCTGCAGAAAATAAATTGGATACAATCTGATCAAGTGAAAGTCTTTCAGACTTATTCCAGCTGAATATCTTAGATTAACATAGAATGGCAGCGAGAGAATTAACTGATCTTTCTTGCCTATTGAGGCTTAGTGTGTCAGAGTGAATAGAGCCACAGTCCACATGGCGGAGGATCATCAGTGGAGCTGAAGAGACCGACTCCACACTTGACTGAGCAGATTAAGAGAGTGACAGGGACCTATGACTGCCTAATTCAATGGGGGCACTCTCTGTAGAAAACACTTCATTCTCAACAATGTCGCCAGGCTCTCCTGTGCGATCTATCCGGCAATAAAGTATTATACATCTACGTTGAAACACCCTCATCTTTTACTTCTATTCAGCTTGAAAGCAAGATCTGTGTTGCAAGGGCCGAGCAGTCATCAATTTTATACCAGGCACGAAGAAAAAAAGATCAAACACACACCTCTTCTCACTCATTAGGTTTTAACTTCTTTGGCTTTTTTAAGAGCTTTGATTATGAGCAAAAAGATGGGCGTTTTAAAATGATCGCCCCAGTTACAGGATACTCATATCATAGAGAGCTAATGAATCATACATACATCTGAATAGCTGAGCATCGCCTTCATTTCTTCTTCTCTTTTTTTCAAAGGGAATCACTGGGATCCGGTTTGCTGAACATCAGAGGTGCTACATCAGGACCCAAACCAGAAAGCTACCCACGGTGGCAGAGGTGGAGGCTGAGGACACGGAGTCAGTGGTGAGTCTCCTCCCACAGCTGTCTGTTCCCTGCTTCTCTGTAGTCCTGCAGAGGCTGTCATGCATACTGTCGGGAGATAACCAGAGTAGAGCACTGAGAGCACCACACAAATCCTCAGCCTGTCCATCTTATCCTGGCTCCCCCGCCCTCTCACTGAAGAATAAACTAGGGTTTGGATGCCTGTGAAACTGTCAGAAAGCTGCCCACAAACCCGTTGCCTCTTTGTGGCTCACTTCAAATGCTGTTTGCTGTCAATCTTGAGCCAATATTAATTTTTAATCATCTCCTCCAAAGGCTCTACCCAAATAGCCTAAAGGAGGAAGGGTGCAAGAGTGGTCTGAGTGAGAGGTAAGCCATTAAAACCGTATTTTTTAAGAGAGGATTGCTTTGTAAAATTCACAAGGCTGCCTCTCTAAGTTTAGGGTGATTCATTCTACTTCTCTGGGAATTTTTACAGTGGTATGTGAACTTCTGCGAAAAGGAAGGGAAAGAGATTCAATCAATCAAAATCCCCAATTTCTCTGTGTCACAGTGCATTTCACTGAGTGGGCTGTATGTTCAAAGAGAAAATCCCACTCTCAAATGTCTCTTCTGCTTGCATGCTCTCATTTACATTTCACATTGTAGCTGGGAAGAAGTACAGTAGCTGGCAAATATCTGACGCTCCCGGCCCACCGCCTCATTTCAGAAACAGAATAAGGCAGTCAGTCCAAGCTAAACCCAGACACAGTTTTAACTTTAAGAACACAAGCTGTTCCACCCTAAAAGAAACCAAACACTGTCTTTTCCTCCTCTCATCTACATAATGTCTGATCCACGTTTACACATGCTAATTGCCCAAGCAGCGCCATATGTCCGTGCCATATCTGTCTTCTTTTGTGAACTATACAGCCTAATTGGTTCAATTCTCAGCTCTAAAGTGAATCAACCAAGGCCAAAAAAGTGGAGAGGACTTATGCTAGTGCCTACAGAAGCCTTTATTAGGACAGCCACAAGCTAGCTTCCATATTTGTTCAATAATTACACCCAAAAAAATCTTGTTTTTACATCCACAAGGTAGTCTCAGTCTATCATGATAAACTATCAGCCATAAACTTTCTGCAAGAAATGCTATGATTAAGGAGCTGAACAAAGATAATGCTTATAGAAATGAATTTACAGGAGAAGATACAATACAGTTAACTGTGCAATGATTCAAAGTGCCCCATGTTATTATCTGACACGGTGTTATAACAAAACAATAAAAAGAACTGCAACTCAATATTTGGCCATCACATTTTGCAAGTTGGTGGATAAACTTTCAGTATGGCTCTTCTTCATGTTACAGATGCTTTTCACTGTACTTTTTGACTTGAGGAACCAGTCTTGGGAATGCATCCAATTTTAGTTTTATAGACAAAATCTATGTACCAAACATCCTCATCAGATTCGTTTTTAATGATGTTGGGAAACCGTTTTGGAAGGATGCATCCTGCTGAAAGTTGTCAAACAGTCAAAGTCTTCATGCAATAGAAGCCAGGGCTGTTTGTTGTTTTGCTGGTCAGAGCTGTTTAAGGCTTTTTGAAAAAGGCTTTATAGTGTTAGAAAATCCATCTGTAGAGTAATAAAGCATCGGTCAGGCCTGAAAACTGGAGAAAAGAATTAGCTTGCCTTAGCCTGATTGCAGGCACACAGAAGTTCATGAATAATATGTTGTCTGTTTAAGCAGGATAATATCTTAATTGTACAATTGTCTTGTTAAGTTACAACAGAGGGACTAAATTGCTTTTCCATTTTTTGGTGGGACACAGTAACTCCCTTGGGTCTCATTTATACAACAGTGTATAGAATCTAAAGTTGCACTTTTGCACGTAATGTTCCCTTAATAAATCTCAGTCAACTGAGAAACAAGGGCACACGAACCAGCCTCTTATTACACACTTACATGCTCATAATCCAACATATATGGTCATTACAAAACACCCAATAGATAAAAACGGATCAAGGTTCGTTAATATGGGTGTCACTGCTGTTTATTGAAAGAAGCCACACTGGTTTGTTCATGTTGAGACATCAGAGAGCTCACATCAATGAGCCTTCTGACTTCCCTTCTTGTGACAGAAGTTTGACTGGTGAATGTGGGTTTGGATGTGATGGTGTTTTCGTAGCCAGCTTGGACTTTGCCACAAGCAAAGGAGCTACCAGGAGCTAAAAGTTCCAACTGGTTGAAAAGCACCCGAACTTACTTGCACTGTTCGAGAAACTGGGGCAACATAGGGTTTGAGGAATGGAACAGGAAAAGTACACAAAGGCAGACATGCATAGATAGAGAATAAAGTGCAAGTGCAAGTCTGAGTAAAATGCATGAGTCATCAAGTACAACAGTCTGGAAGAAGAATGGGTGGAAATGGGCGACTGTGTATGCTCCAGGGCTGACGAGGAAATTAGGAAACAGGGCAATTTGATGACGAGTAAGGTGGCATACAGATATACAGGAAAATTATATTGCAGTGGCTTGGAAAAGAGAAATTGGTCCAAACACTGACACAGACGGGCCAATTCTGTTAAAAAGGAAAAGTGATGGCACCAATAAATAATGCTTTATAATGGGTGCATGGCCAGCAATTGTTCATAAAAATGACATTGATAATTTCGGCAGATTGTTGGCAGGAAATTAAATAATTTTTTTTCCATAAATGTCAAATTAATTTAGAGTAATAATTGGACCAATATGTTTGAAACGATACAAATAGCACACAATGTTCTCCCACTGAGTTGGTCCCCAAAGTAGATCAGTTTATTCAGTTTCCCCACTATTTACACCTCTCCGTGGTAGTGCTAGAATTGCTGCAAAGAATGTTTTTCCCAAGAAAAACATTGGATTGCACAAGACAAGCTCAGTAAATATCAAAGGGGCCATATTAAGGTAATAAAACATGACCTTGGCCTGACTTCACTGGGCTGTGTTCTCACATTAAACAGCGACCCCTGATCCATCCTCTTTGAAAATCCACCCATTTGACCCTGAAAAAGATCAGCACAAGTTCCTCCTCAGGTGGTGAAACACATGAAGCTCACAGGGGTTAAAGATGAGCACTAATGGTTCCTAGCTTAACCCAGCCACAGGCTTACAGGAAAGACGGCTCAGAGCAGCTGCGGCAGGCTTTTGGAGCCGAGGTAAAAAAAAAACAATGGCAAAAATTGTGGAAAAACTGCAAGCGGCTGATAAGGAAATGCATCCCTAGCGAGGGAAAACCAGGTGAAAAACACAGATTGTTTGCCAGGGATTTTTCTTCCCTTTTCAATTTGCCTCCACTATAAAATGTCTGAGGAGTAATCCCTTAGCTTCATTCCAGTTCCCCCAGTTTGACACAGAAACCACCATCTGCCTCCCTCACAACCTTTAACATTGTCAACGGATGCTGCTTGCTCCATTAAACAACCACTTAATATGGATGACCAAAGCTCGCCCAGCAACCCAAAACCTCCCACTCAGACAACAGCAGCAAACAGAGAAACAGGACTCTGAAGGGAAGCATAACAGCAGAGAAACTGACTGCACTACAGTCCTGGAGGCACACAGCACAATTTGTTTATTATTTTTTATCATGTTGTCCTCATGAGTATTTTAGCTCACTGACAACAGGTTGACCAGTGATTCCTCTTGGGAACAATCACTGGAAAGTTCAGCTCTTAAGGTGAGGTCTCACCTGATGGAGACCAACAAGTCAAAAAAGTGCAAAGCAGTTTATCCCGTTCGACAATGATTCTCTTCTTCTGGTTGATGTTTTCATTTCATACTACCAACTGTTTTTACAATATGGTGTATCAAAAGGATACAAAATGATTTACAGTGTGTTACGCTTTTGATATGGTACTATATTTTGTCACACAATGCAATATATACTATACAATGCCAAACATATGATATAAAATGCTATGACATGATGCCATATGTTAAATTATATATTACAGAATGATGTGACAGGGTACCATATAATATGCCATAATACCATATCATACCATATGATGTGACACTATGTAGTATGCTATGTTATGTATGACATGATATAATATGAAATAATTCCACAAACAATACCACATAATACAATATGATAACATATGACATAATGCAATACTTAATGATATGCTTTGATATATTGTGATGTGACATAATGCAATATAATGTGATGTAGTCTAAGATTAAATAATTCGCTGTCGTGTGATATGTGATTTATGATATATTATATGGTACACTTCGATATAATTTCAATGATGATTTAACATTTGCATGATGCTCCTATTGCCTGAAAGATAATAAACCTCCTTTTGCTCCCTTGAACTGTATTTGTTGCCTTTGCTTTGAAACATTCGCTTAAAAAATGAGACCAGCATCAACTTGCCTCCCCTTCAAGCCAAACAACAAATATGATGAAATTGAAGGCTGTGTACTAGTTGTTAAACTGCATTTATTTTTCTCAAAACCACATGCTTAGGTGCCTTTTCCTGGATTAGGCTTTAACAAGTTCCCATATAAATTGATTAACATGAGGAAGTAGTCACTGTTCATTTCACAGGGGTATGGCTTATTCTCCTTTTCAGTGCCTGGATATCGGTGTTAACTAAACTGTTTCACCCCATAAAATCTATCCTGCCTGTGTTTCGTGTGGAATGGGAAAGCACATCATGAGCAAATCTTTGTTGATCTCTGGCAAACATAGCACCACTCTGCACAATGTGTCATGTAGACAGTGTTTCGCCCCTTGGGACACAGTGGCAGGAGAGGCTAAATTCATTAACTACGGCACAACTGGTGTATAATTAAGTTGTGCACTGTAGGCGGAAAGTGTATATACAGCAGGAGCTTGCAGCCCAAAAGAAATTACCATCATTCCCAAGGTCCAGTACTTGATAAAAAGTTGCTTGTGTCGTAATGATACATCATTTGTCAATAGCAAAATAGAAAAGCCTTTCAGGAGTGTGTATACTGTAAGACTGTAATCATGTTGTCTTTGTGCTTGTCAACTGGCATTTAGAAAATCCTTGCCCCATGCTAAAATGCTGACCTTTACCACTTCCCCCCCCAGGCCCTCTCCTACAAGTTATTGGAGTCGTTTCTCAGCTGTGAAGTCAAAGTTATGTTGTGAGCCCCCTGTCATGACCTCCATTTACTCTCCAAAGAAGACTCACTTGGCTTCAGTGGTTAGGAGGTCCAATTAAGGAGTCGTGTTTGTGTTCTTCGAGGTTGACTTTAATTCCTGCTTCCACAGGGATGGCGAGAACATTAATTCAATGCAGGTTATACCCAAGAATAGTCCTACCAATCATTTATAGTCTACTTTAAAGTAGACAAAAGTGCATCACCTGCCGCGCCCAAACACCATCCTTAAAGTGACAAAGAGCACTTTTATTCCTCTCTGCAGGTCACAACTGTGTGGCACAGTGACAAACAAGAAGCAACATGAAAAGCGAAACTCTAATTTAAGCGAGAGTGACAGGGGTGAGCGTAAGGGAGGGGGGCGCGACCCGTTATTAATGATTCTTGCTTCCACTATAGCCCCAGGATTCTACGTCAAGCTTAACTAATGTGCAATTAAGCCTCAGACTGGGAGAAAATCACCTTGTAAAAACATTTGTCAAGTCAACTGTTTTCCGTTCTGGGTTGCTAATTAACAAGGGAATGGGAAGAAGTGCTGTTTGTGTGTGTGTATTTACATATACATGAAGAAAATAAATATCTTTACTGTTAGGGGAGAGCATTACCAAATCCCCTTCATATGTCTCTATTAGACAGCACTGACATGTAGTCCCTATCATTAAGCAATAATAGTTTACTTTACAGCTCATGAACTACAGTATCAACAAATTAAGCCCTCTGATAATGCCGGGTGCCAAGCAAAGCATTGTTGTGGAGGGGGGAGGGTGTAGAGAAGAAGAGAGGAAGGCAAAGGGGGGAGGAGGGAGGAGAATGCAAGGCTTTATTGTGTCTGTCACATTAAACGATATTGCAGCCACACTCAGAGTAATGAAGACCACTTCTAAAGTCATTTAAAAGTCAAATCATCACTGTCTGTGAATTTCAATGATCTATAATAGAAAGAGGACGCCGCAGGCTTGAGAGGGAGAGGGAGGGGAAGAGGAGGAGAGTCAGGGCAGGGGGAGTCAGGAGTCAGGAAGTTGCCGCCCTCTCGGAGGATAGGGGTTGAAGATGAAACGCTGAGGATGGAGCTGCTGCATGACTCAGGGGAGGAGAGAGCAAATTCAGGACATTACTTTGTGTGGGGCCTGGACAATTTTGCAGGCTATTACATGCCATGTTATGTACGTATGTGTGTGTGTGTCTCCCTGTGTGTGTATATGTGTGTGGTGTTTTGCAGCAGGTGGATGAGACCGAGGCTCTGGAAATGAAGGTAGACGACTCCCAAGTGTGGGTTCCTGCTGAGGAGCCCATCGTTAACCCAGCCTTCCTCTTTGACTCCAAGATCTGGGAGATTTGCCAGGAGCTGCCCATCCACTGGATTCATCCATCCCTCCTCACCGGTGAGAGCAGGGGGCGCCTCGGCCTCTAAATGCAGACTATTAACTCTCTTGCTGCATGGCAAACCCTCGAGCCAAATGGAGATCTTTAGAGACATCAAGATCCCTCAAACAGATGATCTTCCAACCCGTGCCCCCAGTGTGTATTCGAAAGGTTAGAAAACTAATGGTCAGTGGAAGGAGAAGTGTTTGGATCCAGCACTATTTACAATCAGATTTTCTATTTCCCCTAAAATTAGTAGAAAATCCTGAATTTAGGTCACATCAATTTAAAGGAGACAGCCTGTTTTGAGGGGGGTCTCTCATGTCACTATATATCCCAGCATGCTTTGTACAGTGAAGCTGCTGCTCGTTTCTTTGGGGGGGGCTATCTTCTGGGTAAAAAAATATATTTGAACCTGGTAGAAGTATAAATATCGCACTGGTGTTGGGTGCTCACAGCATTTCAAAAAATATCCAATAAATGACAAAATAAGAGGATGATGACCTAGAATTGCATTATTGATGGTCACATTGACAAATAAACGTTCCTCTTCAGTGAGCCAAACCTCTGAAGGATTTTTAATTTGTAACATTATGAATGAAATGTTTATATTGTGTTGTATACAGCACAATAGTCCAAAGCTCCATTTCCACAGAGTGGTCCAGTATGGATCAGTACAGTTTGGTACAGGTCGGATCATTAGAGCCTGATCCTGTTCGCGTTTCCACAGTCAACTATGCCCTTCTTGGTAGGCAGCGTGTATGCCAATTCGCCATGTAAGCTACGAAATAGCGTGACTTCATAGCAGCACCACACATTGTACCTGGCTAATAAATCCAACAAAGAAGAAAAACGCAGCACAGTAAACAAAGTGCAATGATGAAAGACAACTAGTAATTCTTTTTTTTTGTGACTGATTTGGCTTTTTGCAACAAAGCGTAATCCAGCTTTGTTTCAGGGAAGGCTGTGCCATGAATAGGAATACTTCTGAAAAGAAATGACAATTCTTTTGACAGATCAACAGACTGCAGTGTCTCATTCATTTATTTAGTCAGTCAGTCAGTTGGTTTCTGCAACCACAGTTTATCTATAAGTGTTAAATTTATCTTCACAAGAGGATCCATGTTCCTCAGCAGGAGGCTGTCAGATGTAAATATACTCCCATATGATATTTCAGAATCCATACTCCATATGTATCATTCGTTTTAGCCGGTAATAAAGACTCCTTCCTTATGAAACTACATCTTAGTTTTGTTTATGTTACAACTTTGGTCTTGTAACATGATTTTATGCTTGGGTTTTCTTTCTCCTGTGACCCTAAGTGTTAATCAAGATTTAAAAAATTAGCCTCAATCTTTTATTTATTTATTTATTGTTGTGCTTTGATTAAACAAAAATATTCTGTAAGTAAGTTACTGTTATGTTCACTGCTCAGCCTGTGAGACTGAGTGATAAAAAGTCAGTCGTCATACATTTTGGCAATCATCTATTGAAATACAAACAAATTTTGGGAAAAATCAAAATCTTGATTTGCAGTGATAACCTTGCATTGAGAGTCTAAAATCTTTCTGCTCTGAGAAAATACTTTATATACAGGAATATAAGACTCCGAACAACATCTCTTCTGTGCTGAAGTGTATACACAGCTAATATAAATCCAATGTATTTACTCAACTGAAGGGAGAAAAATGAATAAAATGTGAGGTGGATTAGAGGGGACATACCAACGCAGTGTTTATCAAGTCTAGGACGATAAAACTCAAGGCTTAAGTTGAATTCAAAAACAGATTATTGCCTGAAACTCTTCAGGGGGGAAATTAGATTTCAGAAGTCAGTATGCATAAAATACATAAAGCAGAAACGTTTTAAGGAGAAGATGGATGAGCTGTGTCCGACTTCTCTGGTGGATCATTTTAAATGTTGGTCAACTATATTAAACTGTGAAATAAAAACAGCTAAATGGACTAATTTATATAAAACAATAGAGTCTTTATTGAGTTTTACTGTGCAGGTTTTGGTGAGTGTGTGTCTCATAAAAGGCTGTTGAAAATATTGGCAGGCTGTATTTAGTGGACCATTTATGTGTCTTGTTCAGAGAAGTGGCCAAAGTGAGATACGATTTTTCTTCTACCTCGACTTTTTATGTTACTGCACAATAATGCATCATAAATTTCCTGTAAAGAAAAGACCTGCAAGTTCTGAAAGGATGCTTTTTGCTCATAAAGATGTGCAGGCTCTGCTAATTGGGATCTATGGAAAATGATTTGTGTGTGAGTATCACAACAGCACCAACACCATTGTTTGACAGAAGCAGTGAAATGCTTAGAAAGAGGTATTTCTCCTGAATGTGGGTAATTAACATCAAGCCACTGGGAAAACTGAGAGCGCGAGCCAAATTTTAATCCAAGAGCTTTCTCACTTTGCTTCAAACAATGGAAAAAACTGTAACAACAAACTGTTTTCTTTGCTGCTGTCTGTAACTGCAGATGCTGAAGAGGAGAACGTGGATGCACCTGATGCGGAAGTCAAAGGTCAGCGTTTTGCCCGAGACGTCCTCGACCACCCTGCAGTTAACGACTATGTAAGTGAAGCCTCACCAAGAGATACAGTGGAGCCACTTCAGTCAGCTCCAGCTCTGCTTCGACTCTTTCTGCATATAAATCGCTCACTAATTGATGTTAAAACTGACTTTGTGCACCAGAGGGCATAGCAATTGCTCTATATATCTGTTTAAGTAAGGCCAGTTCATTGAAGACTCCCTTAATGTCTCTCCATTAATTGAGAGGAATATCCAGCCTTTCAAAGGCAGCAACTTGTGCCTTACAGCGCCCGATACTTCCTTTTTTCACTTCCTTTTTTTATGCGGCGCTGCACAAAGGAGAGCTCTCAAGGTCACTCACTGCTGCACAGATAAGTTACATTTATTAATAATGCTATAATTATCAAAGCGTATAAAATGAATGGAGGGGCAAGTGGCATAGTTTTGGTGTGCTGCATGTAAACCACTCTATGCTGTTTGAGTAATTATCCGAGACTGTGAGGGGAGAGTATGTGACGAAGGATAGTACACAGGAATTATCACTCCAAATATAGAAAAGACAGCATTGAGATTGTGCGTTAATGATGATATCTGAATCTGATGCACATGCACATGCACATACATACAGCACTTTCAGGTCAGTAGCTACTAAGCTAAATCTAAGGATAATGAGTGGATCTCCTCTTCAGAGCTGTGAGAAATAGCAAGAAACGTAAAGACAAATGAGACGTCCTATGAGGTTGACATTTATCACACTTGTCCCAGAAACACCTCTTCCCTCATCTACTGCAGAACGAAACGCAGAGCCACACAATTAAAATATACCAGGAGGGATGAAAAACTCGGCTCTGCTTTTTCTGCATCTATCTGCTGAGTTATGCATACCGCTGCAATCCATTCCAGTAACACATCCAGACTCTGTTTGTGGGTCTGACGATAACAAAGGCCTTTGTGGCCAAGTAGAGGGCAGGCAGCACTCTGTAATTGGGAGGCTGAACTCTCTCGTCCATTCTAGCTGGATGCCACATTTGTTAGCCATATATCTCCTTTTTTCCTATTTGTTTGGTGAGCTTCATTCAGATCCAGGGGTTTGTTGAAAAATATGAGAGCCAATCACTTGCCAAAATGTCCACTTGGGTGCCAAAATACAAGCTAAAGTTCCCCCCTCAAGTGTCAAAATGTACTTTCGTGCCCTACTGGTAGCTTGAACATGTGATAAAGTGACTGCCTGGAGCCAAAACACATGCTAAAGTGCCCTTTTAAGCACCAAAACACATACTCAAGTGCCCTTGTGGGAGCCAAAACATGCTTACTCGACCTCTGGAAGCTTAAGTGTCCACTTAGTAGACAAACACTTCCTAAAGTTGCACTAAAGTGCCCTCCTGGTTGATGAACCACACTAACCGTACCTTTTGGCTGGTTAAAAAAATGATAAACTGTCCTTGACCAACCTTGCCAAGAGGCCATCCACGGAGCCTAATTACACCAAAGTGCCCTTTTGGGAGCCAAAATCATGCTACAGTGACCCTTTAGGGCCAAAATACGCTCAAGGGCCTTCCTTGGTGCCAACTTGTACTACTTAAGTCTCATCTCAGAAGCCAAAACACACACTTAAGTGCCCTCCTGTTGGTGAACCACACCAATCTGCCCCTTTGGCTGGTTGAAACATGATAAATTGATGGAGCCATAACGTCTAAGGTACTCTCTCAGGGACCAAAAGTGTAGCTGTGTGTGTGTTTTTTTCTGTCACCACCGCCCTTCAAAAATTTCTGTGCACACCACTGTTCAGATCTCATGTAAACGTTCACACAGTAAGACATTTACCACACACAGTCTACTACTCACACTGTTTCCCCGCCCACCTACCTCTTCATCTATCATGCTCTCACACATAACACTTACAGGCATTCACTTCATCTGTGTTCCATAAGTCTGGATTTCAGTGCCATGTATTTGTAAAGCAGAATAAATGCCTGACTTCTTGTGACAGCGGCTGAGAGATATATGAAAGTGACCTTTGCCACGGCTGCCATGTCAGAGCGCTGCGTGCATCAGCGGTGGCCCTGGAAATTTCAAACTGAATAACTACCATCTGACAAGGCTGAAGGGATGGTGCCACCGTCCTTGACCCATATAGCAGGGATGGGCTTCCAATATGAATTGACCCCACACACACACCAACAAACACATGTTTAGTGTGTTCCAGCCGGGTCACTTGTAGCATCTTCAAAACCTCTGGCAGCTGTTCCTGGGGTCAGGCTGCACGTCTGTTCATGCATTACGAGGTGCAAACCTGTGAATACTAGAGCTGTTTGTGCCTCAAGTGAAATCTTTACACGAAAGCCAAAGCTTCTTATCATTTTGGTAGGCCAGCAGAGTTTACCAAAATACACAACTATCTCTGTATTCAATTACATGCAAATTCATAGTCATACTTTCTCACTGTAATTCACAGTGAGATCAAAATCAGAGATCAGGACAAGCAAGACATTCGCATATGTTGTGATGTCCTGTGCTTTGACATAAAACCCCCTCCTGAATACAAAGCAAGCTATGAAACAGAAATGTTATCTCTGCTGTTTTGATCCCAGAATGAATGTGCTGAGCACTCTGCTATGAGATTTAATAACACATCCAGGCATGTGCTTCAAGCTCATGAAGAGCGCTGATCAGGGTGTGTGAAATAACACCAACAAGTGTGGAGATTAGAGAAGCTGTGCTTTGATTCATTACGTCTTATTGAATGACTGACGCAGTCTTCTACTCTGCAGACTCATTCATTTCCAGCGCTTCATATTATGCACAGAGGTGTCTAAGTTTGTGTGTGTGTTTGCATGCATGAGCCCAAGTGTGTGATGAAATCAGATGCAGCACGGGGGTAATGGCTTTTACTCCTCATTAATGCTGCTTGTTTTTGAGTGACTGCCTCAGATTTCCCAAGGTGAACCATTCTTATCACCACAACATCCCACTAGAGACGGCAACTCAGAGCCGGAGTGATTAATATGTACCCGCCGTTTTAAAAGGATAGCTCTGATTAATTGTCTTTTAAGGTACAATGCTGCCTATTGGCTGTTTGTTTTGATAAACGCTGAATCATTTGAATAAAATATTTTCTTATTTTCGGTAGACGGAGCTTCAGATTTCCTAACAGCCTGTTTCGGGCTGTAAGGAGCAGATAAGATTATCATTGGTCCATTGACAGCTTTCCTGTTGTTCCCTAAAAGATTGTTGCCTCAAAGCTGATGACCTGAAACTCCACTGAAACAATAAATCATTAAAAAGCCTACCTGTGCTTGTCATAGTAATAAATCAAACATCCCAGATATCATCTGTCACACCCTTTCTATGTGTTTTAAGTGTGCCTCATGAGCGTGTAACTTCACCCACTTTATCATAGCTCATGTCAAACGCACGGTGAGCATGCTGAAGATCCATGTTCATATGCAGAGGAGGCGGCAGGAATTCTAATATGAAGAGAGTGAGTTGTTTTGATCAGTTGGGAATAATTTCTGACACAACAAGCAATATTTGTGTAAAAATAAAATTGTTTCTGGTTTGTAATTGTTATCATAATTATATTACACCTCTAAATGAACAACAGGAGCGCATTAAATCAGAGACAAACACTAGAAGACCAATCACAATCAGAAGCAAAGTTACCACAAAGATCATCATTGCTTTTAAGTCCACAGGAGTGCGCTGAAATAGTCTCACTCTTAAATAATTACCTGTTCATAATCCACAATTGAAAATGAGTTTAGTGCCAGGCCAGACTTTCCTTGGAGTTCACAGGTTGAGAGTAACACTTAACAGATGAAAAACATAGACTTTAATCAAACTTATAACAGGTTGAGTTAGTTGAAAGAAGTCATTTTAGGCTTAATGTACATTTACACGTTGACTTGATCAATACATTTAATTAAAGTCAATTTTTATTTTTTGCATGTACATATAGACACATTACCTTGTGGCTTTGCATCCTGGGAAAAGTTGTCTTGAACAAAGAAAATTCGAGTTAAAAAGATCCGCTCTCCAAAACAAATGCACATCGCGGCAAGAGTCGCATCTTTTTGACAGTAGGTGATAGTGCTC
Organism: Thalassoma bifasciatum; assembly: GCA_008086565.1. Lineage (NCBI taxonomy): Eukaryota > Metazoa > Chordata > Actinopteri > Labriformes > Labridae > Thalassoma > Thalassoma bifasciatum. The sequence goes on from RPOG01000057.1 coordinate 1,122,080, forward strand.
ATGGGAAACCAAGTTATTCTTGAGGTAAAAAGCATTGCTCTTTTAGATCGAATCAACTTTCAGGTGAATAACAGTTCATAGTTACTTAAGTATCTATAATTTGACGTTTCTATGAAATTGCGTTAACTGTAGGAATCTATTCTTAACTAGAGGGTTGTGACCCAAAAGTGGGTTGCAGGCCATTTTTGAACAACAAAAGGAAAAACTTTTTTCTTTTTCCTTTTTTTTATTTCTTTCGAGTCAGATTAGTTAGATCCACTGATTGAATAAATGTGTGGCAGAAGTTGGTAACTTGGACTGAAACTTTTAGGGCTTTCAAATTGTTTTTCTTTTTATACCCTGTTAGTAACCAATCTTAAATAGCATGGTTATTTTTCTAACTTTTTTTTTTTTTTTTTTTTGCTTCATGCTCTATAAGCATGTTTAAAATTTTAATATTGTGGTAACAGCAGAATGCTAAAGTATTGATTTCAGACTCTGACAGTATTTGTCATCACAATATCCTCCTCCACTTTTCCATTTCATTGCCCGTGAATCAAGGCCCCCATCAGTATCACTGTTGTTATTAACCCAACCCCTTTTCTTCCCACAGAAACCATTCTTAAGATCTGAGATTTGTTTTACGATGTGAACAAACTTTAACTGTCATCCACTATGACTCGTTGCTATTATCTGACGTGCAATGATAGAAACTAACCAATCACATCACACAACAAACATCAAAGGTCATCGTACATCATCTCTCATATCACAGGAGCATTACTTGAACATATATGAGGATGTTAATGTTCAAACACTTTGTTTCTAACAGATGCTATTAAAACTAAGTTTAGGGTCATTTCTCTTTATGATCGTTATTAAACATCTAAGAAAGAGGCGTAAGTGAAGGAGAAAGAGGAGGTTTTTATTGGTTAATCTATTAAAATCTGTCATAACAAATTTCATGATAAAAAGGAAAGCTTTTTGGCGAGGTCAGTATTTTTATTATAGGGCTTACCCTTCCACACCCTGCACTTTGTCTTTTTGTTACATCAGTATAAACTTGAATGTGTTTAAATTGACTTCCCTGTGACTGAAAGAGTGGAGGCAGTGAAAACCTAATTCTTGTTCTAACTGCAGCAGGGGACCGGATGGACTGAGCCGTGTGCTCCTGTGGGTCCTGTCCTCTTAAACAATTCCCACACATTTTCTATTCCCAACAGTGGATGTGTTTTGTTCTGCACCGGAGCATGTAGCTGAGTCATTGTGAGTGCCGGCTGAATATTGTGCTGGTTTGTTCTGAATGTGGAGCCATCGACTCCTCGCCGGATTGGAGCACTTTAACGAGACAGCGAGGAGCGGATTGTCTCAGAGGATTCATTTGCTAAAAGAGATTGAAATGTGGTCAAATGCATACTGAGGGGCAGTTGCTGCTTCGAGTTGTGTGGTGAGTTAAGTGGCACTCCTCCGAACCCCATTTGGAGTTGCTCTTGATCAAAGGCATGGCACTCAGCCCCCCATGAGTGTACAGGGGCATGAACCAACCGGCACAATGGAGAAATCCAAGGGCCATTAATTCTACCCAATTTACCTTTCGTTTGGGTTTCATTTGGCCCCTCTATAAATTCAGAGGCAGCCAGCAAGAGCAAATGAAAGAATCCTTGTTAGGCGATCATTACTCTGCTAATTGCTTTAGGAATGTGCCGTGCACTTAAAGTCAAGGTCAGGGGGAGGGCGCCAAGACGTGGGGAGCTCTAATTTGAATGCTCTATTGAAGGAGGGGCTGCCATTTTGGCACAGAGTGTGGGCTTCGGTCGAGGGAGTTAAGAGGTCAGAGATGAAAGAAATAGTGTAATTATGCTGGTAACTACCAACATTAGAGTCCCTTTGATTGAAGATAGCAGTGGTGGAGAGGCTGTAAACGCAGGATTCAGAGATGGGGCATTGTGCAGCCAGCCGGCAGTTGTGCTTCCTGCGGTATAATAGAAAAGGTCAAGGGTATTATATCATGTTTTATGCTCCTGCAGCTTAAATCACGCTCGCTCACTCTCACCGCTATCTTGATCTCTTTGTCACAGTCATCAAGCATGGCACAACTTTGCATTTTCACACACATCGCTTCTCATCTTTTCAATCATGTTTGGCTTTAAGATTCTATATTCCACAAGCAGCCATATGAATTCACACCCTCCTCCTCCACCACCTCCTCCTCTTCCTCCTCTCATTCTTCATCTTTTTTCCTTGCCCTTGCCTTTGGGAGGACTGTCGTCGGTCATGTGTGTGATTGTAACCCTGCCTGCTCCTGTCCCCATCCTCCCACAGAGAGACGTCGGGATCGAGCTGGACAACCGTCTGGATGAGAGAGGCTACTGCTGCCAGTACTGTCGCCGTGGTTACCGCTTCTGCCGCCGCTACTACGAGCCCCTGGGCGGTTTCAACCCGTGGCCGTACTACTACCAAGGAGGCCGAGTCATCTGTCAGATTGTCATGCCGTGCAACTGGTGGATCGCCCGCATGCTGGGCCGAGTCTGAGAGGGCGAGTCCTGCCTGAGGTTTAAAGTGTTTATGTCGATGAAGGTGCTAATCCTCTTTTTGATAAACATTATAGATCACATGTGAAAGTAAAGCAGTCCATTAAACACAGTCATTATCCAGTCTGAAGGTTGGCCCATTGAGTTTCAGTCATTTTGAAGAGTCTGAAAGTTATTGAAGCACCTTTGATTCTTCTCTTAAAAGGTATCTGTCGTCCACAGCTGTCTCCACCTAGTATTCTTGCAATTTTATCCTGTTCAATAGGTGAAGTTTAGTTTAGAATCATCAGATACGAAACAAAGCTGTTTTTTTCTTTTGTTATCAAGCATTTATTTTGTTTTGTATGTTAAAAATCCTTGTTTCTCTTTAAGCGTTTGCATGAAAATGTACATAGAGCTACCAATATATATGTAACAATGTGAAAAGTGGTTGAACTTTCTCCATGCTTCATATAATATCATAAGACTTAATAAAGATGGATGATGTGTCTCAGCTCCACTGATGATACAAAAGTGAAGCCAAAAGTGAAGCCAAAAGTCACTAGGGTTCACACATTAGAATACATAGATCTTCAGTGATTTTAAAACAATGGAAGATCTCACACAGAGAGACCATTAAGACTCATTTTTAGCACGACAATCTTTGAAACAATGACACTCTAAACAACTCTGTGAAACCACTACACCACACAGTTTGGGTTATAGATGCATTACCTCATCTCTTTGCACCCTACAAAAAGTTGACTTGAACAAAGAAGAGACGTTCTTCTCTCCATTTATTTGTTCCCACAACAAATGCACACCTTGGCAAGATTTAAAGGATCCATAGGAAATGGATGTTTTGTCCCAAATAACCACTACATGTTCTGCCCAAGGTGTCACTGAAATCAATGCTAAAAAGAAAGTCTGATAGAGTCTCACTTCTTCTTCTATACTCTATGAGGAGCAGAGTCACAGAAGCTGCATGATGAAAGGAATACATGTCAACACCAATCAGGTCATAAGTTAAAACCCTGTTTTTAGTATCAACTAATCAATCCATGACTACATAAAAAAGACTTAGTCACACCATCACTAACTACCTGATATTAAGTACCCAATAAAAAATACTTCTCACCAAAAGACACTGAAGTAAAACAATACACAGGAATATTATGTACTCTTATTTTACTTTTTTCGTGTACAAAGTCTCATAAAATAAACAAACAAAAAAAGGCATCATGGGCAGACCCAAAAGTAAGACTCTAAACTTAGTGAAAAATCAGGGAGATATCAATGAAAAATTCCTAAAAAAGAAATCCTTATCTAATGAAGATTTTCATCAATGATATAGCTAGTTAATGCTATTAATAAAACATGATGATGATTATGTACAAATATCATACCATTTGATTACTAACCAGGAACAAGAAGCAGGAAACATCAATGGCATGGGAAACTTGAAGCCACCCAAAGACCCATGGAATTGTAAAGACCCAATAACACAGTCGCATGAGTGAAAATCACCCAAACTTAGTGCTTTTTGGTTGATACTGAATTTCTACTTCTACCACAAGTTTGAGAAATATATCTTGGATGTGCTTTTGTTTGTAAAGTCTGACTTATGTTTCATCTTTATGACTGCAGCAGACAGTCTGAGGGAGAGCTTTGAATGTTTTGTCTTCATTTTCTGGATGCTGTCACATCTTCCATCTTTCAATGCAGTCTATGGTAAACCTCTTATATGCAATGAAGATAAAGAAAAAGTGAGTAAATGCTACAATACTTTCATCCTACTTCAGGATTAGCAACAGCTGGAAGATCAAGGCTTGAGATTCCTCTGCCTTGCTCTCCAGAAATGTTTTTTTTTATCTGTTTATACGCTTATGTTAAACTAAGGAGGTGCCTCGTCATTTCGAATGCACAGACCTCTTTGTGATATACTTTCTCTTGTGTTATCCTCCATTGTTTTCTCTGTTGTTGTGCTCTACACTCTGCTACTGTTTGAACAGTTTCCTTCTTTGCAGAGGCCATTTTAATCTGCCTCACCACATCTCAATCTGTCGAGCTGCAATAACTTGTCTGCGACTCACAGATAAGCAAGCAAGATAGGCGTTTGTAATTGATGTTCTGTCATCAGAGTAACAAGGTGCATAAATGCCCCTGAGTATTCAAGCATCCCTGTTTGTTACAGTGAGCTCTGAACCAGTCTGTCTGTATGCTTCTGTCTCCTTCCTCCTTTTTTTTCCAATTAAAATTTTCATTGTGTGAATAATCTCTGTTCGTATGCAACAATATGATTTCCTTGAAAGACACTTAACACCCTGGGGTGTTTGTGTGAGAGCTGATGTGGGTGTGTGGGCTTGAATCTGACTCATGCCATCCATACAATAGCCAGAGCTCCGCGTCTCCTCTCCATAAGTCCCGGTGCTCATTAGCAGACACATTTAGCATTAAATTACAAGAATTCTTACAAGAAAAAACTAGACAATCCTGCTTTTTATTGTTTCTGTCTCATAACCTGAGACTCCCTGGTGTATCAAATGCATAATAATGCAGTGTTTTCTCTGCTAAGTAAGTCTAGAGGTTGACTCATGTTGGCTCCATGGTAATAATGTCAGTGATATCAATAATATTTGGCAGCAGAATGGATTTCTGTGAAAAACAGGCTGAAACATATTACTGTATGTAAATGTTTTATGGATATGCTCATAAATGGAGTTCGGGCTGCAAACATTTCGTTATTTTTAAATCGATAATGTCAATCGCCTAAAGCATCATGTCAAGTAAAAAGTAGTGGCATGAGTTAACAAATGCAATAATTGCAAACATACTTCAAATAAACTGACAAGTGTACCACAAAGCTCCCGAGGCGAATCTGAAAAGTTCACAAATCATTTTTATATAATTCATTTCCCACTTATCACATCAAATAAATGGAGTGTTTATTAAAAAGGATGCTTTCTGGGATGCTGGTGTTGTTGTTGTTGTTGTTCCAGAGCTTTTACACTCACAACATTGGGAAATATTGCAAAGTGTTATTTTTCGTAAGGTGCTGTTGTCTATCTGGCGAGGTCTCCGAGGACTCTCAGGACTCTTTTGTGTAGTCGTGAGAGTAAATTGCCATGGAAGCCCTGAGAGTCCCTCTGAGTGGGATGTCTCACCCTGACTGGAGAGGCTGATACAGATATAACAGTCTGCTCCCTGAGAGATCCTCATGCCCGGTGGGACAAAAGTCCAATATTTTAACCATGAAAGTCAACCTCTTATAGCACCGATGGTTTAAAGGTGTAAAATCAATGAGGGGAAGTCTGAAAAAGAAGATGGATAGTGATTGAGTTGCAACTTTATGAGCAAGGTCCAGTTGTTGCTCCCGAAAAACTAAGTGCTTCTCCACAAGGGGATGCAGAACACAAATCTCCGGGGGTCATTGAAAGCCTCTTGAGGACATCACTTGCATGCTATCTCACTTACAAATCAAATCAGCATCTTTTGAAGCTGTTTGCACGGTTCTCCTTTTTAAGCACACAGTGTGTCGTGATGCAAATAATAAGATGTTAAATAAATTAAAGCAGCTTATTTAATGAGATATTCAGTGATTGCATTTAGAGGCCAATTCAAACATGTGCTAAGGACAGGAAAACAAGACTATGTGAGGATGTTTTTCCCTCTTTTAATGCACAAACTTAAAATACTTCAAATCAAATGATGTGTGATTATTAGCATATTAAAAACCACTCATTTAAATTCATGCCTGATGTGGATCAGTGATGCCTATATTAGATATAAACCTCTGAATGAAAAGATGAATCCCTGCACAATAGTGCTCATGTATTTTACACTCCATCTAGGAACAACCTTCCCCCTGCAGCATTTGTTTATCGCTGTTTTGATGAGAGGAGGAAACTAGATCATCTCCTCCTCAGGAAAGACGGAGCATCAACCAGGTGAGTGCAGTTCAAAGGATTCTGCCCGGCCTGAGGACTGGCCACTATCACAGAGACTCGCATGTGAATTAATTCCTTTTGTTACTTATCAAAAAAAAAATACTTCACTGCCTGCTGCTTATTTTCCTTTCAAATAATCGCTGCTTCATTTAGATCCATGGGTTGAGGAGGGTGAAAACCAATGTGTGAGGAGTGTCTGTATTTAGATGAGTAACCTGAAGGAACTCTTGTGTCTGAAATCACACAGAGGTGCTGGCTCTGCTTGAGGACACATGTATGACCAGTGCCATCTTGTGGAGACAGATGTTCACTACAGCTGCATGAAAAAAAAACACATTATAACTATTTTTAAACCTTTTTAAACACGTTTAATCCATGCTCCACCTGCTGTTTCTTAAACACTTCGATGAGGAAACCTGTTAAAAGTTGAAGTGTTCTATTTAAATGTAACCTTGGCAGCAGGTTGTAAAGTTAAAAGCTGCATTCTGCCATGAGACTGCAGTCGTCATCACCTCTCCTTTGTTATGCTGCAGCCAGTCTGGTGACCTGATGGTTAAATAAGCTCTCCCTGTACTCTTCCTGCTAGATGCTGGAGGCACAATAATGTCAGTCGTCATCCTTCAACTGCTCCCACTGTGAGAGGCAGCATGGCCCAGCAGTAAACACTCGCGCTGTGTCAGTGGCTGCAGGCGACACAGAAATAGTCCTCCTCTCCCCGGACCCCAGCTCTCACTCCATCTTCAGGGGTCTCTGACTCACCAAAGCAAAAAGGGATAGCAGAGATGAAGCAGCGGCGAGTAGCCTTTTATTATTTCAGTAATCCATAACAACCTCTGCTTACCATATGGCAGGCGATCGATGAACTGCTGAACAGAAAAAGCAAAGTGTCTATTTAGATGTAATGCAGGGTTGTCTGCTGTTGACTGGGGGAGTTGTGTGATTATTCCAGAGTCTTTCAAATAAATGTTGCTAGTTGGCAGAAGAATCTGGAAGATGTTCGAGGGAGTGAAGGTTACAGTTGTGGCTTTGGCTGAACCTCTGGCCTTGTTTTGCTTCGTGTGCTCATGTGTGTTTGTGTGTGTGTTTCAACCCTATGGCAAGATCGGATTGTGTGGTCCACAGCTGTGCATGTGGGTGTACACAGAGCAAGGCACAGTAGGCATTCCCTGCTGCCAGACAGCTCCCACAACACCCCCAACAGTCTCCCCCTCTCTTCCTCTTTTCTGACCCTGAACACACACGCTCTCACACACACTCTCACACGCACACAAGCAACCCAAGCCAATGCATCCCCACAAACACACAACACATCAACACAACACATGTTGTAACAGAATAAAATCCAAGTAACCCTTCCAAGTGCCAACCACAGCTTCAACACACTCCTTTTCCGTCTACAAGCTGTGGTGACAGACTCGGCTGTCTTCAGTTCTGGGCATGTCACATGCTAATGTATTCATCCACCCACAGCAACTGGAGAAGCAGCGCTCTTAAGTACAGTCCAATCAGTCTGTGGCCCGCTAATGGCTCCAATCCAGTTTCCTACAGTAGCTTTTTTTTTCTCCTTTCTCTTCAAATGCCATGTGGTCGAACGTCCCTCAAAGCAGCACAGCCACTTTAAGTTTCCGAGGCACGAATACTTCATTTTCATTATCTCGACAGCAGAAATTAATTGACTTGGTAGCCCCCTTGTGTGCTATTTGTTTCCAAGTTTAATTTTGTTTTCTGTTTATTTTTGTGTGACATTTCAACCATTTGCTCACATAATTCCCAGACCACTGTCTCTGCAACAAAATGACAAATAAAAGGGGATGTTCAGTGAAGATTTTTTTAATTAGTACATTGACTTTTCTTAAAAATCTATTCTATATTCAGCATTAGGGAGGCAACCCAAGAGAAGACAAGAAGCAACACAATATGAGCAGTGGACATACCTCAAGAGCCCTCAGACAACAGTGCTTAAAGGGAAACACAAAGAGGCAGATACATAATTTATATACAACGCTAATAAAAGAGAAAATCCTAAATGCAGAAGTTACCCAGTGTAGTTATTGATTGTCAATTGCTTGCACAAACTGGAACAGAAAGTATACATTCAGTGTCTTTGCAGACCCAGAGCACTTTGGCTGATGTGAGGTTGTAAAGCAGCGTTTAACTCCCGTCCTTAGGTGCCAGTGCAGATGGAGGTCAGTGTGTCTGAATGTCCTCACTCTACAGCTACAGTCCGACTGGAGGAAAAAACAACCAATTTAGCGGTGATACCTCTCAGGATCAATATGGCTTCATCCCCGGCAGGACCGAGGGGGCCGATCAGGTGGCTGGCCTGAGAGGTCCTTTAACAAAGTGGGACGGCAAATAAAGGCAAATAAAGGAGGCAGGGAGTCCAGTGACCCGAGGAGAGGAAGGAGGGGTGAGTACACGGGAGGAAAGGAGAGAAGAGTACAGAAAGAAAACAAGGTTGGGAAAGACAAAAGTAAAGTCAAGAATTGATTTTTAAGACAAGCTGATTGACGGAGCCGATACTTTATGTGGCAGACAGAACATATTGTGAATGCATAGTCATCGCTGCTTTGCTGTTGCATGAGACAAAGACAGAAAAGAAGGGAACTAAAGCACATTCAGTACATGTTTAAATCAGACACAAAACTGAGCAATATCTACAGATAAACACTATAACAGTGGAGTAATGATGCTGCACTGAGTATAAAACTCATGATAGCTGATTATAAGGAATGATAAACAAACTAAAAAATGGTCCAAAAAAGGTTCCTGGTATTAACGTTCATATTCTTTGTTTTCCCTCATGTTTACACATGTAAATAGAAGACAGATGTGCCATTTTTATACAGAATTTAGAAATTCACAAAATAAATAAACTCGATATGGCCTTAAAATTGAATCTCAATTGTATATTATATGTATACATTTATATATATATAATTCCATTTCATACAAACAGGATCTAAACCACAGGTCTCTCAAGTAGAAGCTGATAAAATCTGTCTTAGCCTGTATATTCTTTCACCATTTTTGCCTCCCTATCTTCCTGTGCCTCCGTTCTGCAGCTCTATACAAACTGTTTTGATGCTGGACTGTCCTTGGTGCAGAGAAAAATGCCCATTTCCATAGTAACACATTGTTTTAAGGCCAGGAGTGATAGAGAGTGAATGCATACCTTTATTTGTTTGTTGTTTATATGAAAATAAATGAGTTGCAAGTTCTGCAAGTCTGAAAAACAAAAACGCAATTTAGTCTCATCTTTTGAACCTCCTGTAAGGCACTCTTCAATTAAACTCTGAGATGTGTTTTTGGACACCATGATACAGCATCCATTCCCCCTCCAAGGCAACACACATACCTTTATGTGGCTTAAAAGAGAATCCACACACACTCTCTGCACACTCTCAGAAGTCTGATATCATTGCACCTGTTTGGCATTCAGTTCCCGGTTTTTGGTTTGTTGCAATCTTCTCCTGAAATTATTTCAAGTCTGAGAGATGAAAGGTAAGAAAATGACTAACTGGCACGTTTGGTGGACAGGGATCCCTGCTTTATCCAATGGCTGTTCTCCTGAAGAGGGAGCTTGTTTCATACATGAGGCTGTATTGTGTCTCTGTGTGTTGGAGTCTATGGAAAACAATCCCATATCTAAAAGTGACATCTTGGAAAAACGAAACACTCCCTTAAATTTTAAAATTCGGCACTTAGTCACATATTAAGTGAGTAAACAATAAATCCTGAGGCTGAACTGACCAACCTTTAAAGAGCTGCAAGATCCTGCGCTCTGATCACAGATAGGGGAATAAAAAATGGAGTCTGTGGTCAAAATGGTTCTTGTTTTGTTTTGTTGTTGTTGTTGTTTTTTTGGTTCAGCTTGTGAAGAAGAGTCCTGCAGGTTTAAGCCTCCGCAGGCTCTGTCTTTATCTGGATAAAGTTTGCAGGCAACTGGGCAGACAGCGGCAGCTCCTGCAGGCTTTTGATTCCCTGTTCAGGCTGCAGAGACATCTCCCCGCGCACCTCCAGCTCCTCCACGGGGGTCAAACCTTCACTGGGGCTGCTGCTCTGGGAGGAATGTCCATTAATTATCGTTTCGCTCGCAGCCTCCTGGCCCTGGTTTTGACTGGTATCAATGATCACAGTCCTGTACTGCAGCTCAGCCTCACCTACCTCCATTTCTTCTCTCTCAAACGTGTGCGCTGCCAGTGATGGATCTCCGTTCACTATGGTTTGAAAGTAGGAGGGGTCAAGCAGCTCCTCTTTGACCTGCAGCCCTGACAGGTCGCCAGATTTTAGCACAGTGGCGATTACAGTGCCGGGCTGCTGCGCCACCATGGTCTGCCCGCACGTCGTGCTAATGGTGACGAGGCGAGGGAGGCTGGAGGCGCTGGAGCTGATGACTCCTGGAGGGGAAGTACAGGATGAAGAAGAGGAGGTGGTGGAGGTTGTGGAGCCCAGACTGGTGACTAGGAGCTGCTGAGGGAGACCGTCCTGCAGGTTGTTAACTCCTCCAGCGAGAGAGGCCGTCTGGATGGTGAGCACGTCTTTACCGCCCGCTGTGGTGGAGGGCACGGTGTGGAGAATAACACGAGGAGGGGTGGAGTGGCTGGAGTCCCCGTTGGAGAGCACGGTGGTGAGGGGAACGGACTGAAGGGAGCCAGAGGAGGTCAAGACCAAAGGAACAGATGCAGGAGCTGTGAGGGATCTGAAAACAGAGCACAAACTACATGAAAGCTTGTTTCTTCCTCTTCTCTGACAGAGACAATATTCAATATTCAGTCTGTGTCGTACAAATAAAGGCAAAGATTATTTTTTAATGGAACCCTGTTGAGAAAGCAACCCAGCGCGCGGCTATGATCCTAAACAGCAGAACTAATGTCTGTGTTAAAATAACAAACAGCTTTGTCGGCTTCACTACAGAAACATTTTTCTTGTAGATGAAGAGGATGTTTAATACCTGAGAGGATGACTGACAACGCATTCAGGGTACAAGCAAAGGACATGATAATAACCTAGCACAAAAAGAAGAGAGCTTCACTTTACTTCTGACCAAGAAAAATGTTCTTTATTATAGGGTAACATAGGAAAAATATGTCAGGACTTTTCACAACAAGATCTGGATCAGGATCTTGATTTAATCAGGATTATTTTTCATATTTAGTCTATTTTGATCTGCAAGCAACGTTTTCAGACCCATATATGTTTTTAGCCTGCATTCTGAATAATTGTTCTCCACCATCCTTCAACTTTGATCTTGTCTTGTGTCCTCTAATGTGTTTTTGAAAATCAGTTCTTGAGTTTCTGCAGAATGTGCAGAGCTTTGGGAACCTCTCCACAGTCCTAATGCATTTTAATGAAATGTACTTTGGTTTTGTTTGTGCACTCAACACAGAACGTAAATGTACTCATAAATTAGAACATGGTTCATTTCAGTTTGGACCTACCTGGTTTGAGGCTTTTACCTCTTTCGCATTGACCAAAACAGAACATAATAAGCTTTATAAATGGTTGAATTTTTCTGAAGACTGCTGGGTTCAAATCCATTTTACGACAGGACTAGGCTTGACTCTAACAGGTAATCTCAATTTCTGAGAGGTGACTCTTCAAATATTGAATCATAGATGGAGTTCAACTTCTTCAAAGGAACCAGCAGCCAGCAATAAAAGGTTCAGTCAGCCCTATTGTGTGATTATCAAGGTCATTTTTGTGTGTGGCCTCCATGTTCAAGTGATATGAGCCTCAAGTGCTTTAAGACTACTTAATCTTTTTTTTGTGTGTTTTTTATCAGCATCCAATGGATTTTGCAAGACATCCATAAAATTGTAAATTTTTAGCTGATACTGCCGTTTGGAAATGATCATAGCTTTTTAACAGACTTCTTTTTTTTTTAGATTGCACACCACAGAAACTTTTGGTAGCTCAGCACACAAGGATGTCAGGTAGACATTTTGGGTCGTGTGGGAGAATGAACCAATCGTTTTCTTTAACTTTTTCAGTAGCCAATACTTCTTCAAGTTCCTAAAAGGATCGTGAGCTAGACGGGTCACCTTTGCATTAAGTGCACTGATTCCAAAGACATCTTTTGAATTTCTCAGCTGAATCTCTGTCTTTGACAAGAAATGTGCCAAAACCTCAATCTGAAAAGCTAATATCACCCTGACAGAATCAACACTCCTGCACTTGTTTAGGACATGAAGACTCTGATCAGAATTGGATGTTTTCTAGCCCCTGCTGAGACACTATGAAAGAATTGATGAATGAAAGCGTCCTTTATTTTTCTCTGGTTGTTGAATATGTGATACTTTTATTGTACTTTCCTCTCCATACCTTAAAGCTTGTGCTGGATCGTGGACCCCTGACTCATGCAACATGTGCATGGACTGCAGCAGGTGCTCAGCGTGTCCACCGTTTGCTTCCTGGTACAGACAATCATCACTGGGCTCCTTCTTCATCTGCTTCTCTGACAATTGGTGTTGGCTGTGAGCCCTGTTGTGCCCTCTGGAGCCTCCTCGGGGGATGGAGCGCCCGTTGGTGGATCTTTGGTTCATGTAGCCGGCGCTAGCGTCGGAGCCTGTGTCTTCATCCTCAATGACAACCAAATCTGTTGGCATCTCTTTGAACTGGTAAACCAGCCGCTGGCCCTCCACTTTAGCCAGGATGCCTCTCTGATAGTAGTATCTGAAGGGAAAAGGAGACAAGGCTTGATGCTTGATTCTGATTGGTCAAAACCGTGACTAAAAACAGCTAGCTTTACAAAGTTGGATAACACTCACAAAACTGCTTCATTTCCCTCTCAGGCTGGTTGTAAGAGCAGGGACACAGTAGCTGCGTTTTCATTACACTTTATTGCAAAATATTTCTGAAGTTTTGATGTAGTACACGTGCGCCTTGCTGGTGTTGTCATTACAACTAGAACTGCGCTCACCTTGAGTAAAATCATATGTGCATGTTTACTCTTTACAAGCAAGTAAGGTGCCAGTTTTGTTTCACAATATCTTGAAATAAGGCTTTTTTCCAGATTAGTCAGGCCAATGTGACTGACTAATAGTCTAAAAAGACATTTTCTCAGGAAAAAAAAAAGCATTTCCCTTCTCTTAGTTTTCAGGCTTTGTAGTGCAATAAACAGGAGCTAGCCTTGCAAATGAGTTCACCAAATTCACATAACCACCTGCTCACTATACATTATCCTTCTCTTAAACACTGTCATCATTCAAATTTAACATCCTTATAAACTGGCTTTCCAGTTTCTTATTAAAATAAATTAGTAGAGTTGGTGCTAAGCGATGGCAGATGTGCCTTAGAAGAATAAAAAAAAAGGACATTTGTTCTTTTTTTGTGTGCTTTGCTCACCTGAGAGCTCTGCCCATAGTCTCATAGTTCATGTCGGGCTTGTTCTTGTGTTTGCCCCAAAGCTTCGACACAGCTTTGGAGTCCACCAGCTTGAAGATGCCCTTCTCCCTCTGTGTCCACTTGATGTATTTGGGACAGGTGTTCTTGTCCTGCAGTAAAGCCAGCAGGAACTCCCACAGGTAGATGGTGTTGCCTGCAAATGTGAGAGAAATGTGTGAAGTTGTGTTTTTAGTATTCAAGTACATAAAACATTCTCAGTCTGGCCTTACTGCGATTATATATATATATTTTATTGATTGAATAACTTAAATTTATACCTAGAAATCTTGTTTTGTAGCTACGAGGAGGGAAGAGAAATTACTCAGTTCTGATCACTATTCTTTGTGTCAGAGCGTGTGTGCTTCTACAACATGCAAAGGAATTAATTATCCAAAGCCTGGAAGTAGATTACTCTCACTGTGATTTGCTTTGACCAGATGTGGTTAAAAACAGCAATGCTCCCAGTAGTGACTTGAATCCCAGACAGCATGACAGGGTGATGTATATGTGTGCAGCTGAACCCGCTATCCCCAGCCCCCTCATCATTATGTCACACTGTACGATGCAACAAGGGTTCGCATTGAGCAGCGCTGGTCTGTTTCTATCGGTGAAGCATCAATGTGCCCTCCAGCCTGCAATCACTTCTGTTTCCCTCTGAAACACAGCACTCTGAGATCCCCTCATCCATTAACTCACTCAGATTCAGCCCCGCTGGACTGCAGGGGTTGAGCTGTGCTGTTTGCACACTCCACAGGAGGAAACAGAGCGTACACAGGAGGCGGGGAGACCTTGATTTTTATTGGCTCATTACAGAGGAGCGGACTAGTTAGTGAGGCTTACCTTTGCCCTCTTTGCTCTTCTTCCTCAGTGGCAGGTTAGGGGTGGTGATAGGGGAGCAGGGACGCACCGCTCGCGGCTTCCGCACTATGATTCAAATTGAGGGGTAGAGCGTTACAAGGTGAGAGGCCACAGTGAAATCCTCCAATTACCCACAATACTGAAATCTCAGTACAAGAGATAATTCATGTGCTCTAACAAGGAGGAGGACAACAGTGTTACCTTTGGTCTTTTTCTGCGGTTTAAGGGGACACTTTTGGGGGATCTCATCCATGGATGAAGTGTCCTCATCTAGAGACATGTCAAGGGCGCTATTATCCATCTGGTCGGGCCTCAGAGGGGCGTACGATAGCTCGGACTCCAGCAGAGCGCCGTAAGCATGAACTACATAAAACAGCAGACGCACAAACAAACCATGAAGAATGCGTCTCGTCCTTAAAAGGAACAATGTCACATCAAAGTTGGAGAGGTTGTTATGAATTTGTAGAAGACTTACTCATTCGCTTTTCGTCTAATATGTTATTTGGAGACTCCATGTTGAGAAGAGCTGCTGCAGCTTCGTTTGTCTCCATGCTGTCTTCAGGACCTGACACTGTTGTTTCTGTCCAGCAGATGAAAAATACATCAGATAAGATTCTCCTCACAGGTTATTTGAGCTCAGAGTTAACAGCGCTCCAGTGTCAGCTACGCAGGTGAGCTAGCACAAATGACATTCACTTTTAATGTCCTCAATTTAACTTTTATCTTTTGATTTACAATTTTTATTTTCTACCTGTCTTTAAATCCACACTTGTGACTTTATATGTCCTATTTTTGATTTTTTTTTTAAATCCCCCTATTATGAAATTTTATCTCATTTGAAATGTTTAACTGATAATTATATTTTTATCTCTTGAATCTGGAATCCTGTCCATACTTTTAACTTTTTGTTTTCCTTTTATAACCTTTAATCTGCTTTTTTTGACTCATCTATTTATTTTGAATTACTAGTTTCTCATTTTGACTTTAGATCCATATTTGTGACTTGTGCTCTCCTAATTTTGACTTTTTGGATCTCCTCATTTCAAATTTTGACCCATAATTATATTTTTTTCATTTGTGAATTTTCACAACCAATCCAAAAAGGCCTCTTTTTTGAACTCACAACACTTACAACCAAACTCCCTGTACAAAAATCAAGTTTGGGCATTATACAGATTAGGTCTTACTGATCCCAAGAAGAATTAAAAAGGTGTTTTTCTGTTGAAAAGTGAATAGTTTATTTTCACAAGGACATTGGGAGGATCTATTTTCATTGCTTGCTCTTCGAAGGTGGAGGACTCTAGAAGATGAACACAATCCTGAACTTTGAAAGATGTTAAATGTGCAGATTTCTGCCTCTTTTTGTTCCTTTAAGTATTTGTTAACTCATGTAATGGTTGTGCATGTTGTTAAGATGTTTTTATATCGACTTTTTCGACTCAAATCATTACCTGTGAGATCCACTCCTCCCACTAAGATGGACGGCTCCTCCACTACATGCAGAGTAGTATCCACCATGATGCCGTTGGTCACCTCGTCAGACTCCAGCCCTGAATAAACCTGCAGCAGATCGGCGGCAGGAACCTGCTCAACAATGACTGCTGGGAATACTGAGGGGTCATCCAGCTGAAAGGAGAGAGCACACACAGACAGACAGACAGAGGAAGACGTGAGATGTTGCATCACATGGATCATCGCTCAGAGACCACTGATGTTTGCACACGTGTGTATGCAATAAAAACCATTAACTCCTCCACTACACATCATAAATGCAATATAAACCCCCAGATGACATCAGATTAATACTGTAACCTGATTTAGTCTCGTATTTTTATTGCCTTGTAAATTATTGTAGATTCAGTCTCAGTTCCAGCTAATGTGGGGGCATGTAGCATGAAGGAGAGCTCATTTTCTGTGGTGTTGCAGCAGGTCCCCAAGGACTTGCTGAAGAAGACGGGAACCAGCTGTTTGATTTGGCCTACTTCTCCTGAGAAGTTAATCTTACGCTCAGAAATTTTATAAGCCGAAATGAATGTTAATGGATCAATCATGAATTGCAAGCAAGCACCCCCTTCATCATGTTCGGGGTGTGTTCTGGGAATTCGAAAACCTTGCCATCTCTGTCTCAGGGATGGAGCAGCCTGATTCAGGAAGTAGCAAAGGGAGGGAGGGAATAACGTGAGTTTGGGCCAAACAGATGAGGATCAACTGAGAAGCTCTTCAAACACAGTCAGAGTCAGGAGTACTCATCACGAGCTTGGTTTGTGTCAACTGGAGGAGTACGGGGACTCGTCAGTCATATGGTGCTCTTACTGTGATGGTTTTCTGCTTCGAGTGGCCTCAGGGGCTGCATGCTGATTTAATATGTTGAGAATTAAAACAAACAGCTTGAGAAAAGAGGCTGATCTAATTAAGTCAACTAATATTTTGCAACAATCAATATTGATTTTAAGTAGCAAGTTCACTTGAGGTACTTTGATGCTAGGGGGCACTGCCCACCAGCAGATGGCAGCAGTGTACACTTCAAAAGAACTAAACTCATTCCTGACAGGGTGTCACACTGCAAAAACTGAAATCCAAAGCAAATTATCGTGTTATTTTGAGTTAAAATTGTCTTAATATTCTTCATGTGAACCACATCAAAGTGATAAGTCCAGAAAATGTCTTACATCAAATTATTTAAAGACAAAATGAGGTGTGAAATGGTTGCAACAAGTAAAAAAAAATCTGCCAGTGTGATGAGAAGAATTTGCTTGTCATGTTTCTTGAAATGAAAAAGATGTATTCATAAAAAAAACTTTTTTCTTACCTCATTGGCAATTTTTTTTTTACTTTTTTACAAGCAATTCACACTTCATTTTAGTCTTTAAGTATCTTGAAATAAGATATTTTTCTGAGCTTGTCAGTTGAATGTGGCTCATCTCAAGAATATTAAGACAATTTTTACTGAAAATAAGACATAACGACTTGCTTAAATTTCAGTTTTTGCAGTGCAGCACCAGGCAGCTTCACTGGCTGTTGAAAGAAACACTTAATTGTTTATTTAATGTCCAAACCAGAGTCTGACAGAGCTAGAGAATGAATGAGTGTTTCTGTCTTAAAAAATAAGTGCATTTCATGTTCAAAAACCTTCTTGGAGTAGAAGATTATTGAAATTTAGGTAAAGTATGCGTCCAAACTTGGGTGGATTCATGCTTTACAGGGCAAACACCATCTTCCAATTATCGAAAAGCGGCTCAAATGCAGCTCTAGTACGTTATGAAGTGCAAAAGAAAATTACTTGCATGGCAGCTTGCCCATAAAAGTCCATTTCCAAACTCATTACACTGAAACTTATTCACAAACCTGTGTTTTTAGGTGTATTTTTAGCCTCAAACTGGGCATTGACTCATAGTCTGTCAGTGATGACCTGATTAAAAGAGGAACCAGACAGAGTAAAGGTGTAGGAGGCGAAAATGAATAAGGCTTTATCTGTCTCTTTGCACAAGTATCCATTGTTGCTTTGGACCTCTGGGGCATACCAGGTGTCTGGGCTTTGAGCTGTGGGGGTGGGAAGAAGGGGGCAAAAGAGTGCACGGATACTCTCCCATTTCAGCTACATTTTAACCAGGAAACTAACAGAGCAGCTCATTACTTGCACTCGCGATTAAACACACCGGCCTTCTAAGCAGGAGCGCGGATTGTTTATTAGTTTTCATGGTTGGTGTCTGTGAGTCCAGAGCAGGATGGCTCCACCATCATAAGGGCAACACAAACAGCTTATGTCATCTCAGCAGCACAACCTCAAGGCCCCCTGGGGCTTATAAAAAACCTGAGTTTTGCTTAGACTGCAGGCGCTATCAGTGTCTCCCTCACATGCACTGAATGTTTTCCATTAATGAGACTCTTTGGTAGACATATTATCTGATAGCGAGACAGTGAGGCTACTGCATCTCATCTGCCGGCCTTGATTGAGAGTCAGTAGTGTGTGAAGACGGAGGAGCACAAAGTCCCACAGTTTGCTGACAGAGGAGAAGGTGTGTGCTGTCTCTGCATTTGTTTTTGATGATGACAAACTCATCTCGAGTTGCATGTTGAAAAGCATCTAGAAATGTACTGGGTATAAAAAAACAAATAAACAACGCTTTTTCACTGTGTTTGTTTGTGTCTCTCTGTGTCTGTATCCCTCTGTCCGTTTTTTTTTTTCTGTCAGAGTTTCTCTCTCTCTTGTCTCTCTCTCTCTCTCTCTCTCTCTCTCTCTCTCTGACCCTAACACACTCAAGGCAGATATCTGTCTAACATGAGTCTAGTTCTGTCTGAGGTTTCTGCCTTGGAAGTTTTTCCTTGCAATCCTTGTTAAATTCTGAAAATTGCTCAAGACAAGATAAGACTTCTTATCTTGTCTTGATACTGGGTCTCTGTTAATGAAACAAAATAAAATTCTATTAATGTTAACAGGTCTCATCCTGGTGACAGTGTCTTGAGATAAAGTTTGTTATAATTTGGCGCTGTGTAAATGAATATTGATTGATTGACCAGGATCAAAACAAGGAGAAAAGGTCGAAGCTCTCAGATGAACTGACATGTAAAATAGATAATACTGAACATCACAGAGGTATTAGTTGCTCCTTCCTCTTTGTTGACCTGAATAGTGCTTCTAGTAGAGAACCAGAGCGATAAGAATCAGGCCCATTTGCATTTCTGAGTTCTCTATTCTGCCTTTGAAAGCAGCAGCATCTGTGCAGGCAGTCACCCCCCTCCCTACGCTGCTCTCTTCTGCTTTACCTGCGTGGTCACAATGGAGTCCAACTGTCTGTACACTTTCAATATCCTCATTGTCATGCAATCTTAGTGTGAAAAAGCTCAAAGCGTGACAGATAACATCTTGTTTAAGGTGGCACTTCAAACCCTCACACGTTTTTATTTCTAAAACAGAGAAACAAAGCAACAGTCTCACCCTGCGGTCACTACCTGATACACCTCAGAGAGCTACTTATTGACTTAAAAACCAATATAGCATGGCTAATCATTAAAAAAAGAAGCAGCTATAATTTCACTCAGCTACAGTGGCTTTATTATGGCCAAAAAGAAATCTTTACTACAGCCAGCAGAAACAAAATGGCCTCTGCACTCATATGTTGTTCCTTTCAGGGGGTATTTCCAGGACGTGGTAAATAGGGGCATGCAGCTTGCATAACAGCCTGAGTGGGTGCAGCAAGGAGCAAAACTGAAGCACTGGAACAATACAAGAGCTTTAAGTGGAATTATCCCATCCCTTGCGAGCAGTCTTGTAACTGGTTCATCAGGTTAGGCCTGAACTGGTGCTATTCAGGGATCCAGTGACAATTTGCTCACTGCAGCAGACACACACACACACACAGATACCGGTACACGTAAACACTCAAACTTACAATCAAGCCTGCTCCACAGGATTCAGACGGGGGTGCGGGGATGAGATAACTGCACACCTGACCATATAATGAAAAGACACACACACACTGTAGGTACAAGTTCACACAGAAATACATACTCACAGCCAAGCGCCACCCTCCTCCCCCATCCCACGCACCCCAACCTTACTGCAGGGTTTCACTCTTTCCATTTCAGCGCTCACAGACCTCGACTCTTTGCTCCATCCTCTCCTCAACCTGTCTCTGTTTCACATGTCAGAGCTAAAGTTCACAGGCTACTAATCCTCCCAAACAGGGCTGGGCAATCAAGTGAAAATTTGATTTAATCATAGACAGTGCAATATTTCTTTGACCTCAAATATGTAGGAATGCTAGACACATTTTCTTTCGTAGCCTATGTTTTATGCTGTACAGCTCTGGACTGAAAGGACAACAATCTAAGTGATGAAAGGTGGCGAAAAATATGTTTGAGGTGTCGAAAAGCAAAAAATAAATGTATGAGGAGAGACAAAATTTGTGAGAAAACTTGAAAAATTGTCAGAAAGTAGCAAAACTTTCCAGACACCTGGCCTTTCCGTTTGAAATATTATTGATCTTATGTAAAATTCGAATTTCTCAAGACACTGAATCCTGGATTTTAATCATCAACAGTTAAAGAAACAAAGGCTCAAAATAAGTCACTCTGTGTATTAAGAGGTTATTTAATGTCTGATTTTTACTTTCTGAGACGAGTAACAAAAAATAGCTTAATTTTTTTCATGATATTCTATTTTTTTGAGTACCTTAACATGCAAACAGATTTTTTTTGTGTCATATCTTTCTCCCTCATGTTTGTGTTTCAATTTTGAGAAAATACCATCCCTTAAATAAAGCAGTTGATATGAACAACACCTAAGATTGGGAACCTAAAAATAATCCCACAATAAATTGCAATTGCAAAATTTAGAAAAATAACCGCAACTAGACTATTTTTGCAAATCCTTTAGCTGTACTACATAAGTCTTATATTTTACAAGAAGTGTTTATTCTGCTATGAAAAAAAGTTTCAGCATTTATCAGCAAGGCCAAATACAGCACATCTGGGTGAAGATCGACGGTCAAACTCTGGTCCAAGGTTGGAAAAATATGCCCTACAACCCCAGTTATGCTTAAAAGCAACAAACAAAAGCTCAGAAAGCTTTTTCTGTCACGTGATACTTACCTGATTGATTTCATCCATCCCGTTGCTGGCGAATTCAAACACCAGTTCACTTGGCTGGACTGCAGTCGTCATGGTGGAGGAGTTCAAGGGGGCAGAGAGCAGCCAAAAATACCCCAGCTACGACCACTCCTGGCTCCTCAACTGTACCGAGAAAGTCTCAGCTTCAGCCCCAACAAAATGGCTCCCCTGTGGCTGTCCTCCGGCTCTCAAGTCTGGGTGGTTGGCGCTGGGAGAGAGAGAGAGAGGCCCGAGTTTCAGAGGAGTGCTGTGGCCCAGGAGGAAGCAGCCTCGTCCCTCTCTGACACAGAGGCTGGGTCCCGCTGTGCCTGGAGCATCTACACCTGGTGGAGGGAGACAGAGAAGGAGAGAGGGGCTCAGGTCAGACGGTATGTTACAGCTGGAAACAGTACGGTTCTTTTGTAGGAGCTTGAACCCCAAAAGATCAAAATTCTGATTATTTTGTGCAGGTTGCTAATGTGGAGGAAAAGCAAAACTCTCAAAAAATAGTCAGCAACAGGTTTTGAATGATGTCACCAATGTTCTAGTCAGCACTCAGGCAAAATATCTGAAAAATTCAACCACTTTAGGGTCTGAGACTTAAAGAGTAAAACTTCAAATGGATGTTATTAAAGAGGGAAAACCTTGAGTTTATCACTCAAACAATTTCAAAAATAAAACTCCAAAAAACAATGACAATAATACTCAGTGAAAGGGGGACGTCAATCATCTTTTAAAAATACATTTCTATCGATCTGCTTTTACAAGGGATGCTATCTGAGTCGCATGATTCTCAATCTGAATTGGTTTATCTTTCATTTTATTTTATTTGACTGATGCTTTATTTCTTTTAATGCTTGATCCTCCTCTATTGTTTTTTTTATCATTATTGTAATATTCTATTATGTATTTTTATTTTATTTTGAAAAGCACTTAGCCCTGATTTGAAAATTACTATATAAATAGAGATTATTATTTTTCTTTTTCTATATTCAAGTTTTTATTAAACTTTTCAGAGGCTTGGTACACACTGACTGAGCACATTTGTGTCTCAAGAAAACAAGCAAATAAATAAAACAAAGTTAGGCGGCAAAGGCAAACTGAAGAAAAAAAAGGAAATATTGGGTACATGATATCAAAAATTTGTATTAATTTGTATTTCGACAATTTCTATAAACACATTTACTCATACCTCCATGCACATTCACTTTTATTGCTTCATTTTTTCTTATATTTCAAATCTTAACCTTTTATAATGTATTTGTACTTATGATAAAGCTTCCCATTTTCTATCATGTAATTTGTTGCCGGTCGTTAAATATTGCATTTCAAGTTTTACTGTTTAGCACCAATACACCAAGTCAAATTCCTTGTATGTGTAAATGTACTTAGCAATAAAACCCAATTCTCATTCTGATTTCTTTTTGTTCATGTGAAGAGTAAGCTGCTTACACATTTGATGTTGTAAGACCGAATATAAGATGATGGGAAAGTCTCATGCTGGAGATCCTGCAACCGCTGAATGCCAACATTCATAAAATACACTTAAACTCCATCAAAATGTTCATTGAATATCTATTTTTCTGACAAGATCATTTAATGGGATTCTCATATGTTGTTCTAATGTGATCCCTGAACCCTCTTTTTTGAAGACACACCACCGTGATCACAAGGCTCATGGAGCTGATTGTTTGGTCACATGAGTGAGCGATTTAGTGGAGGGGGGTCTGAACAAGCCCTCCCTTTACCCACACACACATGCAAGCGATCACTCGTCTGGTGATGCTCTGGAAGCCCCTCTGTGCCGCCCCTCAGGGAGATACTCTGATCACAGGCAGCGGGGGAGGGATGCTGGTGGTCCTGTGCTTGTTAGTCTGTGCGTGTAAGCCGGGGTGTGTCCTAACAACCTGATACCCAGAGGCAGGTTTCAGGGCTGAAGGACAGTTGGGGGCTGATGTTGGGCTGCAAAATAAATGGACACCCCAGGCTAAACCCCCTTCCCAACCTTTCTTTTTTTTCCCAGACACCAAAGAGCTGGCAGCTGTAGAGAGGCGAGAGATGGCAGAGTTTAGTGCACACCCCCATCAACACCATCCGTGCTTTCCCCACCGCTGCAGGGTGGAGCTTAATGTGCTTTGAAATGCCTTTGTGACTGACACACTTGCATACCAGGCCCCAAATGTACTTAGTTGGGTGGTAACAGGAGAGAAGTTCAGAGAAAGCCTGAACTTCTTTCTGCCGCGTGCGGGTCACAGGGGCCAAACTCATTCTTAGATTGAGTTTATCTTTCAAACAGGAAAGTAACATGTGGCCGGGGTTTTGGAGAGCATCGCTCTGGCAGACAGAAAAGAGACATGGAAACGCTCGGGCTAGTGTTTCACTCCACTCGGTCCCTTCCTTTGCTGTCTCTCTTCTGGGCAGTGTCCATGCCCACCTCTGCCAGAGCTGAGCGCTGCAGCCATCTGTCTGCAAGAGCTCCTGTGCCCTTGTCCTCTTGGCGTGTTTTGTGTGCTGGGAGAGTGTGACAAGCCATTACCAGGCTCAAGAAGAAAAGAGGGGATACATTTTATGTGTCTCCAAACAGAGACAGATGCATAAACCTTGCAAAAAAACAAAAAACAAAGAAAAGACGAGGAAAGGTTGGTGGACTTGTGTGGCTGCTAAGTCATTCTCGCCTCGTAATTTGGACCACACACCCACACATTTACAGCCCTCATCTGTCCTCTGAGGTGGGTCCAAGACACCAAGATGAGGTAGAAGTGCAGCTGTCTATATCATGTCGGACCACTCTGCTTTCTTCAACATGAGGACACACTTTTTCACCACTCTTTCACAGCTTGTGTTTGACTCAGAGATCCACTTACATTTTGTGTTTATAAAGCTCCATACAAGACCTGGTGTAAATAATGAATAAATCATGAGCAGTTATTTCTGAGTTGTCATTTGACGTGAAACAGACAACAAGAGACTGACAAGACACAAGCTGGAAGTCAACGATTCAGTGTCTCTTCTTTAACATGCGTGTGTTTGTGCATCTAATTGGCATAATGTGTCAGTTGTTCGCTCTTTAAGACGGTGTCAGCGTCTGCGTTTTCTTTCTCTCTCCTGTCAGAGCATCATTGATCTGGATGGCCCAGTTGGCATGGTGCTAACAGCAGACAGGAATACAAGAGAGCCAGCCATTACTCAGACGCAGCCTGCACATTATCCATGAGCACATGACAACAGCTGCCTTGTTCGAGCACAGGGACGGGGTTGTAGCTGCGCTCGCTACGTCACGGGGAGGAGGAAGAGGAGGAGAGGAGCAGAGGAGTAGGGAGGGATTTTACTGGGATGTTAGTTGAAGTATAATAGTCCGCAGAGCAAATAGACTGCCTGTGACTCGCTCTGGGTGGGGTTTGCTTTCGACAGACTCAAGCATTTGAGAGTGGTTTCCAGGCGGGGCATCCTGGTGGTTCAGAGGTCTGAGAAACACAGAGAGTGAAGCATGCTGGGTTTGAGAAAACTCAACGTGCTACATCATCATCAAACTTAGAAACACGCTTTTCCTATTTTTTCAAGCTTTTATCACTTAATGAAGGACAATATACACTTTAATCTCTGAGAAATACACAATAACAACTAAAAGAAGAATAATCTATTTCTGAAACATGTGATTCAAGGCAAATCTACATCACATGATCGATTACAACATTTTTTCCTCCAGTGGTTTGTTGAAACAAACACACAATGTTTTTGTCTGTGAAGTGACAGCAAGCTTTAATTGTTTTTACAGGCACTTCAGCTCTGCTTTGGTCTCCACCACCTCTCCTTAACCTTTAAATGCTTCATTATATTTGATTAGAAAGTCTTCATCTTTGTCATTATCTTGTTAAGATAAGGAAATAACTTCAAGCTATGGGCCATAACTCAAAAGACTGTTTAAAGAGACTAAAATGTTCCATAAAGCAGAGGAGGACTTTCAGTGCGTCAAAACATATTGCAGTTTTGACTATTTTTACTCCGGGGCAGTCATTTGTGTCATTGTTCACTAGATGTTTGCTGATGCGTGTATCTTTAAAGAGATAAATCAAATGAAAATGTAGGAGCAAGTCAGTCAGTGTGAGAATTTAAAGCAGAGGTTTTGGATCAAACTACTTTGTGGTCAAGTGAGAGAGAGTGAAATGCTGGAACTGCGGTCCTAAATAAAGACATTAGTTCCAGAAATATATTCCCGTAAAGACTAAAAAAGCTGCACTGCGTGAATTTGCCTACCACTGACAAGCTTGTCATCAAAATCAGAACAAAGGTCTGTTATAAGGAGATGACAAATCATGTTTCATTTTTTCCTCACACCACTGGCCTCATACAACAATCTTTCAAGGTTAAGATGATATTTTTGTATATGCCATTATGAATCAGTCAATTAACTGATTTATTTATTTATTTATTTGTGTCATTATTTATCAATGGCAACAACGTAAAACCTCTTATCTGCTTAATTCCCTTTCTAAAGAAAACTTAAAAAGTACTTTTTTCTCACAAAACTCTGTTTGTAAAAGTTACACTGATTTAACACTGATTTAAAATATCAATTGCTAGCAATACCTACTCAGTATTAGTGCATATAGAAAGTTCCCTACTTCTTTTTGAGATCATTTTGCAGATGGGAGCTTTTGCGTTTAGGCCATTATTTAAACTATAAATGTATAAGGATATAATGTTTTGGTTTTCGATTATCATAACATATCTTAAAGCTCCTCCATTTTGGGCCTCTCCTCTTTATTCTATCATATTTGCTGACATTTTTTTGTTTTTTGGATAAAAAAATCTCACTTTGCTCTCCTTAAATAGTCAAATGTCTCTCAATCTGTGAGATTTTGTGGTGGAAACAGTAAACAAAAGCTTTTTTAAGTGTCACTTGTCAAACCGTCTGACACCTACCCCCTCACAGTGGTTGGAGGCACTAAAAACAATAATATAAAAATAGTTAGTGCTATTGCTTGTGCTCTTGTTTGCTTTAATAAGTCATAAAAAGGGCATCATTGTGCAGAAGCAAAAACTCCCCATGGTAGCTTTAAATGAAGTGACCTTTGTAATGACAGTTTTACATGTTCCTTGACTGAAATCTGAGAAAAAGGTGGGAAACAAAAATATTCTTAGGGGTTGTTTTCAACTGTTTGATATGTTTTTAGAGACTCTACAGATGCAGAACTAAAAGGTGAACCCCACCATGATCCTTGTCTGCGACCATGATGTAATTCTCTCAGTCTCTTCTGACGATTACAGCCGTCTCTTTGGCCTGCTGAAAGGCAGACTGAAGAGGAGTACGGAGCAAACACTGGCCTACTCCACCCCTACAGCATGGTGACTGCCAGTCGCAATAACAACCAATTAGAGTCAGGATTCATGAACAAATGGAGCATTCCCAGAAGGCCCCACTTCCCCTGCTTTAGTCTCTACTGCTGAGCTCATTGTTGACCATGAAAGGAGGTAATTTAAGCCAATTGAATGACTATGCAATGACTCACCCTGCATGGGGTGAGTGCAAACATTGCAAGATGCGTGGAGAAAAAAAAAAAAAACAGAGCAAACTTTGCCTATCAGGCCTTTTCAGCTCAGGTTACAGAAATGTAGATTTCTTCAGGTGACGTGACAGCCTTAAAGCAGCAAAGCCATCGGAGGATTCACAGACGACTGCAGCTGGTGTCAGAGCGTGTGGTATTCCTGGTATTTGAAGCTTTTTTTCCCACACAAGTTTAGGCAGTGAAGACATGACTGGTAAAAAGTGAATGGACACAAATGAAGTCTTCAGAGCTGACAGGCGCAGTAACTTTACCCATGGAGACACATTTCAGCACCAACAGAGAGAAATCTAACCATAAATGAGACCTGCAAATGTTTTAGCTTCCCCAGTTGAGCTGTGCAGAGAAGACACAAAAGTGCAAAGTGGCAGAAATGTGTGGGTGTACTACGAGCATGTTGTTGAGTGGTTAGTGTCAGCACAGACATGCTGTTTTTGCAGGATCCTCTGGGTTCCTGTAAAGGAAATGAGTCAGTGATACGAGGCAGGGGCTCATTCCTGGAGCCCTGTGATAGCACATATGGGCATCAGAGGATCATCATCATCATTTCTGGACAGCAGTTCCCTTTCGGGTACGTTTTAGTGCAGGGGTCATAAAAGCACACAGGCGTATGACAATGGCACTTTTACAGCCAAGGGAAGTGGCTCAAACCCAACTGTTTCAAGAGAGAAAAAAAAGGTTTGTGTGAAATGAGGATGTACAAAACTTTATGTCACTGTTTCAAGATAACATTAAACAGTTCAAAGCTTTAACTAGATTAAAGCAGCAGAAAAGGTCAAAGTGCAGCAAAGTCATTTGTGAGTTGCACCACAACGATGACTCCTAGCGCCATAAAAACAGCTCTGTGTACTTTTTTTTCTTTGCATTTAACATTTTACTCACCACACAACATTGCACAACGCAGCATGTCTCACCCTGTTTCAAACTCTGAATAAAGAAATACATTCACTGGAATCCTGAGACCTCGCCATGTGTGTGGCGATGAAACGGCAGAAACGGGCACAGAGGCAGGCACAGACACTGCCAGGGCTAAAAGCATGCAGCTGCAGATACACACACATATACACACACACACACACATACACACGGCACTGCGACGGAGCCAGCACTCTGTGTCTGTGTCTGAAAGTGTAGGAGGTATTTGGGTCTGCCGTGCCAGGGCCGAATGAAGACTGAAAGAAAAACGTCACCTCGAGCACAGGCTTTCAGAAGGAGAATGGAATTTAATCTCATCTCCTGCAAAAAACCTTGTACTTTTCCACTCGGGCTCAAAGCTCCGGGTGATGGACCCGTGCCCTCCTGTGACAACATTTTTTTGTGCCAACATCTAACATTTGTGACTCTTTTGGATGATTAGACAGTCTGGGAAACAGAATAAGAAGCTCAGAGATATCCCTAGTGACAAACATCTTCAGAGACCAGATTCCTTTTCGGTCAGTTTTAGTCCAAATATGTCAAAGGCCCGTTTGCTGCTCAGACGTTATGAGCTACACTCCTTAAACAAAGCCTTTTTTTTCACACTGCAGTGAACTGGACTGTCGTGTTTCAGTCACATAAGGGAAATAATTGTGGCTACATATAGTGTTGACATATTTTAAAAAGGGTAAGAAAGAACACCCACAAACTGACCTGTGAAGCTTGCAGTCACAGGAACAGCATCACTGAGCAGCGCGTTTGTGCTGCTTCCTGTCTGTTAAACCACACTCAGAAGAAAATTTCTGCTTCTGTGAAAGAGCGGAAAGTTCTGAACTCCCCCTCCTTCCTTTTCTCACATCAAGCCATTGCTCTCGTAGATATGAGGCTTGTTGTGGCACAGGTAGGTAGCAATGCTGATACGAATAATACAGAAACCAGAAATATCTCTGTGAGTGACGTAACAGTCAATTAGAAGGTAAACTCACAGGAAGTAAGTTTTTCGGCAAGTTTTGAGCTCAGATGATGTTTTTGATATTGTTAGGTTTCTGGAGAATGCTGATCTGCCGGTAATAAACCACTTCACCCTCTGACATATTCAGGCCTCTGTGTCTCAGCTTGATAAATGACAGTGATGGTGAATTAAAAGGATCACAATAGAGCTCTCAAAGCCACACCTGCCATTTGCAGACATCTCTTACCCACAGTGCTGACACAAGCGTGCAAACACAGACAGCATTAGTAAGTCCCCCCACCCTAACACACACACACACACACACACACACACACAGACACACAGACACACACACACACACACACACACACACCACACACACTTAAACACACACATTTCCTTCGTGGCCCTGTGAGAGGGTTTTTGAGAAATTCTCAGAACAGTCTACATGGTTCCTGTCACACAGTTTGCTCATATAGGCCAGATTACAAGAATATCAGTCCACAAACATGCTATGTAAGACTCTCACAATTATGAGTACTTGAAAAGTGATGAGCAGTTCATCTGTTTCTGTTAATATAAGCAAACGTCAAGCCTGAAAGTGTAGCCACACAACATCTAAATCACAATAAATCCAACAAAACCACATAACTGTCATTAATTTCCATCCTGGCATTGTTACTGCAGTCTTACCAGATGGCTCCAAAACACGCTTTTGCCTCAGAGAGGCATGTTTTTAACTTCACAGATGCAACCCATTTGTCAAAACCACCCCCAGCGGCCTATTGCTATTATGGAGCAACAGGCCGCATGTTGCAGATAGGAAGAACCAGTGAAGTTGTGAAAACAAGACCGGAAATTGCAGCAAAGCTTGAAAAAAAAAAGACATCTGCAGCCTCGAACATGTGTTGTGCTCTGCTGTGATGTCCACGAGGCGGCAAGGTTTTATTAGAGCATCTGGTTACTGTCATTAAGATGCAGAAGAAGACAAGATGATGGGAAAAGGGAGAGATAGTCACATAAGGCATCTGAATTTTCAAAACAACACCGCGGTGAGAATAACGTCTGGTCATTGAACTTATAAACATGAGTGACGTTTATGTTTTTTAGCCTAAGAAGCAAAATGTTTCTCCTGTCACCTCAATACTTAATGTTGCTCTGACAGAAAAAGGAGAACCATGAAGAAGAAAACATTTCTTTGTGTTTCGGTTTGACAAACAGAGATTTTGGGAACCAGACTGACATATCTTCTGCAGGGTCAAATGTCAGGGGCTGAAATCGCACTTTGACCATAAATGGTCCCAAAATATAACCTGGAGACATATTTGTTTGAGTTCAAATGTAATTAAATAACTTTAAATGTCATTTCCTTTTTAAAAAGTTCAGTGGTTGATTATTAATGCCTGCTTAAAGGCAGAGTTATGACCTCTGAAGAGCAACATGTACCTCTTGGCAGGCAGTGCCAATTAAACGCCATCCCCTTCAATCGAACGCTCACATAACCACTCAAATGTCACCCTAACAGTCTTGAGTTTCAATGCTGATATTGCATTGATTTGAGAAGTTGATGAGGAAAGATGAAGAGAGTGATGGCCTCCTACAGCAAGAGAAAATGTAACTCCTGAAGTAAGTGCCATTTTGGAGGTTTAAGTTTTAGGAGGCTGCTCCTGACTTTTTACTTGGTAGCACCAAAAAGTTATTTTTGACCTCATTTGTGCTGGCAAAAGACAATATGGGCTCTGAAATTACAAAAAATGAGAAATGCAAATAGAAATTCTGACCAAAAAGACAAACTTATGGTGATGTTTTCTGCTGTAAGGATAATTTTATTTTCAGACAATAAGGGTAGCAGTCTACTCATGGTTATGCCCTCAGTGCCTGCTCATAACAGAGATTTGTCATAAAACATGTGGGTCAAATGGGCAATATTTCGGCATGATTTCAAAATCTGCCTCTGCATTAAGTCATGATGCAAGGTTATGAAAAAAATCACCCTCCTTCATAGTACAGGTAACTTTTTTTCCCTCCAAGCAGTCCTTCTCATGCTCCAGCTTCATCATGTAATCGTCCTCTATTCAAATCACTCTGATTGCAAGTAAAAAGAGCAAAAAGAAAAGGAGAAAAAGCAAGCAAGTCTGTGCACGTGAGAGCTGTGATTCCTTTCCTACAGGCATATTTGAAATGTTTCATCTGGGTTCAGCTACTGTGTAAGGACAATCTGATGCACAACTGGAATAAAAACCTTGATTCACACACAAACGTTCACTTGATTATTCAGATATAAGATGTCGCTCATTAGCAGAGTAAAGTTCATCAAAGGAAATATTTTTTGAAACATTCTTGTTAACAAATCTTTCTTTAAATCCTGATGTGTTTTTGAAACAGGGTTTCCCTGCTGCAGACTGTACCTGAATCTAAAACATCTTATTAACACACCCATCCCTGATGTGTTTACATTCATACCAATACCAACATGTCACAGCACAGGTACACCAACAGCAAAAAAGGGAGGATCTCACAGTCAGAAAAATACCAGCGGCGCACTCTCAACCAAGCTTGAATAAAAACAAGGTGAAGGATGACGCTCCTAATTACTTCTTGCAGCATAAACCACCTATTTGTCACTGATAGCAGATTATGTAACTTCCCACAACAGCTACGTTTCTTTCCACTTGGAGCATGTATGCTGTGTGAACTTTGCCAAGACACTTTGCGCACCAGACTTGCAAAACACATAGCTACATGTTTGTCTTGAGGGGTGAAATCTCAGGGCTCAGAGTCTGAGTACGAGCTGAGAAGCGGGGACCAGAGGAGGCTGCATACCAAGCAGGTCTGGACACAAGCAGGCTGATGTGTCCACCCAGAGTCAGGCATGCAGCAGTATGTTACAGACAACACGCCTAGAGAGGGGAGCAAATCAAACAGA
The DNA here is from genome assembly GCA_008086565.1 of Thalassoma bifasciatum. Classification (NCBI taxonomy): domain Eukaryota; kingdom Metazoa; phylum Chordata; class Actinopteri; order Labriformes; family Labridae; genus Thalassoma; species Thalassoma bifasciatum. Next base: position 1,153,705 of record RPOG01000057.1, read on the forward strand.
GATGAGGCTTTATCACTTTTACACACTTTAGGGTTGAGCTTTGGTTGGAGATTACAGTAAATATTTTAGGGATTAGACTGATGTTTATTCTGCCAAGAGATACATGAGATAATCTGAGCTGCTTTTTAGTGTGGATAGCTGAAACAAGCTAGCATCCAGTTAGCCTGGATTTGTATTGTCCAAAAAGTTTAACCCAAACTCCTTGAATTAGTTTGCTGGTTTTTCTCTTCGGTTTAAGAAGAGTTTAAAATCAGCAAATTCTTAACTGTTGTGAGGTTAAGAGGAATCAGTTTTCATGTTTTTAGTTTCAAAGCTAATCTAACAGTTTATGCTGTAAATAGCCTCATATAAGGCAAACCCAAGCACTATAATCTAGTTTTAACCTTTTTAAAGGTATAGAAGCCCAGTATGGCCGGTTAAAAATAAAAATAAAAATGAAAAGTTGCCTTTGTCAGGAATTCTTTTCTTCAAGTCAGAATCATGATAAAAAAAAGTCAAAATTTTGAGGTAAAACACCAAAATTCCAAGATAATAAAGTCAAAATTTTTAACAGTCAAGTCAAAACAATGAGACAATAGTGAAAGATTTGAGTTTAAGAGTCAATATTTCAAGACAGAAAAACAACATTTTGAGATAAGCTTTTGAAATGTTGAAACTAAAAGTCAGAATTTGAGACAAAAAGTCTAAATTTTGAGATAAAAAGTCTAAATTTTGAGACTTAAGGTAAAAATTCTTGGATAATTTAGTCAAAATTGTACAATAAATAGTCACAATTTTAAGATAAACTTTCAAAATTGTGAAACTAATGGTCAAAATTTCAGACAATCAAGTCAAAATATTTAAACAAGTCAGAATTTGGAGATTAGGTCAAATATTTAGGATATAAATTCAAAATTTGTGATCAAATGTCATAATTTTGACCTTTTATCCCATAAATCTGACTCTTAATCTCAAAAGTTTGACACAATATGTGAAAAAAAAAATCAAATGAGCCAGATTTTCTTTTTTTATCAATATTTTTCTGGTGGAATTGAGCTTCTGTAGCAAGGAAAACAGTCTAGTTTTTAAAGCATTCAGTCAAACATAGATTTCAGTAAAAAATTTGCAGTTAATTTTACAGTATCGTTACGGTGTTTAAATTTACAGATTCAACCCTTTCCCAGAAAGCTACTGCAGTAATATGGCTACACATTATTGAAACTACTACAGACCGTTACAGTGTAGCAGCAACAAACACAGATAAAATGAAATGAAAACAGGACACATCAAAGCATTACTATAGTATATAAATTTACCTTCATTTTATAAGTTAAAACACCACAAGACATGCTAATCTGAAGCTTAAGTAAAGCCCTTTCTAAGATTCCCACAGATCAAGCATCAGTTTAACAGCTAATAATGACTAAATCAGCTCTTTTCATCTGATCCCCTGTAAAGCCTCACAGATAGGACCACTCACACTGAGACAGCTTAGCCCCCTTCAACAGAGCTTATCTGATTTCACACAATTGGATACTCTGGGTCAGTGTGGTATTAGGCTACACCGGGCAATGTCTCTATCTAATCTTACAGCCAGTAAACGTGTGTCTGGTTGCTTGATGTGTGAGCTAAAGTGCAGAGTCATTGGGTGTTATGATGTCAGGTGTCTGCTTCAAATACTGGAAAAAATGTTGAGTTACTGCAACTGACCCAACAAGTCTGAACTACAATTTATGGAGTTAAAGTGGATTTTAACTCAATCTTGACGTGTTTTCTACATTTTTAATTAGTTCATTTATCACAGTTAGGTGACGCAAACGTTAACTGAAGATTAATATTAGATCAGAGGGAAGTGTTTGTGCTCGGAAGCAGAAGGACAGTCAACCAGCCCGGTCAATATTTGAGAAAGCTTTATGAAATAAATGCGTTTATGACAGTCATGTGATGAGAAAGGTGCAGCATGAGGGCAGAGATGAGGACAATAAACACCCTGAGCTATAGAGAGAGAAGTTACACAACAAAATATTAGCATGGTGTCATTGTTTAACCACGGGTGATAAAGAATACATAAATATGACAGGCAGACTGGGCTAAGCAGCCATGTGATGGTTTAATGAATCGTCTGAAAATCTATTACTCTGTCAGACAACATACATTAACGTACGTAAATGACGGCCTGCTTTCCTCATTACTGCTTTGAATAAAGAGGCCTGACAGTCAGTCTCCTGAGGGTCTGGGGCGATGTTGTTCTGACGAGAATCACAATGCAAAAAAGCAAAGGTAAACAAGGAGTGGCTGTTGCTTAGGAACACGCAGAGGGAGAGGGCTTGTAAAAGTAAGCTCTGTGGCACCAGAAAAGAGAGATAGAAGGAGAGAGAAGGGGGTTGTGACCCAGCCTGAGTGTTTACAGGAACATATGCAGAATCAGACGACTGCGTACGTGTTTGTAATAAACTTCAATTAATGGATAAATAAAATTAATCGACTGACTTTTACTACTTCCACTATTTAGAAGCTACAAAGGTATTTACACAGATATGAATTCGTCTACAGTCCCAGTGACCTGGTTTTAAGGTACTTTACACCAGTGATGTAATGAGCCGCACTTTTACGCAGCGTAATTGATGTTGTTTGGAAAAATGCTTATCAGCTTTAAAGCATCAGTTTGGACATTAAACCAGAGCTGGGCTACTTTTAATTTAGCATATCTCAGCACAGAGGACAGAAACAGGGATAGAAAAAACTTTCCTGTGTTCATAGGTTTAGGAAAGTAAATAGGGATGGGTATTGAGAAGATTTTATTGATACCAATGCCCTTATCGATTCAATTTTTTATTGATGCCCTTATCAATTCCTCTTGTGAATTTTCTGTGAATGAAAAGCAGCTTTACAAGTTTCTGTGTCGACATTTTATTTAGTTTATAAGTAAATTAATTTGAAATTGGCCCATGGATTTAGATATCTCTGGACGAAAATAAATAAATACAAGTAAAAACTGCACATCATATGACCATATATTGTTTTGTTGTGTGTTATTGACAATGTTTTGAGTTTTTTGAAACCTTGGGCTTGCCTTAGTTGTGCCAAAGTCAGTGATGAGACTGTACTTTCTGTTTGGGAAACATTTACCTGTTAGTATTTTGACATTTTTCAGTTTTAAGTCTTGTACACAAAAAGTTATGGTGATATTTTTCTGTGATTAAATTGAAATGAAACAGAGATTTCTTGGGAAACTATTATCTAACTGCTAAGCTAAGCTAAGCAAAGGTAGCTGGAGCAGAATAGTCAACATAAGGTAAAGCCACTCTGGCTTAGTGTAAAGAATCGATAAGGGAATCATTAAGAATAGAGGCCAATGATGTCGATAGATTGAACCATTGCTTATCAATTCTTAACAGGAACCAGTTCTTGATACCCATCCCTAAAAAAAATACATAAAAGAAGTAGATTTAAAAGCTGAAATCCACGAAAAACCTCTTTGTAAACCTGTGAATACTGAACAAGTACGTTAGTTGTTTTTTCAAGTAAGCTTTTTGACCATTCTGGTGGGTAAATAAAGTAAAGATAGCTAGTTTCAAGCTGTTTACAGTTGTCATGGTAAAATAAACTAAGTTAGCGAATAGTTAGCAGTGGATTTTTGCTCAAAAACAGATATAAGAGTGATGTTAATGTTCTTAAGAGCATTTTGTCAATTAACTGAAAAAACAAGAGCAAAATAAAGTGTTTTATTAGACGCTTTTGGGTCTGCAGCACCGCAATCATTGCTAAAATGTACATTTGATACATACAATGCAGTTTTTGTTTCACGAAGGGTTGGATAAATAGGAACATTTTTTGAGGAGAAAAGTATAACTGCGATATTGTTTTGTAAATCTGATATTCCTGAAGCAGCTCTATGCATGAAATTAAAGGTTACAGCAGGGGGTTTATGGTAAATTGGAGCATTTGTGGCCTTGGCCTGTCACATCTGTGGTTTAGCCTCTTGTTTGTAACCGTCAACTTCATCAGCAGCGTGTCACGAAAAATATTTCTCAGTTAAGCTCACTCTCCGTTTAAATGCTACTCTGGACCTGAGGCTAAATTTAATTTCCCCAATTCCATTATAATTCACAAACATACAGGTGAATTGAGAAGAAAAAGGTGAAGAATGTTAAGAGAGATGCACTGAGGAGAAGGTTTTAAAGGTTTAACACAGATGCTGGCCTCCATCACAAAGTCTTTTCAAGCTCAGACAGAAGTGCAGCAGATAATTTAAGTGCTGGAGTCATAAGAGGCACGGCCAGTTTTCCATATTAACTGCTGCTGCTGCTGCTGAGGCATCCAGACACCACTGCAGCTGGGTGTCTGGGTCTAAAAGCCTCCAAAACACCATGCGGGGAATCCATTCCCTCTGCGCTGGTCAGAAAGCCTCTTTGTAATAAGTTAAAGTCTAACATCATGTTTGAATTAGCATAAGGCAGTGTGAGGGAGGCGGCAACAGACACCCACAAAACCCAATCCGCAGAGGATGTCAGTTTTATGTTCACATGCGTTTCACATGCGTTTCCCAGTTGGGAGTCTATGTTTAAGCCACGTTACCTCATGCAGGGTGGGACTCGCAGAATTGGAAAGAAAAACGTTGAGATGTGAAAGTGCTCTCAGTCCACAGCGAGTCATCAGTGAGCTGTATCATAATCGAGTGTTTACAAATGATCTTACAGCTACAAGTGAGTACGCTTCAACAATGATTCAGCCACAACAAGGTGTGATGGAAACCTTTAAGAGGTTCAGCATCCTGCTTTTTATCTGCTACAAAGTCAACTCTCTCCACCCACACAAACTCTAAAGCAGATAAACTTTTATCATAAAACATGCACCATCATAATTTCCACTGAAGTTGATTCAATTTATTGTGTGCAACAAAAAAGAAACCTGTTTTGTTCTTCACTGTTTTCTGTGTAAATGACTCTTGGCCCACCAATCATCAAACCTCATCTTTCAGCAAGATGAGCCAACTTTAACCAACATAAAATCACTTGAGATAAGCGATACACTGTGTAGGTTTCATCTGTGTCTCACACTGATCAGCCGTTAGTTTTGCTCTATTACAACATTTTTTATTTATTTATTTCAACATTGTTGGTTTTGAAACAAGCAACTGCAGCAGTAAGACTTTATTGCAGGAGTGAACAAAGTCCTACTAAAAGAATAAAGACACATAACATCAATGACCCCAAAAGTTTAAGAGAAGCTTATAACTTCTACTTCTTTAGTACAATAGTAAAATTGACACTTCTGTGGCTCCTCTATGTGCTCAGTAGTTTAGTTCGCAGCCATGTTGTGAGGAGGAGACTCTTCCTCTTTTTTATGAGCACAGAATCTGTGCCCTCACCAGCATGGTACGTTGCATAAGCAGCGTGTTATCAGAAGGTGTGACCTGATATTCCACATATCATCTCTCTCTCTCTCTCACACACATACTCCTCTTGCTTTTTTTGTCCCAAGAACTTCACACTTAAGTCTTTCAACCATTTTCACAAGAAGAGTGATATGAGTCTCCAACACCTGCTCACCTCTGCAGCTTTCCGTGGTGAAAAATGTGGCAAACAAGTTAGAGTTGAGGGACTCGAGTCTTCACAAGTTTTGGTGTAATTTTCGGTGATAAATAAGAGGGAAATCTGCATGTTTCAATCAGTAAACACACTAGTTAATTCAGCTCAATAGACAATAAAGCAAAAAAAACTCTACTAAGTGGATTGGAACATTCAGAGTTTTATAATCCCAAAAAAGTTCATCATTGCGTCACATGTACTTCACCTCTCAGGAAATGAGTCAGAAGATAAATGCAAAGAAGAAGGGGGGAAAAAACAGCACTGCTGCTTCTTGCCTACAAATCAAGATCTGTTTTTTTTTTCAGAACTGAAGTGGAGTATGTCGTGATAGTGGAAATATCTGGGCTCCGTGTTCAGATGTAATGATCTGAGCTCTGGTTCGACATGTTCTGCAGAACAACGGGCTGCCAGTCTCAGCACGCTCTGAGTATGAGACAGTTGCAACACGGGGAGACAGTTGCTCAATCGATTCAACTTTAATCACCCAAGGAGGGTTTCTTGAGGGAACGTTGTAGTTTTTTTACCTCCTGAGAGAAAGCAGAGCACCTGATGTGCCTTTGCTTGGTGGCGTTTTTACGGTAGCGGTTGGGGCAGAGGAGAGTGTTACACATTAACTTCCCCCACCCAAGTTCAAACTTCCTTTAACAAGCCTACTTCTCCAAGCTTCATGGTCTCCATCCACTGCAGAGAAGAGAGAGTGCTTTGGAAATTAAAACAGGCAAAAAGAGGTGTAGAAAGTGACATGGGAAGATGATGCAAATGCATTGAGTTACATAAGATGACACCAAACATCTACAGCAAAGCCAGACTTCTCTGTTCTACTGTATTATATTTACTCTTCAGCTAGGTTTATTAAAAAGATAGTGGTCATAGGTAAACATGGGCATGTGCTTTTACTGGTTGCACAATGAGTCTGCTTGTTTCCTGCCTGGCCTCAATAAACTGGACAGGTAATAAGTGGTGAGAAATGATGGATAACTGGAAGAAAAAAAAAGCTTTTTGATTAAATGTGTTGAAAAAAGTCTACTCTTCTCCAATGTATCTTTTTGTTCTTATTAAAGGTCAAAGTATTTCTCAAATTACTTTCTGGAGAAAACAAAAAGAGAGCTTAAGGCCAGTTTAACAACTCATTGTCTAACATCATGAGCTTTTATCTGGTTATTAGTTATAGTACATAACTGCACTGTTTTTTCCCACTTTAATGGGTGCACAGTTTTGATATCATCAAAAGATGATGTGGCGAGAGTCTATAAGGGGTTAATAATTGTATACTTGGTGTGTGCAGGTGCATCACATTAAAGCTACTGCTGCCAAAGGATATAGTAAGTAAATAGTGCATAGAAGAAGTATGTTTGATTTGTTTGGTGATAAACTCAAGTTAAACCAGATCCCATGAAACTATTTATTCTTGTTAAGGCATAAAAACAGTTCACACCCCACTGTACAAAGCTGGTTCTGCATTTTGAGTCTATTTGAGGGGTGTGTGTAACACGAGACTGAATAAATCCTCCATTTTTACATCTCTCAGCATGCTTGGGACTGTAATAATAAACTCCACCCTGGTCCGTCCTCCTCGAGTCGTGCCTTTTTCTCGCAACGCCCCCGTCATCTTGCCCAAGCTTAATGATCCAATTACAGGCTAAGACTTGTTGACTTTGTATTGAGAGAACAGCAAACCTGACACTATAATACTATCCTCTCCCCCCGCCCCCCTCCTCTTTATTTAGAAGCATCATTGTTGCAAAGCTTCACCCAGCAGCACCTTGTTCAGCTTCATCCTCCAAGGCTTCATTTCCAATCCAAATCAGGGTGGGCACATTGATGAAAAAGTTAGGTCAAATGCAAACTCGTGCCTGCTCAACACAACAGGGCTATTCACACGCTGGGTCATGTGCTGATGCTACAGTGAGTGCTAAACACAAATGCAGGAAAGAAAGTATTTTTTTGCAGTTCCAGAGAAAGCCAGATTGATCAAAGCCTAAGAATAGCTCTGTAACTCAGCCGATTGAAATTCTTCTTTGGCAACTTTGTGGTGATCTGCCCTGTCAAGGACTAAAACCACAAAATCATTCTAAATGCTGAACTCATGAAACAATCACAAGCTCTGGTATCCTGCCTTAAATTGGACAAAAAGTGAAGTCTGCACTGAGCAGAAGCAACGTGTGTGCAGAAAGCTCGAATAAAAGGTGTGCTCCAAGTCTGAATACTGCTCACACTGTACCCATGTTTATTCAGCAGTGTAATTCGTGCTCAATGTCTTTTGTGGTTCACAAAGTGCACGGTAGATTTCTGTTGAAACAGGAAGTGTGCTTTTATCTGTGCTGCACTGAGCAACTTTTAGAAACTGATTCTGAAAAACATCAAGCAGATTCAGTCGACTAGTTGATGTAGAACAAAAACTTATGGGAAGGTCAAGTCCTATGGGTGTAAAAGAGGAACTGCGAGTTCAACTTCCCTTTGAGCTGAAATGAATAGCTCCCAGGCCTTTATGTTCATGACAAGAAGAGCAACATTCTGTTCAGATGGAGCGAAGATTTCAGTGCATGATGAAGCCCTGCATGCTCAGAGCTCTGCAGAGGCAAAGGCACAGCTGGTTTTCGTCTCCTTTTGCAGAGTTACCACTTAAAACAGCTGAAGAATTACTTTCATAAAGCAATAATGGATCCATATCGACACGAGGTGTAATTACTGATTACTACACCACGAAAAATACATGTGGGCTTGGTCCAGGGGCTTGCAAAACACTGTTCCCGCCCTTGCTTCAGCACGCCATATAAGGCAACAATTCATAAAAGAAAAGCAACATTTAGACATAACAGCAAAAGCACAATACAACAGGTTCATAGAGTCACAAAATCAGACTTTTTAAAGATCTCACATGCTGTCAAGGTAGAGAAAGTTCAGCAAAGATGGCGTGATAAGTGAAACTCAAGTTGAAAACTTGATCAACTCAAAACTCTTGTTGTTTAAACAAAATTCAGTATAAAAGTAGGTAGAGAGGTGTTAGATAGAAAGAAAACACGATCCCAATACCCATTGAACCTGCTTAACTTGTTAAAGCTCCCTCAAGAGAATCGTAACATGTCAAATCCGCCAATAAAAATGTTCTGATAATGTGAAAAAAGTAGCTCAAGTGGCCAAATCACAAGGTGAAAACAAACATTATTGATTTGCTGTAGAATTATTCATCACTACTGACCTCAAAGACACAGGATTCGGATGACAAGCTCCATTATAGCGACCCAACAAGTGTTGATTTCGGCGGCCAATGAAAATCGAGGTAAAAAGTAGACAACAAAACTGGAATTGGGGGATAATCCAAGGTGTGTTGAGAGGAGAAAAAGCTGCCTGCAGGTGTGGACCACCAGCCAGCCCCACACCTCTTTTTCGCAGTGAGAAGAAAACTGTAATAGGAGGAGAGAGACAATGCAATGGCTGCTGTTTGAAGCAGAAAAAGGAGAAGTGTAGTGGAGCAACTTGTCCTCTCCCTATGAGTCACGCAGCACTGTCGCCATTGGTAGGGGAGCCCTGAGGCTGGGTGCTTTCACCTTCCCACCAATGAGCGACGAGTATCGGCCCTCAATGCAAATCCTTTCAGGTGAGCTCTGCGTGTGGCAGCGATTGGATGGAGCTTCAGCGGGGGAGGGGAGAGCAGAGAGGTCCAACCGGAGGGCCACACCTCAAACAGGCTGAAAGACGATAGACGGGTTTCTCCTGCAGGGGCAGAGGAGGTGTAGGTAAACAGTTGGACAGGTATGCACTTACTCAGACTTTGACCGTACAATGTGGGCCAGGCTAGGTGATTAAAATCTGTATGGCAGCTCAGAAGTAAAGTTCACGTCTCTTTGTGTCCCAATAAAACATTTGCTGTGAATTGTGGGTCTATTAGCAGTGTCAGTGAGCCGGTGAGGCTGCTGACTTATAGGAGAGTTTTTTTCCCCTTAAATACAGCTCAACTGAACAACCTCACCAAAAGTGAAGCTGTGAAGAAGACTGTGCTCAAGTGTGAGCAAGTGTTTCATCCTGGAGGCTTAAAAGTTCTCTCTTATCTCTTTCTCTTCCTTCCTTTTAGTCTTCTTTAAGATGCAGTTAAAATGATCAGCGCAAAGCAGCTGTGAAAAATTACAACATAAACGTCTAACTCAATATCACAAATATCAGCCTTAGGGTTTTAGAGTCAGGAAGTTTCACAGCTAAAATAATTATAGCAGAAATATATCTTGTTTGGGTCAGGGTTCATATTCGTAGCTGACACTTGATAAGGATCTTTATCAGAAATGACACTCAAGGAAACAGGAAGCGGTGGTCTGTGGTGAGTGTAGAGCACTCAGTGTCTTCACATGCATCAGGCTGATGCACATTAATTCACATTTTCCATTGACAGCCCCACGTTTCACAGGAACAGAATACAAATGTGATAAATAAAAACTGGCCTAAATTGAACCAAAAACTACAAACACAAACAAACACAGGATTTCGAGATTGAAATTTCAGAACGAACCAATTTGACTCAATTGTAACTGCAGCAGAGTCTCTTTGTCACGGATCCCCAAATCACCCTCTCAGTCTCCATTGAGTGCTCTCATCATTGCATTAAATCTTCCTGGCCTGGGTTCAGTGTGGCTCAGCCCAGAGAAGGAGGCAGCTGTTTGCTTTGGAGCAAATTGATAGCCTGGCTGTGAGGGAAAGTTACACCAAACAAGCTTCATTTATCACTGCTACAATGTTGAGGCCTTGGAGGAAACTGTTGACTTCTCCTGATGTAAACTCTGAAGGTGAACACACTGCAGAGCGGCTAAAATCCTGGAAAAGTATGCAAACATGCAAAAACACACACAAGTATATACATGCAAGTGTAAATCTACTTCTCTTATGTAAGCTTCACAGATAATCTCAATCAGGGAGGAGGACCACACTGGAAAAAAGGCAGCGACGCAAACACATATCCCGTTCCTGTATTTATCAATTCACTTATCCTAACTGAGCCTACATTGATGCTACTATCAATGTGGCACTTCTTTCTATCTGAAGATTTATTTTCCTCGAGATTCATGTATTCTCGACAAAAAAATTGAAGGTTTGAGATTAAGGAAACATTTATGAGCTGCAGCATTAATCTTTCTAGGCTTTTACATTCCTGCAGCAAAAGTTCTTTACAGATTTACATTCCACTGATCTGTTGACGGTGTGTAATCAGCCGTGTCCGATAAAAATACTTCCCCTTCAGAAAGTCTCTCCATAGAAGCAGAAAATAAGAAGCAGGTTATCCATCAACTAGAAAAAAATCAAACACTACAGCATCTGTTATCTCACTTTAAAGGGTAAGTCCACAACAAAACTACTTAAAAGCTCTGTGAGGACTATTTGTGTGGCATTGACTGCAATGACACCTTTAACCTGAATCAGCAGATAAGTTTCAATTTCCCATGAACACTCTCCCCTTTTGTCATAAATATGTGACTCTCACCATGTTTGTTTTTGAGTAAATGAAAGGAAAGCAGATCTTCATTTCAATGCTACTTTTTCTTGTTCAAGGCAACTTTCCCATGATGCAAAGCAATGAAGCAATGCATTTATTCGTAGATACACAGTCCAAATGTTTAAAACATGACAGCAATCAAACTTTGTTAACTCAGTTTGCAGTTTAGTGTCCAGAAGGTGAGCCGACTATCTGTGTAGCTCATAATGCCTTAAGTGTGAAAACAAAACACATGCATTTATGTGACTCATCACACAAAGATCATTGTGATAACCATGTGATGAACAATTCCTTGGGGCCACGCTCGGTACAGAAAAACATTAGTGAATGCTGGTTGTGTCCTACCAGTGCTCATCTACCAACTCCAACCTCACCAAGTAGAGCAAAAGTAACCTGGTTCTTTGTTTTATAGACAAACTCTCACAGAACAGACCACTCCAGTATAACTTCTGCATGTAGGTTAGGATGACCATTATCACAAACTACTTAATCCATCATTTAGCCTCGAGCTCATGTTTCAGCCTTTAGCCTGGCTCTGTCACTCTCCTGTCCGGCTTTCTTCTGATCTTCTGTCTTTTTTCTTTTCCCAGTCCAGCTCCAGAGTCCACCATTACCACAAAATTAATCCAAAACATCTATTTCTTAAAGACTAGATCTCATCTGTCACTGCTAAACTTTGCCAGTTTATATACTGCCGTCATTGGATTATGGACCTTGAGACTTTTACTTTGAACACTTTAAACCACATTACTGTCTAAAAACAGTTCTCAGGAATCTTTATTTTATTGATTAAAAAAAAAACTCAAAAATGAGCCACATTAATAATTAAGAGGTTAGGTCAGTTAAGCAGGACAAAATTACTATCTTCCTGGGTAAAGCATGAGAGGATAGCTCTTCTTTTTGCAGATGTGCAAAGGATTTCATAAAAACAGAATTAATTTATAGGAAAAGAAGACAAATACAGCAGCAGGAAACATCACTTAGTTTCACCAGTCATGCATCTCAGGCTTAAGTATTTAGAGACAAATCTGGACCAAACCATAAAGCCACATAAGCAGCAAGAACAATCTGTTACTGTGTGTTTTACCAGAATTTAATAGTTCACACTTTGGTTTCTCCTGAGACTTTACAATCACTCAAGTTATCTTCAGTAATGCTGAACACAGAGTCACACATATTTGCACAACAAATTACATCCACACTCTGAGAGAAAAGCAATAAAAGTGAAGCTTTTACAATTGCTGATGCTTCATGACTCCAGGGGATCTTACTTTAATCTGGATGGAGTGTGAAAACACAAAAGGAAAGTCTCTCTATGTGCACCGTGTTCCTGTTTTTGTATTACATGTGTGATCACTAAGTGGAAAAGAGGGTCACTTTTTTTTCTCTTTCTGCTAATTCTGCAGCACAGTGGTTAACCACAACAGGAGCAGTCTTCAAAGGGCCCCGTTTGTGTTGATGTTGCGACAGTGTTGGTTTATGCTTCTTTAACTTTTATGTACCAGAAAACATGTGCATCTGAGAGTGTAATAGTTAGTTGTTTGGGTTATCACGGACATTCCTATGACAAAAACTGTTATGTAGGCCTCTGTACTTATTCCACCTCTAAAGGTGGTAAATTGAGCCCTTGAAAAGGACTGGTGCTAAATTTGTTTTATATTTTACTCCCACTGCAAGTTGATTTACATGGCACATTTTATCTTGGCATGGCCGACAAATTTGCGCCACTAAAAGATGCACTCAGGAAAGTCTGATCACCAGAAGAGTTATGTCGAAGGATTGTGGAGTCATAAAATCCTGACAAACATTTTGACACAATCCTTGATGGGATGAGATACAGCAGCCTTTGGAGGACGCCCAGGATTATTTGTGTAGCGTGGAGGTCATCTGATGACTGCTCTCGCCGCTAAAATACAGACCAGAGCAGCTTTTAGATGAGGCTGTCAGAGGCCAGATAATCGGACAAAAGTGCAGCTCAGTGGAGACAGAGACAGGTAAAGAAGAAGACAAAATAACATCATAATCAACACCTCTGAGATGGGACAAGATTAGTGGAGGAGAAACACTAAAATAGTGTCTGTCAGGTCTAGTTGTAAGCAGAGAGAGTTGTATGTTTGTATCAGAGTTACAGTGGTTGAAAAGTAGGCCAGCTGGTTGCAGTCAGACTGGTTTGTTGAACGAGCTGACAGCTCACAGCGCTGTAAAAAAAAAAAAAAAGTCCTCATTCTCGGACAGTGACCATCCCGAGCTGGACCAGGACTCAACATGAATCACTCTGCTGACTGAGAATGACTGTGGGCTGTAAACTCAACACAGAGCTGAGTGTGGGTGTGTGGCTTTTCAGACAATGCATTCAGAGGAACAGTTCATCAGACTGTGAGAGTGATACATCTGCTCGTCTGAGCAGAGTTTAATGCGCAGGCCACAGCTTTTTGATGGTGGTGTTAACTGAGAAATTCAGTTGAAGGACCTCTGCTCCGTTACACCCAGGTGAGTCATTTAAGGAGGTTTTTGCACAGGTAAAGATGCCTCCTGGACACCTCTCTTTACAGGTGTTCCAGAGGTTTCTAGAGCTTGACCTCACTTACATAATTATATCCCATCTGGGAATGCCTTAAAATGGCCTCAGAGGAGCTGGAAAATGTTTCAAGGGAGGGGGATATCTGAGTCGACATCCTGATCCTGGATAAGCAAATAGAAATGAATAAGGGGATGGACATCAAACATAGACCGGCATGTAATATAAGTCATTGTGACCGTATTCTGTTCTAGGTTTAATTTATATCAATGTATTGAATGTGACATAATTCCAGTTCCTCTCAAAAGACAATAAAAAGTGAAAAAAATAGGGATGTCCTGATACAGCTTTTTCACTTCTGATGCGATACTCACATTGCAGCCTTGAGTATAGAGCTGGGTTTTAAACACTGCACAGTTGTAGTTAGGCTGTTAATTTGTGGGTCATTTTAGTTAACAGTTTTCATGTTGAAGAAATCTGTGAAATAACTTATGTTACAGTTCATACAGTTTAATTTTGTTTTGATATATTTGTCGAAGTTTATATTTTGAGAAATCAATGTTAAAATTGAGATTTTATTATTAAACAAATTAGCATTTACAACCAAATCAACATACAGAAAGGTACCAGAAAACTGGTACCACTGAATACTGGTACCAACTCCCAGGTACCGGGTATCTTTTATATCTAAAGATATAAGAATAAAGATATAAACCTTCCTGTGCAAAAGTGACATGAGAATCAACAAAAAAATTCCCTTAAATGTTGCCAACAAAGGTCAGACAGAGTAATTTGTTATGACATATAGTGCAATGATTTACACAGGTCATCTTTAATAGACCAAAACTATAACAGATTTAACAGAGAGCAACAAATATATTGTCAACAATATATCTGTGTTTGTAAGCTTTGAATTTTTATGATCATATTTAAAGCAACACAACACACATTAACTGCTTCAACAGCAACATGTCTGTTATCCATCATTGACTCTTGGCAATAACAACTGTATTTGATACAGAAGCAGAGAAACTTGATGCCACGTCATAACGAATCAATCCACCGAGAAGAGTCCTGCACACCACTGTCTGTCACCAGCGGCAAAACTTTTGTTTCCATTTGCATTCTTAATATTGCAAACACCGGCAAAAGTGCCACTTCCATCCCAGGCAGTTATCGGGAATTAGGAAAAGATGACAGTTAGTGGGCACAGATATGAGAACAGTTTGAGGAGTCAGCAGGCCACAAACATCTCAGATAAAGACAAGTGGAGCAACATCCTGTCCTGCAATCCAGGCGTGACGACAGAGCTGGTGAGTGTATATAAGGTGAAGAGCAGCTGTGGTCAAAGGCAGGATGACATATGGAGGGCAGGTGGTTATGTACCTCAGAGTGAGATTTTAATATGCAAGACCACCCCTCCACTTTATATCATACTGTATAACACCTGCACATCTTCTCTATTATAACGCCTTATAAAGTATCTTTCTACATTTGATCTACTGTCAACACATTCAAGTTGCAGCTCCCCAATGATCAAACACAGAAAGCAGGCTGACAATCCGGATTATCCACATCACAGCGGTGCCACCTGCACACAGAGTGGCAAAAATCATCCACTGCTTTGTCACGCCACATACCCCACAACTTTTGTTTCTTATACAAACAACTTATCATTAACAATCACTGAGGTTATATAAAGTACATCACCTGCTAATTCAGGCCAAAGAGCAGGCCTGCTCCGGTGTGCACGAGTAGCCTGAGAGCTCAAGTTTATCTCGAGCTCATTATTAATAAAATGCCATGAGGCCCTTAGAGCATATTGCTCTGTCACTCAGGGCCTAGTTTATAATACCCATTGGCTGCATGCACTTGAATAATTTAACGAGCCTGTGGACAGCTTGTCGCTCTGAAATTAACCCAAAAGAACAGACAAATGAGGAAAAACCACTGCTGGTGAAGACAGACAACAGCCTCAGAGCAGATCTGGTGAACAGCCAGACCGTCCTGCAAATCCTGCCTCTTCTGTCTTCACTTGATATACACCAGTCACATTTGTTCAAAGAGTTTTCTGAAAGTTGAATGAGAGGAGATTGTTTGAGTTTCTTCAGGCTAAGCTTGCTGCTCGAATCCAAGCACCAGAGGCAGAGCTGAGTCATGAAAGGCCTCCCTGAACCTCTCACTACTAGCTCATTAGCTCTGAGAGACAAGAAAAATGACAGGCTGAAATATCATTACGAGCAGAAGTTGCAGGTGCAGACGGTTTCTATTTTTGCGAGGAACTACTCTGTGTGGTCGAAGTGAAGTAAGCTAGAACATTACAACCCCAGCCATCACTCTGTAATGTAATTACACTAACATTAGTGATACAGCCTACTACACCGTGTGCACATGGACTTCAGCAGGCACCATAAAAATATCTAAGTAATGTGGTTAACTAATCTCATGATGTCAACGTGCTGCCAGTGCGGGCACAATGATTCATCCCTCAGTAGCTCCTTCACAGACAAAGTTATATTTTGAGGCTCAGGCTCAGGGTTTCATAACATTTTCTTGGTCCCTTTGACTTTTCAGTCATCTGGTAGCAAGTCAGCTTCACACAGAATTCTTTATAGCAGGGTTATGGAGGTAACTTTGGGGTTATCTCAGGTTTTCAGAGATTACTACAGACTAACACTGGAGCCTTGAATATGCACTGCAAAAACTGAAATCTTGGCAAGTGTTTATGTCTTATCTTAAGTAAAAATGGTCTTATTATACTTGGTATGAGCCACATTTGGCTGAAAATTTCAGAAATATGTCTTATTTCAAGATACTAAAATACACAAAAAGATGTCAAGTTGCTTGAAAGAAGTAAAAAAATCAGCCAAAAAATTTGCTCATCTAATTTCTTAAAATTAGAATAATTTCTTAATGCAAGAAACTTTATTCTTACATCAGTGGCAGATTTTAGATTTATATTTTTTCTCTAAAAATAAGACACAAGGATGCTTAAATTTCACCAGACCGGCAGGGTAGTAACAACAATGACAACATCCAGAAGGTAACCCCTCAAATGAAGAGGTGCCTCTGGACGCAAACGATACTATTTGACTTTTCACAGCTTTGTCTTTTTTATGCTTTCCCAGCTTTCAAATTGAAAACCTATAAGTTTATTGGACATTATCAAACTTTCCCTGATGGCCTTTTTCTGTGCTTTTGTTTCATTTCCAAACCAGCACAAGATACAATAGGAAAGAACTGTTTCAAGGAAGGCGCAGTAAAATGGTTGGAGTATTTTGCTGTTAACATTAATGGACAACATTTTTGTACAAATAACGCCTAGAAAAAAGGTTATAATAAAACTGTTTTAGTTTTTATTTACCGCAGCTAACTGTAAAAACTTATCAAAAGTGCAAATATCTACAACAAATTCCCATACAATGATTTACAATATTTATTTCTACAATGATTTCCAGTGAACTCATATGTTCTCTACAGTAGAATTTTGGGTTTCAGAACTAACCAGTTTCACATTTTTCTTCGAGGACATTCCTCTCAAACACAGCTGCCGGTATTTTACTGTAAATATAACATCTTTCTTTTGTTATGGGGGTTGGAATATGTGTCTAATGTTGCTTCAATGATGTGTTCAAGTTCAGAGTAACCCTGGGCTCATTTATCTTTTTGACAACAGCTTTTTGGGACTGCTTAGCACAATCTCTTTTATCAGGGTTAGCTGAGCTTGCTCTGTGGAAATGTTACAGTCATTGTTTGTTGTTTTGAGCTAGATTAAGGTGGGTTTAGGTTAAGGATTAAAGGTAGATTTCCCCATTTCAGTCTTAAGGCTAAGTTAAGCTAAAATAAGGATAAAGGATAAAATCATTAAGTCTTTGTAAAAACATCTGTCGCTTACAGCTGCTTTAACTTTTTTCTGTTTCCTTATCAGTTTTATGACCCACTGAAGTTTGACCCTTTAGATCATTCTTAAAACACAAAGCTAACTTGTTCTCTTTCACATGCTAAAAATAGCCTGGCTGCAATCCTTCATTACATCATGTTAAATGCACAGGGGAGAAACCAGGGCCTGATGACTCTTCCCGAGTCACATGCTGGTGAGACAGGCAGCATGAGAGCCGAATGAGGTTACAGGTGGAATTTCCCTGGTCTCTCCTTTCTACCTGACGTCATGTCCAACGGCAGAGTGGTTTCACTGCTGCCTGGAGATCAAACATGTCTGACAAAGGTGATGTCCAGGTGTGGAAAAAGCAAACGCTGGTGAAACAGAAACGTACAATGAAAGGAACTTTGCAAAACAAGCAGTTCCCTCCTGCAGAGCCCGCAACAGAGGAGCGGCTAACGCAGGAGAGGAGAAAAGGGAAGTTTAACAGTTTTATTTCTCTTTTCACAAGTCGGTTCCTGCATTTCTGCAAGTCATTTGAGGTTTCAGTCATCTCATGTGGTTGTTTGTTTATTCAGAGTATATGAACATTGCCATCTTGTGGTTATTTCAAAGGCCTCCAATTACTCTTGTTTACACCTGAGAGAAGACCATTACATAAACACGGAGGCCTTGGTTAAGATTTTTATCAATATAAGCTTTTAATCTTAAAAGAATGGAGGCAGTATTAGTAATACAGGTATATAAAAAGTCTTTGTGATCTTATATACCTCGAGACACTGTTACAGGGAGGATTTGACTGATAATTCGCCAACTTGTAAAGGGGAAAAAACAGCTGGGTTCCCGAGACTTGGAAGGCCACTCTGAAAGCTTTTGTGAAACTAGAGTGCTCCTTTTTAAATAGATAAAAGCTCAGATTTTCTTTTTGTGTTGCCAAATCAATATCAAGCAGCCCATTAAGGCAGGCGGGTACATCTTGGGCAAGAAGAATAAGAAGTGTCTGATGTCTGAGAAGCTCGTTGTCAATGCAGGGAGAGAGTGTTGTTCTCCCTCAGCTGCTCTGAGTGCTGATGGTGACAGTAATGTTGCAAGAGAGGGAAGCTATACTGGAAAATGCTTTAGCCTCAACCGCAAAGTCCTCAGTCTGTACACATATCATTCAAAGTCTGCACAGCATTAAAACCATCAAAGTGAGCAGGAGAGGGGGCAAAGTGAGGCTAAATGTGTGAGCAGGATGTTTCTAAAACGAGGGCACATGCTGGAAGCAAACAAGACGACACCACTCCGGGGTATATTTGGAAAGTCTTGTTCTGGATAATTGCTTTCAGTGGATTGAAGTTTCCAATTATCTACAAGCCTCTGCCAGTGTTCCCACCATAAGGAAGGCTGGAGGGGAGGGAAGGGGAGACTGTGCGGGCGGAGAGTGAAGGGTTGGTGGGTCCAGCTGGTCTTGTCTCCTGTGGGACTGAAATGCTTCAAGCTCGTAACTCTCCTCTTTTCCCCTCTGCGTCATAGCTTCCCCCTCTGAAGGGAGCAGAGGCAGTGGACCAATGAGAATGTGTTTTTGTGTCTCATGATAAAAGCATCCTCGGCCAGAAATGTAAACATCTGGCACACATTTTGACATACCACAGAATCGGGTAGATTTTCTATTTTAACATTTGTCCATATTTTGGCTTATTGTAGACTCTCCATGTTCCGTATTTCAAGTGGGAGAGACTTACTCGGTGAAGTTCAGTAACAGTGGAATATTAGATTATGAAGACCTCAAGTTTGCTACATTAATGGATAGCTAGTATATCTTCACTTTAATCCAAACAACAAGCTCTTTTAATATAAGTCTTGTGGGCTATTTCTTCAATCCTGGCTTAAATGCAGATTTGTGTTCAACTTGTTCTGAGAAAGTTATTAAGTAAACTGACTTTTCCATGTTTTCTCAACAAGGCCACACCTTGCAACTAGAACTCAGGGTTAAGAATTACCTCAGACTATGAAAGATTAGATTAACCTTTTGAATATAACTATTACAGCTCTGATGGTTGTAGTTAAATACAGCTCTCACACACAGCCTCACACATGCTATCAGTTCAGTCACATGCTGGCTGACTGACACAAAGGGGAGTAACAGAAATCTGTGCGCAAAGCAGAGCTGCAGGTCATGTCTCCTAGTGACTTGTATCATGAGTTCAGTCATGCTAGTAGTGAGCAGCCTGACATGTGAAAGAAAAACAGCTAGAATATCCAGAAATGAGCTACTTATAAGTCACTGTTTGTTGAAGATTGTGAGTGTTTCATAACAATGTGTGGAAATAATAAGAAAAATCTTAAGCATAACTCAGCAGGGAGCCCACAACAGATGGTCGATTGATAGTTACAAGAAGGAAAACAATAACTGAAAGGTTTTTAAGGACTTACCTTGGTAGAAGTTTTCATCGGCACAACATAATCCAAGGTTAATTCAGTGGATCTATCCGTGAACTACAGGAGCATGATCACCCCCGGTGTGAGTTGAACTCCAGCTGGATACATCATCGCAGTGAACCGGTCACTTCACCCTCCCGCTGCTTTCGTGTGCTTCCTGACACAAGGTTGCCGTTTTCTCCGACAGGGGCTGATGCGTGGGGAATTCCTAGCAGTCACATTTTCCTGAGAAACGATTGGCCCAGCACCAAAAGTTTGGCAGCAGCCTTGTTGTAGTTACTGGTGGAGCAGGACCCCAGGACTCAGGAACAGCTTGCTCAGTCACCAGCCTCCAAGGACGAGGGTGGAATAATCCTTTTATATACCACACCGATATAAATTTAAAAAATAATTAAGTTTATTCAAAATTTAGAAAATTTGCGAATTAATTTGTAATTGTGACACCGAGTTGTCAAACACAAATTGACACTATATATTTCTTCGAACGTTAAAGAAACTATCATCAATGCGACTGTTTTACGCACGCTGTACGCAGTCACAGGTGTGTCCTACCTAGAGCCAAACGCGAAAGCAAAGACGAAATAACTGTCGATAAAGTTTGATTGCAGCCTTTGCAGGTCTTTTTAGCAACTACAGCTCTAAATACAAGCGGAGGGAGGTATAGGCTGTGGTTTAATGCATCTTCCGGGAATGTCCAAACCCTTGTGAGATGAGAGCAACTGAGGATAACCCTTCAGCGGGCGGGGTCTAGGCTCTGGAAGTGAAAGCTATCCGCAAATGATGAGAGCATGATGTGGAGACAGCACAAATACACGCATAACACACAATTATAATACCTAAATGTGTTTTTTTTTCAAGAAGTGAAAGGATTGTACGATGTAAACTTTCAAAACATATTCCCACTCCAGGAATCGAACCCCCACCGCCTGCGTGAAAGCGCTCGCGCATAAAAAGTCCTGCTGATGGACATGTCCGGTAAGCATGGAAACAGACATAATTCAACTTCGTAAGACTCTTATATATTCTTGTTCTATTTAAATGTCTTATTGATTATAGGAAAGATCTGATATTGTAGCACAATTTGACATCAACTCTCGGTCGTTTCAGGTTATTGCAAAAACTACTGAGACTTCATCAGTCGTGACATTGGTTTGGAGCAGAGTTGAAGTCATCCCCCCCTGGTGCTCAGTACCACCTTGTGGTCATTGAATGTTACTGTATTTCAATAATAAAATTTTCTTCATATTTGCAACATTATTGATGACTGGAAAACTGGATAATGAACAAATTACTTTCTCATTATACAGGCTCATGACATTATGAGTACTGTCTGGCGAAATTAATCCAAATTTTCATTAAGATTTCTAGTTTAAACTTTAACTAAGATATTAAAATACAATTTAAAATTTTTCACAAGAGAGAAATCCATGTATTTCTTTTTATAAAAGCATGTCATGGAAGCCTATTTCTGCCCACTAAGAAAACAAAACTGAAAGCTTGGCTTTGTTGAGATATTGGAGTCAAAATTTTGAACTGGATTTCAAAATTTTATGATAAAGAAGTCACAATTGTAAAATATGTCAAGATTTTGAAATAAGCAGTCAAAATTTTGAGGAAAAGTAAAAAACTGGATGACAAAACGTCAAAATTTTAAGATGTTCGGTGAAAATTAGGAGAGAAGGGTCTAAATTTTGTGACACGTGGTCAAATTTCGAGAAGTAGGTCATTATTCTGAGGTAAATTTTTAGATAATAGTACAAGGCAAAGTTTTGGAACAAGTCAAAATTTTGAGAATGGGGTCAATATTATGAGATAAAACGCCATAATTGTAAGACAAGGCAACATTTTAGGATAAGAAGTCAAAATTTGACATTAATGTGCAAGTTTTGAAGGGAAAAGGACATTTTTGAGCAAAAACTTCGAATGTGAAAGTTGAAATTTTCACTTTTTAAAAAACATCTCAATGAAGCCAGATTTTCATTTTACTATCCAAACAGAAACAAAGTGTTTCAACTAAATATATGGGTAATGGAGCTTCTTGGTCTTCTTTGAATATCTTTAGATATTTGTTTTTAAGTATCTCCAAGAGGTCAGGGGGTTATCTTTGGGTTTTTTAAAATAGGGTCACCCTTTCATTTTCCCAAGAGGAGAGTTTAACGCAGTAAATGGACCATAATGAAGAAAATGAGGGTTCTAAACACATGACGTAATTTCTGCCGGAATGACACAAGCGTGAGAATGAGGGGTTTCTCTTTTACTTAAAAAAGTATTCAGCCTATTTGAAATGTGCTATGTAAGTTTGAAAAACCAAAGAAAGTAAAAGATCCCTCGTTTTTTTCCGCGATGTTACTATAATGACTTCACAATACGACACATATTATGTTTGTAAACCCAGGTGATGCAGAAACCCCCCTTTCCTGTTGAAGTGGTAGCGCCCTGAAGTAGCAGGAGGGGGCCAAATATTTGACAAACTAGCAACCGTCGGCTAACTAGCCAGAAGTTATAATAATACATCGATATAAATCACACTTTCCCCACATTAGAGCCTCTTACGTTTATGCCAAGGATTTAGATTTTCGTGTAAACAGGATGTCAACTCCAGCTAGACGACGTTTAATGAGAGATTTTAAACGGTAAGCGACAAGAAAACAACAGAGAAGTAGCGACAGCTAGTGTTAGCATCCACTGCTAGCGTGTTAGCTTCAGTCTGAACGGAATATTATCAACTTTGTTTCCATTTTCGGATTATACAGACATGAATAAACGAGTCTGTTGATATCGTTTTGTGTCATCTTGGGATTGTACAATGTATTCAGAGTAGCATTTGTTTAATCGAACTGGTGACCGGTAAGCTATTGACAGGTAACGATCATTTTCTGACGTTATGATTTTGTAAGGTAACCTAAAACCCAGTGTAAACAAAGCAGTATGGATTTTGCGTCTCTATAATATAACAGTGTCTGCCGATTGGTGCGTATCCCATAATCGTTTTCGAGTCTTCCCGAAATCTACCATCATTTTTGCGGGCCATATTCTGGATCCTTCTTAATTAAATGATTAGATGGTCCTTTCAAGCACATAAAACATCTGTGAAGTGGCATTGTCCAAATGCAATGGGACCTCCTATTTCGGGCCTTGATAGATCACTTTGTAAGCCTGAGGATAAGCAACCATCTGCCATACAGGCACTGTAACCCCACAGACACTCAGTAACAGTCGGTTTTGGCACATGGTTTCTTATCCCTCATCTTCAATGGATGCCATCAGAACATGTTTTGTGCCCATAGAGTTCAGGATGGTTGGATTATGGTCAAAAATATTACCATGCCTTTAAAGTGTCTTTTTTTGTTTTTGTTTTTTACCATGGGTTAATACAATATGAAGTATGCAATTCAACAGTATTTCAGTGTGAAAAATCCAGGGGGAAAAAATCAGTCAATAACACCCTTGTTTCATAGTCATTTCTTTTTTTATCAACATCTGTTTTTCAACCTCCTGCCAGAAAAAGCCTTTTTAGCCAATATAATTTACAGATAATAATCTTGTGATGTGTATGCAGTTGCAGGACAGACTTTGAAATTTAATCCATATTTTGTGGTTGTTTCTACAAGGCTGCAAGAGGATCCTCCAGCTGGTGTTAGTGGTGCCCCTTCAGAAAACAATATCATGGTATGGAACGCAGTCATTTTTGGGTAAGTCAAGATTGTTTAACATTAAAGTAAAAAGAAAGGTGTACAGTATCAACTGTATATTTAGAATTGATTGCAATTGATTTATTCACCCTGTTTGTAACCTTTCTTTCAGACCTGAGGGAACACCTTTTGAAGATGGTAAGTCCTTTCTCAACTCCTGCCTTCAAAGCAGTTAGTCTTTTTGACCCTGCAATGACATTATATTCCACTGACACTGAAGCGTAAGCATTAGACTTAAGAGTTGTTTTATATTAATTTCCATGATAATGACTAAGGTTGGGCAATTAATTGTAAATTAGATCAACTGCAATAGGGCCTGCTAGAATATTCTAATCAGTGCAATATTATTTAACCTCATATCTGTCAGAATACTAGATACATTTTTGTAGTAGTAGCAGTAGTAGTAGATGTTTTCTGCTCTCCATCAGCGTTACTCAACTCTGCTCAACAAAGAGTCAAATTGTTGAAAACTGTCTTCACACTACTTGTACTGAGTCTATACAATATTTGAGTTAAGTTTTCTGGACTGAGTGACTAAAAATATTAAACTTTTTCATGTTCTTCTAATTTTTGAGAAGTGCCTATATATGACAATGGATCTCCTTTTGTGGATTTTTTAAAAACAAAAATCTCACTTTTCTCCCTCTTGTATTTGTTTTTCTTGTCTTCTTATCTGAACAAGAATCTGATATCAACAACACATGATATGGGGACCCTAAAAAATGTCAAAAATGTCAGTCTTTTCATTTACTTCTTACTTTCAGGCACCTTCAAACTTACGATTGAATTCACAGAGGAATATCCTAATAAACCCCCAACAGTGCGGTTTGTCTCCAAAATGTTTCATCCAAATGGTACGTTGAAAGATTCATCTTAAATTTAAATTGCATTTGTTGTAAAATGTTCTGTCTTTATTGTTGTATCCAGGGTTGTTGGGTGCATCTTCTGTCAAATTTTTTAAAAAGTGCCTTTGTGCTGTTTTCTTTCTTTTTGCAGTGTATGCAGATGGCAGCATATGCTTAGATATACTTCAGAATCGTTGGAGTCCAACCTATGACGTTTCTTCTATCTTAACTTCAATACAGGTAACCGAGCATCCTTGAAAACACCTTAAACTTTAACAGCTGAATGTCCAATGTTTTAACTTTCCTCTCTGTATATTTGAAGTCTTTACTGGATGAGCCAAACCCAAACAGTCCAGCCAACAGCCAAGCAGCCCAGTTGTACCAGGAAAACAAGCGGGAGTACGAGAAGAGGGTTTCTGCTATTGTTGAACAGAGTTGGCGTGACTGTTGACACCTGTGATCGTTTGAGTGTGAACAGTGTCCAGCCCAGATTTCAAGATCCCACCAATCAAGAAAAGAACAAATTATCTCACAACATAAAACGACACACACCTAAAAATCCATCTCAGTATATTTGTCCCATAACTGTTGCTAAGTTTGTATGCTGTTGTGTTGTGGCATTCACTCCTGCCAAATGCTATTGATGGGCAATAGTATGTTTGTTGAAAGTCAATGTACCTTGTTATATCTGGGTTACTTGCTAAATGCCCCGACTTTTTTATGAAGGCAAAAATCTTTCAAGTGTCACTTTTACTTTTCATTCAAACACCAATTAAACTGGTTTGATAATACAGTGAAAATTAGATTTGCTTGCTGTGCAGTTTGCTGTGTAGATTCCAACAGGTAATATCTAAAACAAAGCTTTTCCTTTTGGTTTCAGTGATCTCACTCTTTTTTTTGTTTTGTTTTCATCAATCCCTCTGACAAGTTGTGCATTCATCAGAGATGCCATTTGGGGTCTTTCTTTCAACTGCACCTATAAATCCATGCTATTGATTTGCAAAACTTTCTAGATATTAGTCTAAATACGTAAATGTCCCCTTACAACTCTGAAACAAGACATAGTTCCCTTTCTTGGCACTTCTTTGTTTCATTCTGGTGACATTTTAAAAGCTGTGTGAGAGTGTTTCTATGCTATTTTACAATCTTATAAATCAGCTTTCATAATAGGCTGATTCAACTGTTCAACAGGATGGTGTCTGTTTTCAGATTTAAAAAAAAGAAACTTTGCACTGGTAACCCATGTAACAAACTGTACATTTTCTTGTAAATAAAATAAATATACCAAAGTTGTCTTTGTCACTTTTTAAAGATGATTAAATTAAGGCTTTGGATGGTTATCTATTTTAATTTATTCAGTATTTACATCTGTGAAAACAAGCAGACAAGTTAACTTTACTCACATTTATCAGCACATCTGACATTAAACAAAGATGACAGCTTTGATTTTTCTATCATGGATGCAGCTTGTAATATGATCTCCAGGTGTTAACGACATAGCAGGTATTGCTGAATAGAGACTACAGTGAGACTGGTACACCTAGCTACAGTTTGACGATAATGCCTCTAATCCTTGTCTTAAAGAATCCACGGTCTACAATGTTCACAAACAAGCAGTAAAAAGCTGCATATTCTGCCAGGTTCAGAACAGCCACAACAAAGTGGATTTAAGTGCCATGAATCATTCTTAACAAAAATAAATCTTTTACATTTCGAGGATTATCAGAATATGATAAAGCACTGAACACAAGTTTGTGCAAAAGTGAAACGGATACAAGACGTGGAATGACAAAAGAAGTAGTCCTCGACAGCCCCTGGCAAAGCTTCAATACATTTCATGGCAAAGGAATACAGAAACCACATGTGACAACAGAAGAATCTCATCATTAATCTGTGCTACATGTGTTACACAGATATAAAGCAGAAACACTTGGGTGTGCCTGACTCTCAAGTTCGACTAATGAACCTTTTTTTTTAATCATTATTTGTAATTCTGCGCTTCATGCAAACTAGTGAGAGGCCTGAGGTTTCACAAGCTCGTACCGCCCCACCTGTCCTTCCTGTAGAAGCTGACCAATGAGCTGGTCTTTGTGAACTTTGCGACTGACGATGAGAAACCGTTGTCTGCCCTGACCGTATGACTTGCTTCGTAGGCCGTATTTCTGCGATATGTGATGGATCTGCTTTCGCTCGTCGTTGGTGAGGTCGGTGGAGAAGCGGAGATCATCCTGCCGGTCTGAGCTGGCGTAGTTTCGAATTATGTCCTCGATATCTCGTTTGCTGAGCTGGTTCCCTGCTTTGTCCATGTCCATTCCCAGCCCCTCCCTGGAGAACTGCTCCTTTACTCTGATTGGTTCTGCGATTCCTTCCCCATCCCGGCCCAATCCGCCTCCTTTCCAGCCCATCTTACGCAGCAGCTGATTCCCGATGTTGTCCTCTTTGATCTCCTGCCTCTCTTCCTCACCGGAGCGAGCCAGGATCTGAGAGCGGGAAATGGCATCATTGTGACCCTCTTTCCTTAGGTTGGATTTGACCACGGCTTGTGTCTGCCTCAAGGTGGCTAAAGCTTCTTTTGCTGCAATGTGCTTGACTAATTTCTTGGGCCCAATCCCTGCTGCTACAAACTGTCCTTCCAAATAGACTTCACACCTCCAGCGGTGATCAGGTAACACTGTGAACTTGTAGTCAGCGGTCACTTTGTTAAACTGAGCTGTGTCATTAATAATACAGATTGCATTGTCAGAGTTTTCAAGGATCACCAGCTCACTCAGATGCTTCTTCTTTCCACTGTGTTGCCCGAATCGACTGGTTTCCAGCTGATTTCCTCTGTGTGATTGTTGTCGTTGCGCCTGATTCATGCGAAGTTTCTTGACTGCCTCTTCAGCTGCTGCATGCTTTGAGTTCTTTTTGGAGCCCGTGGCCTGTGCTACCAGCTCATCTTGCAGGTAAACGCTGCACAGCCAAACGCTGCTGTTGGGAAGCGGGTCGAATTTATAATCGATCTTCATGCGATTAAAAGCAGCACTGTTGTTGAGTATGCAGATGGCATCGTGAGCATTGTCCATGACCACAAACTCTGTCCAGTGCTTCCGTCTGTCAGGCTCGTACTGGCCTTTAGAGCTGGGCGTTGGCTTGTCCTCAGGGTTGCGGAGGGCGGGTAAGAAGGCCGGGGTCGGGCTGTGCGTCTGACACACAACAATGTCATTCACCATAGAGTGTCTGAATCTGCGCTGCACCACACGAACCTCCACTTGTTTCAGAAAGAGTTTCACAGCTTGCTCTGAGGCCCGGTCTCTCGCCCCATTTTTACTCCCAGAGTATCCCGTAGCTAGATAAACACCCTGACATCTCAGTTCACAGGCATAACCTTCTGTTGGCACTTTCCTGTTCTTCGGCAGGTCAGCCAGAGGAATATCCTTTAAGTTGACATAAATATACTCAGGATTAGTCTTGCAGGCTTGGATGCTGCGGCTCAGCATGAAATTATAGTTTGGTGAGTCACTTCCGGTCATGAACATAGGGTCCCTAAACGCAACAGCTAATGTAGATGCTACACTAACAATCAACCTTTGCTTCTCATCCAATATCGATTGAGATACAGGAACAAGCTGTGGTGTTGATGTTGGGCCTGACTGTGACGTGGTGGGGCTGCTCCTGCCCGGACTGTTGTAGACTCTGCAGAACGGTCTGCTCGATGAGGGCCGCTCCTGGTGACCGTACCCCAAACCCTGACGCCCTGAATCCCAGCCACCTGACCTGCTTCCTCCCCCGTAGCCATTGTATCTCCCGGCCTGAGTATAAGCATCTGCATTCCGAGAGCCGTGGGCTTCATACTTTGCTACGTAGTCTTGCTGTGTTTTAGCCATGAAGTTTGAACTCGAACCATGTCCTCCGTAACCCAACCCACTTGTGCCACTTGAAAATACCTCCCTATCTCTGTCTCGATCCCTGTCCCTATGAGAACCCCAAGAGTCTGAGCTGTACGACGGCACTCTGTCAAAAGCAGACCTCAGGGAGGAGGAGCCCTGAGCTCTGCTGCCGCTGCCATAGGAGTCAGAGTCCCAGTGTCTTGCACTGTACCCCTCTCCCCTCCTGCCTTCTTTGTCATTCTCCTTCTCGTCGGCCCCAGTACCCGCACTACTTCCACCGCTGACGAAGTGTACGGGCTCAAATCGAGGTCTACAGCCAAATTTGGAAACAGGCATTTTCCTCATGGGCTCCTCTCCTGCAATAACAAGCCACAGGTTAGAAACTCAAACATATGTGATGACATGACTTTAGGTAACATTATTTTTGGTTTGGATGCAGATTAAAAATACATTCAATGTCTGTCTTTTAAATGTGAATTCTTTTCAAGCAAGTTTTAGTTGTAGATTCAACAAGATTCAACAACCAACAATCAGTTTTACGGTGAAAACGGGAGCTTAAAGGGCAGGTATCAAGAACTGGTTCTGTTAAGAATCAATGAAAAAAGGTTTAATCGTCCAAAAACAGTAGCTTTAATGCTCTAAGTGGGTGCCAGAGTGGCTAGACCTTACGTTGACTATTCTATCCCAGTTAGCTCAGCTTACCAGAGAGGTAATAGTTCCCTGAGATAACTCTGATTCAGGATTTACAGCTTGAGTTTTACTTAAGAAGCACTGTAAAACTGGACACACAAAGAAATGTACATTATTCTCTCATAAGTTATTCCTGTTCAACACATTCAGCATCTTGTAAGTCTCCCTATGTACCAAAAACATTGGGGAATTGAACTGATAAGCAGAATCAATATGGGGAAGTTGAAAATCGACACAAATGTGTAACAATTCAAATCAGCTAAGATAAAAACTGCATCATGATTCCCTCTCTAAACAGCAGAGGGCATCTTTAATTGGTTGAAGGAAACAGAAATACATTTTTTACTTTACATATAGAATAATATGTGTGTGTTTTCAATATGCAGTCGTTGCATAGTCTATGTTTTGCAGTTACACCCTCTCACAGAAGTGTTTTTATGTCTGAAAACTCATTAAAGAGATTTCTTTCAGTCACAATTTGTCTGCAAGCTCATACTGTTAAAATAATTGTCATAAAATTGTACTACTCACTCAGAATCAGAGTGCATCGCTATACTCCTTGTCAATACCCTTCCAATGTGTTGGCTTTTTTCAATTTGTTTCTTGAGATTTGAAGGTTATTTTTTACTATGAGGTTAACAAAGCTAGTTTTCCCTTCTTCATAAGTTAGTTAAGCTCAGCCCAGCTCGAGAGCACATACTTCCATCAGAAGAAAAAGGTCTCTTTTTTGCTTCAGAAGTAGGACGCGGATCAAAAGAGGGCATGTCGCCACAACCAGTCCCTTCTGCCATCACCTGCTCCGTCCAGTCAAAGCCGGGCCATACCTGTTGTGAAGGAAAAAACACTTAAGTTAGACATGAGATGAATGGATGGCAGGAAAACAATCCATTCAAACTCCATCTGTGGTGCGTTGTTCCACCATGCTGCCTACAGCGGATCAAAACAATCAGTGAAAACAAACACCACCTGTCGGCAGCGTGTATTATCATAACTACCAATGGGGTATATACATGAAATAAAACATTCACGCGCTGAAAATTACAAAAAATTGCTGTAAAGCTGTAAAAATCGTCTGATTTGAGTGCAAAAACAAGGCTGTGACAGAGTGACGCAGTAGGCCCAAAGGTCTGTCTCTCCAATGCTAACATGCTCAGTATCAGCTAACTCTTACAAAGACTTTGATACGTGACTCACTGGTTTTGTAGTCGTCTTACCTTTTGGTGTAGCCTTTGGTGAAGTTTATATCACTGTTCGAAGGCTGATGAAGAATCGAGTTCAATTTTACAGCCAGCCAGTTCTCATTTCGGTGTTAGCACCAGGGCTAGCTCGCTAACACAGCTTTACCTCAGTGTCGTCATGGAGATGAACTATGATTCCACATAGTGATTAGAATAATAGAGAATATACGGAGGTGAAGACCCGCTGTGAATGATATCCACGAGGCCGAGTCGATACCAAACTGTATCGGTCTAAGGGTCACGGTACCTCTAACTCTTTAACATAAAGGATCCATTTTCTGCTCCAGCTAAAGCAGAATCATGGCGTCTGACACCGCACAGCCCCACAATGCACCGCAGCACTGCCCCACAATGCATCGCAGCCGCAGAGCAGAAGTACAAGAGTGAACAACTTTTCTCATTAAAACCATGGACTGTGGGTGAAAACCTGTTTTAATACAGCAGAAAGTGCGACAAAATAGATGCACGCTAAAAAAAAAAAAAAAAGATATGTTGAAGACTGAGATATTTATGTACCCTCTTTTGTTTCTTGTCAAAGTTTTTAATTTCTGTGAAGCACTTTGTAACATTGTTTTGAAAAGTGCTTTATAAATAATGTTATTATTATTATAATTATAACTTTGTCAATGAGTGAAACCATGTTGGAAATATGTATTTTTTTTTTCCTGAAGGTAAGGTGACCATATTCTCAAAACCCAAAATGAGTACACCCTTTTCTAACCCCCTTTCTGTATGACGTGAAACATTTCTATAATAATAATAATAATAATAATAATAATTATAATAACAAATAAGCCCCTTTAAACCAGTTGAAAATATAAAAATGGAAAACTGGCTCTGGTGAGTTTTGTTTACTTATTTTTTTGCCCATATCAAATAGAATTTTTGAGACAAAGAGTCAAATAAATGAGATAAAACTCAAATTTTCATCTTCAATTTATCTCAAATTTTGACTTGTAAATCTCAAATTTCAACCTTTCTCAGAACTTTGACTTTTACTTA
Organism: Thalassoma bifasciatum; assembly: GCA_008086565.1. Taxonomy (NCBI): domain Eukaryota; kingdom Metazoa; phylum Chordata; class Actinopteri; order Labriformes; family Labridae; genus Thalassoma; species Thalassoma bifasciatum. The sequence goes on from RPOG01000057.1 coordinate 1,184,909, forward strand.
AAAAAGTTGACTTTTATCTTATTATTTTGACTATTTGGCCTCAGAATTTGACTTTTTATTTTAAATTTTGACTTTTAATCTAGAACATTTTGACTTAATATCTCCAAATTTTGACTTTATACAGGCCAAAAAGGGTTCTGAACACGGTCAAGTTTTTGTTTTTGTTTTTATTTTTAACTGTCAGAAATGAGCGTCAATAATGTTGGCAGCTCATTTTACACTTCATCTATGTAAATAAGGTAATTATTAAAACTATAAATGGAAGACAAAAGCATCACAAGTTTGGATCATATTTTTTTATTGAAAATGTACATCAATGGAATCAAACTAAAGCAAGATACTGAATAGTTTGTGGTGTGGGAAAGATATTGACGACAAGAGGTGATGACTGATACTAGAAAAATGTATGGCATTTTCTGACACCAAAATGTTACTTTACACTCAGTCACATCCAAAGATCATAGGTAATAAACAACAAGTTTCCACTTCAATACACAAAATATATCCTTATAAATTATATAAATGCATGACTATTTTCTTCTTTTTTTCATACTCCTATCTGGGATTCAGATCAACTCCACCTTATACTAATATTTGGCAAAAAGGGAGCTGCAATCATAGGACAGAGCAAATATACATTAATAATAATAATAACAACATTATGCACCATTTGAAGAAAACAGCAATGATGTAGAAACATAACGCAAACCAGAGTTATTGGGGGATGAAAACAAGCAGGTCAAAGTTCACGGCGGCAAATAAATAAAAAGATGCATGCAAAATAAAGAGTAGGCTGATGAATACTAAAGCACAATGTGTAATAAAAGGCCATGACATGTGACCTCCATGGTATTCAACAGTGACATGTAAACATGGGCACCACAGAATCAAGTGTGAAGGAGAAATATTGCTTTGGCGTCTGGATGATTATGATTGGTGTAATTTTGCAGATTTTCATTCCAAACTGAAATCGCTTAAAAAATGACTACTTATTAAACCTTCCAGGTTCTTCTGTCTTTGATGATTTTCAATCAGCAAACCTTGATGTTTGAGCAATTTTATTCTTTTTTTTTAAATTCCTGTTCTGCCTTTTTGAAAAAGATGAGTGCATAGTGCAGGTCATTGCTATTTTGCTTCAAGTAAAGATCAAGTAATTATTTAACAAATGAATTCTAAAGATGTGTAAGCCCCAGTTGATGTCATCCATTTACTGCACGAGTCTCTTTATGTACATTAAGACATTAAAGCAGATTTAAACTGTGCCCGGGTTCCACCCTGCCTGGGTGAGTTTTTTAAGGTGGTCAGATATACCATGCGAGTCCACATAAGGCCATATTCAACAAAAAGGGGGGATGCCATAGGGAGAATAAAAAAAGGATTTAATACAGCAAGATAAAACAGGAGGAGGTAAAGGGTGCTTAGTTCTTGCCGAAGCTGCAATCCCCTCTTCAGGCGCTCAAGACAGATTAAAAGAAGCTAAAGAGACAAAGAGAGAGAAAGCAGGCAGTTAGAGAAAAAGTGGCAAAGCAGAAACACTTTCAAAAAAGTCAAGCTTGAGATAGAGAAGTGCATCTGATAACAGAGAGGAAAGAGATTTGAATTTGAAGATCATAAAGACAAAGCTAAGCACTGACTGCCCTGTTTTCAAAGTAATTTAAACAAGCCTTGAAAATCATCCATTACACAGAGTGATAACACTGAAATGAAGCAGAAGAAGTCTATGTGGAAGAAATTACCACATAAATATATTTTAAACAAATAAGTGCTCATGTAGTCCCATTATGCTCGAGTGGAAAAGATGTTAGTCACACAACAAAACAGTGCAAATATAAACACGAGCAGAGGCAGCAGTTAGACAGATCGCCAAGTGTGAGGTTAAAGCTGCAGCTGCTACACACTGATCACATCATAGCAAAGCAGGTAATGATTAAGAAACCCTGAAGGATGGGGGTCCACAAAGCCTCTGGTCACATTTGAGGTACTCAGTACCCACAAAGGGCTGGTTGGCTGAGGACCTACTCAGTGCAGAGCCAGGGATTACTGCAAAGAAGAGTGAAACCACACAGACCAGTAAGCAGGGGATAAGAGAGAGGGAACGGCTTTTCTTTTGACGGGTTTTGACCTTAATATCATGTGGACTTAAAGTGTTTCAATGCTTTCATTTTTGAGACAATTTTCTTCTTCATAGATTTTTTTTTAAAAAGCAGCAGCAAACCTTGCATTGGTGAAAAAAGTGGAAGACACGGGGTCAGAAGATGCCCAGTGAAGTATTTTACCTGATATGACCCATAAGCAAAACAATTTTTAATCCAGACACAGGAACACACTCTTCTGGAAACCAAAAATAAGGTAGAAACCTTCTCTACAGCTGGAAATGTGATGTCTATATCTATTTACAGTCAACATAGACTTGTCACCATGCACAACAAGCTGCCCCATCTCTCAGTAAGAACCAAGTTAGACATTCCTCATACACAATGATTACGGCCACAGTTGAAACATTTGGTGAAAAATTGGCCTTTATTTTCTTTTGTGATTAATTTGTTCTTTGAAATAACATGGACACAACCAGCAATTGTCCTGGCAGGACAACAGACATCATGGTGATCAAATGTGCCGTCATAATTAGAAGTAAAAGTAAAACAAACAAAAAAAAAAGAAAGTTACAATTGCACTGAAAACAATATTATATACTCACTGAGAAACATCACATTTGTTTGTATAAAAAAGTGCAAATGTGAAAGCTATGGGATGAGTTTGGCACACAACACATGACAATGAATGAGGTATGGGAAAAGTGGAAAAGAGATTAGGCTCATAACTGCTCATGCATCGGGGTAAAGTGAAACAGCATCAAACAGGGAGACACCACAAACAAATCAGGACTTAAAATAAATCTGGCAGTGGAAATGGCAGGTCTAGTTTTAAGAAGAAAAATATTACATCAAATTCAAACTTTGAAACAGTTCTTTTGTTGTCTTTTCTCCTACAGCTCTTAAAAGCTCACTTACATGCTGTAAATATGATCATACTCTGCAGTTATTTGTTGTTACTGAACCTGTTATTATTATTATTTTTTTTACAAAACTGGAGTCATCAAATTGCATGAATACACTCCACCACACCATATTTCTACTTCTGCTAACTCTCCAGCATTGAAAAGCTGTAATTCAATGGATTTTCAATCGAGATACATAATCAAAATCAGAGCAAGAAAGTGATGATTTCATTTTGCAATTAACTCTCCCGGTTTGCTCTGAGCCACAATTCCTGTTACAACCAAAGCTGAGCTGCCACTGAATTCATCACAAAAAGCTGATGTTTAAAGTTTTAGCTTTAAAATGACAAATTAACACCAAATATAAACTAGAATTGGCACATCTGTAGCATGGAGTTCCTAAATTTAAGAGTAAAAAGTCTGTTGAAAGGAGTTTTATCTCAGCCTGGGTCTCTTTGTGCATCACTCACTTTAAATGTTTGTAAATCGATTCACATCTGTTGAAGTTCTTTTTTGCTGATCTGCAGATCTTTGTATTCACATGTAAACAAACTAGCCCAGTGTCCGATGCATGCTTCACTTTACCCTTGGTACATTTCTGCTCATCACAACAGTGGTCATCAATGTTAATATCAAAAAAAGGCTCATTCTGTCAAGCAAAGAATCACTGGATATTAAAACAAACATGGAATGCATTGAAAGGAAACTTCTACACAGAGGCAAACTGAATAACTGCTTGTGAAAAAACTATCTAAGAGACAAGCATTATTCAGTATCAGAAACAAAACTGCCAGCCCAGCGTCTTCCAGAGAGCAGGGTGGAGGGTTGTGGGGAGTTGAATTATGGGGATTGGGTGAGGGCAAGTTGGGGAAAGGGAACTACAAAAAAAAGGATGAGTGGGTTGAAACTCATTCACAGCAGGATGACCACAAGGGAGCACTTTTTTCTACAGGAACCCTAAGCTGAAAATGAGAGAGAAGGGCTGTTATTGCTTTCTTTCGAGTTAAAACATCATTACAACACACAGGCATGCACACACTGTTTCACATCTGTGACATTGCACTAAAATCAGTGAGCAGATGGCATTTAAAGGAAACCTAAAAAGAGTATAGAGAGGTTAAGAGTGAGAGTACAGTCAGATTATTCTTGGAAACTACGTCTTTTTAGAGGGTTGGTCCCGCCTTTCAGAGTGAAACAATGAGTATGACTGTCTCCCTTGTTGTTCAGTATCTTCCGGCTTGTTTCCATCTATCTAAATAGACTTGAACTGCTCAAGGAGTTTACAGATTGTGAGGCAGATGTTTTCTTTCACTTCTTTCCCCAGTGGTTCAGTCTAAACAACATCTCTCTGTGGATTTGGCTCTCATATCAACTCATGGAGGGGGGGAAGGGTCGTCATATGGTTTGAGATCAACAAAACATCTCATCTCTATGAACAGAGATGGGCCCTGAGGCTGCGGGCTGCTCCAGAGTGACCTGTTAAGACTCAGCCCGGCCTTGAATGTGCTCTTTGTGTGACTGCAGGGCCGTGTGAGGAAGGACTTTTGGAGTGCTACAATAAATGAGGACTGTTGTGAATTTAAAGAGGCAGATGGGGTGGCACATCAAAAGTGTGCGTGGGAAACTAATAAGCTGGTTGATTTAGAAGCTGACACAAGGCGGGTAAGCACCGCCAGCTCAAGGATATGATCCAAACAGATGTTAGCAGTGACATATTTAAGGCCTTAAAATAATGCCAGTTTCTCTTTAAATGACCATTAAGATTATAAGCTGATTATAAATGTGAGAATTTAGACTCAACAGCTTTAAAACACTGATTTTATCATGGTTATGTGAGAAGTGCAAAGGAAAAGGGCAGAGCTTTGAACTGGTTTGCAGTACGAAAGTGAAACCAGAAACTTTTCAATTTTTAATGATCCAGAGCTGAACTGGAACATTAAAGACAATGGGAACAGTTTAATACTGGTATTTTTTTATTCTCAAAATGTCTGTCAAGTTGATCATGTAGCTCAAATGCATCCACTTCCTGTGTCACTCCCTCCTGCCAGCCATCAGGCAGAGTATTTTACTGGTAACATACTTTTGAAACCTGTTGTCTGGTCATAATCCAGGCAACGTTGCTCAAAATGTAAACAAGAGGCAGAGGAAGTTTCAGTCACAGAGATCGCTGGGGTTGGCTGGGATACAAATAGGATAATAATTTAGTCTTCTGATGAATCTGCCAATTAATGCAGAAATATGCAGACAGTGAGTTGAGTATAGAGTATAGATAAAATAGAATTAATTTGTACTCTCTCCTAGTCTGTAAATAAATCAGGAGATCCTGGTCATTTACCTTAATGTCAACCCCTGATAATACACAGGCCTAATGACTTGTAAATTGTGGTGGTTGTTATGAGAAATAACAGCCAATTAGAAAGTGTGAATGATACACCTACAGACTATGGCTGACACTGAACAATGTTCACAGATTCAGGAACTATATTTTTTTGGTTCTAACCAGGTTGAAGTTTGAAACAAATCCATAAAGAGAAACTCTGGTTCAAAGCCCTGGCAAAGGGTGATTGCTTTCTGTCTAGTGTAGAAGATTTCATTACAATTAAGAAAAAGTTCTCCTGAATTCCTTCTTATTTCCATTATTGTGAATTATTTTTCCAATCAAGATGTACAAATTGAAATTTTTCCAGTCAATTATTTAAGTCTTATCTGTATTAGACTGGAATATAATGGTAAAGAAGCACAAGAGGCCGAAGTCTTACCAGGGAAGGTGCCTCATGCAGCATGCAGCAAGTGAGGGTGGAGGAGTTAACTGGAAAACATCATGGATGCAACATATGTGACACATGCATTTACGGGACAGATTCACATCTTACACACAACAAGCAGTAATCAGTAGCTGTGTCTTCTGGGAACTGAAATATAAACTGATTCAACCCCTTTTTCTCTCTGGGCTCCAAGAAAAAACATTTTCATTGTGGGAAAAACTATTATTTAACTAAGTGGATTAACACTGAAGCTGAAGTAAAAGCAGAACAGTTTTAAATCAGTGACCCACAGACAGAGCTAAAAATGATGCACTGCTGCCCTCCTTGGAAGAGAAATGATCCAGGCAGAGCTCATGAAAAGAGAAGAAGTGGCTGTGAAGGAAGGACATTAACAGGGGGAGGACAAAAAAAAATAAAGGGACAAGAACCTTCTCAGTGCAAGTGTCTTCTTCCTTTTCTAACAGGCACGGCGTCACATCAGCTTCAACACAAAACCAGGAGTCAATTACTAGCATGAAGGGACTGACAGTTTCAACAGAGCACTCTAAACATACGCAGAAACCCTTTAAACACGCTGTTGAAATGGAAAACTGATGTTAATTGTGGGGGTGGAGTCCAAGAGAATTATTGGAATGATTAAAAAAAAGAGACTTCAAGCTGTGGAGTGATTAAAACCAGAGGAGTGGCCACTGGGATGAGAGCAGATGTAATGGGATGGAGAAAAACACTAAGATCTTTTGATGAGACTTTTATGATCTGTGATGAATTATTACAAATAGAAATGTCCAGTAATTGTTTACAGAGTGGAGCATCAAAGTTGTTTACTAAAACGGGTTTTTAATTTAATGATGTGTTATGCTGAAGCCATCCTATTTTCTAACACTTGGAAACTGATCAACAATTTAAATGATGTCGCAGTTCATCATTCTCTCTGTGTCCCTTTGCTCCTCTTATTTTTCCATATTTGTGGTTATTTATGGAGACAGATCAGCCTACCACACTCTTTGTCATTGTGTGGAGGAAGACTGGAGCCTTTAATGAGAGGAGTAAGTGTCTGAGAAAGGTGGTGACTGGATTAAACTATACAAATGTCAGGTGGATTATTATAAAAGAGGGACAGAGTAATAACAAATTCTGTTTTTGGCAGGTGCTTTAGAATGCTGATGGTTTAACTTTTTTTTTTTCAAAGAAAGCTTCAAAAATATCCCACTTATTGGCCTTATTTGTGTGCTGATGTGTGACACAAATCTTTGGACAGAGAGCTAAAACAATTTCCTGGAACATCAGAGCAATACAAAGTGACCTTTTCCCTCCCGCACAATCCAACTAGAGGTTGTATTCTTGACCTGTGACGCGAGACAAAAATGGAAGGAAGGAAGTGCACAGTAGGAACAAGAACAATACTTACTTTTTCCTCTCTTTGTCCCGCTTGAGCGTGGTGGAGCCCCCTGCCTGCTGCGCCTGGTTCTGCAAGAGCTCTGCAGCAGTCTTTTTCTGTTTGAACATGTTCAGCTCATCATCCAGGGACTTCTTCTTATCCTCCAGTTTCTTTTTCTCGTCTTGGTGAAGCTTCTTCAAGCGGTCGAACTTCTCATGCAACTGTGCAGAGGCAGCAGAAAAAAAAGGTTTTATACCGAACTGAAGAAAAGGCAGGGATTTTCTCCCAGAAAGATGAGTGACTGGATTCTACCTCTTTCTCTGCTTCTTTAAGCTCAGCCTCCTTCTCTTTGACTCTCTGGACGAACATTTGCCTCATCTCTTCTTCTTTCTTCTGCAGCTCACCCATGAACTCATTCCTCTTTGCTTCATAGGTCTCTTGAAGACTGGAAGTAGAAGAAAGACAGGGCAAAGCTATTACCAACAGAAGCATTAGACTAATCTGGAGCAGGATAGCATAGAATAAAAAGATTCAGATAAGAAAATGCAGTAACAGGAGAATATAGTAGGGAGGATTTCCAGTAGCTGCTTGTTCTCTACCTGAAGGGCTTGCTGTCAGGATCTGTGTCCTTAAAGCCCATCTCCTCCAGTTTGCAGCGACGGTAAAGCTCATAGTGACGTGTGTGGGTCTGCTCTCGCAGGTCTTCCATGTTCACTCTGATTAGCATTTCTCGCAGTTTGACAAAATCACAGTGGTTTTCATTTTCAACTGCAGGAGAGAGAAGGAGACACACACCAAAGTGACACATTAGATGGCAACCTGTTCTTTCGGGATTATGCAACGATGATTAAGTGGGTAGGAACATTCTAGATCAGCATCAGTTCACCTTAAAAATCCTTTCCAGCCTTAAATATCAACTACTAAAATCAGAGTTTCTCGCTGACAGGGAGACTGAACACAGAACAGTGCTCATGTCCTGTGGCTTGTTTATTGATTCTGTTGCTGGACACAGTGATGCCACAGATCATGTGAGTGCACACGCACCCAATTTTAGATGAAGCCTCAGGACAGAGTTATTATACACAGCCATCTGTAAGCTTTGGGACAGAGACAGGGCTTTTTCGTGGTTTTTGGCTGCACTCCACCACGTTGAATTTTTGTATGAAACAATAGCTGTGAAGTTCAAGTGCTGACTGTCACCTTTAGGGATGTTGTGGGATGCTGATGCTGGGTAAATAAACTGTCAAAATTCTATACATATTCCACAAGGAAGTAAAGTTGCATATAAAGGGGAACGCTTTCTACTCAGATCACTGGGTTTGGTGCCTAATTCAAACCATGGACATCATCAATATTGAATTATAACTAGGAATGTCCCTATAAGCATTTTGGCCCCAAGTCCTGATTTTTTAGTATTGAATATTTGCTGGTACCTAGTCCCCTTTCATTATTTGGATCTTCTGAGATAATAGTAGCATAAGAAGGAACAGTGTGACACAACACATCTATTCTGTTTCAACAATAATGAGAGCTATAAAATAAAAACAAGTGTTTTGAGTTTCTTCTTTTTGACTTAGTCCAGCAAGTTTTACGATCTCCACTTTGACACCTCTGAACTTGTGTGGCTGCTGAAATCTGAGGCGGCCCTAAACACAACACTTACAAGACATTGCCTGATTCATGATGGTGAACCCTGGCTGAGGGTTGTTACGCTCCCATAAAGATATTTATTCTTTCTTTGAAAGCCTCAGCGGTGCACCCTGACAACACCCTCATGTGCAACAACGCATCTAAGCTATGTGCTGTATGAGCCAAATCCTGGCAAGCCATTTAGGACCACCCACACATACAGCAGAGAACTATACTATGAGGCTGGAAAGTATCATAAAGCTGAGTTGTGTGGCTTAAGCTTTTTTACTAGAATACTGTGAAAACCGAAACTACTCTCCGTTTAGAAAACATTACAGACTACGTTACAGATCAATAAGGTAAGTCGATACATCTGAACCACTGTCAGTGACGTAATGTGTCTAAACAAATGTACAAGCTAAGGGCTACTACAGCTCACACAGATAGTATGATTGCTGCGGGGGGTGCTGCAGCTGACTGAGGTTATATAACTGGTCATCAGTTAGTTGTGGCCACTGATGCAGCTGAGGAGGACTATGAGTTGAGGGAGAGGCTGCAGTGGCTCTGATGTGATGTGAGGGAGGGCGTTCTCATTTCCTGTGCAGGATGTGACCTCGCCTTACCCTGCACTGTCCCCCAGGGGTACTGCCGAGCCTTCACCATCTTATTTCCAATCTTCACTTCCTCTGTGCTCCCCACGACGGCAAAGGGCAAATGGCTCTGTGGAGGAAAACAATAATAGTAAACCTCCAGACACCTGAAAGCTTTGTAGATTTCTCCTCCCAAAAATTAACTGTATACCGTAGATGCTGGCTATTAAGAAACCAGTATTAGAGATGGAGACAAATAAGGGCTGGTATCAAAAATACGCTTGTTAAAAAACATGCTAAACGTTTGTTTGTCCGTAATAAAAACAGCATATGCTGTTTCAAAACTTTGGAAAAAATCTCTTACATTCATGGTGGAGTTGATCTCAGCCACAGACTCGTCGTCAGTGGGGAACTGGTAGATCTGTACCCCGTTGCTGACCAGCTCACTTGTGATTTTGATTTTGAACTTTGCCAGCTCACTCTTGGAGATGGCGTCTGACTTGGCAACGATTGGGATGATGTTGACCTGCAGAATGAGATGTGACAAAATGACAATTTGCAGACAATGCTTTGAAGGAAAAAGCTAAAATAGAGCACCTCACTTGCTGCGGCACATTGTTCTTCTAGTGGTACAGTTATAAGACTCTGAAATCCGATTATCCGGCACAAGTTCTAGCTCAAACTTGTCAGGTCGAATAACAGAGTTAAATGCACTCTTATTCCACTAATGTTACATTGCTGCTCATCACTAGTTTTCCAAGGGTGTAATGGAAACTTGAAGTACATTTCCATAATATCTTCTTCTGCCTTCATCACTTTATACATCACAGTGTCTCTCTTGATACAGGACCTCTGAAAGTTGGGCCTTGTATGCACAGCAGACAATTCAACATTATTAAGCACAGAGATATAAATAGCAAATGCAGCAGGGAGCAGCAGGTTTCCATCTCCTGCTCTAGACCTCTTAAAAGCTCTCCAAACGTGTTGATAGGCTCACATAATTTAACAAAAAATGTAAACTGTGTTATCTATACAAAGTAAAACACAGAAAGAGAAGGGAAAACAGGCAGTGTGAGGGTGGTTAATGCACAGCTGACCAATGAAGGATGATAAAAGAGGCTCTCACTCCCGCACAACTAGTTTCTGTATTTCTAGTAGCTTTCTGATTAGGGGTGGCTTTGCCTGCCATACTTGAGGATCATGTGATCACATGAGAACAAAATCCTCAATCTGGTAACGATTCATTGTCTTGCTTGCGGCATTTCAGCAAAGAAAGTACTCGAATGCACCCTCAGGTGAAAATGTAAACAGAGGAGGCTCTGCTCTGGATGAAGCTGTTGTGAGCTGCTGCCAGAGGGCACAGCTGCTCTGGCAAACACTGAGCAGACTCTTTGTACAAAAGCCAGGAGGTCCATGCAAATGAGCTGCTGTGGTGGGGACCTGACTGAGAGACGGGAGACTGCATTTCACAGCTGACCTACACCCAGACTGAAGTCACTTTAGATGCAAGCAGATGGCCTAGAAAAGGTTTACGATCCATGACTGGAGCAGACAGATTCAATGGTGCAAACAAAAACACACTGCTGCTAAAAGATTCACCTACAGAGTAAATCCGTGACATGATAGTTTATCTCTTCAAACTCTAAGGAATTACAAGCTTTTCTTTTGCATTACTCTGCTGCGTGAGGGTCAGTGTACTTATCACATAACCATGACAATATCAAACTCTGTGGCCAAAAATGTTTAAGTCTTGCAGAAAGGCTTATAACTGCTGTATATGATGTTTGTCAAAGGAAAAGTTGCATATTAAGCCTAATACTGCTGAAAAATAAGTAGATTTCATAGTGAATCTGCAATTCAGTCCACAAAATCAAATCCTGCTGGATCTCCAAGCTCACCTTGCTGTCAAGCTTCTTCATAGTCACCAAGTCCAGAGATTTGAGCGAGTGTCCCGTGGGAGCAATGAAATACAAGCATGCGTGGATGCGAGTATCATGGTAGCTGTGTAGCGTGCGCTTTATTTTCAATTCTTCCTGTAAATATGCCTCGAACTGAGCGTCGATGAATTCCACGATGGGCTTGTAGCTGTAAGAAAGCAGAGGAAAAGGAAATTTTGACCTTTTTTGTCTTATTATGTTGTCAAAATAAAACAAACACCTGGGTTTTGCAAGACTGCTCCAAGTTAACATTTGACGTTTGCATTTTGTCCACCATTTAGAGACTTCCTGGTTTATCCTGTTTTTTTTGTCTTGTTTCTCATCTAAAAATGACAAAACTTAACCCAAAATCTTGATTTTAAGCATTTTTGTATTTAAACAACCTTTACAGTTTTACCCACAAACTGATAAAAATGGTTTATATACTCTAATGCTATGTTCATTTTCTATGAGTGGACACATTCAGAATTTCAGCACTGAATGAAAACTTAAAAGGGGAAAAAAAACCCTGATAAGACATTTTTGACTCCATGCGTTAAAGACCATAACAAACATGTACAGGCACCCACTACACAAACACACACAGCAAGTGTAAACACTGTTACAGTTGAAGCTAGCAGCAAATGCAGCAAATCCACAGAATTACTCAGTGACTGGCAACCTGATACTGAACAAAGTGCAAAACCTGAAAAAGTCTTTTCACCACACAGAGCTTAATCGCTCTGATTAACTGTGGATTTCTGTTGTTGCTTTCAAAAACAAAGACGTGTACAATAAAAGTTTGTTTTCGTAGACCAACAAGCTCAACACCTGACTGCTTACCTGTCTTCTTTGTTAATTTGGTCTCCAAAGCCCACGGTGTTGACAACAGTGAGTTTGAGGCGCACATTACTCTCCTGAAGTTCATAGGTGTTGGACTTGAGCGTGACTCCTGGCTGGTTGTGCTGAGTGGGCTCACCCTCAAACTTGGTGTTGAACAGTGTGTCCATCAGGGTGGACTTCCCCAGACCCGTCTCGCCTGACAAGACAAAATCAATTCAGTTATTGATTCCTTCTTTTCATTTAAAAGCCATGGAGTATTTTTAATACATTAAACTGACCTCTCCTCCCCTTAACTTTACCACCTTTCCAAACCAAAAGAAATATAACCAAATCAGTTGTTTTAACTTTGTTAGCATCTGATATCCTCATGCTTACGAAACATTTCGTTTTACCATCATTGAATGGAACAAAGAGGAAACAGATAAAAGGAGTCTCATGGAGAGCAGGCTAAATGTGACATTTTATAAATGCTTCAAATCCATCACATCTTTTTTTAAATGCTAGCAGCCGTAAACACAGTAGAAATAGCTGCTAAGCTGCAGATGTGTTCTGACGTCCGTTTACTGTTAGAGGCTGTCAGATGACTCAGATACAGAGCTCCCTCAGTAGGAAATTCTATTTATATTCATCACAGCCTGACCTGCAGTCCACGCATGGGAGCTCAGTTTTGTAGGATACCTCGCTGTGTTCCTAATTCCCCATCTTTAGCTCAGAATCCAAATTTAAGATCAGATCACTGGTCTCTGAGCTGCTTTAGCCCCTCATGCTATGGGCAATTTGGCATTTCTTTTGCTGAACCGACATCCAAAGAGAAGAGGATTCAAATCAAACCTCCTGATGTCATAAATTCCACAAAAGTGTGATGGAGAAACACATAATCACATGTCTTTGCTTCAGTTTGATTTTGCACCACTTGAAAGCACAGTGCATCTGAATCACATGACAGCAGTTGAACATGACATCAAAGGATGTTGACAGTTTTCTGCATCGATTCGCCTCCATGTTTATAGAAATTATCTGGTATGTTTCAGATTAGAGTTGTCAAAGCACCAGTGCGAAGTAAGTATGACATTTCAGTTATGGTTCAAATAATGAAAAACACTATTGTCCGTCCTTTCAACCCCTTGATTCAACACAAATGTAACAAGGCTGAGTAATACAAGGTCTTCCAGCCAACACTGTGAGAGTTAAAATGGCAGCAGAGAAAGGAGGTGAGAACTGATACAAGACTTGTGAACAGCGCTGAATGATTTGCAAAACTAAACTTAATGTGATTTATTTTTCCCCGTATTGCAATTGTGATTTCTTGTGCCATTATTTTTTATTTACCCATCTTATGTGTTGTTGATATCACTAGCCATTTTGAAGTGGATGATATTTCTTTCATAATTTTCATTTTGAAAACACACTTGAGGGAAAAATAGAGCACCACGGAAAAGTTAAATATTTTTGGTCACTCATTTCAGACAGTGAAACCCAAATATTATGTGGAATCATTATACATAGAGTGAACTGTTTCAAGCCTTTATTTCATGAAATGTTAATGATTATGGCTTGCAGATAATGAAAACCTGAAATTCAGTGTCAGAAAATTAGAATATGACATGATGAGATCCATTAAAAATGGCTATTTAAAAAGAATTGTCAGGCCTCTGTAAAGTTTTGCTACTTCCTAACCATTTTCCAAGTTTTCTGCCAATTATTAGAATTATTAGGGTTCACAATTATTAGAAATATGTCAAAGCAATTTCTAAGATGAGATTTTTACTGACATCTAAACAGAAGGTAACAATTAAAAACTGTGGCAAATGAAATAGCATCTCTATCACATATTTTATCTCAGCTATATTGAAAAGCAAAACATTGTTAATGCCAATATTCAGGCCGCACTACCTGATACATAATGTAGAAAAAATATAAGCCTTTCAGTAGACAGCAAGCTAAAACAGGACCACTTACTTGGTCTTGAAAATTGCCAAACCAACCTCTTAGCTTCATCTCCTCCATAAAGCTGTGAGTTTATTGCAGTGCTGCTATATTAGATTTCATTAGCTTTGGTTGGACGCACATTAAAGACACGCAACTGAATATATGCTGGTGAATAACTGCCCAACGAAGCTGAAAAGACTTGATTCATGAGCAAAAACTGAGTGTATGGACACATTTTTGCCACAAAATATTACAAAATAACCACAGCTGACTGGCCAAAGGGAATCTCAGGCGACCAAATGCTCAACAGTCTGCTCTGTATCTTGTAAAGTGTGACTTTCACTGAAGCAAATAAGCTGTCTCTGAGCCAAAGAACAGATAGGAAGTAAAACATTTCCACGCATGACACACTCACCGACACAGAGGATGTTAAAACAAAATCCGTGGTTGACAGACTTATTGACCAGTTGGTCAGGCATGCTGTCAAAGCCAACATGACCGGCCAGAGGGACAGCACGTGCACCTTCACCCTAGACACAAAAAGAAACAACATTAGATACATACCATACATATCAAGCACTCTGCTATGCTATGAAGAGCTGCATATAATGTCAAATCCATACAGGTCTATGCTTTTTAAAACACATGATTCTCAAAAATAACCCTGCAGTTTGTCAGTGATCAGCAGAATAGAAATATAGTACCACAACTTCATCCATACTCGCAGATGTACAACGTTGTGACTGATTTCAGGTACCGAACAGGCTGCTTCCTGTTTCCTGAACTCTCACCACATACGAGACTGTTACAGATATTCATGTACATATAAGGAAAACGGTTGAAGTTGAAAAACTATGTTCAGAAGTGAAAGGTTTAGAAATAAATACAGAAAGTCTACAAAGTAGACTGTTTAGAAATCAAGTAAACTGCAAATAAAATCCAATGAGTCTGTTCAATGGGATTGTGATTTGCTGTGTTACCTTTGCTGAACTCTTAAAACTCCTTTGTAGGGCTGGGCAATTAAACGCAAATTAGATTAAACCACAGTATGACCTGCTGTAGTATTTTAATCCCAGACAGTCTAATATTCCTTTAACCTGAAATGTGCAAGAATACCAGCTACATTTTTTTTCTGCAGTACATGTTTTATGTTCTACATCAGTGTCATTCAATCCAGCCAAACCAAAGAGTCAAATTGATGTAAACTACATTTGCAAGAGCAGCAATCTAAGCGGTGAAAAACAGAAAAAATGACAAGAAGAAGTATAGAAGTAACTTTAAAGTGCCAAAATGGGAGGGGGGGAAGGAAGAAAATTGGCAAAAAATTTGGGAGAAAACTTGGAAAATGGTCAGAAAGTAGCAAAAATGGTCCAAAAAAGATCAAGAAAAGAAAAGTGACATATAAGGGCAACAAGTATCAAATAAAAATGAAATAAAATAAAAGTCATGGCTTGTTGTCATATTATAATTAATGCCTATATTTATCTACACAAATGTATTTGTTTAACAATACATTAGATGGGTGACCTAAAAATAATTCCACAATTGTAATTGCAATACAGGGAAAAATAATCACAGTTAAATTGTTTTTGCAAATTGTTCAGCTCCACTCGTTTATGAGTAATTTCACCTCTTTCTACTGTAAACAGTCCATCTCTGAACAACAGTGACATAAGCACCAAGGTGTAAAAGCACTGCTACATGTGTGTGTGGGTGTGCTGCCTCGGCCAAGCATCTCCATCTCTGTGGATTTATTTCCTGTGGTGCACATCTACATTTATGAGGTGCAGGAAAGCAAAGAATTTAGATTATACAGCTCAGAAAGGCCTCTCAACCAGCTAAACCTCAGCCAACCACCTATTATGTGGCTTAACATAACACAACATTTCTTTCCAGAGTGAACTGGGCTTTGAGAGGAAAACATTCAGTTTGTGGGTCGATTTAAAATAACCAAACAAGCTGATGGTGCTGGACAGTTGTGGGGTTACTTGGATAGTTGGAAGAGGGTTTAAACAGCTGTGGGAGTATTTGGAAACCTCGGGGTAATGTGACTGGACAAACAGCTTTTCCTCTTCGGCTGCAAGTGCAACATTCCTGAACCCAATTCTTCATTTCAAGGCACTCACAGCCAAGTTACACAGTGGGTTTTCATTCATTGAGCCGCAAAGGGATATCAAACTGCAAAAGCTTGCTATTCTGAGCACTCTCTCTGGGTGTAGTGGCTTCCTTTTTCCATCCCCTCTAACAAAAGCCAGGAAAACTTTACGCAAGCTTTTTCAAATTGCAGGCCTAAATGCCTATAAACGGCAAGAATCTGTTTTCTCCATATTTTCAATGCACATCAGACAACGCCCGACTGGAAGTTAACGGAGCTAACATGAAATAACATAACGGAAATGACTTGGACACCGAGGTTGTGCTGAAATGGGGGCGTTCAGAATGAATGGCCTGAAGATGGTTCGCTAATAGATTGTCGGTTTAACGAGGTAATAACAGGATTACTACGTAGTAATTCCAAACGTACCATCTAAATTTAAGATAAGAGTCACAGTATAGTGACTTCATACAAAAACGGACATTGAAATGAAAATGTTTAACGTCTGTAACAATTTAGCAGCCTTGGGCCTGCCTCTACTATGAAAGATTTAACAAATTTTAAAACACAATACCATAATTTCAAAGAGAAATGTTCACTTTAAATCCCTTTGTTCGGCGACAGTACATTACATTTAGGATGAAAATTAATCACGTAAAACGGTTGGTGACAACCGTTAACAGGGGACGCCTTACCGTAGTCGAATTACACTATATTATATAACGCTCAAATATTACATATGACTAAAATGGGGCAAGAAGATGCATTTTTAAAGGTATGAGTAGATTCTCACAATAGTAACCTGGGTAAAATATCCTACTCACCGCTTGTCTTGCTATCTCCGTTGACGCCATGGTAGTAACTGTTAGCCGGCGGATGAACCCTCTGCTGCTCTCTGTGTTTAGCTCAGGGAGCTGCACCGTCGGAGTTCACCGTGGAATGACCCATTTTGGTATATTCCAACGGGGTTTACTACCGGGCACAACACTTCGAAGACTTTGCTGAAATTCAGGTTTGATTGTGAATAAATGTGTATTCTGTACATTCATTGGCTTGTGTTTAAATATAGAAAGTAAAGAAAAGCATTATTTGGAAAGAAAAGTAACGCCCCCCCACGAGTATGCCTCAATAGTCTCGTCCAGTGCGAAGGAAGTGAGTGAACCATAGACACATTAAATGATTGTTACAAACGGAAATGAGCCTCGAAATCAAGAGTTGTCCATTAACAGTAGAAAACAAGTGTAGTCGAGGACAAAAAAACACACGGTGCATTGTGAAAAAATTAGTGAGAGATGTTCATGACCAAAAAATTCAACCCGTTCATATTTTCAATAATCGACACAACTTTTGTGACGATATCATGAGATTATGTATCTTTCCCAACCGTAACCTGAAAATTCTCCCTTCTCAAATTCTATCCATTTGATAAGTGACTTTAAGTTTTACAATAACGACAATGAAACGACAAAAATACAAGCCATACAATTTCTCATGGCAAACTTAATGTTTCTCCATGCATGAGCAGATAAAGCATTATTAAAATTGACTCTGGTGATAGACTTAGAAAACTTTTGTCTAAAGGCAAACAAGCAAATGCTCCATGATTTCAGAAGATCAAATGTTCATCTCTATGCATATCTGATTAATGTTTCCATCAGTTTGAGATCACTTAAAGACTTTGTCTCTAGTATAAATTAAGGAGGTGAGTATTTTATGATTTATTCCTGTTCAATTTTGTATGAGAAGTGCTTTGATTGATTTTATTGATTAAATAAATCCATATGGATCCATATAAAAAAAATACGTTTGGAAACGCCCACCTGAGTCTTGTGATCATTATCAGCCAATAGGAAGAGGGCAGCTAATTTAAAAAGGTGCCGCGAGACTTCAGACTCACATTTTGTACCAAAACAACTTTCTGATCACGAAGGTACGGAACAAAGAGCGGAGTTGAACATTATCACCAAAGGTAGATGACAATACTAATAACAATATAACAATTCTCGAGTTTATTTTGATATTGTAGTGCAACAAAGAGTGGCATTTTTACAGCAGGTGATCCGTGATTAAGCTCCCTCCACCAGAGCTAACTGAAGCACTGTTAGCAAACGTTTGTTTACATTGGTTTTGAATGTGGACCTTGTTTCACTTACAATGAAAAAAAGTGAAATCACGGCAAAAGTCATAAAAATTGTTAGTTTTTCACAGTGATATGAAAATAGCTCAGGTCAGAAATGGGCTTCCTGATGTCAGTAACATGTTTTATTTCATACGATCATGACGTAGTGACTTCATCAAATTAAAAAACCCTTTCAACCAGAATCACATCGTTGTTTCAGCAAAATTCCAATGGGTATTTATCCGAGCAAGTTATTTAGTGTTACTTCATCTTTCAGCTGATCCATTCCTTGTCAACATCTTCTAGCTCTTAAAATGCACAGTGACATTAAGTAATAAATTTTGCTCTTCCTTCTATACTGTGCCAAAATGTCTATCAAAATATCTGATAGACACAAGCTCAACATCAGATCCTGTTTTGCAGATACAATGGCTCACATCATCTTTGCAGAGCGTGAGAATGCCTGTCCTCATCCATCTTCTCTGAAGATGCGACAGCGCCTTCAGTCTGCTCCAGGTATGTGAAAGTCAAATAGTGGTCAGACTTTTCCCCATGTTGTATGTGGACATAACATTTAAGTCCAAAATTGTTTTTTCTTTATTCACATCATCAGAGAAACTCCTGAAATCTCCAATGACTGCAAAAACCTTCGCCACCCCTCTGCCATCTGGTCGCAGAGCTTTTGGAGCAGTAAACAAAAAAATATCAACTCCAGTCTTCAAAACACAAGAGAAGAAACTCTTAAAGCCACAGGTTGTAATAAATTTTAATGAAGTTCAAATTAAGTTCACCAAGACTGTTATGTTAATTAGTGTGATTCAAATCTCAAACTGTGTTGTCACTGACAACTTCTTTTACCTCACAGGCGACTTCGACTAAAGTGGAGGATTATCCAGAAATTGAGAAGTTTATTCCATACGACCCACTGGGTAATCAGACCACTGACTCGGCAGCCACATTTTGGTTACAAAGAGTCTTTGATGGTTCCACAATACCACAATATCTCATTTGCTATGTTTTACTTGTACATTTCAAATGATTTTCGTAACTTTTTCTCCAGAGTTTGAGAAGTACAGTGTACCTGAAGATTTAATTCGTCTCAGTGGGTTTGCTCTGCCTGGTTTGGCTTCTTTTCCACGAGCCTCACATCCGTGTGAAGAGGACCTGGTGAAGATTGATCCTCTTCCAAACCCATCACCTGTTAAGATGCCTCAACATCCAGGTATAAAGCATCTTTTTCAGTTACATTCAAACCAATAGTTTGGTAAAGAAATATGCTTTTATGTAAATCGAATAGTAATCAATTTGGAGAACTTATACCATAACCAGAAAAAAAAACACTAAATATTTGTCTTTATAGTGTCTTTTATGTTTTTCAAAGTGAAAAATTCCTCCTTATTGCCTGTGAAAATAAGAGAAATACTGCCACCACTCTCCTAGTCTCTGATGGTTTAAGGAATTCCCCCTCAAACAGTTTAATCATTAACATGGATCTACAGTAACATGAGTGACAAGTTCTTTTCCAGAAAAGGGATCTATTGTTACATACATTTGGCTTTACACTTTCTGTTAACCACTGCTTGCAGGGGGATTTGCTAAAAAGTCTGAGGCAACATGAAAGCATACAAGAGATGTGAGGTGTGTGGCTCTGCAAGAAGCCAAAGTAACATAGATGGAAACTCAGTTGCAGTTGCCTTTTCAGATCCCTTAACATGGTGTCAGGAGAATGCGATAGTGTTATGTTTCATAACACTTCAGAGAAATGACAGCTGGAAAGTTTCTGTCAAGGGGCCTCTACTCTTGGGTAGCCTGCTCCATGCTTCAAAACTCTGTTCTTCTGTGGTCAAGATGGACACAAACAAACTCATGATAAAACATGATTTTTATTTGTTTTACAGGGTGTTCTTATAAAGTCTTAAATTCATGTTTCCAATATTAAGGTCTTAGAATGTATTAAGGTTATGCTGATCTTCTCTCTCTCTTATTTTTAAAGCTCTTAAATTTGTCAGCACAGGACAAGTTATTATGTATACTATTCTTTTTCTCGTGGGACTTTTTGAGATTTTGAGGGGCTACTTTCTTACCAGCTGCTGATATGAAATACCTGCATGCTAGCAAGCCAGTCTGTGACTATGGCTGTATGATGTCTGTTTGATTTGTAATACAGCAGGATTCCCCAACCATTACCTATATTTACAGTGTTTCCGGTCTCAAATTTCATTCAAAGTGGCACTAAAAAGGTACAAAAATGTCTTAAATTTGATGTGCTGAAACCTGCACATACCTCGGTTTAGTCCTTTTACAAGTTGGAAAATTACGCTCTTAAGTCTATATAATCATTAAAAAAAAACTTTAAGTAGAATTTCTCTCACATCCTTTATCAAACTGTCAGTATGAAAAGTATCTGGCATTAGTTTGATAATTCTACTCAAGAAATGAACTGATTATGACTGTTACAAGAGACTGGTGTCCACAAGTCTTGACATATTTCAGTGGTGTCTTTGTATAAAATTAACCGAATACAGATGGCAACTTAAAGGTGGCACACATGAAATAATAGATAAGCTGAAACTGCTTTAAAAAGAAGAAGTCTAATATGATTAATCCTTTGATTTCATTAAAACATGCTGGACCCCATAAAAGTGACAGCTGTCTGGTGGCTGTAGTCATTATATGAGGTTGAGGCTTTAAAGTACAGGTATCATTAACTAAATGTGTCATCAACTGTAAGGTATCATTAACAGGGTTATTGTGTCTCTTTTTCAGATTACTGCTCAGAGCTTGACGCCTTTCTTCAAACACTTGATGAGCTGACTGTTGAACTTCCCCCAGAAAATGTCTCTGACTAAAGTTTTACCGTATTTTGCTATTTGAAATGTTACATTTTTTTTACTGCAATAAAGTTGTTTTATCTTCCCCTTTTTGTGCTTCCTTGTCAGTCTGTTTGAAACTATCAGGACAGCATACACTGCATTACTTCCTGCTTTGGAGCCCCTCAGTGGTCACATGTGAGGGAATCTGCCATTGGTTTTGCCTGAGATTAGAATGAACTTTGTCTCATTTCCTCTTCTACGGGAAAGAAGAGTCTCCACTTGGCTCGGAGCTGTATATTTCTGGAAAGAAAACACAACCCTTAGAGAGAAATCACGCATTAAGCTTTGGATTCAGTTGCAGCTTCTTTGTTGGGACGTTAAGAGTTAATGAGAGGTGGTGTTGGAAATCAGAGTGCGCTTTGAACGGTGTGTGTGCTGGGGACAGGACAGGTGAGTTACATTGTCATGGCGGCGATACAACAGAACAAAAATGTGGATTTTGTGGTATGGTGGGAGAAACTGGAAGCTGCTTTGTATCTTTGGAGAAAGAGGAAGTCATGTGTATCAAAATTGTATCCTTAAATAGGATTTTACGCATTGCGATCATTGTTTTCTTTATTTACACACTGTTTACTCCTTAAAAACAGAATGTTTTCCTTGCTGTGACACAGGGAATGAATCCATTGGAGAGGAGAGAAACTGTACCCTGTGTATAATCTGACACCGATGTCCTTTGGGTGTTGTCCAAATAAAAGGGAAGTCTCCTTCTGCTCAGCCAAAAAAACATGTATGACAGCATATCGGATGATGCTGGATCTGAACCAGCTGTCAGTAATGCAGACGCCCACAGCACCAGTAAGTCCAGACAGGGCAGCGTTGTGGAGCGACTCTCAAAGTATGGCATGCAGGTCATGCCGGGTTCTTTCCAGCAGCGTAGGTCGCGGCTGCAGAGGCAGAGAGAGGTCACTGACAGCCCTGCGCCCGGAGCACTCCAGAGAGAGGCGCAGGAGAGGAGCTCACTCACTCCAGCTATGCGTAAGAAGTACCTCAAGGAGCTGCTTCTGAGCAATTCGTCTCATAGTGGGTTTAGTAGTGTGCTTTCTTCACGGACTGACAGTGTCTCCACGGAGCAGGACGCAGACTGGGCTCTGTATCCCATGGAGCACGCATGGATGCTGAACGCTGTGGAGGGGAGCTATGAAAGCATCCTGGAGTTCATCACAGAGGAGCCTTATCTACTCACAAGGAAGGATTTCATCAGCGGATACACTGTTCTGCATTGGCTGGCCAAAAGAGGACAGGACGAGACTCTCATCAAACTTCTGCGGTTTGCAGAAGGTGCGGGGATCCCTGTGAATGTGAATGTGCGGGGCAGCGGAGGGTTGACTCCTCTGCACGTCGCCAGCATGCACAAACAGTACATGGTCATCAAGCTGCTGGTGGGGGCTTTCGGTGCCAACATTGATGCCATGGACTACAATGGGAGGAGACCCTGGCAGTATCTGGGGGGAGACGCCCCAGAGGAGATGAAGGAGCTGTTAGGGACCTGGGACGATGAACACAGCTTTGTGTTTGTGCAAAGTGACAACAAAAACTGCAACAATAACAGCGCAAATAACACAAGCGCACATGATGAGTTGGATGGAGGACGAACAGAAGAGGTGATCAACTCTTTTGATCGGACCAGGAGAGGAGGCAGCTGGAGGTTTGGGTCCTGGAGGAAGCTGCTACCCTCCTTTTCATTTTTGGGGAACAAGAACTGAGAGATTATGAGACGATACTGTTAAAAGGAGTCTTATTTCACACTGGTCATTGCTTGTAAATCCAGTTCTTTCAGTCCTGCAAGGGAAGTGAATTTCTACACTGCAAAAACTGAAACCCAAGCAAGTGTTATTGTCTTATTTTTAGTTATAATTGTTTTATTATGAGCTTCAACCAAAGTTCAGAAGCATTTCAAGATATTAACAGGTAAAAATGATGTCTGAGTTGCTTGTAGCAAATATAAAAAGGTCTGCCAATGGGGTAAGAAAAGTTTCCTGATGATATCAGAATAATGTCTTAACCATCCTTTTGACCAAATTTCCAAAATCTTTTTCTTTATGAACTGACAGATTTTTTTGGACATGTTACAAGCAATTCAAACATTATTTTTTGTTTTTAAATACCTTGAAATAAACATTTTTATAGACTGATCTAGTGAATGTGGCATGTATCAAGTCAAAAAAAGGGACAATAACTTGATTAGATTCACTTTTTGTAGTGTAGTGTTCTTCTGTGAATGAAAAAAAAATCTTGATATTTTTTCCATGAGCAACATTTCTGGTGAATTATCTTGAAAAAACAAACTTGACTTCTAGTAAATGAATGATAATTGCAGTAAATATGTAGAATGTTTTTAGTAATACATGCCTAAGTTTTCCTCTGGACCTCCCTTTATAAGAACCCTCACTGCGTACAATGAGCTTCTTCACAGCAGGCCTCACCGCTGACCCAGTTCTGCTCCATGTAAATACCCTCATAGCCACAGTTGACGTGGCAAACTTTTCCAAATATCAGCACTTCAAAAATCATTCCATAGTTTGTTTGGCTTCTATACTGGGCTCCTTGTGAAGCAGTGCTATCTTTGGCTTCAGCAGCAAAGTCAGAGCTCAAATTCTTTCCCACATCTTCTTTAAACAGTGATTCAGAAGTATTTGCTGTGTGGTCGAGAGGGTGAAGCCCCCTTCAGAGTCTCTGCTTTCTGCTGAGCTGTGTCAGCACTTCCTCTCACCATGAGATGTTTAGTGCTCATAGGAAATTCACTGCACTTTAAAAGTCTCAGCTACACTTAAAAAAAGAAAAATCAGTCTCCGCTGCATCATTTCAAGTTTGATCACAGATCTTTTATTGTCAAACATGAGCATAACCAGAGTATCTGTACAAAACAACTGCTGCTCCAGATAACATGGCTCCCTCCTGGCGCTCAGGCCCAGCAGCTGGGGGTCCCGGCAGATGATGGGATGGAGGGATGGGAGGATACACGGACCCTCATGTTTACAGGCCCAGCTTGGTCCTCCTCCAGTGTCTCCTCTTGGAGTTGTACCTGAAATAAAGGATCAAAAGTGTCAAAAGAAAAATTAGACTACAATGATGGCCCCCAAAAAGGCTACTGAATTTAATTAAAGCACTATCCAAGTTTTAAATGCAATTCTCTGTAACATGAAATAAAGACCTATGGTACAGAATCTACGCTAAATGCTTCAATGGTTTGTTTTCACCTGGAAACTTCAAACAGCAAGACTTCAAAAAACATTTGGATACATGTGATCACTCAGGATTCTGCTTTTACAGCTTGAGGTCTTCAGTGTTGACATAAGTTTTCTCGTTGGTGTTTGCTTTATTACTGTTTTCTCAGATGACATGAGTGTTCTCATTAAAATCAGTCAAATTTAGGTGGAGCAGGGAGTTTTGATAAATTTACTTTGGTTTTTAAGACCACAGGAACAGACAAGACTCCCACAAACTACATGATTTATAACCAATTACTTCAAGACCACAAAAAAGTAACTCTTTTTGGTGTATGCAAAGCATGTTACAGTCTGCTCATAAATCACTCTCTAAAGAGAAAGCAATAATCCTTCTCTAATGCCACTAAATCATTGCTGCAATTACACAACTAGATCCAGACTGCAGTCTTTTTTGTAACAGCTAATACCAAGGAAACACCAGCGGAAATTCACAAAGCAGATAAGCTGTTTAGACAAACAGTGTGATGTTCAGCTAACAGAGTCTCCTTATCACAAACACAGTGAGAGGGAGTTGGATCTCTGCAGCAGAAAGATGCTCTCAGCAGGGTTAATGACAGCACTCCACTGAAACTAAGTGCTGCAATTGCAGACCTGCTTTACATGAAATGGAGTTCTTAGCTTTCTCTGCATTAGTGCACAATTAACATTCTTAAAGCTTGATGTAAACAGGTTGAAGATGAAATGCACAGCTTAAATGCAAACATTACAGGCACACCTTATGAGAGCCGACAGCGCACTAAACCTGCTTTCTGTGTGCATAAACACTATAGTCCATCACATAGGTTTGTTATTATTTGACAATCTGATGTAATCCATAGGCTCTGCAATAGATAAACATTTCTGCTGTAAAAAATACACTTTCTACTTCCTGATCATATTAGCGGCTGTTTTTGCAAAGCTGTGCTGTGTTAATGAGGGTGTACACAATGTCTGTTTGAATGTAAATGACATGATTACACGTCTAAGTATGACACAGTATAATTTAGCAGCACCTCAAATCCTCAAACTTGCAGCGCTGCATAACTTTCAGGTAAGTTCACATCGTAAATATTCTAAGCGTCACCTCTAATATCATGTGAAAACACACTGAATCTTTATAAGGAAAAACATTTAGAGAGGATTTGGACATGCATTACATTTAGCAGGTGTGTTGATTTGTTGGATAGATGTGGAACTTCATGAAAGCAAATGTAGTACTAGCTATTCTTTGTATTTTAATGCAGCAATAAGTCAAAAGAATGCAGGGATAATAGTTTTTACTGTTCGCCAATTTTCATGTTTAGCTTTGAGGCATTTAAAATCAAAGTAAACATCCAGTCCTTAAGCTTTTGTATTGTGCCTGTAATGTGGTTATCTATTGCTTTACCGCTCACCTATTTTCATTCACACAAGTATCAAGTAACACTTCTTGTTTTACAATTTTAAAGTCAAAAATCCATTTTACAGAATATGAAGGCTTAATTTTACCATTTTAAGCAGAATTATAAAGAAATTGTATACACAGCTGGTTCAAATATATTGCCACAAAACAAATCTTGAAAACTGAGTCATGTGTGATGTGAATTATCCGGGGAACTATGGTGCCTGGTATAGTTTGTGAACATCAACATCATTCTACTAGTTCACAGATGTTAGAATAGTGACATTGTTGAATCCCAATTTAAATCATATTATCACCCAGTAAAATCCTAATAGTATTCTTAAAGTATTACATAAGTAGAAGAGTATATCGCCCAATCTCTGTCATAAACTGTGACAACAAATAAAAGCTTAAATTTGACCCAGGAGTGAATCATGTTTGTAATAGCCTTGCAAGACTCGAACTCCATCTCATAATGAATCCAGACACACCTATTGCATTTGTTTCTACATTCAATTCATTGACTTGGTGTCTCAGTAACTTGATAACTGCAGGATGAACATGAGATGGTTGTTTTATCAGCCTGCACATATGCACATGTGTAAACAGATGTGAAAAACCTGAGTTCAGCAGTAGCTTCGAATGTAACTCCCAGCGCTGTCTCAATGATGACTCCATGCATTGTTGATTATGCTGTACAGTATAAAACATACACAGGTGTGAAGTGTAAACTCACCTGATCTTGTTGCCAGTCTTCATTCTGATCCACTGAGGAATGGGCCTGTTCTGCTTCTGCTTCTTAGCGAGGAAGCGCTTAATCCTGAAAGTCTTGTGGGACGACTGGAACAGAAAAACCCCAGATACATACACCATGTCAGAGATCTCTTTAACTTACACTGATTTTGATAAGTTCAACGAAATTTAAAAGACAAACGTGAGAATTATTACAACTTCCCACATATGTGATGGCCATGAGCTAACGTGTAGCATCGCAGACAGTGAACCGGTTTGCATCGTTTATCAGCTTAAAAACACCATAATTTGACAGACATATAGATTTTGGATGCACTACTGAGATGTTTATAACAGCCTTGACACATCTGTATAGATTAAGAAGTGCTGATGTAAAGGATGTTTGAAGATTTTGTATTTACCATTTTGTCCACAGTCCTTTCCCGACTATGGCGGTGGTCGAAGAGAGAGAAGGACGTGACGTAGCTGCTTTATCCAATAGGAGGCCTCCAAACAGCGACACCACGTGGCTGACTCTTAATATTGATAAACTCATGGAGCTATTTTATGGAGGGCCCAAAACTGCCAAAATAAAAAATAAATAAATAAACAAAAGTGAAAATAAAATGGAAATAAAAATGACAATAAAAATATATATACACAAATAAATAATCAAAAATAAAAATGAATGCAAAAATTGAAAGTAAATGTGGAAATAGATACAAAAAGAAATATAATTATAAAATATATACAAAGTTATATATATGATTATAAATTAAATCAGTTATTTTGAATACATTCACAGATGCATGAACTTATCCAACAACTAAAAGAAAAAGTTTTTCACATGAGCTCAATATTACCAATTGCATCTGAAAACCCACTGATGTGTATTAAAATCTACAAATCTGAATGCAAATCCACCAGTGTGTATGCAACTGACAGATGTGTATGGAGGTCTTCTATAAATATGTATGGGCATTCAAAAGCTGCATGAATACACATACAGATCCACAAATGCATGTGCAGATCTACATGTGTATAGGAAACCACAAATGCATACGTAAATCCACAAATGTGTATTTAAATCTACAAATGTGTAATAAATCCACAAATGCATCATACTCCACATACGTGCCTGCAAATCCACAAATGTGTACGCAGACTTACAAGTGTGTTTGCAATTTTACAACTGTGTATGCAAGTCTACAAATGTGTGAACCTTTTTTAGTTGTATTTTTGTTTTACGTTTGTGCCTTACTTTGGATAGGAAAGAGGACAGTGGCTAGGAAGCAGGGTAAGGGTAAGAGTGGGGAGTCACCCTAAGAAAAGTGGCCACAGGCTGGATTTGAACCCGTGCCACCTGCATGAGGGCAAACCTCATGGAGTGCAACCTTAGTCACTAGGCCATCAGTGCAACACAAATATGTGAACTTATCTACAAATGTGTGGACATATTCACAAAACAATCAGACAGATTTGTAAATACATTTATAATCTTACATGGCCAAAAAAGGTGGTGTTTGCCAAGACTTAAGAATGAATATCATCTCTAATATATTTATCTTAGACAGATTACTTGAGATTATTCTCACTGACCATCTGAATTTTTTGCCTTGTGACTGTAAATTAGTTCAGGAGATTCTCTGCAAATATTTAAGTTTGGTATGAGCAGTTCCATCATTAAAAATAAACATGACTAAATTGCTGGAGTGTTAAACAATAAATCAAACACTTTCTCCTATACCTGATAAAACACACCAAACGTGAATTTGACAAAGACTTCTTTTATTTGAAATCCTTACATCAGCGTCACCAGCCTTGATATGTTCTCATGCTGTATTCAGGTTAGTGCATCACACAGTTTAAGGATATTGCGGGTTAGAAAGGGGGGAAGGCCACAGATGTATCACTTTATTGACATGCAGGCATTGCTGAAACATGGCAGTCAGGTCAGAAATGGCTATCCTCCTCAGTCACTTTGTGAATATAAAAATGAAACACATGGTCCTGAAACTGGTCCATTGAGAGAACCAATTTGGTGTGTCGGACCATGATAAAAGTTAACCACATCGATTGAGGGATCTAGTTGTAGGTAACACCTCAAACTGAGTATGCCAAGCAAACAACACGTTTCATTCAACAAAATGTAAAAAAACATATTGATGAACTTGGCATTGCAGACCCCTCAGGGCGTTATTTCATGTGAACTTGAGGGAGCAATTTTGCACCATGCGGAGCACTTAGATCAGAGAAACAATATTGAAATGAATTAAGGTCACTTTGGGTTCACATGGTCCAACACAGCTTTGGCTTTACCTGATGTGCCTTACAGCCAAAGTCTTTCCAAAGCTCACCATTACCCTTCTTTGCAAAGAAAACTTAAGAGTTAGGCAGGCACTAGGAGGCTCAAATCTCTTCCAATGAGACTTTGAGCCATGCAGCCCTGTTTTCCTGCATGTCACCCCAAGGAGCCAGATCCCTGTTCTGAGCCTTGCAGGCCTGTCTGTCACCTACTTCTTTGAAAAGAAATAAAAAATGGCACAGTGAGAAATCTGCTCAGTCATCTCCTTTAATGGCAGCTTTCTCGGTCTCAGTATCTGGCTTTCTGTTGGCAGAGTTGGATTCTCCTCCTCCTGCAGGTTTGTTGCGGCTTCTGGCTCCTGGTTGGTACAGCTGAATAGCAGGCCGGTCCTAAAGCAGATAAATTACTGTTAAAAACAATGCAAACCGCCTTTTGAAAAAGGTTATCAGACTTTGCTATTACCTTGTTTCTTAGCCTCTCTCTTTTACCACTCTCGTCCTTCTTGTCTTTGGCAGGCCTCTCTGGCCTCTCTGGTCTCTCTGAGTCCCCGTTTTCACCCCTCTTCCTCTCCAAAACACGCTCTTTCTCTTTCCTGACTTCCTCCTCCTTCTTCTTGTAAGAGTTTTCTCCATCCTGCCGTTCTCTCCGTCTTCGTCTGTCTTCATCCTGACGCCTAAGACGCTCTTTCTCTTTCTGACGCCGCTCTTTCTCCCGCTCTCGTTCACGCTCTCGGTCAAAACCACGCTCCTTGAATTCCTTACGGCTGTCTTCATCTGCTCTGTGTTTGAAACATAAATTATGCTTAAAAAATGTGAAAAGAGGAAAAGGGATGATAATAGGCACTAAAGCAACTTACTTCCTCCCTCGATCTTCCTTGTTTTCACGTCTCTTGTGATCAGCAGGAAATTTGTCCTCTTTGACAGGCTTCTCTGGTTTCTTGGATTTTTCCTTGGACTTCTCAGGATCAGCATCATCTCCTTTGTCTGGCTTTTTCAGGAGCTGAACAATAAAAAAATAAATACAATCGTATAAGTTCCTGGAAACCCCCCCCTGACACGGCTTTAATTAATCTGATCACACACCTTTATTTTTGGTTCTTCTTTAACTTGGTCCTTGTCTTTCTCTGATGGTTTCTCAAGTCTCTTCATCTTCTCTGCCTCTTTGCGCTTCCTTCTATCTTCCTCCCTCCATTTACGACGTTCCTCATCACGTAGACGCTTTCGTTCAAGCTCCCTCCTCCTTCTTTCCTCTTTCTTTTCTTCCCTGATTCTCTGAGGGTGTGGAAAACAGGAAATAAGAACAACCATGCAACTACACATCCATTAGAAAACACCACGACATTTGATCTCAACATTTGTTTACCTGTTTATTCTTGAGAAAGTCCAGTAAGGGGGTGGTTTTTTTGGCTGCAAAGAAAAAAAGTCATTGAAATTAATTCCAAGGGTTTTGTATGCGTTTCAAAATACAAATGTTATGTTTTAAGATGCATATCTTGATTGAGTGGACTGTCATCCTACCAACAAGCTCCTTAGATTTTGCCTCGAGCTCTTCCAACAAGGTCTCAGGTGTTGAGGCCAACTTTTCATCATCCCCGTTGTAAAATTCAAGGAATTTCCTATAATCAGGATCTGAAAGAAAGTACACTATACATGAACACTTGCAACAATACAGGTTTTCAAAAGTATTATTTGTGCAAACATTTTGTATACAAAACATGACAAATATTGTTTTCCATGACTGTTTTACATCAGACAGTAATTGAAGAGTAAACTTTGACTAACCTTCAGCAATTGTTCCACATTTTGCATCCTTTTTCTTGGTTCTTTTCTTGGCAGTCTTCTGAAAAGGTGCAAACTCCACAATGGCAGGATACTCTTGTCCTGCGAATTACACATGTGTAGAAAGTAAAGCTTCTATAAACCTTTGCATAGGGTGATTATTAAGCTGTATATGAATATGCATATTATACCTCTGTTGTCGATGAAGACGTAACCATCAAATCGATCCCGGAAAAGCACTATGTCCTCTTGGTTTTTGAAATTGATGTACGCCCTTGCAAACAGGTGAGGGTACAGGCTGGATGGACAGGAGAATATTATGTGAATTAAATAAGTAAGATTATTTACATCTTGTAGCATAAGGATGCTTGTGAAGAAACAGTGGAGTAACAGGGTACCTGCAGGTTTTGGCAAGTAAAATTTGAGAATTTTTAAATGCCACTTTGAATGATATTTAAGACCAAAAGCACATAAATATGGTTGATGGTTTGGGGGTCCTGCTGTATTACAAACAAATCATAGCGTGTGCCACTTAAGACTCATTCAAGTTTACTTTTTGACGGTTCATTGAACATAAAGTTGCTCATTAGTTAATATATGTATGTAAAAGTGCAAAAAGTGGCCCATAGTCACACAGTGTCTATCTAGGATGCAGATAGATTATATCAGCAGCTTGTAAGACAGTTTTGACTCCGAATCTGACAAATTTAAGACCTCTGAATAATTTGTTTAAGACCAGAATTTAACATTTCAATGAATTTCAGACTTTTAGAGGCCTTAGTTTAAAAAAAAAACATGAATTTAAGACTTTTTAAGGATGTGTAGGAACCCTGTATAATTCACCTGGTGTCGTTGGAGAAAAACTCCAGATAGTCCAGATCTGGTAGAGGCTGTAGCTGCTCCTCCAGCTCTTCCTTGGTGAGGCTGGGTGGAAGTCGTCTGATCACAATCTGTAAAACGAGAATGTGTCATTTATCAACAGTATTTTTATCAGACAGCAGAAGACAGCGACTGACACATATGAACTCAAAGTTTACATGTTGGGGTAAAACAGTCAGAAATTTGTTTGACATTTGATCTTACAAATGAAAGTTTGAGTCTTTATGTTTATTTCTCAACTCAAGTCCTACAAAGTTTACTGTTATTTTCCAACTGACGAATTGTAGCCACCTCAGCTAACGAAGCTAGCAAGTTTTACCTTTGTCATGGCCTCTTTCTTTTCCTTCGGCTTCTCAATCCTATCCACATCTTCGCACTTTATTTCCACTTTTCTCTCTTTCGGTCGAGTATTTTCCTTGTCTTCTTTCATGGCTGAAAAGCCTCAGGTCTCATCCCATACACTTGTTTACTTCTGTGTCAAGTTAGCTCGCCAGTAGCTAACGAACTCTTGCTAACTGTTACTTCCCCCGTTTCTCTGACTGGAGGCTGCAAACAGGTTTTCCTGCGGGAGGGGGCGCTGCAGTTCGACTACATGACAACAGAAAACATACAGACTTAGTTTTTCATTTGGGTATGGATTTAGACATTTTTTCTTGCTTTAGATTACTATTATAATTTTTTTTTTAAAGTCTGACAAATACCTTTTCCCTCTTTTTTTGTTGTTGTAATTTTGTTCTCGTTTTTCCGTTGACGTATTATTTTCCGGGTGCTCTTCAAAATAAAGGTGTGCAAATCTTTTTATTTTTTATTTTTTGAACATTGTTGCACATGTAAAAATACATATATAAAGTTTATAGACTAGTGAAAGTGCAAAATTGTTAAAAGAAACAGCTGCCATGACAACAATTAACAATTAACAATTAACATTTTGAAAAGTGTAAATAAAATGACAGTGTCTCAAGGTGCATTTACTTTGGTTTGGGCTTATCGAATGAAATAT